>JBBMJY010000008.1:2054665-2073565 GCA_037833715.1 Toxotes lorentzi
GTCTCTGTGAAGCGCTTTGAGACAATTTTGATTGTGGAAGGAGCTATATAAATAAAATTGAACTGAATTGAATTGAAAAGACCACACAATACAGAATGGTTCTGCAAAGGTACAACAGGATATAATGTGTTTTAATATAGCACAATATGGTACACTGCGCGGTGCGATACATACCAGTGAAAGAGTCCAGTTACTATGGTAACGTGGTACAGTATGATGGAGTACATTTATATTAAATAGTTGTATGAAATGAAATGTTAATCAAACTAATTTAATTTGATCTAATCCAATGTATTTTACTCAGGTCTCTGCAGAAAGGTTCCTGGCATCACTCCAGTGGCTCTGTGGCCTCAGGTGCAGGTAAATGTTAATTCTACCTCCATGAGTTCACTCAGTTTAAGAACAGAATAGGATCCAAATATACCATTGAGTGAATGATCTGTCATTAAAAACGTGATCCAGTTTAAATAACCTAGTTATCCTCTAGTAAGGGGACAGCAAGTACAAGCTGTTTTATCATTAATCCTCTGTATTACTCTCACAAACATCACTACTGTGGTTCCAGCTAAAGGCTCATACAGTACAGAGGGTCAGCTCCACACAGTGATAGAGAAGAGTCCAGAGAGCAGCCCCACCACAAAGCCCCGGCAGGGAGGAGGCTTTGCCCAGCCTCCTCCACCTCCGGAACCCTCCTCTGGATCTGCAGGCCCCACCCCGCAGTCTGGTCGGCTCATTCTTCCCGCAAGTGTGTACCCCGTCCCCCAACCTGAGCCCCACTATGCACAGATGCCCAACTCCAACACTGGGCCGGGCTCCTCCGCAGTGTACCCCGCCCTCGCCAAGGAGAGCAGCCGACAGCAGCACCATGGGCTGCAGGGAATTGGAGGGAGGGATGAAGGAGCAACAGAGGGGCAAAAGGACGGAAAGATATCAACTACAGAGAACGGACACCAAAATAATATTTCTTCTTCACCATACCCACACTCCTCTTATTCAACATCTGCCTCTTCACAGCTCAGGACTCAAGCACACGAGGCAGACAGGTGATGATTTGATGTTTTAAAAATCTTTTATACTGATATTTCAGTACCTTAATCACTCACTGCCAAGTGGTTGTAAAAGGTTAGTAGCAGCAGTTAGTTGAAACTAGCTACTTCAGAGATGAGTGAAGCTGGCTGGAGCCAATCCCAGCTGACACTGGGCAACAGGCCACCTATGGGCAATTTAGAGCTGCTGGTTAACCTGCATGTCTTGTCTATGGGAGAAAAACCAGATGAAACCCATTCAGACACAGGGGGAGCACAGCCAGCGACTTCAACAATTGTTCATATTGACCCTTAATTCTCACTCAGTCTTTTACTTTCATCAGGCCTCAACAGGAAGAGTCCAACCTTGGACACTGCAAACCCCAACTGAAAACTGCCGGAGGGCGATCAGAGGGTGCCCAAAGGCCCCAAAACCACCAGGAACCTCACAGTCAGCGCTTCCAAGAGTCCCACGCTCATAAAAACCACGGACCTCACAGCCAAATGTCCCAAGAACAGACCCAAGATTTCCAAAATCCATACATCCAGTTGACCCCAGGACCCAGGCCCCCATCATCACACGAGTGGAGGGACCCATACACACCTGTCCAGTACAGGGAAACCAGGAGCAGGTATGGAGTGTTGGGTGGTCTTTACATCTTGGAATCATATTTGTCCACGTCTCCTTGGAATTATGAGATTGATGTCTGTTCTCCATTTTCTCCTCCTCCCTCCCTCCCTTCAGATCAGTGGACCAGATTAGCATTCATCCAGACCCAGTGGTGTTCTCCAGGCCCGCCCAGGGCCAGATACCACCTGCCCACTTACCTGTTCACCCTCAGCCTCAGGCTCCACCCACCCCTGCCGCCCAGACTTCTCTCCGTCACCTCAGTGACTCGGCATCTCTGCAATACCAGCACTTGGACCACAGAGACCGGGACAAGGACAGAGAGCACCCACTGACTCGTCTGGAGATCGCCCTCGCCGAGGTCCAGCGATGTGCCAGCTCTGACAGTAACCATGGCAACAGTAGCTTTACCGATGGCAGCCAGGGCCCTGCCCGTAGCCTCTCTGTCCTGGAGAAAGTCAGTCGTTTTGAGCGGCGGGAACGTGCAGGAAAGCAGCGTAGTCACAGCACAAGCAACACACACAACAAAGCCACCCATCTACGGGTAACTCCAACCAAACTTGTCTTTGAATGATTAAAAAGAGAAAGTTTCCAAAGCCCACAACGACCTGTCAGTCACATTTGTATGTAAAAGCACCTCTTAACACAGAGATGCACTGCATGGCTGTATGTTTTTGACCTAACAGACGAGACTTCATCCGAAACTTAACTCATGAATTTGAAAATGTTTGAAAGCTCCTTGTTCCTTGTGACACTGCTTCTCTGTTGTGTGTTTTCTGACTCTGAATCAGACAACTGAGAGAGGTCGCAGCTCCCCCTGTGGAGCAGACGACCTGAGGAACATGCTGGAGAGAAGCACCAACGGGACCAAAGCCCAAAGAACTCTGAGCTACAGAGGCGGCAGCAACGACCACATGAAATACAGGTAGAAGAGCTGCAGATAACTGTTACAATCATAGCTAAAAACACTGCATCAGATCTGTATAATCCCAAAAATTGTATTTGCCATTGTTACTGTATTCATCACAGTTCCAGCCTTTGGACATATTTGATTTGTATCCACTTTTGGTCATAGTCCAACTGAGATACGTTTACTGGAAGTAACTCAAAAGGCAGTTACATTTCTATGTGGTGTTCAGGATCCCAGCAGATCCCAGTTCAGCCCTGCAGAGGAGTCGCAGCAGCTTCCAGCTCAGTGAGTCCAAGGAGGGTGACAGCAGCAAAGACCTCCCCCGGAGACAGAACACACAGGAGACGCTGGGCTCCATGCAGGACACATCCAACAAGTTAGTGTCCTTCCCAAGATCACAGCTGCTGTCCACTATGTCCTAAAACAGGTCAGTGTCCTGAGTCTCTCTGAGCCATCCTGACACCATCCTGGAAACTTGTCTTTTTTCAGATCTTACAGGGACTCTTTGAAAGACGCCCAGTCCAAGGTCCTGCGGTCCACCTCCTTCAGACGGAGAGACCTCAGCTCCTCGGTCAGCCCTCCACCTTCAGCTCCTCTTCCCATGTCCTCCTCCAGCAGCCATCAGCCTCCACCCGTCCCTGCCAAGTATCACTCCCTGGAGAAAAAAGGACCAAAAACCATGCCTAAACCACAGGGCATCATCATCATGCCACAGTCACTTCCACAGGTCATGACCCCTCACACCCCGAAGGAGCGGCATATCGTTAGCCCAGAGGTGCGAGGCCCGAGCCCCCCAGCTCTCCCCAGTGTCCCGCCGGTTGGACCTCCTGTTCTGATACGGATCTGCGGCCGCAAGCGTTTGACAGCGGACCAGAAGAAGCGTTCATATTCGGAGCCAGAGAACATGAACGAGGTTGGGGTTTCGGATGCTGAGACTGCTGCCCTCTTCAGGCGTGGTGGAGGTAAATAAGAAAACACTGTGAAAAGCAGACTAATAACAGTTATATAATATACCCCTCTATCCTATGTAATAAGAATGTCAGTATTATGGAAACATCTGGAGTCTAGATGTGGCTAACCACAGGCCCTCATCTTCCTGTCTGTCAGAGACCAGCGTGGCAGACCGGCGCAAGATGTTTGAACTTGCAGCAAGTCGCATCGGGAGCGAGGCTCCTCAGAGTGCCACATCAAGGCCTGACCTACGACAGCTTCAGCACGATGCTCTCGCCGAGTACGTGGAGAGGAAGAGAGGCGTGAAGAAAGACGACGGAGGACAGAGGAGTGGACCACGGCCTCGCAGTGCTTATCTACAACCTGACAACAACAATCAGATGGGTGGGTGGAGGAAGGGAGTGATGTGTGAATAGACAGAAAAAACAACAGTGAGTGAGGGAATGATGATGATTTGATGGGTGGTGTATTTGGCAGATAAAGCAAATAATTAAGCGAGAAACAGAAAAAAACAGGTATATTAATAAGGTAATTGCTTTCTCCCTTTTTGTTCCTCCCTTCTTCTTTTCTCCCCCACTTACTCAGAAACCCTCAGCCTCTCCTCCACCTCCAGCTTACTCTCCCTCCAGGACTCTGGCCCAGATCGAAGCTTCTCTGGGGAGAAGCGTCTCTGCACCACTCTTCCTCCTGGAGCCGACCTGCGGAACCACCAGTCCAACCTGTTCTACCCGGGCAGGGTAACGACTCCAAGGCCTCCAGCGCACCCAGCACCCAGGTAAGCAAAACCACACACTTGCTGCAGCTAAATCTGGCATTTTGCCTTTCTGATGGTGTGGCTTTCGGGAGTACAATGTCAGGCTGTTGTCCAGTTGCTCAGCCCCTTTGGTCCAGACCAAAACATTCATGAATTATTATAACTTAACATTAACATTTTAATAACTGTTTTTCCTGGTTTCTGTTCCCAGTGCTCCTCCTGGTTCACCTTCTAAGTTCCTCCAGGATCTCACCCCTGAAGCAGGTCTCAGCAGACAGACTGAGTCTTTTAGCAGAGACCCAGGCCTGGGCCACCAGCAGCGGGGCACAGAGCCACAGCTCAGCCTGGGACTGTCTAAGCAGCTCAATGGGGCTCTGCAGAGGGCCGGGTCAGGTCGGAGCGCCGGGAAGTCGGCTTCTGCTGAAGATCTCCTGGAACGATTCGAAGAGAAGGAGAGACAAACGACTCCTCAACACTACCGCTCCCGCTCCTCCCCCACCATGGAGACAGGAAACCAGGTAACCCTGCACTCCCACAAGGGCTCATGTATCAGCTTACTGCAGCCCACAGCTACTGAATTTACTGTGAATTTCCTGAAAAATAATTTTTTTTGTGTTATTAGAGAGAATTATCAGACAATCATGAAATTAGATAACCAGAATATGAATGTAGTTTGTAAAAATCCAAGATACAAAAATAATTAACAATGGAGACATGTTCCAGAGACTTACAGAGAGGTGTGAAACATGGTTGTCCTTTATTCCCCTATTTTACAACACAACCTTAGCCCCCCCTCATCCATTTGAAAAAGACCAAGGATGAAACAAACAAACTGCACTGTGACAATCTCACCACTGTCACAAACTGCTGAGATGACTTTCCACAATCTCGTAGTACTTTACACCACTGCTTTGCTGTCTGATAAAGCTTCAGACTGTATCTTGGTGTACTCTATTTTTCACTGGTTACACAACTTTTTGTGGCACTTTTTCACATGAACAACCACATGCAACACTATGGATGCCTTAAAGGAGAGACTGTCTGAAAATATGCACCATTATCCCCATATTTATTGATTAAATTGTTAACTGGTGGAGATTGTTGTGGACTGATATATTTGACCTGGGCTCTAAACCAGACTTAAAAGCCGGAGGTGAACCGTGAAAAACAAATGGCCGCTGCCTGCTGCGTCTCAGAACCTGAGAAACAAAATATTAAAATGTCGTTTATGTGAACTGAAACTGTCTTGTCAACAGCCTGAGTGGATTGGAAGTCTCAAACAGAAAGTCATGACCCTTGTGGCATTGCCATTTACTTGAAGACATTTTGGCATTAAGGGACATTTGGCCCCAGACTCTCACAGGAAATTCCCAGAATCCTCAGTCTTTCCTGTGAGGTGCCAGAGAGCCGGCGATGGTGACTGGGCGCTGTCCGATGTGGATGATGGCAAAGATAACACACACACACACACACACACACACACACACACACACACACACACACACACACACTCACATGCATATACATATGACAAACACACATTTGCAGACTTCTTAAAGGAATGTAGTAAAGGATGAATTGTTGTTTATCTGCCTCAGTGATCAGAGCAGCTGCTGTCACATAAACATCATTACAGTTCAGCCAGACAGACGGACACTCTGTCCTCTTACTTTAAACAATAGCTTTCACTGCAGGGTGGTGTTACACTGTTGAATTTTTAGGTTATTAGTGTCAAACATACATTATGGATCACACATGGTGAATAACTTCGAAACTCTGTACGCTGTTTTCCGATTTCCAGTTTTTGATTCCAGGCAGACTCTGCTGTTTTTTTTTTATGAAAATCAACTGGAAAATGACTTGAGACATTGCCTGAGAGCTGTTTTGAAAATAGTCTGTTGATACGTGAGTCTGTTGCTGAGCAGCAGCCTTTATCACTGCAAAAGAAATATAACAACAAAAAGTCAGTGTGTGTGTGTGTGTGTGTATTTTCGGTGTGTGATAAGGTCTTTGGTCAGACATGTGATTGCTGATGCCAGAGTCTGGATGTATTTTTTTTTAATGGGTCAGAGAAACAGAAACAGGACCTCGTACCCTAGATTCAGATCCTAGATTTCAGTTACAACTTTGTGACCTCTGAGTGAAACAAAATGTTTCTCATACACAGACACGTTTCTGAGGAATTGTGTTGGAATAAGATGAATTGAAAAAAACAAGAGAACAATAATAAATAGAGATAATTAGGGGAACACTTTTATTTTAAGGTCCCATGGTTTCCTAAAATTTCCCAGCAACCAACTGATACATAACTTCTAATTTAGATTTCCCAGAAAGAAGTACTGAAAGTAATTTATTAAAAACTGTACAATTCAACAAATATAGACAATAAAGTTTCCCAGTGTTGTATTATGTTGGGGCGTCCTGTGGCCTCGTGGGTAGAATTAACCAGAGCATGGGATTTTATGATCCAGTCTTAACAGGACTTTGTGTGTGTGTTTCAGGACTTCCCTCCAGGTGATGTCAGGATGTTTGACGTGTTCATCTCTGAACCTGGACGCTGTGCTTTAGCGAAGGACAGGTACCTCACATCTGCACTGAGAGCATGTGATCATGTGACCAAACAGCTGGTGGTTCAAATCCCAGAGCAGTTCTCATTTTTCATGTCCCTCAGTTTAGTTGAGTAAACTTTATTGGTATGAATATAACAGCGACTCATTTTAACCAGCTTGAACAAAACGTCAGGCTGCTGTTTGTTTAATGCAGAATAACTGAAGGACAGTGGGAATTCACATCTATGACTGTGCCAGAGGTTTAGCTCACTTCCTTAATAGGCTGTTAACAGTCAGCCTGTGTGTGTGTGTGTGTGTGTGTGTGTGTGTGTGTGTTTGGGTGCTTCTGGCTTTTCTGGCTATTTTAAAACCAACTGGCCATATGAGTCCATGTGCCCTGCTGCTCAGGAGGAGGGAGAAGGATGAGGTGAAAGGAGAGAAGAATAAGGGATGATGGATGATGTTGGCAGGAAGGAAGAGAATGAAGGAAAAGAGGAATTAAAGTGTTTTTCTCTCTTCTTTAATCTTGTTCAGTGGTGTCAGATTTGCTGAGTTAATCTCAGCTTTTACTAATTAACTTCAGTTTAGTTTATTTCTTTCTTTCTAATTTTTGTTCTTCAAATGGTCAAAAAGTTAAACTCCAGGCAGCTTTAGAGGAGGATTTCTGGAAGCTCCCGGAGAGGAAGCAGGGAGTAACCCTGGGCATGAAGAACAGACCTGGCAATGATGATAGGTGAGAAGTGATGGAAGGAGTGAGGAAGAGGAGGAGGGTGAGGAGGAAGGTAGGAAAGGAGACAAAGGAGCCGGGGCTTTGGATGGAAGGAAAGACAGATATAAGGAGCACAAAGGAGTGGAAGAGTTCAGAAGAGGTGAAAGGGAGGGGGTGAGAAAGGGAGGGTTAAAAGACAGGAGGAGTGAAGAGGAGGAGTTAAAGGAGGGACAAACCGAGGAATTTAAGGAAGCAGAGCGGTCTCCCTGGCACTGAGACAGAAAAATAAATAAAATACCAACTCCAGTCCACAGGGATTTATCAACTTAAAACTCTTCAAGATGTTTGCTCTCAAAATGTGAAGGTCAGAGGTCACTTCAGGAATTCTGTGTGTGTGTTTACACAGATTTGTCTGGTGTCAGAATATAGATGCAGCACGGCTGGTTACTGAACACTGACCTTTAAAAATCCTGCTCATGAGATAACACACAGTTTTTGTACCTTTGAACTTTACCTATAATCATTTTTTAAATCCACCATCAGCTTTTAGAGGCTGCAGTGTTCATTAAATCCACAGTGATAAAAGTGATGGACAGATCAAATACACACTGTTGAGGTAGCTATTCTTAGTCTGCGGGTGGCACCAGGGAAACGGTCGCGGGGTTATGAAAATCTCATGGGCTCATGGATGTGTTGTGAGAAGCAGATGCAGCAGAAAGTGAGCCGTGCTGCCAGGTTTTGTCAGCCTCATCCCAAAATGCATTTCTCCCATAGACCTTCACAATAAAAGAGACACCTGTAAAACTATCGGTAGTACATTTTGAATTGCTAGCAGACTCAATTATTACCTTTGCTGTTGATTTTCAAACCCCAAATGTTTCATATTTGCAAAAATATGAATTTGTTCATCACCTGAATGTTAAGGTTATGGGACGAGCAGGTGGGACCAAGAGACGAGACACTAATGCACATGAACAGAGACACAATCTAAATGGAAACCAGGAAGAGAGGAAGTATTTTGTGTGTATGTCCTGGAGGAGCAATTTTCAGCTATGATATCTTTTATCTGCAAATCTGAGGCAACTAAATTTCAGGTGTATCTGGCCTGTGCAGAGATTTTCAGTGTCTAAGTATCAGTAGTAGTGGGACAGCTGCAAGCGGTCAATAACATTTAGATGTGGTCAATGCAAAATATGATTAACATTTAAGATTTCCTGAAATATTTTCATTTGCCGTTATTTTTGGTTGTGTATTGTTAAATGTTCCTCTTACTTTGTTTCACCTGGTTTACAGTGGCACTACTAACTACAGCCTTAGATCTGACCATGTCACCATGAAGTGGACGCACCTGTGATTTAAACTGGACAACACAACTGTCTGAATATCTGTCCGTTGACATGTCCCTCTGTTTCTTTAATTCTTCCTTTACCTGACTCTCCTTCAGACCTGCAGACATCCTGGTGTCAGGGGGTCTCGTCCGTCCTCATCCATCCCAGAACACCGTCCAACATTCTCAAGGTTAGTAAAAGTTTTAAAAGCTGTCAAACAGAATCAGACTTTTGGCCGTCTAGACCCACTGAATCATTCTTTGATTCTTGAATCATAGGTACATGATAATTGTTTTCTGTGTTCTGATCCTAGACCCAGGCTCCTCCCACACTCCTGTCACTCGTAGGGAGCGACAGAGGAGCAGCGAGCGCCAGCGAGCCCACAGCACCTCCACCTTGGCAGCTTCCGTGGGCCTGTCCTACCCCTTCTTCCCACCTGGGGCTCAGAGTGGAGGAGGCACTGATTGGAAATCTAACGAGAGGCTGAGCCTGGCAAACCTGGATGCCATCTCCTTCCCTGGCATCCCACAAACCAGCACGGGAGACGGTGATGACACTAACAAAACCGGCTTTGATGAAATCCTGGTGATGGACAGACAGACAAGCCACAGTCTGAGTGATGCCACCATATTAGAAGACACAGAGAAGGACATGTACAGAGAGAGAGCCTATAGTTTAGAGATGAGGGGAGGGCATTCAGCAGAAAACGACAAACAAGTTTCACCTGTGAGGCCAGCACCCCTGTCCCAGTCCCTATTTACAGCCCCACCAATCAGGAAGGACAGCGAGAACACCGTGTCGTCCCCTTCCTTGTCCTCCCATCTGTCCATCCGCCACCTGTCCTCGCTGCGGATCTCTGAGTCCAGCTTCTTCAGCTCCATTGACCAGCAGCAACCGTTGGAAACATCCACAGGCCCACCGCAAGACGACTTTGATGAGGTCTTCCTCCAGAATCCCGCCCCTCTGTCACCTCGCTCACCAATCAAAGAGACAAGCATCATGGAGGACTTCCCTCCTCCTCCCCCTCTCCTCGAGTTGGAGCAAGAAACTGGACACCTGCCTGTGGGAAGGTCTGTTGTCTAATATTTTTAAATTTAAAACCCGAATTTAAATATGATCATCATGGACCTTTTTTTTATTTCTTCTGTCTCTTTCCCGTCTTCCGTTTTTCTGTTTTCTTCCCTGTTTTCAGTCCTACTTCAGAATTCTTAAACAACTCCAGCATTCCCACCAGGAAGTCGTCTCTTCCATCCCCTCCAGTGTCCCCCACCTCCTCTGTCTCACTTCCTCCTGTGCCCTCCGCCATCACCTCCAACACCACCTTTACCACAACCGAGGACAGCCTAGCTCTTGAGTACCAGCCCCTGCCCAAGAGGAAAAAGACAGCCCAGGAGCTGCGAGTGGAGGCGCTGGCCCGGCAGCTGGTGGGTATCTGGAGTCAGCAGTTGCCTTTGTCATCGTACCTTCCTCTGATGCTGCTTTTGTTATTGTACCTTGTTCAGACTCTACCTAGGTTTTGCCTTAGTCTACCTACCTCTACTTTAATCGATTCTTCATTGTATCCAGGTGTTGCAGGACAGCTCTCTGGTGCCCCTCCTGGACACATGGGGGGCTAAGTCCACTGTTGAGCTCATGGAGGAGGTCTTTCCAAACAGCAGATTAGTTGATAAATCACCGTGGCAGCACAGGAGCAGTCGACCGTTGGATGACAGGTAGTTCTGACATCGTGTGCTTTATTATAAACAAAGCATTTCTTTTTTTTTGGTCAACATTCTCATTTCTTTCCCTCCAAACCATTTAAATAGGAAATTAAACAGTAAAATACTTTAACTACGCAGGTTTGTTTGTGATGTACATGTGCAGATTTATTTCCCTCTTTCACCCATAATTATACTCTCTGCAGTCATTATGACTGCTGTAACTCTCTCCACCTTGTTGAAAAGAACGACAGTGAAAGGCAGGATGATGGGTTTCAAACAGAAAGTGAATTACAGCACTGGATACACTGAACTGATCAGGCTGTTGATGTAGTTTAATGCTGAGGGAGGATCACAGTGGATTTCCACGGTGAGTGTGTTTATTTCACCACAGGACCAGTGAGTTTTATGTAACTAAAGTATAAGATGAACGTTTGAGGAAAAGGATTTCCTGAGAGCCAACATTTGTCGCTCTGCTTGTGTTGGCTGATGGCCTCCTTTTCTTATCTGCTGCTGACACAGAGTTAAACATGACAAACCTCTGCGTGTTTTCACCTTTAAAGTCAGCGACATCTGAAAGCAGCATTTTGCAACAGCAAGCTTCAGAATCATTCTGATGGTACACCACCCTCAGCTTGGGTTGAGTGGCACCATCTGCCATGACAAGTGTGTGATGCTTTGCAGTGCTGTTACCCATCACTGACTCAACCATGGGTCTTCAGCGAGCTATAAAAAGAAGCTTGTTCTTTCATTTATCAGCCCCTTTGGTGAATTTTGTGTTTTTGTGGTTGATAGGCTTTGTTATCTGTGCATGAACGCTGTTTTCGGTACATGAGGTTGACCCACTGGTGCTGGTGGTTCACAGGTGTGGAACTGGGTTAAAGTGATGATGTAACATTTCCTGTTGACTGATTGTTGAAGTTAGACACCGTTAGCATTATACGTCAGGATGGGAGAGACCAGCTTAACCTGATCAACACTTCTCAATATTTAAGACTCGCTGGAAACAGGTTTTGCCTGCAGTGTGAATGGTTGAACAACACTGACACCTTGTGGCCTCCCTAGGATCCAAGATGGCACCTGTGATTCTGCTCCTAGGGCAGTGACAAATGGAGGGACTGAGACAAATTTGGACGAGGAAGACAAAGACCTCAACACCAGGAAGGTAAAAACAAAAAAAAAAAAAGATTTCTTAATTAACTCTGTACTATTATTAGTAGTAGTATTATTGTTACTATTAATACTATTAGAAACTTGAACTTTTTAAAAATTGTTCTTTATTTAAACAACAAAACATCTACATGGCCAATCCAGAGTCAGACACATGGCTAAACCAATAAATACACAAGCACAAAAATGATGGAGAGAAATATGAATGATTAGAGAAACAGGCCTTTGGGAGTAGTCTCAC
This sequence comes from Toxotes lorentzi, assembly GCA_037833715.1. NCBI lineage: Eukaryota > Metazoa > Chordata > Actinopteri > Toxotidae > Toxotes > Toxotes lorentzi. The sequence continues at coordinate 2,066,628 of JBBMJY010000008.1, forward strand.
AAGCAGTCCATGAATCTGACAATAACTCATCCTCTGCCTCTTCCCTTCAAACGTCACAGCAGCAACAGGTGAAACTCTGAGTCTTACTGTGTTTCTCTTCCTGTCCACCAGGTGGAGCTGTGTGAGGCTCTGAGGAGCAGCGTGGAAGCTCTGCAGCAAGAGAAGGAGGCTCTGAGTGAGGAGATGAGGCATCACCAGGCGCTGGGAGCGAAGATCGAAGTGCTGGTACAGGAACACCTCAAAACCAACGAGAGGGACAAGTACAGCGTGTTCATCGGTACAACATCTGACTCTCACTGTAAACAACACATAACAATGAGTCTTCTGTTGATATTCAACAACTACAGCCTCCATGATGCTTTGGTGTTTCACTTTAAATGTGTCAGAGACTGAGATGTTGCCCTCGTTGTGTTTGCAGGAGATCTGGAGAAAATCGTGAACCTGCTGCTGTCTCTGTGCAGCCGACTGTCGAGGATCGACAGGTCTCTGCTTGCTCTGAAGAGAGAGGAGCTGACACAGGAGGACACAGTGGAGGAGAGGGTGAGACGGGACGCCGTGCACCTGTCTGACACATATGACTTTACCTTTCTGTATACCTGTGTGCCTATTTATCTGTCCATCCATCTGTCGCTCTGCCTGCATAGCGCTGATATCATCCAGGTTTAAGAGCCCTGAGATGTCTCTGTTAATGTTTACTGTATCTTCCTTTATCTCACACTGACATGAGGAATGATAAATCACAGTGTTGATGGTTTTCAGTGAACTCACTGATCAAACGTTAACGTTCTCTGTTCCAGACTCACTGATGGTGTCAGACAACCTGATAATCACACCACATGTTATTAAACCCACCAAAAAATATGAATAAAATAACATTCATTTTCATATTCATAAAGTTTTCAATCACACTGTAATATAACTAATAACTGTTGTAATAAGAAATATATTTGTATAGGTTTTTTTAGATGGACAGTTTGTGTTATTTTGCCAAGTAAAAAACATTTTGAAAAAGGGAAAATTCCCATCATGCCTCAGGGCCTGACGCTCAGCTGGGTTGTAGTGCAGCAGTTAAGCCACAAGATATCCAGCAGCCATGTCCCTAAACCACACTGTAATTATACCTGTCATATGTCAGATAGCTTCTCTGGTAAAGGTGTATTTTTGTGTCCGATCACCCAGCACCTGGACCAGAGTTACACACTGCACCACACCACCACACTCTACTACCACACTACTACTGTCGCTTCAAAAAGCAAAGTTCCAGTTGTAGTTTCCATTTATATGTTGACACGAAACAGGATTGTGTATAAACTGAAGACATTTTGTGTCGTCTCCTCTTCCTCAGGACTCCCTCCATCACAAACGCTCTCTGCTCCTCCATCAAACTGAAGACGCCTGGGAGCTGAAGGAGAACTTGGACCGGAGGCAGCGGGTGGTCCATGCCATCCTGTCCGGCTACCTCACCGAACCACAGCTCCAGGACTACTGCCACTTCGTCAGCACCAAACCCTCCCTTCTGATTCGCCGACGGCACCTGGAGGACCTCATACGACAGGGGGAGGAGCAGCTGATGCGGTTGGCTGAGAGCCTGCCGGTGGAGCTGGCGGAGGCTCACGGTTTGTCGAGGGCATCTCCGTTCTCATTGCCAGTCCCCACTTCCTGCTGTTCTCCATTTCCGTCACTGCTCCCACAATCTGTGATTCCAGGTCCCGTCCACACAGTCAGGTCCACCACTGTGACGTCACTGTGATGTCACGGACATGCCACTCCCCGTACAGGTGGCAGCGAAGGATGGGAAACAAAGAAGAGACGATTGGCTCCCTAAAAACTCTCTGAGCTTGAGCGATGCTCTGAACTGAAGGTGTGTAACATGAAGGAGAAGAGGGCCTGACGCAGGCTCCGTTCACACTCAAACAACTATGCAGGATTCATACACGAAGAAGAAAAGCCTTTAATGTGCCTCATTGTCATTCTGTTCACACCTGACTGTACATGTTACACCTCTGTTCACCTCAACATCAGCAATCAGCACTGCATGGACTCACACCAGGCCTGTCAGGTGTTTTCAAGTCAGAAGATCCCAAGAAAGTTCACTGTCAAATGCTTTAAAGGGCAATTCTAGTGTTCCGGGTATTTTACCTGCAGATATTCCACTCAGTAAAGACAAGAGCTGTGCTTTGAAGCTGTCAATATAAAAATCAGCTTTAATTTCTGTCCCTTTTGCCACATTTCCTCAAGTATTACCAAGGACCACAGTGGCAGCCCGGGCTCTGAGCAGTCCTCCGCTTTAGAAGTGCAGGCAGGTTAGAAAGAGACAGAATTAACAGTAGACATGTTTTGTCAAAAGTCCCAGTCACACTGGAATTGTCCTTAAACGACCCTGACGGTGCTTTCAGGAGCTTAAAACCTTCAGCTGTTCCTCCTGAAACTCTTTATTTCTAAGAAGTAAACGACGTGAGCAGGTGTCTCATCTCTCAAAAACAAAACACTATCGTCTGTAAAATATTATCACATTGTCAGAGTTTTCAGAGATCTTCACCAGCCCTGCTCAGAAAACAAATAAATCAATGAATAAATTAACACCAAAATTGGAGGGGCACTGCAACAAACAACTCTGTGCACAGATCTTAAAGGGGAACTGCTTTGAGAAAACTGTTATCATCACTGTCACATCATACTGTAACACTACTACTACCACTACTGTCTGTGTGTCTGGAGCCTGTAGCACTTTTAGCAGTTTGACTACTGTTTGCAGCAGAATTTACACTGAATCATAAAAACTGTTCCACTTATTCCACTTTTAAAGTTTTCATTAAACATTTGATGTCCCAAAAATGAAGATTTTCAGAGTTTTGAATTTTGGATTTTAGTTCTGTTTTTTTTTTAAGTTTTTTTTTTTTTATGATCCAAAACTTGATTATTTTATGTTCCCATAGTTCAGTGTTTCAGCATTTTACTCTGGACAAACTGTAACAATCATAGTAATAGCAGTAACAACAAATCCACCAAACCTAAAGAAAGATATTTAATTTATGATGAAATGAAACAGAAAATAAACCAGTCCCAGATTTTAGAAGCTGGAGCAAAAATTTGAATTCATAAATAATGTAAACAATTACTCATTCATTGAAAATACTGATAAACGTCTGGCTGTTTCATGTGCGGTTAAATGTCTTGCACAGTTTTGTGTGCAGATCAGAGTTTTTAGTTTTCTGATGAAACTGATTAAAGTCTCCATAAAGTCCAGTTCTGATCAAACTATCAAATAAATGAATGTTGCACATTTTAACACTGAGAGCAATTCAACACTACTATTATAAAACTCTGCATTTCACATCTGTTTCAGGAAAAATAAGAAGAACTTGAAACTCTTCATCTAATCTGCCCGAAGGCCTTATCCAGTAAAAATATCAGCACTTTGTCATCATTTCACTGTCGGCCTGTCTCATTATTTTCTCCTCTAGGGCTACAGAAGACAATTTACATCTGTTTTCACAGACCCAGTAAAATTAACCGTGATGAGGTGGAGTTCCACTTTATTGTTAGTGAAACTGTCCTTCTCACAGAACTTCTGGAATTAGGAAGATTTTTTTTTTTCTGTGGTCGTGAAAAGTTAATACTGACAAAAAATTATTGTTGGCACAACCATGAAGTATTTATTTATGTCGAAATCATAAATGTGGCAAATTTGTGATCAGACAAAGTGAAGTAAATAAGAAAAAAGAACAAGAACATTCAATAAGAACGCTATCATGTTAATATAGTAATTCATCGGAAATCAATGTTGCACCACTTTCTTTTCTCTTACTCTGTTAAGTCACAATCATAAAATATAATTTCTCACAACACAATCATTTTGTGACATCAGGTTTGTTTTTTTGTTTTTTGATTGTCATTTTACCTTTATTTGATCATGCACTGTTGTCCACTCTGGGCTCCCATAGTTTCTCCCAAACTTCTTGGGTCAGCTTCTTCAGTTGCCAGTTAAAGATCAGGTTTATACTCAAGTTATACACATGTTTTATTTTTGCCATGTAGCAGGTGCCATTTTGCTTCCCTGCGGTTAATTTTATCCGGGGGGACTCCAAACGGCACAAAGAGTATCTGTTCTACAGGGTCAATTTTTATTGTGTTATTACCAGCTGCAGCAGTGTGTGGAATCTAAAATACAAGCAGCTAAAGAACTGATCAGCAGAGGATTTGATCTGTTTTCACTCTTGGAGAGCACCTTTCTAAGAAATATTTTCATCACAGCACACAGTCTGCCTTATGTCCTCATTAATAACCCAGATTTTACTGTTTATTAGTATTTGTTTAATTCTTGTCATTTTTCAGATGCACAACAGAATATCTCAATATCTCAAACATTTCTTGGTTTATTATTGAATGAAATTCTTTTTTTTTTTTTTTTTTGCTTTGAAAGATGGATGATTGGAAAAAACTCCTGGTTTTTGCAAAATAAATGTGTTTTTGAAATGCTTTCAGACTTTGTCTATTTTGAGCTGTCCTGTGCGCACACACACACACACACACACACACACACACACACACACACACACACACACACACACTCATTTTCAAATAAAATACTGGTGATCCACTGATCCATAAACCAAGGCTTTCCTGATGTCTGTTGGATCAACACGTTATCACGTTAAATATCAAGTTATAACACTGTACATGTGGTTTATGTTCTAGTTTCTGTAACAGGAGCACGCAATAAATCTCCACGCGTCAGAAACATCCGGGTTACCTGCAGGAATGCAGCAGGTGAGGCTGGGGTTAAATACCTGAGGTGGGCGGAGCTTCATTTCCGTCTGACAGAAACAAGTCCCCGACCTTTGAAACGAGCAGCGAGGGAGAGAGAGAGACAGAAGGAAGAGAAGAAGTCGGGTGAAGAGCAGAATGGCCACAGATTTCACTCAGGACGCGGTGTTACATTTCCTCCAGAGCAGCGGAGGCATGGTGAAAAACTCGGATCTGCTTCTGCACTTCGGAAACTTCATCCGGAACCATGCGGACCAGGGCCGAAACCGGGAGCAGTTCAAGAAGTATGTCAACAGCGTGGCGACTGTCAGGCAGGAGGACGGCGTCTCTTACGTCGTTCTCAGGAAGAAATTCAGAGGACATGTCCCTGGCGACGGCGGAGGGGGCCCCGCCGGGAAGAACACTGAGCCCACCCCGGAGAGCAGCAACCTGAGCTCGGCTGTGAACGCAGAGAAGCCTCGACTGAAACCACAGCTGAGAGAGGTGACAGTACCCGCCCCGCCGGGAGAAGGCGCCCGGAAAACAGTCCTCCCTGCAGCTGGAATCATGGCCAACAACAACAACAACAACGTAGAGACGAATTTTAACCTGAAACAGAAACAGCATCAGGTAAACAACACACCTGAACCTCCTAGTAGACCAGCAGCAGCTCAGGTGCCTGCTCAGGTGTTTGAGAAAAGAGAGCTGAACACCCCCGGCCTGTCTGAGCCTCCTGTCCGAGACCAGAACACGAAGGTGGCTCAGCAGAGGGTGGGTTTTTACCTGCTGTCTGGGGTCACACCAGTGGTTCCTGTATTCAGACATCACAGGGAGACCAGCCAACAGGTCCCAGTCCCTCAAGTGCTCAGAGGGAGGGAAGCCTGTCTGCAGCCTGAAGGAGGACTTCGTCAAGAACCTCAGGATCATCACGTCGGTCATCATGTTGAGGTCGCTCCACGCTGCTTCAGACACAGGCCGAGCTACAAATCTGCTGTTTCTTATGATGAAGATGAGGAGGAGGCCACAATGAGGCGAGGTTCAGGAGGAGGAGGGTGGCCCCTAAATGCTCCTCTAGAAGAAACAGGGAGGTCCATCTCCACCTCCTCGCCGTGCATCATAGACCAGCCTGCAACTGCCTCTGTCGTCTCATCTTCCTCCTCCTCTTCATTAGAAAGGAATCTCCCGAAGATTTACATCCAGGATTTGGAAGAGGGGAAAGCACTGCCCCCTCGTGGCCCGGGTAGGGGGTTTGAGTCAGGGTTGGGGGCAAAGGGGCCGTGGTCAAGGACAGGGCTGGAACCTGCGTCTGGATCAGCAGAGTGGAGGTCCACCAGACACAGCCGGTCTTTAGAGGCGGAGCGCTGCATGCCATTTCCAGACCGAGACGAAGTCCACCTGGACTCGCGGGACTCGCAGGCCTCAGGTGTTCAGGTGGAGCCCAGTCAGGGGTCTCATCAAAGCCAAAGGCCGTGGCTGTCATCTAGCCACAGCAGTCTTTTCTCCCCATCATCCGATGCTGGCTTCTCCAGCAGCGACTGGCCACTGTCTGACTCCTCCAGAGGATCAAGGTGGAACAGCAGCTACGAGGATCTACAGGACAGAACAGGTACGGCAGCAGTATGTATGTCAACATTAAAGGATCAATCTGATCAGTTTCTTCTTTAGCTAGTTTTCTTACTGTGAACGAATCCCCTGAAAGATGTGCTCCAGCGAGCTGAAGGGACCAAGCTTGAGTCTGCGACACATCTCGCTGACAGTAAAACCACAGCAGGCCATCGCCGCGACAACCAGGACTCTAGAGTGCGTGTGATGCCATGGCAACTCTCCACAGGTCAGAGACAAAGATTACGGGACTAAACTCATTGTTCAACTAAAAACAATTATTGAGTTTCTTATGATCTGTTATATGGTGAAGGAGCTGTTAGTCATGTGACAGGTTGTAATGTATCTCTGATCATAACAACACCAACATGCTCTGTTCTTTAATCAGCACTGAAGTAATAATGAAGATTTTTACATAAACCAGCTAACAAAAGTGCCAAACAAGTTCTGTTTCTGTGCTCTGTTTCCCATCATAACTGTAATCTGCTGAGCACACAGTATCCACTGACTGTTCTGTAATCTAAATGCTGGTCTTCTAACACTGTCCATTGCCATCCCTGTTTGTATCATGTTTTATATGCTGCATGTCC
>JBBMJY010000008.1:2073665-2133825 GCA_037833715.1 Toxotes lorentzi
GGTCAGGCTCTGGGTCTCTGTGAAGCGCTTTGAGACAATTTTGATTGTGGAAGGAGCTATATAAATAAAATTGAATTCAGTTGAAATTGACTCTCGGCCAGAAAAAACAGGATATTTGAAGACGTTGTCTTGTTGCTCTCTCGCGTCTGCTTTGTTCAGCGGTTCAAAAAGTTCTGGTGGTGTGTTTGTTGACAGCTGTTTCCTCAAACAATGGACCAATCAGAGCTTTGTGGGTGCTGCTGAGAGTGGGGACTTCATCACAGCTGCGCGGTGAGCTGTGTCTGTGGCATGTACTGCCACTGATTTGGATGGAGTAGTCTTCATCCAGTCTGCATGTCAGTATTTGCCAACACACTAACATGACACACTAACATTAAAGCTAGCATTGAACATGCTAGTCCGAGTCTTAGAATAACATGTTAGTAAATACAGCCGACATGTTCATGTTAGCATAGGTTATTTTTAACCTGTTGCAATATGTCTCACATCTGCTGTACAGTCTGCTGTAACATGCAACGAGGAAGCAAGAAAAGTCAAAGTACACAGCGTCTGAACTTCTCTATGAAGTGCCCTTTGTCATTCTTCACAGAGCTACCTCCATTTCTGTTTCTCTGAGGAGATGTTCATGTTTACGTACGATCCATCGTGGCTCTCACAAGTTGTTTCCTCCCCGGTCTTTGTTGAGGCCATTTGAAACAACAGATGTGTTCAGATGACGCGTCATATGTCCTGGCCTCTTTAAAGCACTGAACCCTTTACTTCGCTCCACAGGTGATCTCTACGACGACCACGAGGACGTGGAGTCGAGCGAGGGCTCCACCTCTTCACCGCAGCTGCAGGAGCGCCCAGCGGTCGCCAGGCGGTTAAGCAGCCGGTTGAGGAGCAGGATGTGCCGCAGCCTAGGGGCTGACCTCGACCAGCTCATCCACGAGGAGGCGAGGGGAGGAGGAGGGGGAAGCGAGGCGGCCCGACTGAACCGCCTCCACATGATCTCCTCCTCACTCAGCCTTCGCTACAACCTTTCATCCTCCTCGCTGTCGTCCTGTTCCACACCGCCTCGCTGCCACAGCTTCGGCAACCTGGTGGAGGGGGAGGAGCCGAGAGGAGGGAAGAGCAGCTTCCCCGCTGCTGTTGCCTCCTCCTCCTCCTCCGCTCACCATGAAGGTCACAGTAGGCAGGTGAGACTCTTTCACAGTACAGTTTTCTTTTTAAATGACCCATTCAAACGTACTGTACACTCCTTAGTAATAATTTGGCAGGTGAGGTAGAACAAAGATCACAGGTACAACTTTCCACTCAAAATGATTTATGAAGAAATCTTTATATTTAAAAACTACAGGTTTCACAAACTTTGATTTGAGATCAGAAACCCAACTGCTCTGATTTGTAAATTTGGAGTGATTAAACAGAGTAACCTTTAATTGATTCCCTGGAGGGGAATTAAATGAAGCTTGATGTTTGTTCCCATCATCAGTCGCTGGTTCCTCTGGAGTCCAGGGAGCACGCCTGGCTGGTGAAGGGGGCAGCGGGCGACTGGCCCCAAATCTACTCCTTGTTCAGAGATGACTCGTCCCTGCTCAACAAGCGAGACTTCATCTCCGGCTTCACTGTGCTGCACTGGATTGCCAAACACGGTGACCACAGAGTCCTCAACACCTTATGGTAGGTAGTAAACAGTTGGGTCAGGGAAAAAAACACTCAGGATACTTGATGTGACCTCTGTGATGGGGATCTGCTCTCTCTGGCTGTGGTTTCAGGTATGGAGTTCAAAAGGCTGGTTTGATGTTCCACATTAACGCCAGGTCGACATGCGGCTACACGCCTCTCCACATTGCCGCCATGCATGGCAACAAGAACATAATACAACTGCTGGTTAAAAAGTTCAACGCTGATGTGAAGCTGAGGGACACGGCGGGAAAGAAGCCCTGGCAGTACCTGGGTCCCGCTGCGCCGCTGGACATCTTCCAGCTGCTGGGAGCACCAGCTCGGGCTGCTGTGGGAGGAGATCTAGGAGTCACGGTAGCGGATGCCAAGTGGGGGCAACCGAAGCAGCACCACCGCCGTCGACGGCATCACCTCTCCTCGGCTTCGCCGGGAGAGAGGCCATTGACCATCGCGGGCACGACGAAGGTCAAAAGGTCGACGTCGATCGCTGCGTTCCTCAAACACAAAACGCTGCTCCGGTTTCATGGACATCAGTCTGACTCCTCGATTTAACAACCTCAACGGATGGATCAAGCTGGATTTTGTTTGGGGAATTCTGATTGGTTTACCGTCCACTTGACTACATGACTGTTTGGCTGGTCAGCTGGTTTCCCAAACATAAAAAGTATGTAAACACAACACAGCTACGATCACAGAGTGGCTAATGGTTTGCCAGTTGTGTCACACTGTCAGATACTCCCCACAGCATGTACTGATCCTTGACACTGACATATCAGCCGGGACGGTATGACTAAGTCATAAATGACAAGAGATTGTTGTGCCAAAGATACCACTTCTCAGTGGTATTAAAAAAAATCCTAAAGTCATTATAATCATCATTATAATAATGTGCCAACAAACCAGATCAGGTTTTGTGATTACAAACTTTGACACAATCCAGCAGGTTTATTATGTTAAGCAGAAGCTACCGGTTCTAAGTGGCACCCGACAGTGGAACATGAGTGGCACTCTGTATCAGTGGAATATCAACCAGCAGCAGAACACTAACCGTCTATAGTAACATATGACCCAGAATCAGCACATGCCATTGAAACAACAGGGACATACTATGAAGTGTAAACAGAACAGGAGTAGCAGGATTTTACATGATGTGTCAGCGCAGCTTCCCTCAAAGTTTACATCATTTAGGTCACCGTGGATACAGGAGATTTCACGCTGTGAAGTTCACTGTAAACTGTGAGCACGTCCTGATATGTGGAACAAAAGGGAGCACTCGTGTCCTCGACTGAGCTTTCAGTTTCACTGTAATGTGCATACCAGAGACAAGACTGTGTCACAAACAGTGCTGGATCTGAGACGTATGATGGCTTAAAGCGAGAGGGCATTTTCAAGCACTTGGTGGAGCCGATGGGTTTTCAGCATGATTGTCTAATGTCACTGTTGTCAGAGAGAGAGGGGGAAAAAGCAGAAGGTGGAACATGAGCTCCAGTGTCACTCACTGAAGCTGTGATTCACAGAGACATGTTCAGGGTTCAAACAGTCAGCAACAGAGACAGAGCTGCAGCTTTTTAACTCTTGTTATCTTCATTATTGTGTACTTTATACTCTAACTGTTGCCAAATCATTCATCAGTTTTTAGATTTTTTTTTTCCTCCTTCCAGGCAGGTAAACGTGTATGGATTAAACAAACGAGATTAAAACATCTAAGAAGCACTAGCAGGCTGATTTTGTTCCCTTATATTAACAGCCAGGCTAGCTGTTTCCACCTGTTTCTAGTGTTTGTGCTAAGCTAAGCTAACCATCACTTGGTTGTAGGTTCATATTGACCATACAGACATGAAACTCTCAGCAAGAATGTGAATTAGAGCATTTCCCAAAATGGTTGCCTTTCACTTGGTGAGTACAATTTTAGTAGCACTGACAGAAATGATGGACATCCTATGAAAATAAGTACTAACCTGAAGTAAACTGAAATTTAATTTCTGAGTCTGTAGCTTATGATGCACCATCTTAAGCTACAGACTCACCTGTACTCAGCTGCACTTAGTTGTTGGGTGTTCATGAATGATGAAAACATGTCAAACATGTTAAACTCTCACGACCAGGATCAAACTGCTGTGTTTTTGTTATTCTGGTCTGAGGTTTACTGTAATTCATTGTGCTTAATGTGGGAGGTGCACAGTGTTTTTCACACCCACTGAAAAAAAAATAAGTATTAAAAATGTTTCGCAATAGGAGACGACTATTAGTCGCTGTGGATCAATCAGGGAGTTTTCCACTAAGTCCGTTTACATCAGACTGTTTTACATTTTCAGTGGATTTTTGTGGAACCCTGAAACAGAAAAAAGATGAGTCCAAAAATATTTGGAATTGAGTATAAAAAGAAATATAAAGCCAGTCAGTTGATATTAAAAAGTAAATAAGAGCCGATTACACTTTGGTGCAGGATCCAGGGATTTTTTTTTATCACTTCACCTAACATTGCAGGGAAACTAGCCATTCTAGTTTACTGATGTGATCAGTTAGATCTGTGACTCTTCTGATCACCTTTACCACCTTTTGTCAGCTTCAGGGCTCCGTATTTTCCAGCTTCACAGCTTGACAGTCTGTCAGTACAGAGGTTCTCTTGTTAAGTCTTGAATCTCTTTGTGGATTTTTCCGCATGAATGAAACCAGCCCTGAAGATTAAGAGTGAGTAATTCAGTAAATTGATTGGCTGATCCGCCACTGGGACAATGAGAAACTAGTCTGCAGATTAATCCATAATGAAAATAATAGTTAAATTCACCACATTCAGGGGTTTTGCCATTACAGTATTTCTTGGGCTGGTTGTGACAACTGTTAACTAACTTTAGATAGAAATCACTATGTAGCTGACGTTTTTCTGTTATTTTCTGACTTCACTGCTCTCTTCCACTGCTTAGCACTGAGCTACAGGGATGTCACCTAATGATAATGTCTTTAAACTGGTAATTGAACTGTTGGTAAATGAAAGGAAATTCACTGTGCCATTACTGGCAAGTTTCAGGACAGTTAGTTAGGTAGTTTTTCAATGTCTGAACCAGAATTCTTTTAAATTGCTTTTATTTTCAACATTTTTCTTGTTGCTTTGTTCCTGTAATGTAGTTTTAAGACCTTTATCACTTCAGCTTACACTGTACTAACACGGTGCATACTCCAAAATAGTGTTTATTCAAATTACTACAAGTGGACTTACACACAGGGACTTGGGGGGCTGAGTAGGACTGGTATTACATCATAGATACTGGTTGGTTTGTGGTCCGTTTGCACTGTAAAGATTAATAAACACATGTACATTATGTGAGTGACACAGAGTTTCAGTGGATCATTTAACAGGCGTGTTCAGTGGGGCCACCCAGCACAAACTGGTAACAACATGTTCAGGCTGTCTGGAGAAACGCTGAGGGCTGGTGGACATGTTTGTTCATGACTGTGTGTGTGTTTGTGTGTGCTCGTGTAACCGTGAGAACCAGTTTTAGACTTTGACACTTGACATTTAGTCCAGTCCTCACTATTTCAAAGAGTGTGGATCAAATTGAGGATTAGGTTGAGGTTCCTCACAAGTATAGAAGTACAAACGTGTGTGTATCTATAGCCTACAGTTTTTGTTTGCACAAGCTCAGTGGGTCTGTTGTGTACATTCTGAAACAGCCGGTTGAACCTGTAGTGCATCAGAGTTACATAATACTCTCTCTTATCGCATCATAAGCTTTATTGGCATGAACAAAGTGCTGAATATTCCAGGCAAGGTTTGAAATGTAATGTGGCCTGTAATTAGCAAGATCCTCTGGATCTAAGGTGGACTTCTTGAGAATAGGGCGGATGACGGCAGCTTTAAGGGAGGGTGGCACATGAGCGGTTTGAAGAGAGAGATATATAGCTTGGGTGATGATTGGACTGATAATGGGAATGAATGACTTGAGCAGAACCGTTGGGATGGGATCCAGGGTGCAGGTGGATGATTTCATTTCTCTAAGGGTTTCCTCCATGTGGCTCTGCTGAACCTCAGGGAAATGTGGGAGGGATGGCTGACTCCCACCTCATGTATCCTAACAGGAGCATGGAGGTCAAAAACACTGCTCTGGGGTGTATTGTAATGCCCCACCAGTTCATCCACTGTTGCGAAGTCTGGGCAGGCGATATGTTGGAAGTCTGCGGTGATGGAGGCTTGGTCGATGTGTTACCAGTTCCGGAAAGGGGTGCTACGTATTCAAGACGCGCCAGCGTCCTGATGACGTCGTAGAGGCGCGGTACGTTCAACTGGGGACCGGATGGAGGGGATCGTAGCAGGACCATACTGTGAGTAAACAAACTTTTTTTCCGGGCGCTTCTATTGATGTATCGGGGCCGGCGTAGAAGTCCTAGCTGTCTTATGGCTGTGATACATTCTGGAGTTGTGCAGGAATTGAGACACAGGAGCCGGGTACTAGAATATTTCAGCATCATGTCGAACGGCAGTAGCGTTAGCCCAGTGCTAGTTGTGGCTAATCAGCCGGCGTTGAAGGCAATGCCAGCTCACCTGCCGAGTCGCCTGCTGAGTGACAGCGGTCCGTGGCACCAAGGCTAAATGGAGACTTGACTGTATGAATGCTGCCTTACCGACAGGGGGACAGAGGCAACAGCTGGTGCTGAGGGAGAAGGAAGTATGCAATTTGCAGATAGCAGGTGGGCAACCGCCAGGTCAGAGGAATTCTTGAAATAATGCAGTCAATTGTGCAAGGGGCGTCGAAAATAGTCTATAGTGAACCACGAAGCTTTGGCTTTAAAATTCACATACGATTAGGAGCACGTTCACCTAAAATCAAAGGTAAAACACTAAATCAGAGGCTTCAAAGTTAAAGTCTTTTTAGTTCAGAATTCTATTTTGTGTTTTATTGTGTGTTACTCGAGGGTTATGGTGAGACTGAAATGTAACGACAACTTCCAGTTGCCATTGCAACAAGCTGAATAACACAACTTCCTATTTATAGTGTTATAGATTTGTGAAGTTGTTGTGGCTAACATGTTCCACATCCAGGAAAGTGGAGCAGTGTCATCATCTCATTGTATGAGTGTTTGTGTCCATCTAATCCTTGTTTACCTCGTAGTTTCCTTCTTATGAGGAGTAAATCTTAATAACAGTTAATATAAAAACCAAAAATTTCTGCTGCTGTCATCAGCTCACATTTGCTCTAACACTTCATGTTTTTTTTTCTTAGGTATTTGCGTGCTGTGACCTTTGACCCATGGCCTCCTCACTGTAAGTTTTCTTTCTGTTTATCAAGAAACACAAATGTTATTCTGCTGATACTCTTGCTCACGCTAAAAGTAGAATGAAGAACACAAATATCTGTGTATGAGAAAATGAAGACAAAGAGCTCAGTGTCAGTTTTCATACTCTTATCTCTTTATTTATTGGTGCCACGGTGCGTTCAGGGACCTGGGGCAGCCACCAGCCACCACCACAGCAGGAACAACAGAGCTTTTTGCAGGAATAAAAATATATTAAACAGAACTTCAAGAGATAAAGCTTTAGCTTTTTTTCTTTTTTTCCCAAAACATCAAAGTGAAGATTGTCACTTGTGTTTCTTTTTTTTCTGAGTCAGCTCAGCTCAGTTCAGTCACCAACTCAAAAACACATTTCTGCTTCTTAGTTTAATATTAAAATGCCTTTAAAACTCAAGGTTGTTTTATTACATCTGAATTTTAATTGTCTCCAACTGCTTCAACACAGAAACGACATGCTGTTCGATTTTTACCAGGGCCCTGTTCTTTGTATGAGGACAACAAAGTCGGGTTTACTGTAAAGCCTGCATTTTTTTCTGAATTTAAAAAGAGCCGTCATAGCAACAAGTCCTCACAACCAAGACCTTGACGGTTTTTAGAAGCTGATTTACAATTAACAGGATCATTTTAAACTGGATTAGTTAGGGCAGGTTTAAAGAACAGGGCCCTGACTGGACAACAAGAAGTGTAGGTCCATCAGAGGTTTGGACAGCATTTGTTGTTGTCAGTAGTGCCAGATGGGTGGCGTGTACAACAATGGACTGTGGACTCCACCCACTGACAGCTGCTGTATGACTTGGGCTCAAAACAAATTAAATGATCATTTGGCAGCCAAGACTCCAGCAGGAGGAAATCAGATTTAAGCTTCCGATGCTTTTTATGTCTCTGAGTGAATAAAACAACCTGAGAAACTTTCATTCAGTCAAGCTGTCACAACAAGCTGAGGGAAGGGAAACAGAAAGGGATTCATAGGAAGGAAGTTTACATCAGCATCTTATCCATTAACAATCAAATTACACTTCATTAAAAAAAACAAAAAAAACTTTTTTCTATCTGGGTGAGTACTACAGATAATCGTCTATACAGTAACATTCATACACTTGATTTAGACTCTTTATGAAGAAGTTATAAATAGAGGTGAAAACATGCAGAGTGAGGAAGGGGAGAAGACACAGTAAAAACATAAATATGTGAAATGAAAGAAACGTTTAAAATGTTTAAAATGTGAACAACAAATATAAGATGACAAACATTTCCAGAAAACAGGACAGAGAGCGAGACACTGGGGTAGAGAAGTCAATTCTAGGTTTTTTTTGAAGATAACTTTTTCTATTTATTATTTTTTTAAACCTTTTGTAGCATTGTATTGGTGTTTAACAAATATGACTAATCAGATAGTAGCAGCAGCAGGTTTTTTATTTTTTGAATGTTAAATTTTTTTTGGGCTCTGTTGTTCTGCTGCAGGGGATGATGGGAGCTAACCTCAGAACAGCTGAACATCTCCGGGTCACGCTGGGGTCATCTGCACCAAAACCAAAACCACCTTAACCACTGACATCATCTGTATCGCTGTTTTATTTGTATTATAATATCAGTATTTTCCACCTTACTGTATGTTTCATCAACATACAGTACAGCAATTTTCTGTGGCAACTCTGATGGGCAACATTCCCCAAGGAGCTGCCTCTATATTGCTTTTTAATGCAAATGCAAACACTGAACAAAACCCTTCTCTTGCCACAAGAACTGCCCAGACTTTAACCTGAAAGTGAAACAGGAAGATGATGTCAGTGTTGAGGTGGCTTTGGTAACCAGCTTCCTGTTTGGTCTTTAGGAGGCACTGACTGGCTGCAGAGGCGGGCAGGGGGATGAGCTGCCTTCCTGTCGGGACAACAGGACACTGCAGGTGTTCAGACCTCCTCCACCTGTTGGTACCGCCCCCGACGCAGGTGTTGCCCCCTCCTGGACGGCGATGGTGGTGGTGACGTCTTCATTGTAGAGGCGTTTAATGCCATCGTAGAAGTCGTCCACCTCCATCTCCTCCACCTGAACACACAGGCAGAAGTATGTTGGAAAAGGTAGGTAGGAAAAATTCTGATCTGAAAAGCTGGAACCAATATTAACTCTTTTTTGCTTAAAAAAAACAACTAATTATCCAAATAGTTGCAATTAAATTTATCAGCTCCCTACACGACGCTGAGAAGGAGACAGTATTACCTTGCGTTTGGCAGAGGCCTTGCAGCGCAGCGTGACCTTCTGCAGGTGGTTACGATGGTTTTTAGGTGGGGAGAGAAGAGCCGGGATGCTGCTGTTGGTGGAGGAGGAGACGGAGCTCCAAGGCTGCAGACTCCCGTCCTCCTCCCCTCCACTAGGTGTCTGTGGCTGGGAAGGGGAGGCGGTGACGTGGTCCCTGGAAGACTCGCTGTTGGAGGTGATGGTCCCTGGAGAGAAAATAGTTACAGAAGTTACAGAAATACTTCAATAACTATTTGATCTGACTTCTAAATTTTCTCAAGTCAGAAAGTCAGTAAAGCAGTAAATTGCTAGCACAAAAGACTTTATACAACTTTTTTTCACATATATAGTTGTACTCCCCAAAACCTGGACATAGGCCTTGATGGGTGAAATCAGCTGAGTTGTCCTTTAAACATACCCAGTGTGCAGCAGGGGAGTGTAGGGTCCTGGGCCGGACGCTGCAGGGTGGTTTGGCTCTGCAGGGGCAGGTAGATGTAGACAGTGTTTGGAGGCAGGGAAGCTCTCAGTGTGGACAGACTACGAGCCACCAGCTCTCGACTCCTAATCAACTCAGAGCTGTCGATCTAAGAGAGAGAGAAGAGGAGGAAAGAAAGACAAAGGAGACAAGCACAAATACAGTAAAGGAGAGAGAATGGGAGACAGCAAACAAGACAGACATTTCTATTTTTATGTCTGCAGTCCTACACGCTGTCCTGCGGACAGGACATTATCCAGCTAAATTAAGCTAAGACCCATTACTGATATAATGTTCCTGGGTTTTGCCTGTAACTGTCTAATTTATGGACAAATGTTACTTGTGAATGTGATCAGTAGATTTTGTAGCAATTTAAACATTATCATCTGCTTCAAGCAGCGCCACCTGGTGGCTCCACACCTTCACTGCCTTGTTCAAGGGCAGAGACAAGGACTATGTGCAAGAGGACAGATATTGCAAAATATCTGTAAAATTTATTGTAAAATAAAACAGAGAGGGAGGCCAACCAGACTGATCTCAGGTCAGAGATTAGTTATCAAAAAGAGACATTCACAATGTTTTTTTGTGTTTTTAGCTCTGTGATGTAAAAATAGTCAAATTAGTTCCCCTGCTCTGGTTTTTTCTCCTCCTGCTTCTCTAAATCTCCTCTCTCTGCTCAGCTAAACTCTGGCAGCATGTCTCACACTTACTGCTGGCCGTCTCTCACCCTTTGTTTTCCTCTGTGTTTTGGTCTTTTTCTATTTGAGAAGCTGCTACACATGTGCTATTTAATGGCACATTTTTAATCTAAGGATTTCTACTTTTTTCAGTGAAACAGCCTCTACAAAGTCTTATTTCTAATTTGCTCAGACCCTGAGCTTCATTCTAAAAGAAATATCCAGCAGAGCTAAGTTGTTGTTGATAATGATGTGAGTGTTGTTCTGTATTTTTAAGTGTCTACAACTGACAGACAACATATTTTAAGGAACTAAATTAAACTTGTCTGGAGTTTCCCCTTTCACAGAAGTTCAATATAAGCTCTCTACTGCTTCCCCAACTACACTGCTGTCTTTTAGTTTTTTAATCACATGATCCACACTGAGCATTCAGAGTATGAACCTAATAATGAAAGAGAAGCAGTCCAGTACCTGTGCCCTCCTCAGCAGGTCAATGGTGAGAGCCAGCCAATCAGGACAGCAGGTCTCCAGCTCCAGGGTGATGAGGGCCAAGGCCAGCATGGATCCTCTGAGCTACAGAAACAAATGTGGGACAAACCTGTTCAGTGTTCAGGCAGGTGAAAGTCCTCTATACTGTATTTGAGAACAGAATATACCAAAATACATCCTAATCCTCCACTGTTACACAACCAAAGAGCAGCAGAGGTATCTGCAGGTGACGTGAGAACTTCTGTGTGTGTGTGTGTGTGTGTGTGCGCGCGTGCATGAGTGTGTACCTGTATGAGTTGGTGGTCGGCCAGACAGTGGTAGAGTCGCTGCGTGAGCTGGGCGAGGTGCTGAGAGCGGTTCAGTCCCAGCATGGAGTCCAAAAACCCAGAACGACAGGACAACACCATTGCATGGAACTATGGGAGAGGGAGAGCAAGGAGAGGATGGTTGAGAATTAAATAACGTAAATGAAGTTCAGGAAGTAATACATGTTTTGTTCCATTATTCAGATCATTTTAAACTCCTTGTCCAAATCAGACATCAAATTGAACAACATTTTACTATTTGTAAGAGATAATAAAAAGAAAACAACATAATCCAAGAGCCATTAACTTCTTTTAGCCAGCAGGTGTCACTACCTGAACTGAAAGAAATGACAAACACAAACAGGTGTGTGGACTGCAGAGAGACCGATCTGATGACAGATCTCAGTGTGGCAAATGTTCAATGAGTTAAATAAAAAGCAAACCAACACAAGGTATGTGTGAGCGTGTGTGTGTTTTACAGACATACAATGTGCAGGAAGTCCAGTGCTGTGGCGGTGTGCAGGTCCCAGTTCAGTTTGTCCAGGATGATCCTCTCCATCCTCAGGATCTCTGATGGAGAACAGCCACAGCCGCTGGAAGCAGCCAGCTCCTTCAGAGAGGGCACACACTGACACACACAGAGACACACATTCAAGTTACCTGAACTGTTCTGATGCATCAGCGTCTACTGTCTGATAGTGTGAGTACTCATTAGTATGTGCTGCGTTTTCTGTATTCACCTCGTCCTCCTCACATGTCTTGGCAGCCAGGAAGAAGCAGGCGATGGCGATGCAGCGCAGGTACTTTGGACGGGCCTGAAGACATCAATCAATCAGTCAATAAGTTACTTCCTTTCAGTCAGTTTTACACGTGTGCTGAAATCAACTTGACTACAGGTGACAAGTCTGTTGGAAGATGTTGTTATTACCATGATACCATGCATATTTAAAGCTTCCCTGGGAAGTTTTTTAATGAGTGGCTCCCTGTGACATTGTTCCCCTGATCTGCGGGTGGCAGTAATTCCCCAGCAACGGCAGGGAAGACAGACCGCTAGCAAGTAAACATGGATGTAGATTTCCAAATGTTTTCTGAGGGAGGAATAGTTTGTTATACCTCAAGCATATACAACGTGAGTTATAGTGAGTAACACTGAATTTAAACAGAAAGTTTGTTTGCTTACAAGAGAACTCCACAGGGCATGTTTAATACTGCAATGCATTTTGATTGTTGCTTTGAAATGAGTCATTGAGATGTGACTGAGTAGACCTACAACTTGTTTGGAGTCCACCTGTGGAAAAGTTGAATTGACTGGACATAGCTTAGAAAGCCCCACACCTGTGTATACAAGGTCCCACAATTCACACTGCACGTCGAAACAGAACCCAAGCCATGAAGTCCAAGAAACTCTCTGTAGACCTCTGTAATTAAACTGTGAATGTGATCAGTACATTTTGGCAACAGTATAAAACCATTTCTAAACCTTCAAGTGTTCCCAGGAGCACAGCGGCCTCAGTAATTGTGAAAGAGAAGAAGTCTGGAGTTCGCCAAACAGCAAGTCAAGAGTGTCCTTGAGAAGCCCAGCTAAAGCCCAAACAAAACCCCATAGGATATCCGTGGAGAGACCTGAAGAAAGCAAACTTTGCTGTAACTTCTGCCAAAGGAGCTTCTAAAAACACTGAATTAACTGTTTAAATACTTTTGCTACTGTATGTGCATTTCCCTTTTTTTTGTTTTTTTTTTTAAATCATTTTCTCTGTAGCTCTTTAGCACTTAAGTGAGACAGGAAAGGTGTCAAATGCTCCATGAACATCTGCAAAAACAAAAACCAACTGTCACTGGCTTCTGAAAACTATATGAAGATTATTGATTAAAGTCATAAAACTAGTTTTAATGAGTTAATCCCTCTTTGTTTGCAGCAAAGCAGTTTGAGTTTACAACACAGCGACACTGATCAACATCCACTGCAGCAGCACTGGTTATTAATAAAGTCTCCAATGCATTTTGTTTCAGATGATTTAAAACATGAATTGTACATTTTTGTACAAGACAGCGATCTGCTTTCTACTCCAACAGATCTACCGTCCTCATCAGGGAGGTCATTAAAACAAAAAACAAAAAGTAGAATGAAAGTCAAACACTTACACACCAGCTACACTGGGTCTAGCGGCTGATAATCCTGGAACATTTTATTCCTCTGATAAAAATGTCCTGTCTGTGGAGGGGGGAAATAGTCCTGATCTGACAGAACATTCAGAACTGACACTTCCTGTTCCTGTGTAAACACAGACGATCAGGTCAATACTACTGTGCAGCATTTGGAATTGTAGACAAATCTATGAAGCGCCTCCCTCTGATCCAAGCAACAACCCCCCTCCAAACAAACTAGCCTGTTTTCATTTGTTTGTTACACTGAAGAGCAGATTTCAGCTTCCACCACTCAACCAAACCCTGCACAATTCAAGTTCTGTATATTAAGGCTTATCTGAGCACATTTAAACTCAGGATTTGTGAGAATTATGTGACTGAGATGCATCACAGAAGTGGGTGATAAAATCCTATATATAAATATGCATTAAAAAGAATGTACCTAAAATATATATTTTTTTAAATCTCCATTCTTGGTAAGAGAAAGAGTAGTAGTAGCAGCAGTAGTTGTACAAATTGTATTTTTTGAGGGAAAAATCTGAGTTGGAGTAAATATTCTTATCTCTTATTGATAAATAATCAATAAAAGCAGCTCCACCAGGCAGTTCACTCATCTCTGCCAATGCTCACTGTAACAGCTGTAACTACTATAGTATTGGTAGTATTTAATTACCTTGATGGGAGCGAGGAAGCGATCCAAGATGCTAACAGCTAACACCAGGGTCTCTGGGTACAGCTGCAGTCTGCTGTGTAGCTCCGTCAACCAGCGCACGGCCTCATCTCGCTGGGCCGGGGAGATGTCTGTATCCTACAGTGAACAACAAGGTAAACAGTATCAACATCATCATCCTGCTAGGCCTCGGGGATGTTTGTACTGACCAATGAAATATTTGCTCTTGTCCATGTTTACTTTGAATGCTACATGAGTGTAAAAGGTGATGTCTGCAGGTCCAGTGAAAAACTTGCATCTTTTGATAATGAATATTAATCAGTACTTCTGACTCAACGTATGAAGCTGTTTTCCTGTCGTCATGAAAACAAATTGTGATGAGAAAATAAAATCATGCTTGACCATCTTGATCGTAAGTGTGAGCGTAGTGAGAAAGTCTGGAGGCAAATATTTACCTTTTAAGATTAAAAATTTATCTACAACTTTCAGAAAATTTCAGGTTTCCAGTGGACACAGGGGAAACTGTTTCTGGAGGTAAGAGGAAACCTCCAAACAAAACAGGCCAAGACTTCTGTCTTCTCTTTTTAAGACAGCAATGCTATTTCAGGACAATATTTGGCCTAGTCTCCATACAGGTCCTTTAGACCTGTATGGATTAGACAAGACTTACTTATCCAAATGAATCACCTAGTTTTGGATATTCAGTAAGGACCCAGTGGAGGGTCATATTTCCACCAACAGGGCAACCAGGATCTTAAACCAGCTCGACAGCCGGACCACAAACCAGACACCAAATGTCCTCCAAAACTATTCCAGGAATTCCATTTGTTCTTCTCACAGCTGAAATAATTCACCACATTTCCTTTTCAGAGGTTTCTGCTCCATGAAAATAACATAGTGTAATACGGGTGTTTAACAACAACATGTACTTAACAGCGTTTTTTGTTTGCATATTCTGCATGTTGAGCTGGGTTTCTGCATGTTAATCAGAGGCAGTGACCAGTATAAAACAGGAGTTCAACAGGTCAGTGCAATCCAGCTTTGTTCTGGTTTGTTATTATTATAGGATTGTTGATTATTTATTGTATTATTATAATATTACTATTGGATTAAACCCTACGGCAGATAATGTCAATAAATTTTTTAATTATTAATCATAGTTATTACACCCCCTGCCCCTACCCATGCTGAGAGTAAACATTGTTGTGATGGCTACTTTTAAAAGGTCTGTTAACCCATATGTCAAAAGACATATTGTCCAACTTTGCCTGGTGGTATCTTGCCATGCTGATAGTTCTGGTTATATTCGCAGAGGTTTTGAGATCGCTGTGTGAATACCACTCCCAATATTAACATGTATGAGGGGGAATTTCAAGAAATGACATTTGAAAAACTCAGAACAGCAACATGTCTTTCCAGAAACAATGTCCCTGTTCATCTACAGACGTCACTGTCAGCAGATATTACAGCAGGGTGGTATCAAGTGGTCAAACATGGCCTGGATACATGTTTATTTGTATGTTAAAATGGGTTAAGAATAGAATAGAATAGATACTTAGTATTCTGCCAAAGCTGCTGTCAAAACCAAATTACCAGGCATTTTCATTATTCTATCAACCAGCGCAAGGATTATAAAACCACAGACCTCCCATATGATAGATGGTTACATGTCAGAATTGGTGCTGAGGCAGAAAAACTTGAAACCACCAGTAAAAATGACTAGTATTAGGCTGGTAATTATGTCCATTTTCTGGCCACACAGCAAAACCATGTTCAACCAAGACTAAAGGATAATCTTCTGTTTATATAATTATGTAATTCAGAGGTGATTTTTGTATGTGTAGTCACTGACATGCTAAAATATTTCCTGAAACTGATGCCTAAAACTCAAGACTTGAACATTGAAATCAATTCTTTATTTTTGTATTTCTTGTCTCCGAGCTGAAATCACTGGTTCACTGAGTGGAATGTGTAACACTGGACTAGCAGCAGGGGTCAAAGGTAAGCGCGCAACTGACCCTGTTAGCCTACTAATCTGAAACTTAACACCGCTCAGCCTCTCAGCTCTTAGATGTCCAAACTAAAAACAACTGGCCTGCTTCCAGCCTGTTTCCACTGCTGGGTGAAAAAGACAAAATCTGAAAAAAGTCTCATCCCTTCCTGGTGCCTTGTCATTGCAGTGCCCAGTGCTTCCTCCATGAGGAAGGTAAAGCTCAGGCCTCTCCTCTGACTGTTACTTCTCTTGCAGCAGCTCTTGAGCTCAGCAGTTCTACAGCTGAGTCAAACCATCATGCTTTCAGTAAAAATGATGATTTGTGCAGAGCAGAGATATGATGCAGACATACAGATGTACTTAATATATTCAATTGTCAGCTATGCTTTCTAGCTCTCCAGCTGATCAGATGCCTTTATGTATCACCTCTTTGATGGAGAACACAGTATTATAAGGCAAATGGCCTCAGAAACTTTTAATACAACAAAGACTAACTTCACACCAGTGGGGGTGTATTTTACCCAGTGACACTGCTATGCCTCTGAGGAGACCGGCTGCTTTCTTGACCTCTTACACCAGTTTACATACCTACTAACTCGGCCAAAGGCGCTGATAAGCGCTATAATTGTCTCAGTGCCGTCATTTACGGCCTTTTATTGGCCTCTTCATTATCAACACAAAACTACACTTTCAAGGCCAAGACAAAGAGGGAAGCCAGGTTTATTTGGATCTCAGTATTACATGCAACGTCTTATTAGGCTTTACTCTCCCACATCAGCAGTGGCTTCTGAGGCAGTTCAAGCTGCCTGAGCTCTAGGTCTTTGTTGTTCCTCCAGGGTGTGTTTGAATTTGAGGATGTGAAGAGATGTTTTATTTAGCCCTCTCCTAATTTTGTTTAATTTACAATCAAAACACTGAAGAACACATCTTTTCTTTTGTCACTATTTTGACTATTCTGACCCAGTGAATTAATTAACACTGAAAATAAGGAATAGTAGCACCTGGATAGAGCAGTGGTTTCCTGCATGGCTCAACAAGAGGTCGTTTGTGATGCTTTGGCCAGATCAAACTTGCAGAGTCATGAATGTGCAGCAGTGACTTGGCAGCAGCAGTGAGAGATTAGCCCTCCGCTAATTTCATTTAACTTAAATAGCTACACCGTTAGATCAGCTGTGAATACAAGATGAAATAGAACACAAGATGGAAAAGATAAGGAAAAAAACGAACTTTAAACACAGATGTCTGAGGAGTTTTAAAAGACATGAGTGAGGGGAAACTGGTTTTGGGATCTACAACAAGTCCCTCACTGTAAAAGATAAAGAAAATCACAACAGTGCTGATGCAGGATAAATACAAGGAGGACAACTTCCTGCCACTGTAAACAGCAATACATGATAGTGGAATGCACAAATCAGATTTTCAATCAGTGTTTTGAAAATTATGACAATCTATTTGCTGACAACCAACAAAATGTATCACAACTTTCGTCAACATACAGAAACTTCTGATGATGTGATTTGTGTTGTTACTGTCACTATCAAACCTATATATATATTATGAGCGTCTTCAAATGCAACTTGAACAAATCTATACAAAGTCAAAGGAAAGAAGGTCCTGCAGGTTCACTTATATTCAATAATACAGAAGGTGCTGAGATTCTCTCCTTCACTCCAGTCACCACAAACAACAGCTGATAGTTTTATGACTTTAGAAGTAGACAGAATATAACTCCTGTTACGTTTTTTTAAATGACGACAATTACTTGCTATAAGATTACAGATGATCTTGTCACTCCTAATAATAACCCATGGCTATCAATCTGCTGATACAAAAGCCTCCCATTCTCCTGGCTTTCCAGCATTTGTTGAACCTGGTTGGGGCAATGGCATGTTGAAAAAAAGAAAGGTTTTCCCTTTATTATTGCAACAAAGCTTTAAAGAACACTTTAAAATTCCCTTCACAGGAACTGAGGGGTATTGTCCTAACCAGAACACAGACACAGAAGTGTAAAAGTACACTACTGTGGGGTGTCCACATAGTTCTGACCAAATATATCTGCCACTGTGCTGCCTTCGCTGCCTGTGCAGTTCCTCTCTGGTGTATTGGGAGACCTACAATACCAGTATAGCATTATTATACCAATATAGCATTCAGCTCATTCAGCTATAATTCCTCTTTCTTATGTATCTCACACTGAAAACAACAGAAAACAACAACACCTCCACCAGCAGACAGAGAAAACCTGTGTTAAATCAAAGCATAATTGCTGTTCTGTAAAATGAACAACTGTGGAAACAAACTCCACCACAAGGCCAGAGCTACACTCAGAGGCCTGACCTGGGTCATGACCTGACAGAGAGGAAAAAGCTCAACTGAACATAAATGGTTTCACTAAAACGGAAAGTAAACAATAGTGCTGCTTTAATTTCCAAAATATAGAGAAATATAATATATCTACCATCAAATATTCAATTTGTGATTAATAATCCAATAATTTTGTTGTGGCAGGTGTTAATAATGAGTATTACATTCAATAGTTGTTCACACCCTCAACTGGGTGAGACCAGTTGAGGGTGTGATCCAAAGAAAACATTTGTGACATCAAGTGAGGACGTGCCTGAAACCTGCAAACTGGGTGAGTCCAGCTGAGTCTGGTGATGTGCAACCACTGGAGTCTTGCTCAGTGACTCAGTGTGTTTCTGATACACAGCTGCATCATGATTCCATGTTATCTACTGTAATAGTTTTTCTTACACCCTTCATACATCCAAATGTTAACCAAGTTCTTGCACAAAATGTTTTTAAGTGACAGGACTTAAAGTTTCTTAATTTGGGCCCTCAACAAGAAGGAGAACATTCACTGTTTTTAGTGCTTATCAACTGTCATTTTCACAGCTCTGAAGTTCAGAAACTGAGGGTCTGGAAAGTCCTTTCAGCTTCCACTTTGACTAACATTTCAAACTCCTCTCAAGTGATATTCAAACTGCTCTCCATGCTTACATTTCTGTGGCAGTTCAACTGACATTTTACACTTGAACCAACAACAACTGTTGCCAACTCAGGACTCTATCTTCAACGACCAATTCCTGCTGCTTTAATCACTTAGACTAACTAACTGTCAGCAATTTGACAACTTTATTAGGCACTTAAGACGAGGATATGGTCCAGAAACAGTTGTATTTATGTTTCACAGGGTGTCTGCATGCGCATGCGCACATGCATGCGCGCGCGCACGCACACACACACACACACACACACACACACACACACACACACACACACACGTGTTCATAAATTGTGGGCTGCAAACTGACATCTGCACTGCGGATACTGGTAGATGATGAAATTTAAATCGTGCAGAGCCTCGTGGCCACAGAAAATGTATTTTTTAAATACATTTTTAGACAAAATAATTCATCAATTTATTGACAAAATGAAACATGACAATGACCTGTTACTACATGAAAATGATTCGGACAGCTTTGTTTATCAAGACCACAAAATAATAACACAAACCAACAACTGTTTCCATCTGACAGTGACATAAATAGTTTCAATGGTAACAAGCCATGTGGAGATCATGACATTGACTACTGAGCCTTGATCTCTGGCCTTTGATAGAATACAAACAGTGTGTTGTTTTTCTGTTGTCAGACTACTACGTGAAATCAGTTATGGTGTTATAGTTGTTATCTTTGGAAACACTTGTGGGAGTCAAAAGTATGGGTGCATCTATATTGCGGTCACTGTCCCAAACAACAACTTTGAATTTAATCTAGTCAGTGTTGAGGTGTATTTTGTGAGTGAAGTCATCCATTACATAATGAATGGAGGCATTCAAAAATGAATCCTCACCTGTGAGGAGGGCTTCTTTGGCACGTAGACCTTCCACATCTTGGCTTCCCTAGAGACGGCCTTTTCCAGAAGAAAAGACAGCCTCTGGTGTCCCCAGGGTTCAGTGAACTTCATTCTTTCCTCCCCTGGTTGAGCCTACCTCCCCACTGGATACAGCTACCTGCATGGTGACACAGCACATCAGAACATCACAGTCCAACTTATCTAATCCACCAAGAAGAGGTGAGCTTGATTTGCACTTTAACCAAACAATACCATGTGATGTGGTTTACATTTCATGACATGACATTTTATAGCAACAGTTTAGATTCAAGATAAATGATTCTCGTAATCGTAATGGTTGCCATTCATAGCTTCAGTATGTTCTCTCATACTGCAATATGCCTGTGTTTTTATGCTCACAGCAAAGTAGGGGTGGGCAATAGGATGATATATAGTGTGTCACTATCCATTTACCATCTGTCAGAGACATAGTTTAATATCTCTGGGTTTACTGGGTCATTATGAGGAATGTTTCAAACCCAATGTTGGATTTTAATGTGATTTTTACCCCAGTGTGACTGACTTCTCTCATTTGTCAGGTATTTTAACTGGATTCACCAAAAACAGTCCTCCCTGAGCAATTTAGCAATTAACAGTTCCCAATGGATTTTCCAGAAAATGTATTATATCACAATTTATACAGATAGTGGGACATAAAATTACATCTACTACGAGATAGGAAATAAATGAATATTCCCTGATCTCTACATTAAAGCGTGAAAAATCAATTGAGTTTTGTGTTTCTTAATGAGGACATTGTCAGAGAAATGTTTGGTAACACAGGGCAGTAAGGATGCTAAGTGTGATATTAGTCCAGTTTGCAGCTCCAAAATGGTTTAAACACACCACAGTCCTCCATAAAACTCTTTGTACTTGTTGTTACCTAATATAGTTACATAATAGCTAAATATTTACTAAACAAATAGATAGCTTCGAATCTAGCTAACTGTAATCCAATCAGTGACGGGCTGAAGTCATGCTAACTTCTCATAATGTAGAAAAGTACCATAAACCTCCTCCCACCAAGTACCAATTTTCTGGGAAGCACCGGGCCTCCCGAAGCAGGTGTATTACCGAGCATTTCCTCCTATTATTACCCGGTAAAGGACTATTCTCTGGAACGGAGCTAATATACGCTAACAACTCGCTAGCTGTGTGAACAAGTTGGAACATGTCTGGCAAATATAAGCATAAAACGTTGGGTTCTATCTTTGGCTGGTTTCAAAAAAAGGGAGCTGAAGTGTAGTTTATGGCGAAGACTAAGCTAACTACACAGTACGGGCATTTAAATGGCTGACTCACATCCAGTAAGTACACGGAGCCCAAGCCTTACCTCCCCTGCGAAGCAGAGAAAACCACAGTTGGATTTCATCCGGTCCACTCAATTCGAGGATAAATTAGGGGGTGAAATCGGTTACCCGTTCTTCAGTTTAGTCGTCCATCTTGGCTTCCATGGTGCTAAGTGCTGGGGAAAAGGGATTTCCGTAAAAAATATATAAAAATAAAAGAACGGAATATAGACAGATACGTCTACTTCCGAGGAGGGGACTGGGGGAAGAGAGAGGGGAACAAGCTCCGCCCACATCCAGGCTGAACCGGAGGACAAAACAATCCTACCCTCTGTAGAATATTCCCATTATATTAATCTTATTTATTCATATAGAAACATAGAAATTATTCCTAAAGGAACTTTTAGCAAGTCAGTTGTGAGTTTATTGTGAGCCTACTGTACTTCATGACATACACAAAGAGTTTATCATGAGTGTATTCTGTGCTGTCCTAAAATTAACGTTTTATTTATTACATGCCTTAAATAACTATATAGATTTAATGTACAATGAATTACGACTAAACTCCAGTCCACTTACACAAAGGAACTCACATAAAATAATCACTAGCATGAGGAGACAAATAAAAGTTTTTTGAATGTGGCCATTGTTATGACTGTTCTTGGGTTTTTCCAGGCAGTTTGTTTTAGAGACCAGGACAGGTGTATCACAAAGCGTCCTTCTGGTATAGTTGTGCGAGCAAGTGAGCATTTGTCTAAGGAATCGCCTTTTTTGTTACGTTGACACATAGGTAACA
Organism: Toxotes lorentzi; assembly: GCA_037833715.1. NCBI lineage: Eukaryota > Metazoa > Chordata > Actinopteri > Toxotidae > Toxotes > Toxotes lorentzi. The sequence goes on from JBBMJY010000008.1 coordinate 2,095,588, forward strand.
TTTGTTTTGTATCCATACGTTTAAGGATGTATTTCCTCACCAACTCCAAAGTAAATATTTACGTATTTTCCGACTTTTAAGGCCACTACAACAGAGTTACTTCTTGAAAAAATTATATATTATTATCAGAAAAAAGTCCTATAAGGACTACTGACTGCAGATTGGTTTCTATTCTCCTTTACACTTACCATTTCTTCGACTACATCTATGTTCCTATGTTGTTAGCACCGCAGTTCGCCCACAGCCAGACAGAAAACCACTTATAACATTCGCAGTCGTTATTTCTGACACTTATGATAAAGTTTGTTGTATATAAAGTCTATGGTTGTACACAATTAAAGACACAATCTACAGTCTATGAACACAGTCAAAAGGCACTACGTAATTCTAAGGATAACCTCGGGACCCTGTGCAACCATTGGCCAATCAAAACATGCAATTTTGGGCGGACTATTTGAACGTCCTACACTGCAGCTCGCTGACTGGTTAACGCAATAGTCAATCACAGGGGAATCGTTCACATTAATAGATGTTAATAGATTTCACTACCTGTGATACGTATCGGTTGACTGAAGATTGATTATCGATCTCAGATATAAAACGTATCTACGACATTGTTAGAGATCAAGTCAAAATAACACCAAAATACTGGGTATAAGCTTTAATTCACACCGCTAAGCCTGAAAGGAGGTAGTTTCTGTTCTGGATCCCTGGCCTGTGATTGGTTGCCGTGTGACGTTAGTATGTGGGCGTGAGCGTTATGAACATCAACAAAAGAGAGAATAAGAGAAAAGAGAAAGACTAGAAGGGATAAGTCTACAGCTACAGCAGATCCGACAGATATGTGGAATTAACTCGGAAAACAGGTATTGTAAATCTTTTAACATTTTATTAGAAGTACACACGCCTATTTACCGAGCTGTATTTGCGTAAACTCGAAAAAGAAGGAAGAAAAGCAAATGAACATGAACTGTCGACAATGGGACGGTATTTTAGCTACAGTCTTCCTTAACAAAAGCTAAGAGTTTGGAACACTTTCTTTCTATTTCTTTCACAAGTATTTTTCATCACACAATTTCTACGAAATCCGTACAGGAATAACTGAAACTGGTGTTGAAGTGTATATTTTTTTAGGCTCTGTAAGTAAATAGTTTCATTTTTCATGTCTTGGTTTCAATTTTACAGATAGCTATTTTTTTAAATATTCGTTAGATCTTAGGATTTTCTTACTACAGCCAAAAATGTTTTTCTTTTTGTCTGTTGTTGTTGGTATCCCCTGGATCCTACTCCAGTCGACCTTTTTTGTACCATCGTAAACGTTATATTAACGAGGAGAAACCACAACAATCACATTTTGTTCGGTTAATTACATTAATACAACGCTATAATCAATGAAACAGTAGTTTTTGTATCGATAATCGTCGTTGTAGAGTATAATTTGATAGACCTTTAACGTTTGAGGAAAAAAAACAGCCCCTCCCCCGCTCCGGCCAGAAGATTTTAAACGTTAGCTAGCTGCCGTTGACGTTAGCTTCCTCGGCTACCATCAAGTCAGACGATAAAACTGAAGATTTTCAGCCGTGTGGATTATGTTTTTGTGTGTTATGGGTTGTTTATTAACAGACAGAACCTTGAAAAGTAGTTGTTTTTCGATCAGAGGACAGAAGGCGTCAACCAGAGGAAATCTGACACCGGAGCCCAGCTGAGGGAAGTGGGCTGGGCTCTGAGCTGTGACCTGTGTTAGCACCGAGAGCGAATGTAAGCCAGTAGTGTACAGTATCGTAATAGTCCAACAGAGATAGAAAGAAAATCGGCTGAATAAATAATGAAACCATAACATTATAACAGCTGCCCGGATGTTAGAAAAAAATAAAAATAAGATGTGTTACACGATTTAAAAATAGTTGTGAAAGAAAAGGATTATGTTGTTGTTTGATACTGTTTTCAAAGATGTCTTATTATGTGGGGTTTAACATAAATAATCATTATTGTTGTAAGCAGATTGCTTTTATTGTCAGTAAATTAATAGTTTGGCCTTCAAAGGTAAATAAAATGGCTGTAACAGTGTCCATACCAAAAATCTTAGTGACGTCCTTAGGCTCCAGACTAGTTCTCCAACTATTTTTTTTTTTTTTTTGAAACTAGTGAAAAGCATTTTATTACCAAGTCAACAAAGTATCATACAAGACGCTAAGTAGAATTTATCCAGTGAACAGTGTGGATCTTGGTGCTTTCCTGTTTTGCAGTGTAAATACCGTGGTGAAAAGTAGAGACAACTTCTTCCAGTGCCAGCTGAGACATGGACGCCTTTAAGCTTATGAAGGAGCTGCGGGTGAATCATGAGCAGGAGGTTCATTATCTGCCTAAAGAGACTGGACTGAGCCTCATCGAATCCACAACACGGGTGAGCACGTTTGACAAAAACAGATCATTGATCCACATTAGATTCACCTGACATAAACCAGGTTAATAAACACTGTGTCTTTGTTTTCCAGGACGACAGTCGGATCTCAGCCAAGTGCAGAGATGCCAAAGTGGAGGACCTGTGGAGTCTGACCAGCTTCTTTGGTTACAGCACACAGACCTTTGTCCTGGCTGTTAACCTGCTGGACAGATTCCTGGCCATGATGAGGGTATGAGACGCTTACACCTGATAAGACCAGACATAGGACAGTTTAGCTTTTGTGTTTTAGCAGGGTGACACATTTTGTCTGCTTTTGCAGTTTGCAACAGCAGAGGTAAATGCAAATAAATTCAAATGCATACAGTATCTGATTACTTTGGTAAAAGGATTCAGCTTGAAGTTATATGTGAGCTAAAAAGAAAATTTATACAGTATTCTTCATTGTTACGGTAAATAATCACGGGCATATTCCTTCTTTCAGTTTTGTTAGTTAATCTTTTATTTCTTTCTCCCTTAATCAGTTCTTACTGACTCCTAAACTCAGTGCAAAGAGTAAAATGCTTTTGCAGACCATGTGATATTCTCACCAGCCTGAGGTGTCCTATAATAAACCTGGATCAGCTCACAGAAATTTTTACTCAGGTCATTTTCAGATTGTTTCTAACTCACCTCTCGTCCGCCCTCAGATCCAGCCGAAGCACCTGTCCTGCGTCAGCCTCAGCTGCCTCCACATGGCGGCCAAAGTGACAGAGGAGGAGTGCAACCTGACGCCCACTGACGAGCTCATCCGCATCGGACAGTGCAGGTTCACGGTGTCTGACCTCGGCCGCATGGAGAAGATCGTCGCAGAGAAGCTCAACTTCAAGTCCAAATCCATCACTGCCTTAACCTTTCTGCACCTGTACCACCAGATCGCACTTTCACACTCCACAGACAGGTGAGACCATCATGTGCAGGAACTTATCTGCATCTTAACGTTGTGTCAAGTTTATGTACTTGCTTGTTCTTTTCCAAATCATCTTTGGTTTTATTTCACTTCATTTTTATGAGAATGACTTGAAGACTTGTAGATACATGCCTCATAAATGTCAGCATGTAGTCAGTTTAATTTTTTAAAGTTTTTTCTGAATATGAAAAGTTTGCAGGTCCTAGTTGAGGCCATCCCCCCCCCACCCCCACATCTGAAGCTTAAAACAAAATACCAGAGTTCAAACACTGCTTGTTTGTCAGAGCAGGTCCATTTAATGTAGGACAGGAGTCAACCATCAGTCAGCTCCAACATCTGACTGAGGTGCACTGATAAGATTTGTTGTCGGCTGCTGTTCGCACCAACACCTCACTCTTACATAACCCTGGCATATTGTTTTTAATCTGCTTAGCTTCACTTTAGTTGAGAATTCTGTAGCACACACACTTAAGTCACTGTTTTGTTTTGCACAGTGTTTTCAGTTTTAAGAGTCTTGTGATGAGTCATAAGTTAATTTAATTGGTCTTATATTCCAGCCTGTTTTTAAAAGAGTGGTTGATGAGTTGATGAAAGTTGATTCTGTCTGTCTGGGAAACTTCACTGGCCTGGATACACACCTTAACCTGACTGTGTTTGTGTCTGTGAGAACAGGAAGGAGACACTGAGCCTGGAGAAGCTGGAGGCTCAGCTCAAAGCCTGTCTGTGCCGGATCTCCTTCTCTAAAGCAAAGGTAGGAATTCACAGCAGAGGTCAGAGGTCAGGCTGGCTTACAGCAGCTCAGCAGTCTAATGAGATGCTCAGAAACTGGTACTGGTATGTTGCTGTTAGTTTGACATAAACACTGGTTCTGTTTCTATTTGTCCATCCAGCCGTCCGTCCTAGCCTTGTCTCTTCTGAGGCAGGAGTGCAAAGCCATTCAGTCAGAGGACCTGTTGGAAATAGCCTATCACATCCAGAAACACCTGAAGGTAAACAACACGCTGCATGACTTTCCTACACAACAGCTCGTCCAGGTTAGGGAAAGTAACACCTGTGGAAACCTGATGTAAAGGACAGTTTGCTTTTCCACAACAAGAAACAACGTCACGCACAACAGCAGCTCGGAGCAAATTAATTTGAGAGGAAATGAGTCCAAAGGTTTATGTTCACAGCACTGTTGGTATCAGCTCACAGTTTCCTGGATCAGCTGCAGATCTTTCTGGGACCAGCTGAGACATCAGCCCCACAGACAATAACATAACAATTTAATTAAGCAGGCACACAGCCTGCAGGCTTTACTACTTTAGAGTGAAATGAAAGCTAAATGGAAGGGAAGCAAATACAGTTCTGAATGGCAGCAGTAGTGGGGGGGCGTTCTGTGTTCATTCTTAGCCCGGCTCCGATCCAAAATATTTTTTGTCTGTTGGCGGCTGTGGTTATGTAATGTGTCTTGTGTTGTGATGACTCAAGTCTGAACACATTGATGTTTTCTTTTTCTCTCTCAGAAAATCTTCAGTTTACACAGAGTTGGGTTTATTTTGCTGTCAAATGTATATAATTTAGTGCCAGTGTTAGCATATGTATTCTTTTTAATTTTACTTGAGTTTAGATTAAAGATGAAGAATGTTCAACCTGGAAGGGATTTTTTTTAGTTTTATCCTGAAATGTTTTTGAGTTTAGGATTATTTTAGATCTCGGTAATGTTGCTACCACGGAGACACTTTCGATCTCCAGGTGTTACATGACCATCTGATCAGGTTTCCGTACAAACCTGCAGACGCTGTTGTAACCTGGTTTCTCTTAGCCCCATGACCTGGAGAAAGAATCCAGGTTTCCGTTTACAGTCCACTGTCCTGTTACATGTTAAGTAATGGGATTATTTTAAATATACTGATGTCAGTTAATGTATAGGGCAGAGGGCCAAACAGCTAAACTGACCCGCTGTGATGTTTGGTTTCAGATTGCAAACAGTGAGCTGTGGCAGTGGAGTGAACGTGTGGCTCAGTGTCTGTCAGACTACGCCTCCCCCGAATGCAGCAAGCCCAATCACAGGAAGCTGCAGTGGATTGTGTCGCGGCGGACCGCCCAGAACCTGCACAGCTACCGCAGCATCCCTGAGCTGCCCACCATCCCAGAGGGAGGCTGGGATGAGAGCGAAAGGTCAGAGCCCCGAACACTCCTGAGCTATAAGATACTATAAGTAAATATAATAAATCACCACCATCTCGCATATAAGATTTAGTACAAATACACACAGTCGCACAGGCAAAAGAAACAGATGACAAAGTCCTGGATTCAGTGTGAGTCTGGTGTAGACATCAGGCTGATGTCATGTGACAGCTCACACCAGGTACATTCCTATGAAATACAATGACAACAGAGGCATTTAAAACGATAAGGAACCAGACACACCTGTGTGTTGCCACACACACACACGGTGTTTCAGTTTCTACAGCGACATAACACTGATAAACACTGTAAAAAGTCTCTGTCCTAACTCTCCTGTGAAACCCAGTTAAACAGAAATGAACAGAACCCATGAGGCTGCTTCATGAGACAGATCAGCTCAACGAGTCATTTCATTAAAATCTTTTAAAAAGTTAGTGGCATCTTCAAGAAGTTAAGTTTTACCCCCTTTCTTCTAAAAACCGGCACTGACAAATGAAATGAGTGTTTTTCAGTTTAGAGAGCAGCAGGTTTTACAGTGTAACTGTGAGCTCCTCTGAGGCAACCAGCTGTGCAGCAACACACAAGTTTCTGTAGTGTTGTAACAGCACGTCACACACACACAGACCAGCCCCTCCTGAGTGTCAGGGCTTGTCAGGGCCTCTCATATCTCAGCAATGTATGATGGGATGAGTGCGAGTCACTGGTCACGTCCCACTGAGACAGACGTTTCCATGACGTCACACAGTAAGGGTGCCTGCCCTTATGTAACTTCTAGAGAAGTTTTTCAGTCAGTGGGGGTGGGGAGGAGGAGGAACTAAGTACGGGGACCTTTCCCAGTTGGCTCTGTAAACAGAGAAGCTCAGTCCAGCTACAACCACAAACATGAGCATCATCAAACTTCAGTTTTTTTTTTATGACGTTACATTTCACACCTGACTCTTCAGCAGAGGATCAGCAGATAGACAGACTGACAGAAGCTTAGTCAGACCTGAGATCAGCTGATGTGTGTTTTGAAATAGAGGAAGTGTTTGTCTTTACTCTTCTGCTTTCTTTTCTTGCTAAATCATGAAAACTCTCTGGCTTCTTCTGTAGCAGTGTGACGTGTTCAGGTGCTTAACAAGCTCAGGCATCCTAAAATCCTCAGAGGATAAAATAACAAACATTTCCAGCATTAGTCGATCCATATTTCTTGTTCAGTCCTTAAAACAAAATTTTCAACAGTTGATGTGAAGTGATGAGAAACGTTTCGCTGGTTTTCAGTCAAGTAGATGGTGGTTAAATAAATGAATTAGCGACTATGGTCTGTGTGTACATGACTATACTCTGACCGTGTGTCTCTGTGTCTGTGCAGTGAGGATTCGTGTGAGGATGTCATGAGCTCAGGTGAAGAGTCCCTCAGCAGTTCTCTGGGCAGCGACGCTGAAGGACCCTACTTCCCTCTGCACTTCCGCCGCCAAAAACACCACCAACACCTTCACGCCTGAAGCCACCCCGTGCCTCGCCGTCGTCGTCTCCACCCCCCTTCCCCCTCCTCTAACTCCTCCACCTGACCTCTTTTAATTTATTGCTTAATAAGCTCCGGTGCTGGTGGAGAATCGCACAACTGGCAGCTGAGCAGTCGGGGCTCTCCTGGTAGATTTGGTAGATTTTAGTTAGTAGATGTGTTGGTGCATGTTAAGATGTTACATTCCAGGATGCAAGATTTTAAAGATACACACAAGTGACGTTTGGCAGATCGGCGGCTGGTCTGTAAGGTGCTGAGTCGGATCAGACCAGAAATAGTTCTCATTTTTGACAAGAAGATAATTTGCCAAAACATGTTTATTTAATAGAATGTTTTTGACTGTTAATTAATCTAAGACTGTTTTTAGTAAGGGTAAGGAGGAGTTGTCCCTTTGCCCAGAGGCTGAGTGGCCACGGTTGCATTGTTTCCTCCCTGATAACAAGATGTCACGCTGTTGTCTTGGGATCATAACTCTGTTATTATGTGATAAACACAACTGTTGTTTGCAGTTATCCTGAGATAAACATTACAGTTCTCATCACCACTAAACTCAACAACAAATTACGTCATATTCTTGGGGTAAACTGTGCAACTGCGGCTGCTCTGATCCTCTGAGGCAAAGTTTTATTTGCACAGTTTTTCTTTTTATCTCGTTTAAGTGTTAAATGATGAAACTGGAGGTCAGAGTTGGAGTCTGATAGGAAGCTGATCGTTTTCCTTCAAATTTAAACTCCGCTGACACCACAGGGCGTTCAGATAAAAACATTTAGCAAGTGTGTGTTTGTGAGTGTGTGTGTATGTGCGACCCTGGTTTAAATTTAAAGTTGCCAATCTTAGGATGTAGCTTAAAAAAGTCTTTGATGTTTTGAAACTGTTGACTGAGAGAATGTTGAATGGAACAAAATAATGCTGACCAAGTGTCAAAAAAAGTCTAAAAAATGTTAAAAATGTAAAAAAATGTTAATACAAAAACATGTAAAACTGTAAATGATGTACAAAAAAAAATCTGTTAATAGGTCTTTGTAGATATTAAGTTATTTATTACGTTTTTTTTTGTCACCTGTACTGAAAAAGAAAATCTTATAAAAATGTTATTTTTAACCTTTTGTCTGCCTTTTTCTTTCACCATGTCTGAAAACAACAGCTGCATGGATTCACTTTGGAAATCAATGAGAATGAACCAGATGATGCAGATTATGGAAAATAAACATAATGAATTAGTCAGATTGTTGTTGTTGCTCTCTCAGGTGGCAGCGTGACCAGCAGGAATGAAACCCTCCTGCAGGTGTTTGTTCAGAAAATTTTTGAGATAAAAAAAAAGTCACGTGACTTAAGTGTGTAGTATTTCAGAAATTAAGTAAAAAGTCGACACTCATCCTGTTATGGACACAAACACAATGTAACTGCTTTGATTTCATTTCAGTGTCCCAAACTCTAAAGTGTCGACTGATGAAATATGAGGTGATTGATACGTTTGTAGCAGGAGATGACTTTAAACAGTTCTGGTTACATGATGCACATGCAGTTCAACTAAAAATCACAAGTCAGCTCTGTCTGAGGAAATGGACACATCAGCCTTCGTGCAGTCATCTGCTACCTCGAGGTCCTCTGCCTGATTTGACTTGATGTGGCCCCTCAGACTACTACCTCTTCCCCAGGATGAAGAAGGAGCTCAGTGGTCGCCATTTTGACAGTGATGATGGCGTCATCTCTGCTGTGGACCACTTTCATCCAAGATATCAACTTCTACAAAGAGGGGATCTGTATCCTCCATGACTGCTGGACTATGTGTGGAAACGTAGAAGTTACTTTTTAACCTTCAAAATTAACCTTCAAAATTATTTAAGGTTTTTTCCCCCCATATGTCCCTTGTCGTCTTTCAGAGTACTGACTTTTCCCATGTTCCCGTTGTTTTTCAATAAGAACCCAAGTCTGTGCCATGGTTTTATTGAAAAAATAAGTTCACTTGTGTTTGGAAACAAACATAAAGGTTTCATAAAAATAAAAAAATTTTCACAGTGACTGTATAAAAAAAAAAAAAAAAAAAAAGCTTTATCTCAGATGGTGCAGTTTCAAAAGTCTCAAACATCGCCTGCATCATACTGCTGAGCCAGCAAAAAGCAGAGACCAGTCACAGCAGAGTGAAACATAAGTTCAGTCACCGGCTGTGTGAACGCTTTCTGAAAAGCAAAACATTTATCCATCAGCCACAGCAGCTGCTCGGACCATTTCAACGCATCCTTACAGTACAACACTAGCAGGCGCGCGCGCACACACACACACACACACATCACCAAAGCAAACAAAGATAGTAAAATGCACACAGTCCTACCAAACAAGTCTCCAGTCAGTCTTCCTCAGCCTCGGGACTCTTCAGGGATCACTGAGACTGTGATGGATCCAGTATTCAGGGACCTTATCCTCCTTGATTAGATCCAGTCTGTATGTTCGTTCATTGTTACAAGCCCAGTGAAAACGCCATTATAGATCCAAGATGATGCCAAAATCCAGAGACCTCTTTCTTTTGAGGTTGGGTTGGTCCAGACCCTCTTTTTTTTTTCTAAATTCCGAAGAAAACAAGTATTCCATGAGTGACGGACACACCAACCAAAGAATCAGAATCCCATTCGAGACTTTTTCTTCTTGGGTTGAGACGCCTGCGATGCCTGCGACAGCCCCAGCCTGCCCTGTGAACTCTGGGAGAGGGACAGAGACTGGGAGAAACCCGAAGACCAGATGGAGGAGCTTTGGGACATGTCCCTCCTTTGAGGGACAGACTGTGAACTGCAGAGCTGAGAGGAGGAGGAAGACGCAGGTGGAGGTTCGCCGCTCTCCTCTTCCGGGAAGTAAATGCTCTGCTGTGAGGACTCGTCCTGGAGACAGATCAGAAAGAAGTTGTTGTGATTTTAAAGTCAAATGACATTTACTCAGGAAGCTGACTGTTAAAACAATGTCTCTCTACTCTCAAAGACAAAGATGCCAAAAAAGCAGTTTTAGGTTTCTAACAGTTTTCACTGAACACATCACCGTCCTCTTACCTGTAGTGCAAACAGAGAGCTGAGGTAGTCCCGTGCTGGACGTTTGTTCTTCCTCTGACTGGCTGGTGTTGAGTCCGGTTTTACTGTGTGGGACAGAGCCAGGGTGCGGGGGCTGCTGGGAGTCTGCTGGTCACCTTGTTTATCCTTAACAGGTGTCGCAGTTGTTGTTGCAACTGGGGTGTCGTTTTGCATGGTGGAGGGTGTCGTGGCTCCTGACGTCCCGTGCTCCAAAAAGCCCTCCAACTGGGACAACGGCCCCGTCCCTTCTGTGTCAGACCACATCCCCTGACTTGCCGCAGAAGACCAGCCCGTCGAATCAGAGAAACTGTCCAGATCCGACTGGTAGCTGACCGACGAGGTGAAGCTCCCAGAGAGCTCCAGGCGCCGCCCGGCAGCTCTCTTCACCTCCTTCTCCCTCCTCCTCTTCCTCCTCAGAGCCTTCATCTTCTCCTCCCTGTTCAGCCCCAGCTGGTCCTCCCACCACGCCCGCCACGCGTCCTCCCCCTGCCAGGAGAGGGTGAGGCGCTCGCTGAGGTGATCTCTCCAGACTTCTGTGTCCACCGGGTTTGGCACCGGTACTACATCTGGATCCCTGAGGGAGGTGGAGACAGCGCTGTGAACCAGCAGAGCGCGTTTGGACATGCACGCTCTCAGATCTCGCCTCAGGCTCTGCACAAGCTCCTCTTCTGTCGAATCTCTTGCTTCGTCACGAGGCAGGCCGAGGACGTCTTTGGTTTTGATTGTGAAGTGCTGCAAGCAGTGTGGGCGTGGCTTCTTTTCACGACTCTTCCGCATCACTTTTTGGAGCCATTGCTTCCAGGTGATGAGAGCTTCATCGCTGAGCTTCACATGAGTCTGCTGCTCACAGGGACTCAAGTTCCTGGAGCTGCAGGCTGTTTCCTCCACGCCGCTGGGGTCATTAGTATCGTCAGCTTTAGCCCCACCCACTTCTTCATTGTTCACTTCCACGTCCAATCCACTCCAGTGTTCCGGGTCTGGATCATCATTGATGACGACCTGAAGCCCCAACTGCTTCAGCTTTCGAATTTTCCCCCCTGACTCTGAATCCTCAGAGTCAGAGAACATGCTCACCGCGGGTTGTTCACTCTCTGGTGTTTCAGCCACAAACCTCGGCACATTCGGACCCTGAGTTGGTCCAATGATGCCCTCATCGCTCGACAGGTCCTCTAAAACCATATGAGAATCTGGAGCAAGTTGTTCTGCTGCTGTTTCTGACGCTGTGGCTTCTTCGAGTGTCGTTCGCAGCAGCTGACTGGCTGCTCGTTGAGGCAGCGGTTCGTCCTCTGATGCTGGAGGTCGAGATGCGTCAGATGAGTCTGGACTCTCCGACTCAAGGATCTGGTAGAAAATATCTCCCGTCTCTGTCAGCTGCAGGACAGAGATACACTCCTCTCCACCTGCTTCTTTCCCTCCTTTCTTCTGAACACATGTCAGACCTGACAACAAACAAAAAAAGTTAGCCATATTATATATGATGACTTTAAAAAGTCGCTCTCAGATCTTTAGTTCTGTGGTTACTCTCCCTAGAAGAGGGCGTCCAGCTAAGAAGACAGCAAAGACAGAGCATCACGATTTGGGGCTTTGCTGCCTCTGGGTCTGGAGAGCTCACCATCATCAAGGGGAAAACGAATTTCCAAGTTCATCAGCGTTCATCAACACCGCCCTCTGGATCAGCCCACTGTCTTTAGGTTTAAAACTCTAATATTCAAATAGAACACACACATACACACAGTGTCCCCCTCGTCCATCCATACCTGCAGCAGGTGAGGACAGTCTGTTGGTCGCAGTGTCCAGGCGGTGAGGAATCTGGACAGGGAGATGTTTCAGACTATCTCTGGGTCTGAGCAGAGCCTGAGCAGGACCTCGACTGAAACAGGCCTGTGCTCTGCCTCCTGGACACACAGATTATCACACAGACGAGAAGACCGAACGCTCTCACTGTTACAACAATTCAAGTTTTAAACTGAATCCAAATCAGTTCAAAATGAACTACACAATTACAAATCCCATCTGTCTTGCTCTCATCATGCCACCACCCTCTCCCCCTGTTGACTGACCTGAGTAATGCAGCAGGGTAATTTCCTGAGAACTGTGGGAGCCCAACAGGATCTTGGTGGTTCTGGCCTCATCCACTGTTGATCCAGAGGAGATGGAGCCAGGGAGGACGTGACAAAACAAGGGCGGGGACTGCATCATGTGATCCCACTTGAGCATGGGCGTGCTGGGGAAACGCTCGTCCATGATGTAGGCCGAGTACTGACGGAGAGAGAAATGACGTGTTTGGACGGGACGGAGCTTTGATAGAATTATGTGACATCTGTTGAATCAAATCTCAAAACATCTGTGTTCACATGACAAACATCAGTAGAGACTGTGTTGGTGACATCTGACACTGTCTGAATATCTCACATGTAACTATGTTATAATGTTGGTTTCAACCTCTTGAAACCTTCTTTTACTCCTACAGAGAGAACAAACTCCAAACATGCAACTGTGAGAAACCTGACATCTGACTGTTTATTGGATGGAAACGTTGTACTTGTCTTGCGCATCAGTGTCGACTCATCCTGACGCATTTGTTATCTGCACTAGAATTAAGAATTTGTGTGTAATATTAGTATATTTAGAATATTAATGATTAGTGTACCTGAGTGGTGATGAGGTGGTGGAAGGAGTGGGCCTCTCCCAGATACCTGGACAGGATGAGTCTCTCTCCGCTCCGACACTCGGAGGTGTTGCTGATACGAAACAGAGTGTGACCACCGACTGGATTCGCCTGGAGGGGTGGAGGAGGTGTGACGGAGGGAGGAAAAGAAAGTTAAGAGGAAAAGAAGCAGAGAAAACAAGGAAGACAAGTAACCACGGAGTCATATAAGCTGACAGTTAACTCACTGACTGCACAGGTTTGTGTACAGTCACCACAGTTTCAATGTGGGCACCCAAGATTAGTGTCACCATTTCAGATTAGTGTCCCACCAAATGTGAAATACAGTCACACTCTTCCTGGACGAACAACCTGAGAACATAATCCCTCCGGCCACAGCTGTCGCCGGCACAGAGGCATAAAAACCAAGGTGACCACTATATTACCAACAACATCTTGTCTCACCCTGACATCTGTGAGCTCCACCCCCGTCCTGTCTGCGTACAGCATCACCCTCGGGTGGGCGGAGAACTCGCACCATCGCCACGATGACTTGGCGTTGAAGTAAAGGTTGCTGTCCTCCTGCCGAACCTTCCGCATCCTGAAGGGGGGGGGCATCACTTTAATGTCAGATTGACTTCTGTAGGAAGAAACATTTAAGAGCTTCCTCTCTAAAAGAAAGAAAGAAAATGTCTTCCTCACCCTTTGCCAACCGTCCACAGGTTCACTGCTCCGCTCTCACTTGCCACCAGAACTTCACCTAAAATATGAGGACTGACAACACAGAGTGGAGAGGTTGTTACTTACACACCTTCTCCTCAGCCGGAGTGTTTTCCAGAACTCGCCTAGCTCCTCGCCGATGATCACTGACCTCACACTGACGCAGGTTGCGACCTCTCTGGTGCTGACGACCTGCAGCAGACGAGGTTTGTTTGTTTCGCTGAAACTCCAAACTCCACACAGGTGATCCGACCGCACAGCAACACAACCTGCAACAAACAAACAAACAGGATGAAGTGTCTGCACAGCACGGAGGAAACTACGAAACTGCATTCAGTTTCCCTCATCCTTACAGTTGTTGAACAGGGAGGTGGAGCTGATCTGTCTGATGGGGCCTTTCAGCTGGAAGCTGAATGGGTCGCTGCTGCTGGTCTTCAGAACGGGGGAACTTCCTCTGTGGTGCTGCAGCTCCACTCTGTGGAAGTCTGAGGTACTGAGTTAAGAACCACAACCAATAGGAAGACAAAGGAGGAAACACACCATTCTTTATCAACATTAGAAAACCACAGTATGTGTTTTCTGTCATAACCCACTTTGGGAAGTTTATTTTGTAGAACTTCATAAAATCTGCCTTAAAAACCCCCAATATGGATTAATCCGGTTTGCAGGATACTGAGGCGGTCCAGTCCCTGGTTTCCGGGGTAGAGGAGGCAGCCTTGCTGAGAGCCGCTGCTGCTCTGTGAGAAGGGGACGAAGGCCAGAGCGCCACCTGTGGCCCCTTCAGAGAAGAGCAGACGGTCTCTCTGCTCTGTCAGCTCCTCATACAGCAGATCACCCAACAGCTCAGGAGGGACGGAGTGAACCACATCCGACAGCAGGACACTGTACGTCTTCAGAGCCCTGGAGGAATACGACCGCTGACATCTGGGGAAAGATGCAACAATACAAGGAAAAAAACATCAGTCTGATAAGAAGAAATATTTATACGATTTCAAATCTTTCCACGTCCACACTCACTTTCACACCAACCAGTCAGGTCCACTCACGTTTTAACATTCAGCATATCAAGGACGTTTTTCACCCTCCACATGTGAACTGAATCCTTCCGATATCTCTGCAGAACAAACAAACAAAACAAACACACACTTACAGATTCTGATGACGTGATACACAACAATGTCTCCAGCTAGAGCAGGGTGTTAACTTCAGTGTTCCTATCTTTTATTTACTTCAGTTAAACCTATCAGTGATTGATTTATCATTCATTTTAGTCTATAAAATCACAAATCTAACAGAGCCCACACTGGTGTCTGTAAATTGTTTATACGAACAGACACAAATGAATTATTGAATAAATACATAAATAAACTGTCTTGTCTCAGAGAGTCTGTTGGTGTGAGACTCACCTCTCTCTCTCCTTGTTTAAAGTTGAAGTTTTCGCCCAGGATTTCACTCATGCACCCGAATGCATCATGGCAGTGATCCACGAAGAAGTTCTGCATCTAAATGCAGCGATTCTGTTAATCTGATCTGAGTGGTTTGAACGAACCACACTGTGCATGAGAAGTCGCATTGCTCAGTGTTCATGTTAAGATCAAACTTCTTGACATAAAAACACTACGGAGGACATTAAAAAGGTACATTAACCCTGTTTTTATCTCTTCAGCTGTACTCACATGTTCTGTGAAATCCTGAGGATCTGGAGGTTTTGAAGGCCACAGGCAAGCTGGAAAAATGTTTACAAATACATTTATATACACATTTATATACAATAAATATAATACAATTACTCACTATTACAGTGACTGCATCCAGGATTTTGAATACCAAAAACTGTGAGAATATCAACTGAAAAAAAAATCGATCCTCCAATATGTCAGCCACTGTACAACTGAGTCCAACACAAGTCATACACTAAGTCTGCAGTCTCAAACCTGACTCACAGCCCCTGATCTGAAGTGGAGGGTGAACAGGGACTGGTGTCTGAGGCTTGAAGGATAAAACAGGGTGTCAGGGACTCACGGTATTTAGGAGACAGGAGGGGAACAGGTACAGGCTCTGTGTGACGCCACGTCTCCCCTGTGGCCTGATGTCTAGATGTGAACGTCCAGCTGGAGAGAAGACCAGAGCCGCCCTGAAACCACAATCACATCATAAGGAAATCTGACAGTACAGACACAGAACAGGGGGCACTTTCAAACTGCTGTTCCAGTCCAACTCAGGACTTCAGGACAACAGGAGGTTCCAAAC
Source organism: Toxotes lorentzi (assembly GCA_037833715.1). Lineage (NCBI taxonomy): Eukaryota > Metazoa > Chordata > Actinopteri > Toxotidae > Toxotes > Toxotes lorentzi. The sequence goes on from JBBMJY010000008.1 coordinate 2,111,284, forward strand.
CTTCCCGCTGACCCTTGAATTGCATGTATGTCCATAGAAGCTCACTTCTGCCAAACAAGAAACAAGGAAGAATCCTAACATTATGCCAAAATCTGTTATTAATAGTTCTGATTTAGTATCATCATTTTCACCTTCTCATACTTCTTACTACGTATATCAAATACTGACTCACAATGAGTATTTTTATGTTGGTCCTAAATTACTTTTTCATTCAGTTGCTTTTTTTCTAGGCAGATATTAGCTTCCAGAAGTTTCAACCAGCAGTTTTCAACCAATAATACGATTTTCTATCCTCTAGTGACACACTTGGTTTTAAACGTATTTATTTATTAACTTCAGATGCCCAGTGATGTTGTTCTTTTGGAAAGCTTTTCTGTGGTGTCCTGCCATGGGCTCCATGGACCATGATTTACACATGACAGACTCATGAACAGAGATGTTAACCAACTCCAATGATTGCTTTTTTTGAACCTCACTGAGCATCTGAATTGTGCCTTTATATTAATTTTAAGCCAACTAAACCATCCTCATTAATAGACTGTGGACTGATGAATGTCTAAACTCTCTAAGATGACTCTGTAAACCTTTCCAGCTTTATGCAAACTGCAGCAGTCCTTAGTAATAAATCTTCATCTATCATCTCTTAAGACAAATTTATACAGAAATGCATTTAATTCCTAAGGGTTCACTTACTTTTTCATGTCACTATATGCCCCTGAAATACCAGTGTCGTACCATCAGCCACTTTTTAAAAAAAAAAATCTTTCTAGACTGTTATTAGAAATGAAAACTAAAACAACTCGTAGATTCTTACAGTTCAGTTGTCAACAATTCACAGGAACAAGCTCCAAATCAGCACCAGAACCTTACTTTTGAAACCATTATAATCAGAAATCTTAAATTTCATTATAATCTAATGTAACTTATGAACATTCAGAACCATGTTAGATCTGCTGCAGGAGTGTAGACTGGGTCGGAGCATTATTGACTCATCAGTGAGTCAGTCTTGAGCTGATAGCAGACCCACCTGAGGTCTGACTTGGTCGTAGCTGCCCCAGTTTCCAGCGCAGTGTTTCAGGACCGAGTCCGGTGGTCCGCAGTTGTAAAACGAAGGGAAAAGCTGCTGTGGGAACTTGTAATCCATTTTGTTTGTTATTAACGGAATAAAATGATTATCAGGTATACTAATGGAGTCTGTGTCGTGCTTCCCTCGCTCGCCGAGTGTCTGGGAACAAGTCTGGACATGTTGTTCCTCGGCTCAGCTAACGTTAGCTCCCCAACCCTCTGCAATTAGCTAGCACAATTAAACACATTTCTTCTCCTCTCATCGCCATGACACGCTTTCAGCACCTCAAACTACAAGCCGTACACATCGGAGGGAACAGAGTAGTCCCAAACGACACAAAACGGTGACAAATTTGACCCCAAATCCTCAGTGTATGGCCGAACACGTGCAGACTCGCCATCAGAAGCTTGACAGTGTAAGCAGCCGGTAACAACAACAAAAAGACTTCCGGTCTGATTTTGTAAAGAGTGAAAACTGCAAATTTAAATTAAAAGGGAAATGAAATGACCGAGAAACGTATTTTTGGGTAAATGATTTGATGAAAAAGCAGCATTGGTTTAAATAAACATATGCAGAAATAAAGAAATTAAGTGCTTTAAACTTACATTTATATTTTATTTATTATTATATTTTATTTACATAATTTGTGCTGTCCATGGAAAAATAAAAAAAAGGCTTCGATATTCGCACAAATCATGCGATCGAGAATGGAGAGTCCACGCTCGGAAAACGAAATGTGCAGGTTTTTATTTTGAAAACGTGAAGCCGGAAATGACTCTCGGTTGTCGCGTGATCAGCTGACTGAACTGATCGGTTTGTGGGTAGGACAGCAGCTAAAAACAAACCGAAAAGAAGGGTAATTTGTGTTTCTGTTTCTCTTAGAGGGAAACGCTCATCACCAGGCCTTCCGTTAGAAGGAAATGTTTCAGTAGAACTGATTTCTTCTGGTACGTATTCACAATTTTCAGCATTGTGTTTTAGTCTAGTTAGCCGTGTTGCTAATCCCGGAAGTCGCGACATTGCAGGTGTAGTTTTAGCGTTAGCGCTTCATAGATCACTGTACAGCAAATATATCCTTTAACGTTTTATAACGATTTAGCTTTTGGTTGAAGTGTCTTCCTGTCGGGTGCCTGGTTGGGTGCCTGTCTGTGACTGTCCTGCAGCGGAGCATAAATTAAATGTGTCTCCCTGTGTCCTAAACGCTGCTGTGCTGGCTCTAAACCTTGACTAAACACCAAGGTTAATTATTCGAAGGCAGCACGAAAGCACGAACTGATGATGTTTTCATGTAAAAGCATGTACTGTGTGTTGCTTATTTCTATGAGCGGTTCACTGTTGTTTCTGTGCATGTCTTCGTGACAGCACAGTGTTTGGTGACTCATTGATGGTGTATTTTGTTAGACTGCACCAATGGCACGACTAATGCGTTAAGGAAGAGATTAGATGTAAAGTCCCAATGATCATGACTACAAGGAGCAGTGTTAATGTTAATATTAGCACTTTCTATAATGTCTGTACATGACAGTGTGCCAGCTGCTTAATATTAGCATTTTAGCATGTTGTGTATTTAGCGTCTTTAGCATGTCATGCTATAGACTACTAGCTAGTCTTGTCAGATAAATACTCTTAGCTAAAACTAATGCAGTATAATACAACTGTCCTATAGCCTCATGGAGGTTTCATGTTGAAACCGTATCAGAGAGTTGCTGGTTCATCTTATTATCATTTGGATTGTTGTAGTTTGTGGTGTTCGCGAGCAGTGTCACGTTAGACTGACACATGTTTCTGTGTTTTAGCCCATCCCATTTACATCCCATGAAAAGCATAGTGGAAACGGATAGAAATCAGTGAGCAGGTCTGCTTTATGGTAATTTTTACATCATGATAATGTGCTTAGATTTTTTTTTTCGGGTATGTTATTCACAGCCAGACATTCCCACCGGGTTATTTTTTTTATCTTTTAACGACTTCTCAATTTATTTCCAGAAATTAGATTGTGTCATAGTGTGTGTGTGTATTGACATCACAATATAAAACTACCAAGAGCAGGATTCATGGTGTCAGTGGCATCATACACCTTTGCTCTCATAGCTAACCTCAGACAGGGATCCAGCGATGGAGTGAGGAATTTAGTTTAGTTTTAGTTTTGGTAACTGTACAGTCAAAACCAAAAAACACAGATCCTGCTGAGCGGTTCTCACAATGGCGTCTTTATATCTTCAGATCACAGTTCTGTCTCTTTTGATCTGGATCTCTGTCTATTCGGGTACCTCTTTTTAACTCGCTGTCTCTTGTTCCAGACACATCATCATAATGTCGGGGAACAACCTGGTTCTGCCCATAGTGCTCTGGGGCCGCACAGCTCCTACTCACTGCATCAGCAGCCTGCTGGTGATGGATGACTTTAGCACCATCATTACCGGCTGCCATGATGGACAGATCTGCCTCTGGGACATGACACCTGAGCTGAAGGTACTGTTAAGGGTGAAGGTATTGATGAAGATGGTGGTGATGTTAGAGTGTGTGTGTGTTTTATCTACCTGTGATGTTTGCATCTTATTTCAACCTTCTTTTGTCTCCTCAGATTTGTCCCAGAGCCATGTTGTTTGGACACACAGCCTCCATCACCTGTCTTTCTAAAGCCAGTGCGTGCAGTGACAAACAGTACATCGTCAGTGCATCTGAGAGTGGGTGAGTAAATTTTTATCTCACACACCCACACACACATTTATTAGAAGTTCCATTATAGATGTTGTTTTTAATTGTCTAATTTTTGTTTGTCTGTGTTTCAGGGAGATGTGTTTGTGGGATGTAAGTGATGGACGCTGCATTGAGTTCACTAAGCTGGCCTGTGCTCACACTGGCATACAAGTAAGACACACACTCGCATCCTGTAGATTCTAAAATAAGAGCTGGGAATCAAATACTGGTCAAATGTCACATAAACTTAAACAAATAAAGACCTCTTGCGAGATTGTTGCTAGTTTTTCATATTAAAAGCTTAACAGGAAATGGAAGTGTTTTGCCCTTTAATCTGCTGGAAGGCTGAAAAGACTTTTTGGGGTTTTTTTTGGTCAGATTTTGGTAATTTGTCTCCTGTTGTCATCTCTCCCTCACCCTGTGGTCTCTCCTTCTCCGTCTCTCCTCCTTCTTTGTCCTCCGTTGTTCTCCAGTTTTATCAATTCACCATCGGCACTCAAAGGGAGGGACGTCTGCTTTGTAACGGCCATTACCCAGAAATCCTTGTGGTGGATGCTACCAGCCTGGAGGTCCTGTACTCGCTGGTGTCTAAGATTTCTCCTGACTGGATCAGCTCCATGAGCATCATCCGCTCCCACCGCACACAAGGTGAGAGGCACTGATAGGAGTTTTCTTCTCTTGTTGAGGACCATATCTCTGAGATTTTGCATGTAAGGCTGCCTCATTTTCATCACTCAGTGTTTAATTTGAGATCTGTCCCAATTAAAGAAGTAGAAAATAACACTAACCATTACTTCACCACTTTTCCTTTTTCACCGAAGGCATTTTGACATGCAGTAGTAGAAAAAGCACAGGAGTACAAAATGAAATTCATGATGGTTGAATTCCATTTAGCTGCTTCACTTTCAGACTCCTGGTTGTGCATGGTCGCTCAATGGGACACGTGAATAGAACAGAACCACTGTTAATATTAATAGTAACACCTTTTTCCTGCTATGCTGCAATGTTAGTCCCATTTTGATGGATCTGTAGCTGTCCAGAGATTTATTCTGATATTGCTCATGTTACCCTGCTGATATGCTAAATGCTCATGCTATACTAACATGTTAAAAGATAGCATGTACACATACATATAATGCTGTCATGTTAACTGTTGATGGGCAAACGTTTGTCTCTCTCTGCAGAGGACACAGTGGTGGCGGTGTCTGTGACTGGGATTTTGAAGGTCTGGATCATCACAGCTGAGGTCAGCAGGATGCAGGTACACCGCCGGTTGTCTGTTTGTTTAAAACAAACCATCAGCCTTGTGTCAGGCGTCTGTTTACAATGCACGCTGAGGTGCTCAAGGTCTTTACAGTATTGCTTCTGACCATTGGGGAAAGTGTTTTGTTATAGTTAAGAATCATGTGTGAACACACACTAACGTAAATACACCTTTTATTTATTTTCACATATCAAGAAACATATCAGTTGATGTATCATTATTTTTGTTTTTTTTCCAATCTCAAATATTGATATGTGTTTCAGCTCAGCTTCTAATTTGCAACCTATGTGTGTTTGTGTGTTTTCAGGACATGGACCCAGTGTTTGAAGAAGAGTCCAAACCCATTTACTGTCAGGGCTGTCAAAGCATTTCCTTCTGTACCTTCACTCAGAGCAGCCTGCTGGTCGTCTGCTCCAAGTACTGGAGGGTAAGAGGCTACAGCCCCACTGTGTACTATACACAAGTGAACTGACAGTTTCGTTAGTGAATATGTGCGTCCTTCTTTCTCGTGTGTGTGCCAGGTGTTTGATGCAGGTGACTACTCGTTGCTCTGCTCGGTGCCCAGTGACAATGACCAGGCCTGGACAGGAGGAGAGTTCATCGCTGCAGACAAAGTCATCATCTGGACTGAAGACGGCTGCAGTTACATCTACAAGCTGCCAGCCAGGTAAACCTGCTGCTCCTCCGAGTCTCACATCACTGCCCGGTGTCATCTGATGGAGTAAACACCACAGCAGAGGAACACAGATTCACTGTGATGCTCAGATAAAGTGATGGCAGCTGTACAGGCAGAGATGTTCAGCTTCAGTGGATTTGTCCTAAACTTAGACTTACTGTATTGTGTGTGTGTGTGTGTGTGTGTGTGTGTGTGTGTGTGTGTGTGTGTGTGTGTGTGTGTTCTCCAGTTGTCTGCCAGCTAGTGAACATTTCCGCAGTGATGTTGGGAAAACCAAAGAAGGCTCGATCCCTCCTCTGGTATACAGCATCGCTAACCGCACAGACAAACAGGTCAGTCCTCTGTCCTTCACTCTGTCCAGCTGTCAGTTCTTCTAATCACAGAATCACAGAAAGACATGTGACGCCTTTGAACAAAGCTGAGGGCTGGGAAGCTCAAAAAATTCTGCACTTGCAATATTAGTTGACACTGAGACAAAAAAGGGAACTTAAGTGAAGATGGTTTCATACCACATTGCTTTTGTACTTTCTGTGGCTGACGAGTTCACATCACTGCTGGGTACAATGTAATGTCTGCTGCTTTTAGGTGATTGTACATCACAACAACAACATCATACTTATATATGCATACATAACACTACTAAGGATATATTGGTATTTTACAGACCTGTGTCACCTCAGTCTATTTCCACCCAATGTTTCCTCCAATAATAGACAGATTCTGTTGTTAACGATTTAGCTGTTTTAGGTAACAGTTTCCAGAGATGCAAATGATGTAGTGTAACACGTTATTTATTTTACATACATACAAGATGTAGAGTGAAATTAGTTTGCACATGGTACCAGTCCAGTACTGATCATGGCTCTGCTGGCTCTGCTGGACTAATCCAGCCATGATACTACATGGCTACAGACTGTATGTACAGGCAGCTGGTTGTAGTTGTGCTCTGGTATTGTGTTGGCGGTCTTTTTGTGTTTTGTCTGTACCGATGGTGTTTGATTTGATTCATTATGATCAGTGCTCAGTTCAGACACATGGATTAGACCTGGTGATGTTTTAAAGCACACAGGGCAAGAGAAGGAGCTCACATCATGGAGATGCACTGGAGCAGGAGATATCATGCTACAACCAGCTTCCTTTTATGTTTATACTTTCTAGTGCAGGTGCAGAGTGTAGCACACTCACACAGCTAAAGTACAGCTCTCTATGAAGCAACAGAAGTGACAATATCTAATAATACAGCGAATAAAAGGATAGAGCAGCAGGGTGGTGAATACAATGTGACTCTTGTGCAAAGGTGAATGTGGAAATGTAGATTATGCTGATTTTTTTTCTATGTGAAGTTCAATAGTGCAGATAGTTCAAACCCCACTAAGTGTTTTGAATGAGAGACCAGCCTTTGTCTGTTATAATTGGACATGCCTTTTATTTTTAAATCATAAACATAAAACCTACAAAACTTTAGATTTTTACTTCTTCTACTAACTTGAAATAATCAGTGGGTTTAAGTCTTAAATCAGATGGTGAAGGGCTGAGTTTAATTCATGTGTGTGAACCTGACCCTTGGTGTTTTGTGTGTACTTTCATTTTGGACCAGTATGTTTTTTATGTGTGTATTTATAATTTATTGTCCTGTAGGTGTTAATTTGTCATCTGTGCCTTTTGTTGTTATTTTTGTTGTTCCTTTTTATTGTTCTCCCCTCTGATGCTGCCATGCCCCCTCCCCCACTCCTTCCTCTGACCTCCTCGCTCCTCTCAGAGGGAAGGAGAAGGAGGTGAGGATGAGGTGGTTGTGGAGGTGATGTGCCTCCCTGCCAGCGGGTGCGACTTGGAGCTCTACACCCCAGAGCTGCTATACCACCACCAGCCTCTAGAGGCGCCAGTAAGCCCCAGAAAATACATACTGCAAAGCAAAGACAGGAAGAAGAAGGTTTTCACCTTCTTGGCTGAGCTGCAAAAGCTAAAATGGATGAATTGCAGTGATTACTCTAGTATGCCACTTTATGGTATACTATGGTATGAATTATTTATTATTATTATTTGTTTACAAAACGGTTATACTTATCTTTTCTGCACCATCAAATAAAAAGTAAAGCATTATACTTCTTGAAAAGGACCACACCACTGGTTTAGCATGTTTTTAACTAATTAACTACAAAGTTTTCATTCTTCATATTGTTGAATATACAGCATTTCAATATTTCCTTTACTGATGTATATTTTAACAGAGGACAAACAACAACCAAGCATGGACGTCATATAAAAGATAATATGAACACCAAGATTTAAAACAGTGCAATTCTTTACCAGTTCAGTTGATTTCAATGGAATCGCTGCAATCAGCAAATTTACTCGGGGGAGTGAAGTAAACCAGCACAATGTTTTGCACTGGGTTCAACTTAGGTGAACTTTGACACCCAAATTTTTGACACAACAAGCCGTCTTGACAACTCAGCACAGAGGAAATACAAACAAACTCAGAGGGCTGTCCTGTTATCAGAACCCATTAATCAACTAAGGCACCCAAATGTTCACTGTGATGAATGGTTTCTCTGCAGCTTAAGTTTAAAGCTGCTTTTTGATAGAATTTGAGACCAATGGCTGTTTGAAAGGAAGAAAATACATCTCAAATGATAAGCAGAAATAGTTTAAATTCAGAATGTGAGCCAAAAACAGTGGTGTGGCCCTTTTAAGTGAGGTTGGTGTCAGGTGTAAGTGCTGCCGTCAGGTGAAGAGAAACGTTCAATTTACCTTTGAGACAAAGAGACAGAAATTTTTAAATAGCTATGAGTTTTGTTGGGGGAAGGTTAAGTTACAGTGAAGTTGTCAGGAGAAAGTTTTTCTGAACTGTGACTTTGCAGCTCAGCCAGAAACTGACCACGAGACGAGAGGAGCAAACTGTGAGAACAGTCGTGAAAACACATGACATCCACTCAGTGGCTCACATCCACCCTGCACTGTGGTAATAAACAGGGAGGTGGAGGCATTCTCATGTTGAGTACTCTTATCCTTTCTAAACCTACATAATAATTAACTTGCATTTCAAAAAGCCAACAAATGGTTGAATTCTGAATGAAACAGCACCTGGTGGCTGCTAAATGCAGACGAGGAGTTTTTCTTTACACATGGGAGCTCAGAGGGCTCTGTGGTATCATGGCCAGAGCTGATTTACAGAGCTCAGAATTTGTGTTTACACAATAAATAACAACAACAAATAAGAATATACCAGATTTATTCACCAATATCTGTAGGGCTTACACTGGAAAATGAAGGTCAGCCATTATGTGTTCAGTCTCTGTTACCAGTAAATGAAAGACTCTTAAAGGCAATTTGACCTCCTGCAAGTTATTGCTATATATTTCTCCTCTGGAGAAAAGAGGAAAGAATCTTAATGTAAATAAAGATATGAATAAAATATAAAAAGAAAATGTTAAAGTGTGAATGGAATTTACCATTTAGCAAGAACCAAGTAAAGAGTATGTAGAAAATGTGATATTTTTAATAATAAAAAACAATCTTACTTACTTACTCTTACACAGATGACAAGAATAATGACGTCAGTCATATCACCAGTTATCATTAGCTGGTCAATTCACATATTAAACCAACTTTAACTGGGTAGTTGTTACTTGGCTAAAACGTGTGTCCAGCTGGTGTCTAAACAGTTTCCTTACTCATTAAATATGTGGCCGTTAAAGTGTGATGTAGCACCACTATTCAGTTTATTAAAGTGTAATAATTTCTGACTTCAGGAGAGACTCTTTATTTCAGATGAGGCTCAGTGCCTCATTTATAAAACACCACTGGAAACCCTAATGTACAGAGAGTAGACTGGTTATTTAAAACTGTCAAAGCAGGAGAGTTGATTACAGGTTTTATATTTCTATAGGTGTTTGTGAAGTTAAACTGTGGCCTTCAGACTCTGTTTCAAAGTGTTGGAATTGACGTGTGAGCCGCTGAGTCGATGACGTTGAAAGTGAACTGCCTGTTTTGTTTGCTCTGCTCCTTGTTTTCCTTCCTGCTCGACTGACAGACTGAACTCATTGCGGTTCACCTGGTTTCATGCTCTCTTCCCACTAAAACAAATGTCCTCCTCCAAAAGCACCATCACCCTCCTCATCTGTCTTCATACTGATGAAGATGCATGCAAAGTCCCCGAGCTGCTTTTTGACCAAAAAAAAAAGAAAAAAAAGACCTGAGTCCTTGAGATGATGACACACCAAAGATACACAGCAAGATGTGATAGGAATACCGTGACATTTAGGATTAAATTGAGTTGCTTATCTTCACCAGCCAGCTGTTGCTTTGGATTTATCACTTTTATGTGTCTTCAAACAAAACAAATTAGTTCTCACAGTGCATACTAGATATTGTTTGGGACATGAAACAGTTGAGAGCCAGTCAAAAGAAAGACAAAATATTCTCCGAGGTCACCGTGGGTTGATATTCCTTCTTAATCTCTCTCTGCCTCTGTAGTGCTCTCTGCTCAGAAAGTAACACTCACTGATGTACTCACATCTTATATCAAGATGTGGTTTGGTTTGTGTGTGTGTTTGTTTCCGAGAGATTGTTTGTTTTTTTTTTTGTTTTTGACAACATTTGGTGGAACTTTGCATACCCGCTCACTGACTGTCCACAGCGTTCACATGAGCTAAACTAACTGATTGGTGGGACACACTGGACACCTCAGTCATTCCCCGATTTCCGTACCTCCTGTAAATGTTGTGGCTGCTGTGGTGATGGCAGCCCATCCTTCTACCACACTCAGGGTTCGCTAGCTTTCGTCTTGTCCATCATCGTCACTGTGATGGATCATCACAACACTCCACCTGCTGGCAGCTCCTGGAAAGACAGTTCACCAGATTCTGTGCTCTTAGAGGGAAAAGACCACATTTGTGTTAGCATTAGCATTATCCAGCCACTGACACTCGACACTAGGCCTGCTTAGTAAACCATGTTTAATACTTTCATCACAGTAAGGCTTCAAACCAGGATGTTTGCCTTCAACCTTTAGACTATGGCCACAGTGCCTATGTGTCATAACCTGGGCAGGTGTTAGAAACCATTTAGGGTGCTGGCTGCAAACAAGCAGACATGTTATAAGTCCCTGCTGCAGCATGATTTTCTCCACTGCAACCTAACTTACTGTTCCTGCTGAGACCCAGCATCAAACTGTTTGTTCTTCTAAATCAGCAGCAAATTGAAGAGGAAAAATCCACCCTGAAGCAGAATGGCTAAGTTGACTACTTTGCATTAAGTGCTGAGGTTTTCATCAAAGACTGAACTGAACTTCAGCTTCGACTCATCACTTTAAGTTTCAGTGTTTTACACAACAAATTACGTCACATTTACCCCAAAAAACCATGAATGATATTTATATTAGACTGTCCAAAGGTGTGCACTGTTACACCTGTTGGGTATAAATACTTTTGCCAGTGGTCAGAGGACGTGTAGTGTGAACTGATTTGTTGAAAGGATATTAAGACCTTTAGTATGATGTCTGGAGCAAATTTAGAAAAGAGTGGAAACTAAAGCAGAACATGTAACAATGGATAAACAATATGTTCTATGAAGCTCCTGCAGTGAAAAAGGAACTCTATAGTGCCCGACACGTGCAGTTTTATCTCAAAAAAGGTTCATTTTTATAGTTTCTTTGATGTAGTTCCCTTTGTTCGCTTCAAAAATCAAGGAAATATACATATTTAGTTGATGTTATGTAATTTGGCTCGGAGTGGGCAAACAAACGTTGCCCTGTAAACTGTTAACAAGGGTCTTTTTTTCTTTGTTTTTCTATTTTAGAAGTTTTAAAGATAACAGTATCAGACAGTATCTCTGATTTGAGAGGGGTAATGGCCATTAAAACGTTTGTTTAAGTGCTCATCGGTTGGTGCATGTTAATACTATAGCCATAATCATCTTCTTGTGTTAGTTATATCAAGCTGGTAACTCTAAAGATTAATAAACTCCACGGCTTTGTTTGCATTTTTACTTGTTTTTAACTTTTTTTTCTGGTTTATACAGACATATTTTCTCTTTTTTTGATAACCACCACTGGGAACTCAGAGCAATAACCACAGAGCAATAATAATAATAATAATAATAATAATAATTTAGTTCTGTTTAAGGGTGGATTGTCCCTTTTGTAGCATCATTCGAAAAAATAAAGCATCATTCAAAAAAAAAAAAAAGCTCTGCTGCCCTCCTCCCATCTCCTCCATTATTCCTCAGTGGCCTCTAAACTGATCATGTTTCCTTCAAAAATGTTCGAGTAGTTGTTTTGCAGCAGTAGTTGTTTTGTCCAGGAGAGGTCAGTTTTATCAGGATGTCCAGAACCAGAGACCTGGTTAATGTCAGACCTGTGACTGGGCTCAGGTCAGAGAGTTTACCCAGGACTCTGCTGACCACTTTGAAATGAAGCCTTGTGAGACCTGATGTGTTGTTATTTGTAGTAACCACAAAAAAAAAAAAATCAGCCCATGTTTTGGTGATTCCTGACAAAACTGACCTCATCTTTCACTTGGTCCTACTCTCACAGTGGAGCCCTGGTGAGTTTCCCACTTCATGTTTAAGCCCGTCAGGCTCTCATGCATCCAGAGTGATAGATTTGACGCAACTGTCCATGTCTATGGCTCTTGATTTTGTCCATGATTTCCTTCAGTGGACGCACTTTTCACCTCACAATGCTGCTGAGCCGAGCAGAGGGAAACTCACCTGTTAATGGACAGTGGTAGCCAGTGTAGAAGACGCCTGATCCACTCCTCCTGTCCTCCTGCGGACACTGGAGGGACAAATATGGTGAAAGTCATGTCATGTTCAGAAAACCCTTTGTGTTTAAGCTCTAAATATTTGGTCATAGATGTTTAAATGTAGGTATCATTTTGTATGAGGATATTTGGTAACACATGGTAACACATGCCACTTAATGTGAAGATATCAGGGCTTCCTTCAGCCTCATGACTCTCATCCTATCTGTACCTGTAGTTGTAGGCCCATCTGTCCTTCCTCTGTGCTGCATTGGTGCACATTCTGATGGGTGGCACACAGTGAGGGTGTGATCACTGGACTTCTGCAGTGGCTACATTTGGTTTTATTTCATTTTTATATTTCACGGCAGTGTGCTGCTGTTTCTGAGAGCCCTTTCCTGAATTAAAACCCTGCTTAGACTCAAACAGTATGTTAGAATCAGTCAGTATTTGGTATCAAATGATTTTTACATTTCTCAGCCTGCAGAGGAGTCAGAGGTCCAGGTGAATCTGAAGTGTTTGGTTCTGTTTTCCTGCAGTTTGCTGTGTGTTGTTGGTGTTTGTATGGAGACAACCAGAGATCAAAACCAAACAAACATTCAGCTTCACGTGGCCCTCAGACTTAGATCCAATATGGCATAAAATACTGAACTAATTGTTTAATTTCCATTTATTTTTTCTAATACTTTTTTGAGGAAAACACTTTAATAAAGAGAAATAGAGATATTGGATGAATTTTGGGCTTCAGGAGTCCATTTGTTGACGACATTTTTTTTTGTTACCATCCTCCAGCTCCTAATCTGTCCTCCTGTGACTCGGTTCTTCTTCGGCCGGCGGGAACCTTTCCACAAACTGCTGATCCAGGGAGACTCAGCAGGCAGACTGTCTCTGTGGAGCATCCCAGACACCTCACCTCTGCAGCCGCTGTCGACCGCTGCTGGTAAGGACGCCTTGAGTCACGTGGCGCAATCATTTCTTCAGAGAAGAGTCGTCAGGCTGTTAGTCTCACTGAACTGTAAAAACACACAATCCAAACTTGCATTTGAAGTTAGACATAAATATTCTTATTTATTAAAAAAGTTCAAAAGAGTAAAAAGAGCATTGATGAAAACAAGCTGCTTGTTCTCTGTATTCCCTCTTAATAACCTGAAAACTTAAGGGTTAAGAATATAATATACAGTGTATACCAATATATTAATTAAGCATAAAAAACGGAAAAAAGGTGGTGTTTAGTAATAAATTAACATCTGTCTTTTCACATTACCTTTTGTTTTGGTGTTGAGTGTTTGTATGAAATAGGTTGAGAAATAAATTCCTAAATAAATTCACCTCCAGTGGTGGTGAAACACGTAGGCTGAGCGACATCTAGTGGCCAATGGGTATAATGACAATGATGACAAAGTCATTATCATTTCATGAATTAGTTGATATGTATTTAATGTTGTAAATATTGTTAGGAACAATAAAAAAAAAATCAACAGCACTTCCATTTTACTTATTATATATATATATATATATACTTATTATATATGTGTATATATATGTATAGAGCAAAAAACATAAAATTGATGACCCCCCACAAAAAAGAAATACATTTTAAATACTCCCCCTATGCTGTATGGCGTGATAATAAATTAAAATATTTGTCCTTTATTTAAATATTTACACATATAAACATTTGTGTTCCATCCCACATTAGGCTTTTCTCCTGAATATTGTTAAGCTGAAGTGACAAGCAACCCAGCTTTTAATGTGACTCACATTATGATCTCTGTAGTTAGTAAACGAAGGCCTGAACAATCGTCTCACTCGTTAACATATGACATTTGCTCCAGGCAGTAGTGCCTTTGCTCCTAAGTTCTTTCTTTAAGACTTCTCCGTGGCTTTGATTGTGTCTGTCTCTCTCTGCAGAGCTGCAGGTGTCGTCCACCATCAGTCTCCAGGAGGCGTTTGATAAGTTGACCCCTGTGTCTGCTGGGATCATTGATCAGCTCAGTGTCCTGCCTGGTAAAGAAGAACCCATCAAGGTTTGCTTGTCCTCATTTTTTCCCCCACGCTATAATAATTCAAGACGGCCGCTTTGTGACTAAAACTTTTCTAGTGTCATTATAATTTCGTTGTTGTGTGTTTTATTCCTCAGGTGACGGCCAGCGTATACATCCCCTCTCAGGGTCGACTGGTGTGTGGGAGAGAAGACGGCAGCATCATCCTGGTCCCTGCCACTCAGACCGCCATTGTTCAGCTACTGCAGGGGGAGCACATGCTCCGGAGAGGTGAGGGAGGGAAACCGGGAGGGACACCGGGAGGGACACCGAGAGGGACACCGAGAGGGACGAGAGAATATCTTTATCTTTATCACCTTTAACGCTTTTTTTTTAGGTTTTTAGGTTGTCTGCTCTGCCATTGCACACAGAGACTCAAAGAACAACAGAGGTTATAAACTTTTATAAACTGAAGCTTTTCTCAAAATAACCAAACAGTAACTGTAACTGTGACAGAAAGGGAGAACGCTGATGGAAAAGGAGGCCCGAGCTTGTTTCTGCTCACTGCTCCAGTGCTCTGCACTCTGCTAATTAATGCTAGCTAAGATGGCTGCTGTCGAGTGTGATCAACACTTTGGCTGATAGTGCCGGTATGAGCCCTGCAGAACAGAAGCTCCACAGTGTTTTAGGATTTTAACTGTGACCAGGGTGAACATGCAGTAGGTTCCTGTTATCTGTTTTCTTCAAACTACAAGAACAAATCTTGTTGTTTTCATCTGTCAGTAACTGTCCCATGTCCATTCTTAGCATTGTGTCCGTCTGTCCTGCAGGCTGGCCACCCCATCGTACCCTGCGAGGTCACCGGAACAAGGTGACCTGCGTCCTGTATCCGTACCAGATCTCCCCCCGCTATGACCAGCGCTCTCTGGTGTCCGGAGGAGTGGACTTCTCCGTCATCGTCTGGGACATTTTCACCGGAGAGATGAAGCACATCTTCTGTGTCCACGGAGGAGAGATCACCCAGCTCATCATCCCCCCCGAAAACTGCAGCGTAAGACCTCTGACATATAGCTCTGTGTTTGTTTCTTAGCTGTCTGTTCCTTTTCACTTCTTCTTTCTTTTTTTCTTTCTCTTGTCACAAATAAGACCCAGGGACAAGGACGTCACACTCTCTTTATAGTGTCTTTTCTCCTTTTTATGTTCGGTTTGTTGTCTGTTGCTTTTGTATGTGTTGAATGTGTTTTGTTGCTGACATTAGATTTAAATGTTACGGGCTGGATGTCGTTGTTACTGTGGAAATAACTTTAATGACATTGTGTTGTGGTCGTGTTGAAAACACACACACACACACTGTTGCTCCTCAAACCAAATGAGAACACTGAGAATACCTACAGACTCTGTGTTGTTTAAATGACATTAAGATCAAATGATCAGAACTGTGTCGTTGCCACGGCCACAGGTTAATGCTGTTGTGTAGTGATAGTGGGGGCGACAATGACTGACCTATCACATGCATGCTTTAATGAAGACACTGGATGTTTTCCATCAGTTCACTTGTGGAAAATCAATGGTTCAATGAAACCATAAATAAAGTTTCTAAGTCTAGTTTCTAAGTGAGACTGTCACTCAGTTTGAGTCTCAGTATCTTGATGCAGCAAACAACCCGTCTGCTGAAGCTGTGCGAGCTGTGCCCTGTGGAGTTTTCTTGTAAACAAACAGTTTTGTTTACAGTCAGTGTTTCTCACTGAGAAACAAAGCATATCCTGGAGGATCCTTGAGGTCTAACAAATGTGTTGAATTTGTTTCTTTCTCATAACAAATTAGCATTGATGATTTTTAAAGAAATATTATAATCATGAATTGTTTACATTCATGTTTTCTGCCTGGGAAACTTCTTCTTCAGCGCCTTTGGGGCCACATTGCTTCACTTCTTTTGCCGTTACCGCCACAAACTTAGCAAATAGTGAGAAACCGTTGGTGGGAATGTGTATACACAAACAAAAACAGGGACCAGCTCACAAAAACATCAGTCTATAATGCTACAAGCTGTAAAATGTCCATAGGCTACTCTTAATCTGTGTGAAAAACGAGAAACTTCAGTGGATTATATACAGATAAAATGTGATTATATGATATGATTAATGGATCATCATTGGAACCTGCTGTGTTTCCTCTGCAGACTCGGGTGCAGCACTGTGTCTGCTCGGTGGCCAGCGACCACTCTGTCGGCCTGCTGAGTCTCAGAGAGAGGAAGTGCATCATGCTGGCGTCACGGCACCTCTTCCCCATCCAGGTCATCAAGTGGCGTCCGGCAGATGACTACCTGGTGGTGGGATGCTCTGACGGCTCCGTCTACGTCTGGCAGATGGACACAGGTGAGAAATGGGTAACCCGGGAGGGGGCGGGCCCTGCCTTCAGCAGTGAGCTGGGCACATGCTGAATCACTGACATGAGTTAAATCATTTACCATGTGTAAGTGCTGCTGCTCCTGAATGTCTCCAACAGAATGTAATCCCTCAGATTTTCATATGTACATCAGATGAGGCTGTAAAATGTCCACACCTTCTGAAGTTCAGACTTTGTTTTTTTTAATCAATATTAAAACAAGTATGAACCCCAACAGGTTCACTACTTCTGCCCACACTGAGGAAAAGAGTGCGTTTCTCTCCTTCATCTGTTCTGTCTCTAATGCTCCAGATGTACTCCAAAGTCTAGTAGTCGGGGCAGACTCGATAATATGAAACATGTTTGATATTCAAGTTAAAGTCCGGATCATTACAACAGTCCCGGAGCAACAGATGGTGCTGCCAAGTAATGGTAAACATTCTAGCCCTTGCGGCTAATGTTAGCTAGCATACTGTTGTTGACAGATATTTAAACCGATGGTTAAAACATCACCTCTAGTTCTCACTGAAGAATAGAAAACCTGTGTTGACCACGTCTCTCCAACCATTTTCTCATCCAGACTCATTTAGCCTCCTGCTTTTGTTTGTTTTTGTCACCTCGAAGTTTTATTAACTTCACAGCAAGTTGTTGCACCACAGTCTCCTCATTTTGTTTTCATCTGCTTTACCATGAGATCCGTTTAGGTGATCTCTGGCACGATAATCTGAAGATCGTGTCGTGTGGGATGTGCTGCTTTTGTTATTGAGATCTTTTCAAACTTTCAGTTTCTAAATCGGTATGGATTCCTGTAGCCTGAGCCTTGCTTTAGATGATCGATTGGTCGGATTGATTTTTTTTTTCTTGTTTTGTGCCAACTTCACACTTTGGCCACTGGAATCAGATGGTGGATTAGTCTGCCTTGCCTGATTAGCTGTTAGGATAAACAGAGTTCCAGCTCAACTCCTAAAACCACAAACAGTCGTTTGTCACATTTCTGTCTAACCCAGGCTCTGGTTAGGCTAACTGCATCCTAACATCATCTCCTCCTCTTAGTTCTAACCATGACAAAATAATCTGCAGTAAACATGTATGTGGCACAGGATCAAGGTAGCATTAGCCTGAATGATGACTAGCCACTGGAAAAGATCAGGTGTGTGAATGTTGGTGTGTGTGCGTGCACGCATGTGTGTATGTGTGTGTGTGTTGGCAACCTGAATGAGCTGTAGTGCTGGGAGATTGCAGGGTAGCTAAGTGTGAAATTAAGGAAGGTGTGTGTGAAGTCAGGCGTTGGACATGTAATAGGGCCATGTCTCACAGGCCCTTCGTCTCACACACACACACACACACTCTCAAATACGCACACAGGTATAATGGTGCCACTTCTCCTCTCACTCAATACCAGAGCCAATACTGATGTCAGCTCTGTCTGCAGCTAATGATGTCTCTCTAAACCTTTCTCTCTTTCTTTAAAGGCAGAGAATTGTTGCAGTCAGAGAGGGTGAACGCTCTGTCTGTGACCTGAATCATATTCAAGAGACAATAGATGATGATACTGAGCATGGAGACGCACTGAGTGGGAGATGGTGTGAGAGACAGTTTGGAAGATTGATATAAGTAGAGGTAGAGAGCAGGGACAAGACAAGATGGATAGGAACAGAAAGCAAGTGTGGGATAGGAATGAAGACAAAGAGGGAGACAAAGCACAGACAGACTGAGGCTGAGATAAAGCTGGTGTGCTTACACTCCACTGTGGTACTCCATAGGCCAAAAGTATGTGGACATTTGAGCTGAACATTCCACAACCATGAGCATTAATGTGTTGCTATAGCAGCCTCTGGCAAAAGAGTTGAACCAGGCTCAACTTTTGCTGCAACACAATGTGACACCATCTGGCAACGTGCTTCATTAGCCAGTTGAACACATGCAAGCACACTTTCCTGGTGGATACTTTAAACGCTCTATTTGTACTGTTTGCCTCACAGTTATTGTGACTTCAGATAAAATGGATGGATCGGGTTGAGATCAGGCCTCTGTGCAGACAAGTTCAAACTGGGAAAACTGTTTAACATTAGAAATCTTCTATGGATCCAAAATCCACTGAAGTTAAACTGACAATAGCACTCATGTTGTTTTACAGTCGTGTTATTGTCTTTTATGGTGTTTGTTTTACTCCTCATTTCTGCCTGTATATGTTTTGTTTGTTGAAGTGGTGAAAACAAAGACAGTTTTCCACATTGTGGACAAGAACGAGACCAACCAGCAGTCCTGTCCATTCAGTCCAGATTCTCCAGATGGTCTTACTGTAGTGAATCAGGACAGTAACATCATAGATGAACCAATGCAAGAAAGGAAACTGAATGCGCATAAATACAACCTGCATTGTTGCATTCACTGTCATCCAAGTAAATGTCACAATTTATTGTGACATGCACAGATTTTAGGTTCTATTGTCTGAGCCTAATCTCAATAGTATATGAGATGTGAGACAAAGCTGACATTTTAGCCTGATGGTTCAATGAAAGGTCATAGAGTGTCCAAAATGGAAAGAGGTTGTCCTCTGTGTAGCAGGAATGTGATCAGTAATCTGAATGTCAGGGGACCATCTGCAATAATTAATCTAAGTGTCAGTTCCTTGTCATTACTTACATGCTCCTGTGTTATAGGTGCAAGACAGTTTACTGTTTACTTTATTTGTGTTTCCAGGAGCCTTGGACCGCTGTGTGATGGGCATAACGGCAGTAGAGATCCTGAACGCCTGTGATGAGCTGGCTCCGGCCACTGTGGACGCTCTGAGCCACTCTGCGGTGAACCTGAAGCAGGCGATGACTCGCCGCAGTCTGGCGGCTCTGAAGAACATGGCCCAGCATAAACTGCAGACGCTCGCCACCAACCTTCTGGCTGCAGACAACGCTGACAAGGTACGGACAAACCAAAAGCCAGTGACGTGTGCACTAGTCCTGCAACAGTTAAGTTAACTGAGTAGATCACACAAGATTAACCAATAAATAAATTAGATGTTGTGACTAAATGTCTAATGCTGAGTTTGATTTGATTCAGATGCCTCATATTATGTCTTTTCTCTTTCTTTAGCTTTATGTTTCATTCATCAAAAAACTGTCACACACTGTGACTCGTATAAACATAAACATACAGGCAGACAGACATACAGACACACTGGTCATGTCGGCCAGATATCTGGCCGAAGTCACAGACCAATTAAAACACTGCTGGAGACGAACCAAAGGTCAGCACTTCAGCCTCTGTGTGTCTGTGTGAGGGAGAGACCACTGGTGTCTCCCAGGGAAGCTTGAACTATCTTAAATGTCAAAATGTGTTTCTTTTCTCCGAGCTTGACTTTCCAGAGAGCTGGTGAAATTTAAAGAGATGTGAGTCACTGCTGCAGAAGGGACCTGGAGTTTCATCCCTCTGTTTTTGAGTGGAAGACAGTTGAGCCGAGCTAGATTCTGTACAACAACAACAACATTCATAGGATATATGATTAGGATGTTCTTCAGTCAGTAGTGCACCACAGAAGTAGGCAGCGCCTTTTCTAGCATCTCAGCAACCTTGTTTGCAGCAGTGGGCTCTGATAAAGCTACTCTACAGTATCTGTCCATCACCACTCAGCAGACAGACACAGTTAGCAACTAGCTGGTGAAGAGAGTGAAACATCTCACGCTCAAAGAGCCAGACATTTGTTTGGTGGAGACCAAATCAGAGCTAAGAAGAGAGTGAACATTGGACATGATGATGATGATCGTGTTGTTCTGTGTCTGCTGATGTGGAAGCAGGCACCTGTTTGCTAACATGTTAGCTATAACAGTAATTAAAGTGTGTTAATCTGTCTTGTTTTTGAGACTGAAAACTTATTTTTGATTGTGGATTATTAGAAATAATCTCCAAAGTTATAACAAAAAATCTGATTACTATACAAACAACAGTTTTTTTTTATGTGGAGCAGCTTTTCTGTGTTGAGGCTGAGATGATCTGATCTTTCCTGACAGAGTAAACCCTGCCCACCTGGGCATTCCCAGCACAGAAAACAAACGCTATGAATAATTTAGTGTGCGAGCAGCATTTAGTTCAGCTGGTACAGCTGGTACAGTTTGACTTGGAAACCATTTAGCTCAGCATCCTTTCTCGTCCTCTGTTTTCTTTGTCCTGTTTCTTCTCTTTCAGGTAACCTCTGTGTCATTTCATTTCCCCTCTGTGCGTTGAGTTTATTGTAGGTGTCTCCTGGGTTTTTCCTGCGATAACTGCCTATAATCACAGCTCTTTTCTGAAAAGGCCAACACACAACAGCTGCAATCTTTTCTCCCTCTTCCATCAGAAATACATCACTGTCCTACTCTTTTCGGTCTCCCATCTCTGTGTCATTTCTCTCTCATATCTACTCAAATTATGGGTCAAAACCATCCACTATCCACGGTGCGTGTGTATACTCCCCTGCTGGGTGTAATGACAGATGATGACCATGAAATCAACCCAAACATTACACCCAGCCAGCTGCAAGTCTTCATTTGTGTGTGTTTACAGTCGATGTTTGTTTGCTGTTCAGGTTTCAGTTCGTGTGTGAGGAGGTCGATGTGTGACTTTGAGTTCGTCCTCTGGCAGTTTTGCTGAACCTGCTGATCTGTAAATGTGCTTGTGTGATGAAGGGAGGGAAAAAAACTAGAGCTGAAACTATTGGTTGATGAACATAAAATTAATCAGCTGTAATTCTGATGATCTTATTATCATTTTCAGTCAGTTAATCAAATAAAAACATCTTTTTGGATGGTCAGGCGTCATTTAAATCACTTCAATGATTGCTGTTTTTTTTCACTTTTCATTGACATACGTTAATTAAAAAAAAAAAAAGATAGAGTAATCAATAATAATTTGTCACAGCCGTAAATAAAACCTACACTGGTTCTGATTCAGAAAAGGTCATCAGCATCACAAAGATTTGTTCTTGTCGTAGCTCATAAAATAAGAAGAATCAGGCTTTGGATGCACAGATAAGACTTGTTGGTAGAATCAGTTCATCACTGGTTTGGCTCTGCACATGGGATTTGATGAGGAGTAAGAAAACGAATGAGAGAACTTGAAAAATATATATTTTTTAAAATTTCTAAATCAGGCTGAAACACAGATATACATGGTGGTTAGGAAGCCTCTGTAGCCACATATTCTCTTAGACTAAATGAGGCCATCTTTGTGCTATTTTAATTAAATTTCCATGTATTGATCGCTGCCTTCTTTAGCATGATTTCAGTCTCCTATGCAGCTGTCTGCCAGGTGTCCATTAGACAATGTTCGATTTCAAGGTCCCATGTCGTGAAAATGAGTTTCGATTGTGTTCTGTGCTTTTTATAAACTTGGAGGTGTAAAATAAAAACTGTGAAGATATTAAGTTACAACAAGACGACCCTCAGCTTTACAAGCCAGTAAGAATCTGATCCAGTATCTTCGTCAAACCTGGGTAACCAATAAGGAGCCAGCAGCGAAGTTGTCTGTGGAGGGTGAGGCAGTGTAAACAAACTTCTGTTGGTAACTGTGAGTTAAGGACAGATTTTTTGGGCAGTCCTGACAGTTTTTAGGAATCGGTAGTGTTTTTAACAGTAAACTAGCAGAGTGAATGGGTGAGTGAGAGTGAGGGAGTGGTGCTGCGGCTGCTGTCAGGGTGGACAGAGGTGTGCTGATCGTATAAATGTAGCTGTACCTGTAAATTATGAGCCACATTT
>JBBMJY010000008.1:2134902-2158843 GCA_037833715.1 Toxotes lorentzi
GAGTGAGTGAGTGAGTGAGTGAGTGAGTGAGTGAGTGAGTGAGTGAGTGAGTGAGTGAGTGAGTGAGTGAGTGTGTCAGATAAGAAATTGAATTGACATAACACAGTCAGTATAAAACAGTCTGAAATCCCTCCTTTGCTACTCAGGTTTGTTCACTATGGATATACTGTATTTACAGAAGGATATATTTCAATTTACTAGAATTCCACACTTTTTTGTCAGATACAGAAATTCAGATTGGCATCAAAACGGAGTATGTCTGTTGCTTCTGTGTCTGCATGTGTTCATTCAGCCTCAGCGAACATTTAATATCCACTCAGTCACAACAACCTCAGACACATATATGTGTTTATCATTGTCAGTGTGTATGTGTGTGTGATGTGACTATTTCCCTTTAGATGGCAGTGTTGATCCATCAAAATAACACACACACACATACACATACACTAAAACATGGATATGAGGCACCAATTTTGTGATTTGATGTGAGTTTCTCCAAGACATCTAACATGTTCTGTGATGATAATGTTCACTGAGGACAGGTTATGGGTGTATGTTAATGGGTAACGTGTCATCCATCTTTCACCTGCTGTATCTTCCATAGAACAGACACAGTGTTCCATTTCTTAGGGACAAACATTTGACTTGGAATCAAATAGCTCTTTGAACAGATTAATAAATAAACACACTGTGCAGGAGGCTGACCAACAATGTGTGAGTGAATCAAGGGTGCACACGGATTTACACGCATGTACTTTTGTTACACGCACAAACGGACTGCCGCATCACGGCTTTGACAGGAAAGTCTTCCCTGAGGGCTTGTGTGTGCGCGGGTGTGTGTGTGCGCGCATGTGTGTGTGTGTTCCAGCTGCAGGTGTATTGTGTCTCTTGGTCAGTCAGGAGTCTCCATGGCTAATTATTGTTCTTTCTCTGTCTCTCTGACACAGTTGCACCCTGTTCAATTCACTGAGCTTTATTGGCATGAAAGGTTGAAAAGGTGGAACGCATTGAACTATCAGTGTTTTTAAATGACAACAATGTTATTACAAATATGAATAAAAACACCTCAATCAAGCATTTCCAGAAAAATGTACATCCTGAAACAAACATTAGGACAACAGCAGAAACATGTATCAAGCATCTCTCAAATTCAAGTACTCTTTATGGTTCTGACTGTGGTCAGGTTCTGCTAAGGCAGCATGTTCTCAGTGTGAACATACCTAGCACTGAAACCTTTAATCAGTTGGCTGATCAACCAGTGTCAAAATTAAAAAATACACTTTGCTTACACTTTGGTAAACACATCACTCCTTATGAAGAAGGAAAGAGCTGTGAGGGTTCAGAACAGCGAACAATGAAAAATCTTTCATTAAACAGGCGCTGACTGAAATCCACCTTTACCCTTTTTTCTCTTTATTACCTCACTTCATTCTTCCCTTAATCACTCCCCCCTCCTGTCCTCCTCCCTCCTGTCTTCCTCTCCTCCCTCGGAGTCAGACTCTAACAGGATCACAGTTGTCTGATTGCAGTCATCTGGTTATTAACATGCAAACAAACAAGCACTGTTCTACATACGGCTCCACACAGGTGTCTCTGCTAATACAGTTAGAATTGAGCAGTGTGTTAGTAGTGGTGGCAATTACAGCTGATGGTGTGTGTGTGTGTGTGTGTGATGTATCTGTTTGAAAGATTTTTAGTTTGGGTGTAAAGGGATGACTGATGTGAATCATTATTCTCTAATGGTAGTGGTAACAATGCCGTTCTTTGTTCTCTAAAGAAATGTGTTTGCTCACAGTGCAGATCAAATGAATCTATTTCATGTAAAAATGTCACTCACAGTAGCTTTATACCAGTTTTTAGCTCATAGCTTTGGTTTTTTTTCAGCACATTTGCTCAGAGACTGGTCAGTCACTAACCAGTCACTGAACATTTAGCAACTGAAAGAGCCAGGTGTTTCTCAGGAGCTGGTGGGGACCAAACCAGAGCTAAAAGGGGAGTGAATATTGAACTTCAAGTGGAAACAGACAACTCCAGTGTAATGTTGATGCTGCTTTGTGTCTGCTGCAGGTGGAAGTAGGCACCTCTTTGCTAACATGTTAACACATAACAACTTTAGACGATAATATATTAGATGTTTGCTGAAATCCTGAATGGGATGTTTCTTTCTAAACTCCATCAGTGTCTTTGGCAGTTATGAACTGACATTTCTTGTTACTGTAATTGACTGACATATATGCTAATACGTATATATCTGTGATAAAGATAAAATTAGATTTAAATATCAGATGTAGATTTTGAGCTTTAGCCAAGATGTTGGACAACATGTTAGAGTGTTATACTTTATTAGCGGTGTGCTGCTTTAGATTATATGCAGAAGGATCAGTTTTCTTGTCAAGGTTATTAGTACATAAGCTGTGAGAAAGGTTGTATAACGTCGCCTGTGGCTCTGGAGGAGCTTTTTCAAGTCTGACAAAGAGCACTGAAGAAGTCTTAGTGATCAATCATCAGGATTATCTCAGCTCGGGACTGGAGGCTGCAAATTTATAACAGAAAGCCTAATTTACAAACTGGATGTTTGGTGTTTGAAAGACAAGAGAGAGTACCCCCCTCAAAGAAATAGTAGAAGTATTTCAAAATGAGTGCAGGTGACAAGTTTAGATACTATAAGTAGAAATTACAAAATTTTAGTGCCATCTAGTACACACTGTTACAATCCCACCCAACAGATGGAACCAGATAGACCAGGCTTCACCGGGATAGTTTAATTTCCTATAAATTAAAATTAGTCAACAGAATGATATAAAAGATACTTAAACATTTACACATAGTGGCTTTAATATGTGGCCAGTCAGTAGGAAGGACCTTGGCCTGGGACTAGCTGGTGAGATGATAGAAGGAATATGTCCAGAGCTGGAGCTCTGCCATCATGAATCTTTATATTTTCTATTTTTCTACTGGAACAAAGCAAACCATGGGCACACAGTTACAGTTTTGAAATATTCATCGCTGTTTCCTTCCAGTCTTACTTTTAAAGATTCTTTCTCTCTTCCAGGGCAACCTGCCGAAATACTCTCATAATGCCCTGGTGGTCCAGGCGATGAAGACCAACCTGACAGACCCTGACATGCACGTGCTGTTCTTCGACGTGGAGGCAGTGATCATTCAGCTGCTGACAGAGGAAGCCCAGAGACCGAACCCCATGCTGGTGTCTCCAGAGACACTGCAGAAGAGCCAGGCTGGTGCTGACAAAGGGGGGTCCTTCCTGGCCAACAAGATCTTCAAACAGGTCAGCAAAAACTGAACAGAAAAGACAAGAAGAAGTCCTAAACAGTTTATATCAAATTGGCTAATAAAGGTTATATAGCTTTGACATTTTATGTAATTTGTCTTAATGTTTCCAGAATTTATTTATTTTTTTGTTTTCTTACTTATTGTTTACCCTCTATTATTTCATTCTTCTGTTATTCTTATAACATTTAACTTCAGTATTTTTTATAAAAGTTGTGTCCTGTCCGAACCAGGTGAAGGAGACGATGAAGGAGACCATAAAGGAGCACCTGCTGGATGAAGATGAGGAGGAGGAGGAGGAGATGAGGAGGCGCGAGGAGAAGTCCAAGTCTCTGAGTCTGCTAGAGTACAACCTGACGATGGACACGGCTAAACTGTTCATGTCCTGCCTGCACGCCTGGGGTCTCAACGAACAGCTGGACGGCATCTGTCTGGAGCGACTGGGCATGCTCAGACCGCACTGCCCCATCTCCTTCGGCCTGATCTCCAGGGGAGGTCACATGTCTCTCATGCTGCCCACCTTTAAGGTACCCGTCTGTCTACTGTCCCCTGTGTCTCAGGTGCTCACAGATTGGATACATTCCTCTGATTGGTTCCTGATTGTAAACAATATGATACTAAATGACATTAGGTATTCATATAAAAGCTAATAATGAATAACACAAAAATAGCTTTTTAAGACAGATATTGTTTTATTCCATATACATTTTTGTTTTCCAGGGCACTAGTTTCAGGATTATGATCCTGTTCACTGTGTGTCAGACCATTTACTTGTGTTTCTTCCTCGCTAAAATTGCAGTATGAAACATAACTGGCAGTTAAGCTAAATTATTTTATGAAAGTCAATGTCTGCCAAAACAGAAAATACTGATAGTGTGATCGTACTGAGCTCTTTTTTTTTAAAAGAATTTATTTAAGCTAACAGTATGTCTTCAGTCCTGGAGATCAGCCTCTTTGCTGCAGTGCTGTTGTACCATTGAAACCCATTGCAATCCAAAATGCTATGCAGGTGCAGGTCATTTGAGATGAAATAGACTATAGACTTATTTTCTTCACCTGACCAGAGTTTCCTGAAAGTTTGTGTTAGAGCTGCTTCTGCAGCACTAAGCCAAATGGAGTTCAGTGCTCCACTTAGCTAATGTTAGTCTTCAGATGACGACGTATGAAGCTAACTTTTTCGCCTTCATTGAAGATGAACTACAAGATGACTTTAATGCTGCAGTGTGTTTTTGCAGTTGAGTTAATTTTGCCGTTTTTGTTGCATCAACAACGGTTTGGGGAATTTCAGAACTGATTTGGAATCATAGAAGATCGTAGAGAATTTTTGTGAGATTCCTGATTCTTGTGAGAATCAGTTTTTTCCCCCACGCCTGGTATTGGTATTATAACACTTAGCAAAACAAAGTTACAAGTGCTTTACTTAAAGTAATCAAATATCAGTACAGAAACACAAAAGAGTAAAAGGACAGATATCACATGATACCGAACAGAGTGGCTGAGTTGTATAAATCCATATGACCCAGGTCAGATCACCTGTGTTCACCCGTTCACTCCACACACCAGTATTTCCAGGGTCCGTGGCTCAGTGTGAAAGAGGTACAATCTTCTTCTTTGTCTGACTCTTTTTCCCAGGAGTCCTTGCTGTCTCAGTTGTCCCTGGTGACGGGTCGGAAGCTGACTCTGTCAGACATCGTAGGGAAGGGGACGTACGGCGTATCAAGGGCTGTTACCACGCAGCACCTCCTGTCTGTTATTTCACTGGCCAACACTCTGATGGGCATGACCAACGCCACCTTCGTCGGGGAGCACATGAAGAAAGCACCGGCCAGGTAATAAACATTTGAATATGCTTTTCTATCTTTTGATAGAAGTTGATCCAACAAAACCTAAATTAAAAAAGTGGACTTAGCTTCTGAGATACTGAAGTCTTCTGGTAAAACTTTATTCAGAAGTTGGAGGTTTTCTTTTTCCCTTCGCTCCAGTCAGTTTGAATTATCCTGACAGGTTTCAGTTAGACGTCTGAGCTGATGTGAAGTGTGTGAAAACTTGGAATCCATTTTGAGACTAGTGGACTTCATCAGTCAATGAAATGAGTCTTGATTGCTTCAGAATATTTGAAGTACTGCTCAGAAAAATAGGAACATGCATCTGGTTTAAGCACAGACTTGCTCCTAAATCGGAGAGATCACAGATGCCCCAGACATTTATTTCAGCTCTTTAATCCAAATGCCATTGGATGTTTCATCCAGAGCATCTTTAAAAAAAAATCAGGATTCACCAGGTAGAAAAACACATCCCTGATCCATCATCAGTGATTCCAGCTGAAAAACAAGATAATAACCCAAACAAGCCGGAGGAGAAACTGAAGCACAGGAACAGAGACTCTGTTCACATACACAATGATATCAGCAGCAGCTGAAGTTCAACTCCTGTCGAGTGTGTGTGTGTGTGTGTGTGTGTGTGTGTGTGTGCGTGTGAAGCTGATTGTTTAGTCTGTCTGAGCCTGCATTGTGTTGTGAAAGATTTAACACAGAGGTCGAGGTCCTGCTGGGGTGGGTTAGGGAGGGATATGTGGGAGAGGACCTCTGTACAGGTCCAACCTTTCAGCTTTCTCAAGTTAATTTTACACCTTAACACCTCGTCCTAACAGATGGCGAGTGAGCGAACTCCAGCAGATGAGTGATGTAGCGCGATGAGGGGATGTGAGAGGAAGGAACAAGATGGTTTTTTTTCTGCTTGTGAGTTGTATAACGATATATTTTATATAGACTTGTTATATAGGCTGTAATAAAAAATGATTAACTGTCAGAATAATGGAGTTATCTTATAATCTAGTTAGCACCTGGCTACCAGTCAGGTTTAAATTCACTCATTTAAATCTAAAACATTGGTTTTGCGTAACATTTTAGCAGAGATGGAGCCAGGGCGAGCGAATTTACAAACATGTCCGACGTGTCGCTCATTTCACACCTTGCCAAATCAAGTCTCAAGTCAAGTTTAAAGTCCTTGGAGACAGGTTGAAGTCAAGTCTCAAGTGGATTGAGACAAGTCCAAGTCAAGTCTGAAGACCTTGATGGCAAGTCCAAATCAAGTCTTGAGTGTTTGAGGGCAAGTCTAAGGCACATTTTACTGACCACGGCTGCTTTAACATTTACTGTCTCAAATTCTCAGGGGCAATAACAATTGATAGTAGCCCTGAGCAGCCAGTTTAGACTGCTGTTAACCACGTAGGTAACCACGTTTCCTGTGTTCACTTCAAGCGAACAATGAAACCACCACTGCGTCTGTCCTTGGTGGGACCTTTCATCTCATGCTGCTGTGTCATTGATTTGCACAGTCAGAAGTGATGGAAAAAAATAAACTGTTGCAGCTTGATTAAAATATGAAGCAAACAATGCAGGAAATGGCAGCAAGAACACAAGAAACAAAGAGCACCTCAGCAGGAGAACGGAGGACAGAACACAGACTGTAGAAGTTTTCAGAGCTGTTTATTACTTTCTTAGAAACAAAGAACTCTTCTTCTGTGGTGCGTCTGGATCAGAGCAGGTGATTGTGCAGCCACACATTGAAGCTGGAGGCTCCTTTATTAAACACAAACAAAGATCTTCTCTCCGCACTCCAAAACCACGACGGTGAATATTTGAAGGTGTTTGGGTTTTTGGCTTTTTCATGTTCCCTCTCTTACATTTATGACAGTGGAGAAGCTTCCTCCCTGTGTGCTAGAGTTTGAAAAGAAGCGCTCCTGAACTTTTAGGGTTTTAGTATTTCATCACAGCAACCACAGCAACACATCCTCCACCAACTCCGGTGCAGGTCTTGCACTTGCCCAAGGGACGAGTCCTGGAGGTTCTTCGGTTTGGAAAATGATCTTGACAAAAAAAACATGAAAACATTTTTCTGGTTCTTGTTGCATTTCCTAACCACTGTCTCTAAAAATATCTTCTTATTGTGTAAAAGGAATATCAAGCTCCTTCTTCTTCATGAGCATGTCCACACTGACTTGGCTAAATATAAAGAATATATCTTTTTCTTGTAGTTTCAGAGACGTTAGCGGTTTTCCTGTTGTGCAGGGGTTTTTGTGTGGACTCTGTTCTCTGCACAAATGACCTGAGAACGTATGCATGGATTCACTAAACAGCAATTTATTTATTTTCCATAGTTTTATAGTTTATTATTGTTTGCATTTACACTAACTGCAGTGTGTGCTTGCGGTGCAGGTGAGGAGGACACCCATAATCTACACACATCCACACGGACTGATTTTCACTTTCCAATAAATACATACACCGCCTGTCAGTGCCCCACAATTCCACTTTAACTCAATAAGTTTGTCTTGTAGATAGAAAAAATGTTTTTGCAGCTTTTACCATTTTAACTCAGAACTTCCAATCACACCTGAGGCACATTTAAGCTCAGAGTTTCGAAGCACGATTTATTTTCTTTGGTTTGAATTGAATCAGGTTTTACTAAAATTGATGGATTGAGATTTTATTTAGATAATACCCAAAAACCCCATTTTCCAGCTAGAACACGCATCACGCATGCAGATACATAAAGCAGCGGTCGGATAACATCATGAGCTGCATCGACAAGCCGTGTACTGAATGTATTTAGCCTGATGAAGTCTGATATCACATATAATTCACAAAACTCACGGTGTCTGAGGATTAAAATGAGGTCTGATGAAGCCAGCTGTAGTTACTTCCACTTAAAAATGATCTCTAAAATGTGTTAAATTATGTCAGTTTTTATTTTATTATTGCAGCTCTGATGCAGTTTTGCTTTAAAAAAACAAAAAGTCTTGTCGAACTCAGAGTACTGAAGTCATATATTAGCTGTAGAATGTCTTAGTCTGAAGAATTAGGACTATGTGGTTTTACTCTGATCTCTTACGTTAGGATCTTATTAGGAGGGGACCATTTTAAGGGGGCCAGTATGTACAGGAGGTATGACAGTGACTCTTTGAATGGAAACTCAGTTTGGCATGTGAAAGCAGATGAATAGGCAAATGCTTCAGTCTGATTTGTTGTTGTTAAATTGTTTTTTTGTGGAATTTGTTTGGACTCATTTTTGTGTTTTTTAGTGAAACTGTGTGTGTGTGTGTGTGTGTGTGTGTGTGTGTGTGTGTGTGTGTTTCTTTGTCTTTTTTGTGTGCCACAAAAAAAACGACCGTGGATGTGTGTGTGAGTGAGGCGATGTCACTGTGTTTCTTTGTGTGTATTACAGTGAAAGGCAGTGAGAGCAGGTGTGTGTGTGTGTGTGTCTGCGCATATGTGTGGGTAGGGTGGGGTGGGAGTGCATGCAGGTGCACATGTTCTTGTTCTCTGTATTCTGAATGGATCTCACTGCCTCTTCTGTGTAGAATAAAAGGAGCGTGTGTGTGTGTGTTATATAATTTAAACAGAAAAGCCTATATCGTCTGTATGTGATGGTCAGTACATTCCAGGAGTTCATTTTAATTTTTTTACAGATCGATTTTTTTTTTGCACATCTCCTTCAATAACTACAGCTTAATAAATGTCCTAAAACTGTATTTCTCCAAAGACTTGCAACACTGTCATTTGATCCCTGTGTTATTTTATACTTCTTATTCACATTACTATCACAGAAATGTCTCATTTGTTGTATGGAATGAATATCAGTGAAGAAATGATAAGAGCAGCATTTGGCCCTACTAAAACAGATTATAATATATATTATATATATATATATAAATAGTTGATATTATATTATATAAGTAAAACACAAACTGAGAGCAGCAGAGTGGTATGATACAACTCTGGTCTTGTACTGATGGAATTCTGTTGAAATGTTCGTCCCTGTAAACTGAATTGAAGTAAACATGGGGGAGGTGTAAAGTTTGCAGCAAATTAAAACATGGGGGCTTCTTCATAATGTATGATCAAATATACCTTTTAAACAGGGCACATTAGTAATATAATGTTCTAAAAGCCTGTCTCTGATGTCACCTCGTCTCTGCCTCTCACTGCATTGATTTTTGGAAGCACATGCTTCTACAGTGTTTGTAATAACAATCTTAACAGTGATCATGCTTTTTGACCTCCGTCCTGTCGCTTCTCAAAATTTCCCTGCTGTAGAATTTGGGTATTTTTAACTTCTAAGTGTAGAGCTCCCTGGTAGTGTTGTGTTGCCTGGCAACTGTTATTGATCACTCCATTGATTGTTGTATTGGAAGTGTTTGTGTGTCTCTGAAAATTAGACGCCTCCAGTCTGTTCAGACTCCGGATTGTGTCCTCCACCCAAAATTCAATAGGCTGGAGCCTGAGAAGACACACACACACACACACACACACACACACACACACACACACACACACACACACACACACAAATTCAAGCAGTTGGTTTCAGGAAACTGAAAAAAAAGTTGTTTGGGTGAAGTCCTGGTTTTATGTATGTATGGGTTTCTGTGAGTGTATTCTTTGTATTTTGTTTTCTGTGTGCGTGTGTGTGTGTGTGTGTGTGTATGCTCGCCCTCCTCCCTCATCCCTCCCTTAATATTTCATGCCTCCTCTTTGTGATCCTCCTCCAGGCCTCCCAGACCAGGAGGAACCCCGGAGTCTCCTCGTAGGACGCCGGCTGCCCCCCCTCAGCCCTCCTGCCCGGCGCTACAGGCCCAGATCAAACAAGGTAACTACAAAAGGAGGGGCGCTCACTTCACACATCCCCAGGGCCCTGTGGGGAGGGTGGGACGGAGGAGGGCGGGTGTTTGATAATGCAGCCCACTGGCAATAAAACCCACTGAGAGTTATAAAAAAAAAAAACCCAGAAATATCACAGGAGGAAGCTGCTGCTGCTTCCTCGGCCAGCAGGTCTTTAAAGGGCTGTTCTGCTGTTTTGGAAATGAGAGTGGACTTGTTGGAACTTGAGCTCGGGTTCAAACCCAGGATTGCTGCTTTGCCTCTGGTCTCACTCAAATATTTTTTTTATCAGTGAAAGACTGAGAGAATTTGTTAATTTAGGGAACAGCAAATTTGGGAACTACACAGTTTAAGCTCAGTCTGTACTCTCATGGTGATCATAGGCTCCTGTAACTTGCTCAATGGCACTTTGAAGGGAGATTTTTGGGGAGAGGCTGATTTACATTCATTGTGATGGTCTTGTAATTTAAAACAAACAGATTCATACTGGAAATATTGAGACTGTCCTCAATCAAGACAGTATTGTTCAAAATCCTAAAATGACCTGTGTTCACCTGACAAGGGCCTCACATGGCTGTGTGAATTATAACTGTTACAAGCAAAACCTCAGGGGGTTGGGGTGGATGAGTGGGTCAACAAAGTTTTGACACAGGAGACTTCTCCCTGTCATACCTACAGTCAAAGTTGGTTTGTTTTAACTATGACCACCATCTTTATCTTACCTTAACCAAGTAGTTTTAACTAAACTTCAGCTTAACCATAGCACCGCAATTCAGAAAAGTCTGTGTCAATGAAAAGATGGTTTGATGTTATACATGAAGAATTATCAGAGGTGTGTCTTGTGAAGCAACTGTCACGCCGGCAATGATGCTGTTTGGTTTAACTTAGAAGGAACACATGGCAAATATTTTTATACCGATGATGTCTTGACCACACATCAAAAACCTGCCAAAGCATCAGTTGTTTGCAAATCATTTCGAATCAAAAGTGGCGATTGATGCTGTAGATGGAGAAGAAAAAAAGAAGAGTAAGAACAAAAGAGAAGAGGATGAAGCAAACATCAAGAGAAAAAAGAAAGAGAAAGAAAAAGAATTTCACTCAGTAAAGGTGAAAAAAGAAGTTTAGAGCCTTTCATTGCTGGTAGAAACCTGCTCTGGGTCGCTGTAGGGGACATTTTTACCAGCTGTCACCATCTGCCTACCACACACACGCACACACACACGCAGACACACAGACACACACACACACACGCACAACTACCTACCACACATTAGACAAGCTCAATACCTACAAACACACTCACACCAAAAATCAAGTCCATGTGGCTATTGTCATGCCTTAATGGAGGCCAAGCGTGACAAGCGTGTGGACTTATTCATGCCACACGCCTATTCACCACCATTCAGAGGGAACGCTCGGCCGTGACCTTTACCCAGCCAGTTACTGCAGCCTGGCGTGTGTGTGTGTGTGTGTGTGTGTGTGTGTGTGTGGGTGTGTGTGTGGGTGTGGGTGTGGGTGTGGGTGTGGGTGTGGGTGTGTGTGTGTGGGTGTGGGTGTGGGTGTGTGTGTGTGTGTGGGTGTGTGAGAGGGTGTGTGAGAGGGTGTGTGAAGGGGAGCGCTGTTAACCCTCCTCACCGTCTCTTTTCACATGGAAATAAATGAGGAGGCCCCTCTAATATACTGCAGCACTTAGAGAGAAATGAACAGAGATCACAGGGTGTCTGCACAGTGATTTAAAACACCTAAAAATGTCTTACGGTTATCATTTCAAGACGTGATTGCGGGAAGTTTTCGAAAAACATTCTTATTTTTCTCTGCTTTGATCCTTTGTGCACACATTTCCTGCAGTTTCCACCAATAAAACATGTTTGAGTCCCGGTTTATTGCTGTAGGTTTTAATTTGGTAGTTTTGTCCATCATTTCTACCTGCAAAAATGACATTGTCCTCACCAAGTTAGACAAGACAGAATGGAGCGTTAAATCACTGAGACCAGTAGGAGGAGGTTGCCATGTTTGTCAAAAATGTTTCTTTCATTCAACCATCTCATCAGATAATGGTACTGGTTCTAGATTCATGTCACGTTGATGCTTCGACAGAGAAATTCCTCATGTTAAATATAAATATTAATGTATAATCTTAATATTTATAATTAGTTTATCTTTTTTTTAAAGTCAAAATATCATAGTTTATATTTGAAGAGATTTCACATATTTTAATTATTTGTTTCAGGTGTACTGCTGATTTTTTTTTTTCCAGGGTTAAAAGTGCTTGAAACTGAGCTTGATACTGGACCTGGGACTAAACTTTACTGGGTCAACAACAGCATGCCTCGACCCAGGCTGAGACAAAAACCTACAAAAGTTTAGTGAGGAATTGTTTACAGACTAAAAGCAGAGAGTACATTATATTTACATGCTTTTACCATTTGTGGGCACTGAAATCCTCAGGTTAGCCATAAGTATCTTCTCCGAATAAGATGATTTAATGATATTACCACCAACATCCAAGCTTTTTCCAGAGGGCACCGTCCTGCAAGGTTCAGCCACTGCAGATGGTGTATACTATAAGATGATTCAATTATATCTAACCTCCTCATACAGCAAATTTTTATTAGAAATTTTTGTTTTTTTCCTGCACCGATGCTAGCAAACTGCCGTCGACTGCCCTCATCTGATGATTCCTTTCTCACCCCTTCTCTGTCTCTCTCCTCTCCTTTTTATTCCCGTCTCTCTTGTCATCCTCACACTGTCATTCACTGCATGGCTTCAGCCTGCTGCCTGCTCTCTGGACAAAAACCCCTTTCCACAAACACCGCTCTCTCCAGTGTTTCTTTGACTGTACTGTCATTCAATCTCTTCTTTGTAAATGTACACGTCTTTCTTTCACTATTCCCTTTCTTACTGTTCTTTCTTCCTTTCTTTGCCACCAACTGATGTAATGTTGCTGTAACTGTTTTCTCTGTTGTCTCTGTGCTACATGTTTTCTCTGTGGTAGATGAACAGTTTTCTTGACTGTGTTTTTAAATGATACCTGCTGCATTTTGCTGCTTTGTTGGTTCTGTGTGATCCGTAAGGGTATGCACTGTCTAAAGGGTAAAAAATATCAGTAGTTATGTATCATGTTTTAAAACATCATGATTTTACCTTTGTCTTTTATTGTCAAATACCCTTAAGGAGTAAGTGTTTTACTGAAAAGTGAGTGTTCAAATCTGAAACATAATACATAATCATTTGATCCACTGTGTAAAGGTTTCAGGTTTTTGGCCCTAATATAAAGAAACATCAAATCTCCTTGTGATAATTTGAAACAGCACATAATATTTTTACCTGAAGGTAATCTGTTTTTACAGACGTTATTCGTCCTTTTTAGGTATTTATGATCATTTTTTAATTTTTTCTTTTTCAAAATTTTCCTAATGAAAGCATGGTAATAAAATGTAAGTGCCACAGTCTGAAACCTTTTTGTCGTGGTCCAGGATTCGGTTGTTTCGGTGTAGTTGGTCTTTCATCTCCAAACTAACAGCTGATTTTTTATCCCTTTACCAAGTGGTTGCTGGGAAATAAAGTGTCATCTTTGTTTTTATTGGTGTTTTATTTTGACATTTATGTGCCTTTTATGAACTTTTTGGAACTTGATGTCACTTTTCTCTGCAAAGGAAGTCTTTGTTGCTACCACTGGCTTATTTTCTTGTTTTCTGTATTTTTATCTGTTTTCTGAGTTTTTCTTTTACTAGCTGATATTATGCAAATATTTTTTTCTTTTTAATATTTCTTATCAGTCTTCCTCTTTTGTGTATTTTCTTTTTTGGGGTTTGATTTCGATTCTCTTCAGAGGATATTTACCTCGAAGACATGGACCGGTTTGTAGATGATGTATTCAAAATGTCAGAGTTGGATCAGCTTATGAGATGAGCACAGTCAAAGAAAATCCAATGTGCATTTTTCAACCATAACCTCGATCTTTCCCTAATTGTACATATATCTCAAGCATTTGCCACGACCACCATTTTCCCCTAACTTTAACCCCACCGTAGTTGTTATGTACAGAATTTTACATATCAGGGTAAGGAACAGGGCTTATCCGTTTTGATGTAAAACCAATGTAAATGCTATTAATGTAAAACAAATTTTATATGAATTATTTTTAAACTTTTTATTTCTTTTCATCTGAAGGTTTCCTTTTTCTTTTCTCTTGTTTGCGTGTTTTTGTTTTCTGTTCTTGTCTGTTGTAAATACGTTTTCTTCTTCCGTCTTGCCTGACTTCTTGTCTCTTTTCTCTGTTTGGTATTGTTTATATTTATATCTTCCTAACCTGTTCTTTCCTTCTTGACTATTTCTCTCCTTCTCTTCCTTTACAAGCTGCTGTAGCTGCCGCAGCCAACACCGGCACTGCTACTACTGCTACCACTGCTGGGGCTCTGGGGGCTCCTGGGGGCCTTCAGCATGGGGCCCCTGGTTCCCCCAGCCCCGGCTCTGCTTCTCATAACATCCCCTCAGTCAACGAAGGTACAGAGTGAACTGACGGGTACCACTTGGGGAAAGTCTGGCAGCCATATTCTTTTTTTTTTTCTTTTTTCAGTTGCTTATCTTTGTCTTTGGAGAACTTCTGCTCCCTAGATCTTCTTTCCTACCATCCTTCCTTCTGTCTCCCCTCCCCTCTCTTTATTCTATCAGTTATTCATCTTCCCACTTTTTTTCTTTCTCTCTCTCTCTCTCTTTGGTTCTCATCACCTCATCTCTCCTCCCTTCTGTCAGTCTTGATTTTCTCTGCAGCCAGTGATAGGCTTTCATCTCACGTGTCTAGGTCCCGATTTTTGAAGTGTCTTTGTCGTTGTTCGGTCTACAGCGTTGTCTGTCTGTTTACCTGTCTGTCTATCATAGCTGAGTTCAGTCCACTTTCAATGCAATCAGTTAAAGAAATTGACAGTTTTGGGTATATTATATCCAACTTTTTCACTGGAAATTAAACAAGTCCTGAAATATTTGCAAGAGATGGAAATCATTCTTAATACCCAAAATATTAAAAAATAAAAATAAAATTTATTCAAAATGTAATCTAATACAAAAGTAGTAGAACCCAACAGTCCTCTCTCTCTCTCAATCTGTTGCCTTCAGGATATTATTTTTGTGCAATTTTCAATTTCTAATAATGATAAGAAAATACTTCGCAAACAAGAGGATGTTGGACCACTCTAATGAAAATTGCAGGCACACAGAACAAGTTTCCTAGCATAGCAAAATTTGGAGAGATAAACAACTGTGTCATCCGCAAACAAGTGAACTAATGTTTGGAGCTGATGCATTTGAGAGCGCATTGACCACAGTCCTTATGCCCTGGTCTTTTGTCTTTTTTTAGTTGTTTGCAGTATTGTGCAGTCCTGCCCTGTCTGCCTCTTTGTCTACCTGTCTGTCTGAATGTCCATGAGTCCTGATGTTTTAGTGTCTCTATGCTCACTGTTTGCATGCTTGTTATGGGGAGTGTGTCACCGCAAAAATTATTTAAATGGATCAAATAAAAAAAACACTGAATTTGTGCTTAGCAGTGAATGAAATGGTCCCTTGTTTGACAATCGGCCGTCCCTCTGTTTTCACCTGCAGCACATCTGACACTGTGCTCATGAACTTTGAATTTTGATACTCTGATAATATATTTATTGTATTAATTATTTTTAATCATTTGTTCTAAATTAACTAAACTTCCATCATAGTGAGTTATAGTTGGGATCTTTCTGGTATCCCAGTAAGAACCCTAATGCAGTTTTTTTTCTCTTTAAACAACTATTTCAATTTTTTTTTTCAACAGGATGTTGGCTTTTACCATGGAGGCTTGCTGCCCCACCTAACCACACAATGAATGTACTCTGAAATGATTTAAACAGTTCCACATTTGTGGTTTGTATAGGTTAAAAAGTGCCTTTCAAAGTTGTTAACCTTTAGTTTCAAATTTTCAGAGACTAAAACAGGATTATTTTCACTTAGTTTTATAACAGAAAGCAGCAAGCATGCACACAGAGGCTCATTCCTTCCCAGTACATGTAGGGATATTTTAGAAATAAAATTACCTTTAATTTTCTGTAGGTAGGGGTAAACAGCAACTGTAGCAAATATGTCAGCAAAGTTTATATACTATGTTCTTGCCAAAAACACTGCCCTGCAGAAACCCCATCATTATTATTATTATTATTATTATTATTATTATTATTATTATTTAGCAGTAGTAGCAATAGCATTATATACTCTCAGCAATAGTTGTTAGTAGCACGAAGAATGATGGGAAAGTAAGCCTTTGTGTTTTCTGCTCTAACCACAGTTGCCCACTTATAGCCTTGTTTTAGTAGTACTACCTGGTTTCCATTGCCTGACTTTGTATTTTTTGTGTGTGTGTACAAATAGTAGTAGTAGCGGCTGAACGGGAGCAGTAGTGGTAGCATTGTTAGAGTAGCTGGTGATAGCCACAACAGTAGTAAAAGAGTTTGCAGAGTAATTGTCATTTTTGTTTTTCTCTGTTCAGGTAAAAATTTAGGAAATAGATAGAGTGGCCAGGGTTTAACGAGTATTTGAAGAGGTGGTGGAAGGAACTAAATTCATGAAACGATTCAAATTCAATCTTTGAACATTTGAGGTTTCTGCAAGACAGTGGTGCACATTTTTCAACTAGAGGTTGACTGATTATTCTTGCCTGGTTGGCAATAGTGAATTTATTATTATATAAGACAGATGTCAAATATTTGACAGAATATTTCATATTGGATTTTTATGAGATTTGTCACAGTAAGTCTGTCAACCTCTACATACAGTATTCCTGAATGCATTATGTTTGTAATACGCCTAACATTTGAGTTTTTCCTGTGTATTTCAATGGCTGAGGTAAGTTTACATGGTGCCTCTGGTAAAGAAATTTGTATGGAATTTCTTTCCTGCGCAAAAGCCTTTCAATGTCCATCATACAAGCACATTTAACATACATGCATCTTCTCTGGAAACCATATATTGAACCAATATATGTGAATGAGGTGCTTGGTTTATGTTGAGTATCAGCAAATAAACATTTCAGTCCATTTTTTTTGGTGACAGACGTGTAGAGGTTGGTGTATATTTCTCTGGTGTTTGATGTAAAATATGGGTAAATGCCATTATTTTGGTCTGGACTCATACAGCCAGATTTGAGCCCTTTTAAAGCGATACCAAGACATTTTGAATGTTGGTTTTCTTCATCAGTCACTCAAGATAATACAACTGAGAAAAAGGGTAATGTATTTGTAGCACCTGTCATTTGTTCTGAAAACCCATGTTTTTCAGTGTTTTCCTCTGTTTTAAGTATAATCCTCCACATAGTGAAGTGTTTCTGAATGAAATAAAACACCCTTAAATTCATCATGCCAAGGTATCGTTATGAGGCTTTTGTCAGTCCGCCTGGCAGTGCTGTATATCTGTTGTTTTAACACCATCAGACATATTCAGGCTCTGGTTAGCAGAAATAAAACCTTTGCTCTAACCAAGACTGCAAATAATACTGTCAATAATATTCCCATCCTGTGTTTAACTGTTGTTAGTATGATTTTTCTATGAAGACTGTATACGTACAAAGTCAAGTGTGTATGTGTAAGGACGAGAGACACTCTGCTGTCATATGAAACACTTGATTGATATCAATGTCATGTCTGCAGTGAGTTAAAGTGCAGTTTTAACATAAGATGTAAGGTGATATAAACCATCAGATCCGCTGGCTTTTGTTATCAGTTTTTCGCTTTCCACCAAAATTACGATACTAGGTGGTTTATAGCTTCGATCCATTGGCAAGATAGTTTAATAACTACTACAAGGTTTCCAGTGACCCTGGCTGTTGATATTCTTGATCCCCAGAGGATTGATCCTTAACAGTGGCCCTTGACTTTTACTGTAGTGCCATCATCAGAGCAAAATTTTATCTTATCTTTCGTACACAAAAAAAGCATCAAAAAACAAACTGTGCTGGCAAAGCTCTACAAAAAAAGTTTATTAAATTATCAACATGTTGGGTATAATATGAAGGGAAAAAAGTGTTTTTATGTGACAGCAGTTTGTGTATGAGCAAATGAGAGGCTTTTTATATATAGGTTTATCCACCAAGCCTCCCTGTAGTCTTTTCTGACAGTGTCTATGTATGTGTGTTTGCGGTTTTTTGTGTGTGTGTGTAGGTTGGAGTCAGCTGGCAGCCATGCACTGTGTGATGCTCCCTGACCTCCTGGGCCTGGACAAGTTCAGACCTCCTCTGCTGGAGATGTTGGCGAGGAGATGGCAGGACCGCTGTCTGGAGGTAACACACACACACACACAGACGGCAGAGCTTCAAGCAGAGTGTTCCAGGTTAACCCTGTACCCTAAAAATTACATGTATATGTAACAAATTGTAGTATATTCTGTAAATGTTTTTGAAAGAAATGTAATGCTGTCCATATAACTATCATCATAATGAGGCTACGTTTTTATTTACTGTATCTCCAAAGTTGTGAAGTGACTGTATCTGTATCTGCAAAACAGTTACAGTGTAGATATTTTATTTGCTTCACATAGAATCAACATCACTTTACCCTCTGTGTGGTTTTAGGTGCGAGAAGCGGCACAAGCACTTCTCTTGGCTGAGTTAAGAAGGATTGGCCAATCAGGACGCAAGGACACCATCGACATGTGGGCTCCCTACCTCCCTCAGTATGTGGACACAGTCAGTTCCCGTAAGTACTTCACTGTGCTTCGTATCTGGAAGAAATAAATCAGGAAATCTGTGGTTAGTTCTGTTGGTTCTTTGAGCCTAAATACAGGCCTGACCTGACTGAATCAGACTGAATATCCATTTCATTTCACTTAATTTATTCAGTGTCAGAAACATCAGTCTATCTCTGTGTCCTCTCTCTCTACCCTCTTTCTTTCCTTTGCTGTCTTTCTGTCTGTCTCCAGCTCTGTGTTTTCCCTGGTCTCTCTCTGTCTATAGTTAGACCTGCTGATGGGAAGAAAGGTGAATCTCCACCTTCTTTTACTAGAAACAGCCTTCTAAAATGCTCTGTGAGTGTGTGTGTGTTCAGTAGTCGCCCTGTGGTTGCTGAGGATGCTGGGGGTTTCTCAGGGGAACAGTTTCCATGGAAACGGGCACCGGTCAGTGTTGTGTTACCACAGCAGTACCGCAGGCAGGGGAGGTGGTGGGAGTGATGGACCGGTGACCTCAGGGGACGAGGGAGGATGGAGGGGGGGAGGGAACAGAGAGAGAGAGAGATAGAGCGAGGTTAAAGGGTCACTGAATTTGATCCGTGTGCTGCACAGCAGAACTGAAACAGACAGTAAGATGACTCCTGCTGGTCCTGGAAATCCTGGAATATCATGGGAGACTCAGGGAATGTGTTGAATCCCCTGGAGAATTTTTTTGAACCTGAACCTCTGCTTGGATCTGTCTGCCCTTAAATGCCACATATGTCATTTTCACACATCTTGAACTCAACATCCAATCCTTTTTTTCTTCCCATGAAACAGGGTGTGTCACCCTTTTCTGGTCTGACCCTTTGTTTTGGTTCCAAAAATTGTCCTGACCTCTCTCCTTACCACTGCATAAAACATGCAGTTCTACTTCTGTCCTGAAGCTAGCCAACACTAGCAGTGGCAGCGTGGCTCAGAGGTTTGTATGTGAATGTAAAAATAAATAAATAAATAAAATTAACTGCAGGAGATTTGTGGGGTTTTAACCTTAGCACTTGAAGATTAAGAGTCCCCAAAAAACATGGGATTTTCGGTCTTAACATGTAATATTTGATGAAATATCAAATAAAAAAAGTTGCCACTTTTTGTTACTACCCCTCTACTGCAGCTCAGTAAGAAGAGACTGTCTTTGGAAACTGAAGTATGAACATATTACTTTAAATAAGTAATCCCAGAGTCACGAGTTGTCTTACTAACACTGATGAGCAGAGTTTTATCATCTGACAGTCAGTCAGCTTTTTCTTTTCAGAGGAAAATAAACACAGCACACTGAATACAACACTGACCCTGCTGTCATTCACATGGGAGGATCAGTGTAACATAAGTAGTAGTGATGGGACTTATTTCTCACTGTTGACGCTATCATCAAATGGGCACTCTGTAGTCCTCTCTGTCTCCCTCTCTCCCTCTCTCTCAGCTCCTCCAGCAGTAGAGTGCTTGGTGTTTGAAGGAAGACACCTGTATTTATCCATTAGCTTTTAGTGCCTAGGAAATGTCACTGAGTCAGTGACAGAGTCCCACTGTCGCAGCATGGGGCTGACCTCACAACACACACACACACACACACAGCAGTGGCCATGGTTGACCTTTCAGCTCTTTAAAAAGCTTTAACACAAAGGAAACAGGAGTTGTTAACCTGCACTCAGAGAGAGAAAGAGAGAAATAAACTGCCCACACCGTCTCCATCATCATCATCATCACTGCCGTGCCCCATGACTAGCTTTTCAGCTTAAAGGAGCAGTTCAGCATTTTGGGAAATAGTCTTGTTTCGTTTCTTTCAGGCAGTGAGACGAGAATATTAATATCAGTTTCATGTCAGTGTGTTAAACCAGGACGTGATTAACCCAGTGTTGTATAAATACTGGAATGGAGACATGGAGCTATACAGTATCTTGCAACCTACCAGCCGGACGTGCTGCACAGCAGTAACTGACGAATAATGAAACAAGAGTGTGAAGCTTTAATCTTTGAGGTGGAAGACGTCCAAAGCTGCAGGGGGCAGGCGTAGCAATGAAAGCCCAGGAGAGAGGCTACAAGGCTGGGCAGCGAAAAGAGTCAACCTAGGGGGGACTGGATGGAGGAGGGAAGGGGCTCCACACACACTTAACACTCTCATATTCACACACACTTGATTAAACAAAGTCCCCAGCATTGTTCAACTTCACATACGCATGAACACACACAGTTTTAAGGGTCAAACTGTGTGTGAGAAGCAGCTGTTTCTTTGATCACTGAACAGCAGTAACCATTTCCTCTCTCTCTCTTTCTCTTCTGTTTTATTAGTTTGCTGTCTATCTCGATCACCCAATCCTGTGTGTGTGTGTTTTTTTTTTACTTGTCAAGCTACTGCTGTTAAAGATGTGCCTCCTTCTCCTCCTCTCTTCTGCTTTCCTTGTCATCCTCTCATCTTCTCCTCCTCTTTTTTGGCATCTGTCGCTCTATCACCTCTCTTCCTCCCCCTCTTCTTTTCCTTTTCCCTCCCTCTCCCCCTTCTCACCATGTCTCTTTTTCCTCATTTCCCCTCTTTCCTCCTCCTGAATTCCTTTCTTTGTAATTGTTACTTTTCATTCTCCAGTCCTATTGCTCTTTACCGACTTCTCTTTCCCTGCTTCCTTCGTTTCACCTCCTTCTTCTTGTCACACTCCTTCCTTTGTTTCTTTCTGTTTTTCATCCTTCATTTTACTCTCCTTTTCCATCTTTCCTGATTGTCCCCTCATTCTTTTCCTGCTTCTGTCCTTCCCCCAGTCTTTCCTTCCCTTGTCCTTCCTTCCTCAAAATACATGTAAGAAACAAGTGATGAAAATTAAATAAAAACAGAAACATGATAGAAATAGACACTGAACAGGTGGGAGGTTTTCCTGCCGCACTAAGCTACTAGAAAAATAACAATAAATATGGATACATATGTAAAATGTCAGTATCTAAATTCTGAAAATAATACAAGAATAAATAATACACATGCTGAAAAGTCTCATGAAATAACATGAAATAAAAATGTTCCATCTGTCAGTATTTCAATAGGTCTTTGACATTTTACCTTGAATAAACAAATACAAATGCAGAAAAGAAACAAATAAAAAAAAGGAAACTGAAGAACAGGAGAAAGACTGTGTGAAAGCACAGGAAGTATGTGCTTTAAACAGAGAAAGAGAGCGAGCAACAGACAGAGGAGAGGAGGAGGAGGTCCTGGAGGTTAACAAGGCATGCTGGGAGCTATGTGTCATGGCTGACATGACAAGCTTGACCTTGGAGCAGGGCAGAACGTCTCCTCCCTCCCTGTTCTCCCCTCCTCCCCCTCTGTCATCCACCCCTCCTCCACCACCTCCCTCCCTTCTTTTTCTCCCTCAGCTCCTGGATCTCTCTCCTTCTCATCCCCTTGGCCAGGACAGTTGAGTTAAAGGGCCTGAACAGTGTTTGTGTGAATGGAGGATGAACCATGGACACCGGAATTAGCTGAGCACTGCATGGAATGAGACACGATTTTATAATCCTGTGACGTTATCACAGTGACAGCACTTCATCATTACTACAGCCACTGTTCAGCTTTTCAACAATATCCCGACAAATGATTTCTCAACTCGTGGTTTACTCGTAAAAGCCAGTGTTCATTCTGCAGGGAGCAGTGTGCCATTTATGTAGGGAGGTGGAGGTCAGGGTAGTGAATGGTTGTGTAGCGTGTTGAGCTCTCACCTGTGGACACTTGACTTTACATCCTGTCACTGACCTGCAATTCATGTTTTATTAATGTTCTTT
Organism: Toxotes lorentzi; assembly: GCA_037833715.1. Lineage (NCBI taxonomy): Eukaryota > Metazoa > Chordata > Actinopteri > Toxotidae > Toxotes > Toxotes lorentzi. Next base: position 2,157,330 of record JBBMJY010000008.1, read on the forward strand.
AATGTTTTTTTTTCTTTTTTTTATTTCACCTCCGTCTTTCCTAAAAGTGACAATTTGCTTAACCATACTTTAAGTTTATATTCAGTGATCAATAATTTTCTCTAACCTTAACTGTGCTAGGATTACAGTGCACAAATACTGTTAAAAGACAAAATGTTAAAAATATTGAAATGGTTCTCATGCTGACTTTTTAAATACTAATTTAAACCAAGACTGAGAAGTGGCATGACTAAACACTTCCATGTTTAGTACATGTTATTTATTTCTATTGTGATGTTTTGCTTTGGCACAGAACACTGATATGTTTCGCATCAATAAACCTGATGTAACTGAACAGAGAGAGACTGACAAAGAGCGCTCTCTGTTTCTACTGAAGCATCAATCAGCCTTTTTGTCCAATCACAGCGAAGCATCCGTTACATTTTAATTAAGTCCAATTACGTTTTTATCACTTTAACATTTGAGATGGATAATCGGCAGCCAAGCTGTGTGTGTGTGTGTGTGTGTGTGTTTGTGATACAAAGCTGTACAGAGTCATTACGCTGTCAGCAGTGTGTGTGAGCAGGTTAATTGGAACATGGAGCACAATGTTAAATGGGATTAATCAATGTAATTACACACAGTGTAATTACAGTTTGTTTCTTATTGCTCTCAGACTGGCCTCATGAACTCATGTTTGATGTTTGTGTTCCTGTTTTTTATTTTTATTTTCTACCCAAATTATCCCATTTCTGAAATGAGCTTTTCTTTCTTTCTTTCTTTGTGTGTGTGTGTGTGTGTGTGTGCATGCGTGCGTGCGTGCGTGCGTGCGTGCGTGCACATGTGTACTTCATTAATTAGGCTGTTTTCTCTGAGATTAGTGCAGCATCATTCATTAGCCCCGGCCACTAATGAAAAGCCACCCTTAATTGGCAATGGAGAGATAAGGGCTAAATGAAAACACTAAATACAGAGGAAGCAAGGGAGTGTGTGTGTGTGTGTGTGTGTGTGTGTGTGTTTCTGTTTCCATTAATTCTCTAGATAACAAGGAGGCCCAATAAACCTTTATTAGCTGCTTAACCAGTACAGTTATCCTGATTATAAGGGCCAGCACAGAACACACACACTGCACACGATCCCGACCCTGCTGGTCTGCTTCCTGTGATGATACAGGCCGATTTTTTTAACAAAAATATTTGTCTCTCTCTCCTCAGCCGGGACGACCACAGAGCCCTCCCCTCCGGCCCCGCCCCCTCCTGAGGCCCAGCCTGTAGAAACCAAGGCTCCTGAGGAGGAAATGGATGTCACCGATGACGACATCACAGCAGGTAGGGACACAAATACACATACGTATCCAGGAGTCCATGTTTATGTCTGAGCTGGTACAGCTGGGTTTGGTTCTTATGAGCAGTTGTCTGTACAGGAAGGTCTGTGTAGTGATGAGCAGGCATGTATGAGGGAAGAGTGTGTGTGTGTGTGTGTGTGTGTGTGTGTGTGTGTGTGTGTGTGTGTGTGTGTGTGTGTGTGTGTGTGTG
>JBBMJY010000008.1:2158943-2170721 GCA_037833715.1 Toxotes lorentzi
GTGTGTGTGTGTGTGTGTGTGTGTGTGTGTGTGTGTGTGTGTGTGTGTGTGTGTGTGTGTGTGTGTGTGTGTACGCAGTTCAGATTGTTATATGCAGCGTTAATGAAATGGTTGCACAGTGTTGCAAAACTGAAAACTCTAACTCTACACGGATTTAAAAAGAATTGCTGTTGTCATTTTGACGTGAGTGCACACAAAACATTCAACCAGGACCTGCGTCACACAGCTGCTCATCTTAGCCTGGCCCTCTCTCTTTGGGTTACCTGGCTTCACTGAGATTATCCTGGATCCCCACTAGCTTGAAGCTGGTTATGAACTGGTTCAGTTAAATCTGGGTTTTTCAGTCAGGTGTTCACCTGAGAGAGCTGAAGTTGTGATGGAGTGCTTTATTATGTAATGATAAAATGGTGACATACCTGTGGGAAAATTAGGTTAAAACAACAGCAAAAAGTGATGTTTAAAGAGGTGAACTTTACACCGTGGAAACACCCAAACATTAACAGTATAAATGAGAGTGGTGATGGTGTTTGCCTGGACGAAAAGTATTATATCACATCTGATGTCTTATCATGTCCATTTTTCTCACCTTTATTTCACATGAATCACAGTGATTGACTCGTGTGGCATTGATATCATCGTTGCTTGCTGTGGCTGTTCGCTGCACTGTTTTAATTTGGCCCTGTGTGTGTCTCATTGCGCTCTTCGTGGATATTGCTCTTCTCCTGCCTCAGATGATCCAACTACAGACACATCCAGTTGTTGGCTATGAGAAAAAAAAACACACACACTGCCTGGACATAATCCAGCCAGTGATTGTGTATGATCAGACCTGGGATGCCTCCTGACATCCTGACAAGAAGACTGTCACGTCTCTCTTCCAGTTCAGGGCAAGAATGAATGACTGTATGATCACCTCACGTCCCACAGTGGCCGTCTCAAAATACAAAAATATTGTATACCCTGATCCCGGCATTAGAAACAGAGTGAGGAGCTCGGAGGAGAACTGCTGCTCTTTCATGTCGAAATGAACAAGTGAAGAAGGTTTATCATCTCATCAGAATGTCTTAAAGCGACTTTGTGTCTTCATATTTCACCTTAAAGCTGTTTGTGGTGTAAAATTAAGGGAATCTTCTCTCCAATGATCTGTGGAGCCTCATCTGGTTTCAAATGAGAAACATTAAAAACCCATTTATCATTTATGTGCTGCTGAATTCAGGTGTTTTGCTCTGGTGACTCTGAATGTAGGTTAATCTTAGTATCTCTTGGTGTATGTGTGTGTGTTTGTGTGTTTTCTAATCAGTGCCCCACAACCCATGTGCAATGCCAGTATACTGTGACCCGCATGGTGTTAAAAGCAGTTTAGTGTTTAGTGTGCACACATGCTCTCTCTCTCTCTTTCTCTCTCCCTCTCTCTCTCCTCTCTCTCTCTCCCTCTCCCCCTCTCCCCTCTCCCCGCACCTCTCTCTCTCTCTCACACACACACACACACATATACACATACGGCAAGGTGAGAAATTATTCTCCCCAGGAAACTTTGACACCCGCAGTACAGGTAGAAAACACACACACCTTTCTGGTCCATTTGTCTTTTGTCACATTTCCCTGAATGTTTACCTGTGACAGACACACTGGTACAGTCTTCTCTAGAGCCTACTGACGACACTCACACAGAGGAGAACATCTTAAGCATTACATTTCTCTTTATTACTGATCACAGTATAATAGCTGGATAATTTATATATATGATGTATATATATTGTGATTCACAGGTATTTTCCATAACCATAACCATAATGAACCCAAACAGCACAGAAACGTAGAATTAACTTATTTGTCTAAAGGGAAGTTTACATTGTTTCAGCACTGGGATATATTCTGAAAATGCACAAAAACTGGCTCCTACTGTCTCTCTTCTACCCACCTTCCTTCTTCCTCCCTCCATCCTTCTCTCAGACCAGTCAATATCACAGACGTGTGTGACAATTTATCATTTCTCACGGCTCATTTTTCTCCTATTGACAGCAGTGTTTTTTCATTCAGTCTCTGCAGTATTAAATCTGTTAGCAGACGCCTCAGACACAGAGCAGGCTCTGAATCGTCTGTGCTGTGCAGGAGAAAACACGCTGAGATTTAAAACTTTTCAGTTCCTGCTCGTGGTTTAGTTGTCTTTCCCTTCCTTCCATCCATCCTTCCTTCCTCTGTCCCTCCTTCCTTGTTTTGTGAACTCTTGCAAGACTAATTGTTTGTGTGTTGTTGAGACAGAGAACCATACTTTTATAGAACCATATATTTTTGTTTGGGTCTTTGACATCATTCTACAGTGGCCTGTTGTTATAATAGTGATGTGTTTAACAGCACGTTTAGGGCTGCAACAAACAATTGTCTTCAATATTGATTAATATATTGAATATTAGAATTTTATTTTAGTTAATCAAATAATTGTTCATCTTTTAAAATGTTTAGAAAAGTGAAAAATGCTTTTCACAACTTTGAAGAAAGGATTTAAGGTGACATCTTCAGACCAGCAGTCCAAAACCCAAAGATATTCAGTTTACACGTGATGGAAAAAATCTGCACCAGAGAGCGATCGACATATTAATTGACCAGTTACTTGAATGATTAATGATTATCAAAATTGTGATATCATAATAATGAAAAGTCCTAGAAATTGAAACGGTGAATGCTGCCAACGCAGTTTCAGTTTTTTACTGAAATGAATGTGTTAACCTGTTAAATCGATTAATCCATTAGCCGAATGACAGAATGCTAAATGATTAAATCACTTATCAAGAGAGGAACACTCTCTGGTTCCAGCCTCTCAGACATGACGAGTAGCTGCGTTGTTTTTTATTATAATAAATTAAATCTCTTTGGAATTGTTGGTTTGCTCTGAGGATTTGTGACTTTTTACACTGTTTTCTGATTTTTTTTATTTTGTTTTTGTTTTTATGGACAAAACAATGAATCGACTAATCAGAAATATCAAAATGGAGACAAAGGACACAGACAGGCAGACATGTCGAGTGTGATGCTTCACATTTAAGTGAGCTGTTTCCAGCAGTCGAGCTCATCAGGTATTCACCCCACAACTCACTTAAAGGACAGTTTTTTTCAAGGCAACGCTTTTGTTTTTGTTATATCTGTATTAAAGGAGTTACTGGTTGCTTCCTCACTACACCAAGAAAAAAAAGAGGAAGAAAAGAGGTGAGGAATTAATGGAAGGGGAGGAAAGACAAAGATGGGAAGGGAAGAGAAGGGAGAAGGTGAGAGGAACAAAAAGGAAAAGAGAAGAGGGGACAAAGGAAAAGAGACAGAGATGTCGACAGCCACAGAATCACTTGGCTGCAGGCTGTTACCACGGCGATAGACTCATCACCTCAGTCTACTGTCTCCCCTGTCTCACACACACACACGCACGTGCATGAACATAAACCTCTGTGTGTGTGTGTGCTGTAATTATGTCCCTAGCAGTGTCAGGGGATGTCATTAGGATCCACAGCACCCTCTTCCTCAAATACTGTCTCTCTCTCACACACACACACACACACACTTGTACCTCGTTCCTTGTGAGGACCCTTATTCACATAATGCATTCCCAAGCCCCTTACCCCAACCTTAACCATCAAAACTAAATACCTAGCCCCAACACTTACCCTAACCTAAACCTCATCCTGGCCTGAACCCTAAAACCACACTGCTCTTTGAAGGTGTGTCACTTTCCAAAAATGTCCTCAGTCTGTAAGGTGTGCATCTCAGACTGGTCCTCACAAAGACAGAAGTACAAGCACACACACACACTCCAATTCAGTTCATTGAAATTCTGCTGGAATGAATAATGTGCTTTGTACAGTGAATATATATGAAAGTGAAGACACATGAAAAACATTACTGACGTAAAGTGAAACAACTAGTGAACCGATAACACTGAGGTATAGAGAGGATGAATCAGAATCAGAAAAAACAGTATAGGACAGCTATGCTGACCTGTTGTTTCCATCATCAGTGAAATCATCAATAAAAGCCACTGTGCCAGTTCCACTCGCAGCCATACATGATCAACCCATAACAGAACCAGCACCATGTTTGACAGATGAGGTGCTGGTTTGGGTTTTTTTCTCCTCACTTTCCTCTTTCCATCATTTTGACAGAGGTTGATTTTTGTTTCATCAGTACATAGAACTTTGCTCCAGAGCTCGACTGGTTTCTTATGTTGCGAGATCTACCAGGTGTTTGCATGTAGTGGTGAATCCTGTGAGGTTTCAGTCTCTTGATTGTTACTAAGGAAACGTGCCTACATTAAGAACATTTTCTATGCCGTGCAAATAATTTTCAGGTCATCCACAAGATCATTAGCCATTTTCTCATTTTCCTGTGTGCACCTGCTTTTTCAGAGTGTATCCAACTGTTGACTTCAGCAACTACCTGAGATCTCTCAGACAGACTTTTATTTAGCCTCATCATTATCTTCACCTCTTCACTCCTCATGTTGACAGACAGCTCGACCTCAGTCTAAATAGCAACTCTCAGTCATGTCTGAGCCACATGTGAACTAATGTTCAAATCACACACAACTGCCCAAGAAACCTTTTATTTTCAGAGTGTCCAATTACTTTTGAATGCTTGCAGTTTGGGCCCTGTGTGTTAAAAGGGCCAGATCTCACACATGGTTCTTTCAGTATTGACGTAAACCTGCTCAAATTAAAGCAGAGGCCTGGCACTTTAATGTGCTATCTATTACTTTATTTCAGATTGAATGTGCTGAAGCAAACAGTTTAAAATATCATTAAAATCTGATCACATCAGTGTGGAACAGTAATGTGGTTCTACACTAGAGGGAAGACTGCCTCCATGAACCGAGAGAGCGTTTCATCTCTGCCTCTGATGGAGAGGGCTACCCCAGGGAGGTCAAAGGTCCCTGCTGGACACAGCCCCATCTCTCCCCCTTTCATACACTAAAACACACACACACACACACATTTTCTCTGTGCTGGCAGGCATTTTGTCTTCTTCAGGATTCAGGGTCCTGCAGACCTGATCAGCTGCTTGATTCCCATCAACATGATGTGAAATGAAACTAGAAATGGATACCTGCAGCATGTAATGTCTTTTCACAGACTGTCAAATATTTTTGGATTTATAAATGATTGGTCTTTGTATTCACAGTACAAATTAAGACTTTACGACATTATGATTTTCTCATAAGCTCTACCCATCATTACTCATGAATAAAACATATTCAGTTAAATACAGATGTAGTAATTACACGTAATAGAGTGAAGGCACACCGTGTTATTTTTAATTTCACATCAGTCCCTCATCCTGTTTGTTGGGAGGAATGAAGTGAAGTAACCACAGAGAAAATTTAAAATATGAAGAAAGGAAGAACAGATTCATTTTTTCTCCACTTTTTTGTCCCCCTTACTTATTCCTCATCCCACTCTCACCCGTTGTGAGGGGTCCACAGAAGCACATATAGAGGTCAGAGGTCAAAGGTCAGGCTGACCCTCACCTCTCTGTGTCATTAGCCCCGTTGTGATTTGGTTAGCTGAAATGCTAGCCTCCCCTGTTAATCTAATATCAGAGCCTGGAGGTCGTTTGGGTCAGATCACATTTCTCCTCGGAGCAGATTGAACTTATGGAGAGATAAATGTTCAGAGCTGCGACTCTGTGTGCTCTGATTGTTTCTGATGATTGTGTTTCTGCTGTTTTACACGGTGAGAGAGCAGCTGGCGTACAGCCATATTATTATATTACAGATGGCAGAGTGAAGTTATTGTCCAGATGTTATAAATGTACAGGAATGTATTTCAGGTGGCTTTGGTACAGAAACTGCAATATCAAAGACAGTAGTACCGGACAGGACAGTAGGGTATAGTATACCATGGCACAGTAGAGTACAGCATAGTATATCATGGTGTGGTATAGTATTGTTTGGCATAGTGGAGTATAGTATGGTATGGTAAGGTAAGGTGTACTGTTGCATAGTGTAGTATTATATGGTACAGTGAAGTACATTATGGTGTAGTACAATATGGTATGATATGAAACTGTATTATAGTGTTTAGAATAGAATAGTATAGCATGCTGTAGTACGATGTTATGGTATAGTATAGTATAAAATAGTATAGTATAGTGTAATATAACATGTTATGGTATAATGTAATATAATATGGTACATTATAGTATTGTGTACTATAATGTGTATTAAAATGTGTTGTAGTATGGAATATTGTAGTGGTATAATATATTATGGTATAGTGTAGTACAGTATGGTGTAATTTAATGTGTTATGGTATAGTCTATTTACTGTGGTACATATTTATTATTATTACTGCATGAGGTGAAAAAGGTGGGTGCATACTGCTGTTCTGACAACATTTAAGGTGCTTTAACGGAACTGCCTCAGTTTGCATCACTCCTTCTGCCAAACCTGAAAACACAGGTATGATACACATATTTTTAGGTTCAGTGCAATTCCCACTTTTTCTTAGGATGTTATTTCTGATGTCCATCCTGAATAAACGTCCATCATTTTCTTCAGTGTGAGAGGAATTCATCTGTAGTGTCTGTCCATTCACGAACAGATTAGGGTTGAAAACCTGTGGACATATGAGACTGTCCTCCCATAAAAAACAACCCCTTATGTCATTTGTGCAACCAGTTTATTACAACCCATAGTTCTTTTTTACTGTCTCTCACTCACTCATGGACACATACACACCCAATTAAAAATATACTGATTGGCTTTTAAACTATCCCAACACCTGCATAAGTCTGCACAGAGCTATTCACAATGTGATAGTTGATAGACTATATTATTATTAGTATATATATTTTTTTTCAGTTTTTTTCAGTCATCAGCACAAAGGATGTATTTGTTAAACCTCCCACACAGCCTGATATCGCAGAAAATTAAACTGATTCTAAAAAATCCAAAAGAAAAAAATATCGGATTCAAAAAGCTGACATGGTGCTTGGTTTTGAAAAGACAAGAAGCGTTAAATTCCAACAAAATTTGAGGGTGGTGTTAAGATGTACAGAACCAGCACCTATGGGTGATCAAAAGTCTCATATTCATATAGACAATCAGACAGACAGACAGACAGAGAGTCCTTGTAGTGTTTTAATGTAGAGTTTTCAGGCCTGTGGGCAGACTCAGATGTTAATACCGGTCACATTGATGAGCATGAAGCTCAGTTTTCACTTCAGAGACTCGGATCGTCCACTCAACACACACTCATAAAACAGAAAACACACACTCTAATCGGCTTAAATGGAAATGAGATAATGGGGTAAAGCCAGAGTGAGAGAGACAGGGAAGGAATTCTGACTGCAGACACATCAGCACATCAGCTCTGACCCATATAATGTAAATGTTTGTGTGTCATTCCAGTACTGACACAGTGAGTGTGTTTACATATATAGTCTCTTCAGGCTTCTTACCTTCCCTCCCTCCCATAGTTCCCCTCAGGTATCAGGTCAGATGTAAGTAGTCTTATGCTGAATGGATTGGAGATCAGTGAACATGAGCAAAGCCAATTTCAATGTCAGGAAACCTGAACTGAAAAACATTTTCTAACCTCCATCAGTGTTTGTCTCTTCTTCACTGTCTGGTCTAAATTTTTTGTCCATTACTTCTTCTGTGTTTCTTCTTTGCTGTCAGGAGTGACTCAGTTCGGGAACGTATTGTGCTCAGATGTTTTCAGGCAGTTTGTCTTTTCACCGCACAGATCTGCTTGTTGTATCTAATCAGCTCAGATTAGACATCAGACATCTTGAATTGATCCGATACTTCAGACTCCACACAACAAACTATAAATCTGTCATCAAGCTTTTTTCTTGCTCATTTCTCCTCCTCCTCCTCAGCGAAGCACCTCTCTCAGTAAGTAAGAATCTGAGGCATTTAAAAACAAAATGGTTCCTCACCTCTGATATACAACATAACATTGATCTGACTTTTTTTTCTTTTCCTTTTTCAACTAAGAAGATGCAGAATGTTACCAGTTAAACACTTTAAACATCCAGATTAAAACATTTTGAGTTTAGACAATTTGGATTTTGATTAAAATAAATATAGAAGCTCTGTTGTGAAAATTTATCCAAACTGAAGGATTTGATGTGATGTGGAAGGATAAAATTTTTCACCGCGGGTTGTAGTTGTGTTGTGTATTGATGTATTGAGATAGTGGAGTCAGCATTCACATATCTCTATGGTGAAAAAGGTTTTTTCGCCTATGTCTTTGATTCCCCTGAAAATTTGACCCAGCTGGATTTATGTGAAGATTTTAACTGTTTAATAAGATTAAGTTAGTTTTCTTTTCATTATAACCCTCCAAAGTTCTCACCTTCCCCCCTGCTTCTTTCTGTCTATGGGGTGAGAAGATAATTTTCTTTTCCCTCTCTCCTGAAGTTGTGGTGCTTTTCATTTGGCGGAGCTGAAATCTAATTCTGTCAGATGGCTTTGATTCTCCTGTGAGCGAGGAGAGTGTGACTAAGCCGTGGTGACTTTAATAAAAATAATTCCTTCTTTATGAAGAAGCGCTGGGATGGAGGCTGTCCGCTGTCTCTGCATTAGGGAAATTAACATCCACAGCCATTTTTCAGACCGCTCCATTAACAGCGTGAATGTGACAGCCGCAGAGTGACGGGAAAAAAAAGCTGTCGGATCACAAATTAAACTGCGAAACAAACGCATAATTGATCATGGAGGATGAAAAAAAAAAGTCCTCAGGCTTTCAATAGATTGCCAATCTGTGCTTTCATACAATATTACTGATTTATGAAGTGGAGTAAAGTTAATGTGACTAAGAGGAGAAATCACTGTGGAAAAGTCCTGCTTCATGTGTTGATACAGCATCTGTCCTTCAGTACCACTGCACTGAATCCTGTTAGGTAAGTCAAGACAGAAAGTACAGGGGATAAAATGTTAGAAATAATCATGAATAAAAATGATGACAGTGAGTCAAAATAATCATATAGTGAATAAATAAAATGTTGAAGTGAGTACAGTATGCCATTATTTAGTATGTATAAAGTTTGTTTGTGTGTACTATAATGATCAAAATGTATAATATACTCTATGTAACCCAATTTAGAGTATATTGTAATCAATCCATTAACAGTGCAGTAGAAATGAGGGGTATCCAGCTTAGTGCTAAAAGTTATTCTTTTTGTGGAAAAGGGAAGTGCTGCCACATTGCTACCACACAGTAGTGGTACCCCCACATCACCCCTCCACCACTGGTCTGCTAGAAAACCTCTCTGATGTGGAGGAGGCTGTGGCAGGTGCAGCTGAATGTTTTTTGTGTATAGAGAGGATAAAAGTTTTCTGAAAAAAAAAACCAACCTTTTAAAGGTCCACTCACACCAGAAAGTAGCACGATAAAAATGTAGCTGCATGTCTTCACAAAATACGTGGTTGTAGAAGATTGGTGATGTGTTGACTGATAGTACGGCTGCTATAACTAGTGAGCTAACTACTAGCATGCACATAAGAAATACCAAAGTGCACAGAGGCAGCGCTGTTGTTAAAATGTCCAATAAAACATGTATTTATTGTATTATTATTATTATTATTATATATTCAGTCCCCTCAAAGGTCAACACTGTCAGACAGCTTGCTGTTGGTCAAAGTTTGGACTAATTTTGTCTTCATGAGTGAATCCACACATTCAGCTGTGACCGAGCTCTAAGTCCCAACAAACACAAACCAGTGTGAGAGTCCTTTTTTTCCTCTCTCACATGGAAAAATGAACTAAGATGTGCTCTCATTTTGTAGATAGAGAATTTCAGAACAGGTCCTTACAGCAGCATTTCTTACTTTGTCATGGCGTAGGATGTGTATGTGTTGTTGTGTAACTCTTTGGATTGATTGGATCGTGATGTAGATCGAGTCTGATGTGAATATAGAGACCAACAGCTGCCTGATGATCAGCAGAGATGTAAAATCAGCAGGGTGTGTAACTGAAGGACTGGTAACAGCAGCAGGTTGCCTCTGTCTGGTCTCCTTCTCCTATAAACTTATATCCAGTTTGTTTGTGGTATCTCATGCAGACGCCCCTGTGACCCCACCCCATCTCCCATACTGTCTAATTGAGGCGTTGTGTTTCCAGTGAGCGCAGATAGCTCCTGTGTCTGTGTCTTAAGATGGTAAAATACACTTAACCTTCAGATGGACTCAGGCCGGTTGGAAGGGCAGCGACCGTTTCAGGACTCAAATCTTTTTTCTCTATCAACTTAATTGTGTTTTCAATTATGTCCCCAGATTTTCTGTCTCTTGACATTTGCTGTAAGGACAGTGTTTGCCCTCTCCTCCCCCTTCTTCCTCCCCCCACAGCACTGCTACTCTTTTGTTTTAGAGAACTTTTTCCTGCTTCAGAGACATGTAAAGGCCCGTCTCTGGCTTGAGGCTGCGCTGAGTTACATTTGTTTGTCTTTTTGTTTTTGAGTCGTTGTATATTCCTTTTTTTTCCACCTCTTTTCCTAAATCTTTTCTCTCCCAGCACTTCACTGTAGGCCGTTCACTGTCTCCTCCTCCATCGTTCTCACATCAGTTTCCTGCTGGTATTGATCCCCTTCCTCAGTCCCTGGTGATCAGTTTTTACCAGTCTCCCATTGATTACCAATGGAGGCAGAGCTGAGGTGCATGATGGGAAGATGGTGGGGTTACAGCACTAGAGCAGAAACATGGGAAGGTTGTTGGTTTGATTTCTTAAGCTGAGTTAAAAAAGAAGATCTGTGCTGTTTTTATCATCACGTAAACATAAATCGTTTAAAGTTTATAGTCTGTATTTATTCTAATCATCTTTCAACTAGACAGTATAATTGTATTATATAATGCAATAATTATAGTTGCTATTTACAGTCACTGATAATTATTGCTTATTTAATTTTAGTTGTAGTGTCAAATGATTTTTGACACATTTTGTTAGTTAAATTTAGCATTTTGTTCAGTGTATTTCATACATTCCTTAATACTGAGTTCACTTTTTCAAAACTGTTAAATGTTTTTATACATAAAATGAAAATAAATGCCAAATAGGGGCACTTAAATCAAGGGGTTATCCATTACAGAGATTACTTGAGTTTCATTTAATTCATTTTGGAATATTCATCTGAAGGATAAAGCAGAATTTTTAAATGATCTTTTTGTAGCACATTTCAAACATCATACAGTGAAGAGATCAGGTTTTACTTGTAGTTGGGTTTTTTTTTTTTTTTTTTTAGTTCTTGTAGAACGAGTTGAAGCGAAACATGAGTGGAGTGTTGTGGTTGTTTTAGTGGAAGCTGGATGTGAGGTTACTGTAGCTGTTGTGCTGAGGTGCGGGTTGGTAAAGAACAAGTGAATATTAGCGTGCACTGATATCCGGCGCAGTATGAACAGAAACATGTGGACCCTCTGTCCGCGCTGCGGTCTGCGTCCAGCTGCAGAACATATCTGACATGACTCACTCCAGCTGTGACGAAGACACAGTGTGGACGCTGTAGACAGACATGAGACTTCAGTGTCAATAAAGTTTAAATTCAGTCATTATTTAGATAATTGAAAATAAATGAATAAATCTGTATTTGTGCTCTTATTTTTTTGAGTTGTCACTAAATTGAATCCTCAGGATTAATGAACAGCTTTTATTATCTGGATGACAGCAGGTTCTTTGGAAAGTGAAGTTAATTGGTTGAGATCTGACCCTAATCATCACACAATCGTGTGTGTGTGTGTGTGTGTGTGTGTGTGTGTGTGTGTGTGTGTGTGTGTGTGTGTGTGTGTGTGTGTGTGTG
>JBBMJY010000008.1:2170821-2185026 GCA_037833715.1 Toxotes lorentzi
TGTGTGTGTGTGTGTGTGTGTGTGTGTGTGTGTGTGTGTGTGTGTGTGTGTGTGTGTGTGTGTGTGCGCGCGCAAGCTCTTATATTGATTACTGCTCTTCAAACAAAGAAATCAGCTCTATTCCTCTTCCTTTGTTTTTCTTTCTGTCCTTCCTCTCTTTTGTGTTTATTTCTCCTTCCGTTTCTCTCTCTTCATCTCTTTTCACCGTTTTTCTCATTGTTTCCTTCATCCTTCCTTATTTACCCCATCTTTCATTTGCATTTGCCTTTGTTTTCCTCTCGACTCTTTTCTCTCCTTCTCCCTGTTCTCTACATTTTATTCTTTAATTGTGTTCTCTCTTCCTCTGCCACCAACACTCCTTTTTTTGTCCCCACCTTGAGATTTCTGTCATTGGATCTTTTTAGAAATCTTTAAATTGTGTGAAGTTATTATGCGTGTGTGTGTGTGTGTGTGTGTGTACGAGCTCTTTTCTTTCTGCCTTTCCTTTGCTAACATTTCAGTTGTTTCTCTTTTTTTGTCACACGTTCATACATTGATTGCATGGACTCCACAGGTTGTTGCATTACACCATCCTACCCTTTTTAATAGATGCCTTCCTTTATGGATAATGTCATTTCAGCCAGAAAGCCTTTTTATCCCGATCCATTTCTGGTTTTTATGAAGATTTAGCCGAGCGGGCCAGCGGAGAGGGGAGCTCGTCCATCCCCCTCTTTAGTTTATTGGGTTATGTTTGGGAGCAGGTTGGCCAACAAATAGGATTTAGATTCAATGTTATTATAATAGATCTGCTGGTCGTGAAGGAAGCAGATCAATAAGCTTCAAAAATCAATCAGTCCATCCACACGGGCTGAGAAGCAGCAGGTACACAAACAGGAAGTGGTGCTACCTGCCGACTGTCCGCTGAAAACCTCACATCTCACTGAAAGACTGCAAGGGTCTTTTATTATGAAAAGGACGGCATTTTTATTATGCCAAGTTTGTGTCAGGTGATCTGTACATCATTTTCATTTTCCACAATTCATCTTGACTTATTTGGTGCCTCTGCAAACTTTGGGGTCTCCACTAGAATTTAATATAAAGTTCTGCGTTTGTTTTTTTTGAAAAGGATTCAAAGATGCTTCAGCAGTATTTTAAATCCATCGGTGAGATTAGAAAACACTAAAACTTTTCCTCTTATATGTCGCTCTGCTCACTTATTGTTTTTAACAACAGTGAGCAGCTGTGTTTTTGTCATCTTTGTTTGTTTGTTTGGTTTTTAAAGGAGAATTCAGGTGTTTTTTCGTTCATGATGTTATCATATCTGTATCTGTCCTGACCGTGGGTCACGCTAATTTGATGCTCTCCAGCTCCCTTGCAATGAACTGCAAAACAACACGTATCAGGATGAGCTGTGTGAGCCTGCAAAAGCTTGACAGTATTTTATTTTATTTTATTTTGAACAAAATTCCTTTCAAACACTCTTCTCTGAGTCTGAAAGAAAACACAGAAGTTACCCCCCTTGATTACCTATTGCAGATAACTGCAGAGGCATCTGCTTTGTCTAACCCCATAGATAAAAGAATAGAATTCGTTATTTCTTTCCCAAAAACCATGCAGAGGAGCTGGTAGTGTTTCTTCCTCCTCCTCTCAGGCTGCAAACAGCCTCCACCAATCAGAGGGTGAAAACAGCGTGTGTGTAGCCTGATAGACAGAGCCCAGGGTAAAAACATCCCAATAAGCACCCACTGTTGCCCATAATGCCTATGGCTCTGAGCAATAAAAAAACCCACATGAATGCATCTGCATTTTTATCTCCTCCTCTCTTCAGGACAGTCAGAGCACACTGTTTAAGATTAAGATTCTAGTGATTAAATCTATAAAAATAGTGGGTCAAAAAGAGGATTTTGAAAACTGAGGGAGACTCATTCCCGGTGGAAATCACAGCCTTGCCTATAGTTATTATTACAGCATTATTTGGCCCAACAGTCTGAATTTGATTGAGGTTTAAGGAAAGAGAGGGAGAGACAGGCAGAAAACCTCCAGAGAATCAACTGAGCTCAACAGATCGGTGCCAGACCACTCGGTCAGTGTTAGCATGATGACCGCACCTGTTCAGTCCTGAAACTTATCCACAATTATCCAACTTAGGTGTGAGAAATATAAACGCCAAATAATTTACAGGTGCATTTAGGTCCTGGTGCATTTTTGAGGAGAAATTACAGAGGAACTTTGGAGGTGCAGTCGTGTTTATTCCAGTTTGAAAAACCAGTGACGGCACAGCAAGTGATACCGACCCAATCAGGTGTCAGAAGGTGTTGCCAACACACCAACACATACACACATTGTTTGCCACACATTGTACACTTGCTCTCCATTCTCCTCTGTAAGTACGCCAAGAAAGAATTTAGAAGTTTGCACACTCAGTTGCATGATCCACCTCTGTCTCCTAAAAACTGGGTGTAAATACTGCCTAATGTTTGAGCTGGTCTCTGAAACCTGCAGATACCCTGTCAGTCTGTCTGAATCTGTCTGTCTCTCCCTCTCTTTACTTTCTCTGTTTCTCTGTAAATCTCAACTTTTTAGTAATTCTGGTTGAGAGTCTATCTCTAATTCTGTTATCTACTGGCCCAGTCTGGCCCGGGGGATGGATGCCATCTGTAATCCATTTATCAAAGCTGGCCACTGGGCCTTCTTCCAAATGACAGCTGGCCTTTAGCAATCTTATTATAAAGAGCACCAGGATATAGTATGGAAATATAGGGGGAGGGGGTTCCTGAGGTCTGAAAAATGGACTGAGGATATTAGAATTCTATAATATTAGAATTCAATCTGTAATTTTTTTTAAACATGCCCCATCACTATAAAACTTATTAAATATATATTAAATATACTAAGATCCATTAGCAGACCTGGAGTCTAGTCAGTGAACCAGATTAGAGGTGTGGGCACATCTCAGATATCTTGAGCTTGCTATTTGCGAGAAGCATCTGCTGATACAAGCCATGCCTTGCAAAAAAAAAAGATCTCAGAAGACGTACGATCAAGAATTGTCGATTTGTATGAAGCTGGAAAGGGCTACAGGGACATCTCAGAGAGTTTAGACATTCTTCAGACAAACTGTCTATAAATGAAGATGATTTAGTTCTGTGGTTACTCTCCTCACAGGTGGCTGTCCAGCTAAGGTGACATCACCAGTTACCAACATGAAAACATCCTGCCAGTGGGGAAGTATCATGATTTGGGGCTTTGCTGCCTCTAGGTCTGGAAAGTTCACCATCCATGATGGGAAAACAAATTCCCAAGTTTATCAGTGTATCTTACAGGATAATGTCAGAGTGTCCACCAGCTGAAGCTCAGTAGAAGCTGGGTGATGCAGCAGGACAGTGACCCTAAACACTGACTGCAAACCAAGAAAATCCTATTTTTGGAGTGGACCAGTCAGAGCCTAAACCTAAACCCAACAGAGGTGCTGTGGAATGAGCTCAGAGAGCCTGTGAACTATTTTCAGTCTTAGTTTGAATCAGCTGCTGCTCTGTTTTCTTGAGCTTAATGTATGTCATTAGAGTGCTGTAATTTCCTCTGACATCACTCCACTGCTACATGTGCTGATCATGTGCTGTTAACAAATCCAACGTTGGTGAAGAGAAAACTCGGTGAAGATCCACAGGATAGAGACGCGGCAGTGGAACACCCCCCCCCCCACACACACACACACACACACACACACACACACACACACCCCACCCCCATTCAACACGCCCAGTGTGCCTCCTCACCCCTTCCTCCTCACAGACACTGCTTGTTCCCTTGCAATACAAATCCATAACAATGCTGTGCTCACTCATCCAGAGAGAGAGAAAATAAGAAATAAAATCAGAGGGTGGAAGTGGTGGGAAGGTGTGTGTGTGTGTGTGTCTGTGTTTAGCCATTGCATACACACACATACACACACAGTTTTTATGTGGGTCTTTGATCCAAGATGAGTAAGGAGCTCTCACCTCCTACTGTGATTCTCTACACACACACACACACACACATATTCCTCTCAAAGCTGCAGCACTTCCCCACTGTGCAGACCCTGTTACACACGCACACACAAAAGAGGTTATTTTGGGGTCGTCTTGGTGAACAAAATGGAAGGACAAGCACACACACTGACACACACACACACACACACACACACACATACAGAATACACACACATGCACACGTGTCCCAAACTCTTCTAGCGGTCCTGCGTGTGTGTGTGTGTTTGCACTGTGACTAAAGGCTTTCAGTGGGACAATAAGACGTGTGCCTGCGTGTGTATGTGTGTGTAAGTAATGGTTAATACCAGGACAATAGAAGTGTGCCTGTTCAGTTGTTATCAGCTCACTGGAGACTCACAGGCCTGCTGTTTTTTTTTTTTTATAACCACCCTTTCCCCATGAAAAGGAAGAAAGAGAAAGAAATGAAAAGAATAAGAAAAGATCCCCCCACACTCTCTCTTTCCAGCTAAAAACATTTCTGAAAGTGTCAAAAGAAGGAAATAAACAAATATACAGTATCTTCAAATAAAATCTGATCTTCTTAAGTTATCTAAATTAAATAAGGTTCTAAAACCAATAAAGTGTGTTGAGAAAAACATTAAAGGTCAGGTTTCTTCTCAGGTCCTGCAAGTTTGTATTTTAATCATTTTTCATTATCATGTGACAAACATTGTTATGACGTGCTGTTTCATCAAATAAGTGATACATAAATCAAATATTGAAGGTTGATTGATAGATAGCTTACTTTCAATTAACCATGTAATATGGTGAACTACAGTGTATTTTATAAAATTGTATTATACTCAGCTTTTGGGCAGGAGTCACTTCAGGTGTAATGGCAGCTGTGGGAGATTTCTAACCATTAGTCTGATATTTCTTTTTAAGGCTAACATACATTAATGGAGTCGAAAACCTTATTATTTTAGTGTGTATTCTTCTCATGTGATGCATATTTCTAAATAAATCTGTGTGGCTGCATCAACAGTGGCCAGACAACAAGTTTTTGCCCTGGGGCCCACAAAAAGGTTAATGTTTGAGGTTTTCAGGTGCTATTTGGTACTAAAGAAGCCTGAAGGGGCCTCAAACTCAATCTGGACTGTTGAGTTGCTCGTTCTTCACCTTGGTAATAGTAGTTAGAGTTTAATATCTTTCTCTGTGTCTGTTTACCAGGTTGTCTGTCCAACCTTCCACCAAACGCCAAGAAGATCTCCAACTCGTATGAGGAGCGGCGTAAGCAGGCCACCGCCATCGTGCTGCTCGGGGTTATTGGGGCTGAGTTCGGCGCAGAGATCGAGCCGCCAAAGGGTTCTGTGCGGGCTCGAGCCGGTGGACAGGCCCCCGAGGGCTTTGGCTTGACAAGTGGAGGGTCTTCCAACTACTCACTGGCCAGACACACATGTAAGTACAGACAATACACACACTATGAGTATGGAGATGACACACACTCACTGCAGTGAGGCTTTAGCACAAGGGTTTTTACTGTATTTTACAAACGTTGTTGTGACCCTTTATTTTTCTCTAATCTTGTGGCATCTCTTTATTTTTTTTTCCTGTACTGTTTGGCTGTGTGCTGTAGCGCCATTCTCCCACACACTGGAAAACCTTCTGGTCCACAATGGGTTTCTAACTGTCCAGCTCCCTTTGAATAGCCCCCCCTCGTTACATGGATTGTCTTATAATTTTGACAGATGGAAACACAAGCAGAACCTGTAACTATGGATGTGTGTAGGGTTTTGTTAAGTTTCTGACGTCACAAAGGACTATTCTACTTCCATGTTTGCTGTCACTCTTCTTTTAAGCTCCCATTTCATTGGCGTAAAGTTTTCAAACCTGAAACAGTTGCATATAAGTGTGGCCTGTCTCGTTCACACAGACCTGAACTGAAATGCTCAGTGGTTCATGTTTTGGTCCTGAATCACATTTCTTCCAGCCTCAGAACTACACAACTGACAAAGTAGAAACTTCAGCGTTGGATTAGAGGTGAGGGGAGAGATGGAATTGATTTTTACCCACCAAGCTTGACACCTTAAGGAGCTTGGCACTGACTTCCACACACTCACACTGACACACACTGACTCACTGAGCCCAGCCTGTGCCACACTGTGCCTGCAGCGTTGGACCTTGGTGGGTATCAAACCTGCACTAAGCAGAGCTGTTCTTCCATCCCGCTGCTCCTGAGCTCTGATTGGCTGCCTCTGGGGGGCATCCGCCCAGTGACAGAGCCTGTACCCTCACTGATAGGCTGTGGAGCATGGTGCTGCTTAGTTGGACCTGTACACAGCGGTCAGCTCACCTGTGTGGACTCAGCAGACACACACACACGTAGAGACACCCCAAGCCTATGTCATCAGATGAAAACAAGCTCAAGATTTAATCAATCCCCTTGAGGCCCCGCCTGTCGAAAATCTTTGGACTCCTCAGGCTGGGTTTCATTTAGACATTGTGGTACCAGTGGTAGTATGATACTCAACCTTTTTTTTTTCACTGAATAATATATTAACCTTCAAAATGAGAAAAATCTGAAATATTGGATCAAAGAATAAATTAACAAGACTAAGGTCCCACATTGGACAAATACAGTACAGTGGTTTTTCTTGTGAGCTATGTTCATACCAGTGTTCTGAGTTGGATTCAGCAAACTCTCTTAACTGCACAAACTTGCTTCTTTCATAGTGACGAATGCCACCTGTTCATTATCTGGTGTGAGTTTGTGCAATTTGCGCAACCTTCTCTTCTTCATCTATGGGCACGTAAGTGTGGCCGTTCAGACTGTGGGTCATGCCGTCTGTGCTAAAGATTTGGGAAACGCATCTGTTGAAGAGATTTGAGAAAGCCAGAGCAGCACAAGCTTCCTAAAACTGATCAAATAAGCGTACATTTTACCAAAATGATGTTAAAGGGATTGACATCAACTCATGGTCCGGACTCCAGCTGCTCCTTCACCCGACCTCACAGAGTGAACCCTTTAAAAGCTTTTATTACTTAAGCTCAAATAGACACTTACAGATGACTGTAAAAATCAGGTGGACATTCTTAATGTTTTTCTACTCTCTCTCATCTGTTTTGCTGCTGTCATTTCTCCCTCCTCCTCCTCTTTTCCCTTCTCTTCCTCTCTCTCTCCGTTCTTTTTTCTGCTCTCATTGAGTTTGTTGTTTTTCTCCCTCCTTCCAATCTCCATCTACCCCCTCTCCTCTCTCTATTATGAAATTGAAAGATGGATCGGTGTTGTTGGCATACAGCGCGGCGTGTGATGAATGAGAGCTGTCCACCCAGAGAGAGGGAGGGTACAGTAGTCTATACAGCAGAGTATAGATTGATGTTTTCATATTGCGAGGGGGGAAATGTAGGGGAGATTGAAACTAAGGCTGGGGGGCCAGAACATCTGTTGCAGTTCTCCTTGTTCTTCTTGTCCCTGAAGATCGTTCTTTTTGACTGTGGCTGTGTGTTTGAAGTCACTGTCTTGCTGCAGAATGAGTGTGGGACCAATCAGACGCCTCCCTGATGGTATTGTGTGTGACAGCTAAGAATCTAAACACAGTACTATATGTTTTTAAAGTAACCAGTTGCTAGTTGCCAGTTAGTGGTGGACAAGAATTCTTAATGCATGCTGAGCTTTCTGCCCAAATACCGGTACTGTTTCTATTTTATTACATTTAATTACATTTTTGTTGTGCAGACATATGATGCACACAACAGCACAGCTTCTCTCTCTCTCTCTCTCTCTCTCTCTCTCTCTCTCTCTCTCTCTCTCTTTCTCACTCAAATTGGCTCTCGTTCCTCCTCTTTTTTATTTTTTTATTCTTTTTTTCTTTCTCTCTCCCTCTCTCTGCAGCCAGTCCAGCTCTCATCCACTAACCAAGTCCCTAGCATTGATTTACCTTCACCTTTCATTTAAGTTCAAACAGAGAGAGAGAGAGAGAGAGAGAAAACGAGGGGCCAGGGCGGAACGGGGAAGGAAAGTAGAAAGCCTGTTAGTGGTTGACTCGGCCTAGTAAACTTTAGAAGTCACCAATCTGTCACTATTTCACGCTCCCAACTTCCCTCCCTTCTTCCTTCCTCCCTCCTCCTTCCCATCTTCCTCCAGCTCTAATCACCCTCTGTGTGTTAATGTGACATGTTTACTGCTCTAACTAACAGCTCATTATGGCCAGCCGATGCTTTGTCAATAGCTATTGGTCCATTTGCCCCGTCCGGCCTTTAAACAAAGATGTCCACTGTGAGAAATGGGCCAGAGTCCAGGCCTCTCTCACTTCCTGCTCACTAACAAAGAGGGGAGGGGCCGTAAATTTGAATCTCGATCCAGCCAATTACAGCGCTGATTGTTAACGGCCATCTTTAATTGTCCTGAAGAAAAGACTCTGTCGGGTTTATTACACACACATACACACACACACACACACACACACACACACCTGTCCACCCACAGTCACTGTCACTGTTTACGATGTTGAACTTTGACCTCGTGACACCTAAAGCCCATTATATCTCTTATAGTGGTAAAACAGCAAATGCAGAAATGAAAGCTGATACAACACCATACAGTATTACAAAAATTAATTTAAATATGCAACTGTTTAGAAATAATAATAATAAAAATGGTGATGATAATGATAATAAACTTTATTTGCATAGCACCTTTCATACAAGAAATGCAGATCAAATTACTTTACAGTAGAGAAATTACATGCATCGAAGGCATAAATAATAATAATAATGATAATAATAATAATAATAATAATAATAATAAAATGCAAGAAAAAGACAAACAAATTGCACAGTGTGTTTTGAGAATGATGATTTTCATTCAAGGATTTTGCCAAAGATCAAACCTCTGGTCTCTGTAGTGATGAAATGTGCTCTACTCCTACAATAAGAGGGGGAGTTTAAGAAAGTCTGTTTAAAACAAAGCAAACCTTTGTTGAGGGTCAACGCCCCAAAAGCTATGATTAGAAATGATTCCATCTCACAGTATATTTGATAGGAAACAGCTTTGAACTGGCTTTAGTTTGAAGAGCAGTGGGTGGAAAAAGCATAAAGGAAATACTGTGACACAGAGTATAATTGATTTCTTTGTGGTCTTGATGATTTGTAATAATCATTAGCTGAGGTCAAAGTTCATTCAACCCTACATCACTGCTGATATTTATAGTCCACTGTTTGTATGCATATTCATGTACGTAACAAAAACATGATTGATTTTAACTCCCGCTGGTGTTTGCTTGGTGTTGATCGCCAGCTAAGGGTCAAAGTTCACCATCCCATCACTGATTCCATCACAACATACTAACAACACACCTGATCTGCATGTTTGACTCTGTCTCTTTACCTACAGCCATAACAGCTAACAACATTAGCACTATTGTCCATCTCTTATACTATAAGTCACCCATAACGACATAGCACAACAATGCTAACGCAGTTAGCGCTCTATCTGTCACTGCTGGTATATATTATAACAGTCGTATCCAGCGATGCTAACACGGTTAGCCTCTAGCTATATCTTTCATAGCCCCATCCATAGGCTGTGTGTGTGTAGGTATAAACCAATAAGGAAGGGGGTTTGCCATTTAAGGCGGGCTGATGATAAAATGCCAGAAGATCCAGATGATGAGATTAGCTGTGTGTGTCTGGACTGGAGGACCTTTAGAGTCACCACGAGATTATAAATACTTAAAGTAAATGATCTGTATTATATTATATGTTTCTTCATATTATGACTGTTTAGCATTTACATTTAAAGTGAAAATACAATGAACTGTATTGATCTCTGAGCAGTAGGAGATAAGAGCCTTCCTGAGGCTAACGTAGAGTCTCTGAGAAAAAACTTTCTGCTGCAATATTTATCTAAACAGTTACAGTCCAGAATATTCTGCATGTATATCACTGATTTTTGATAAATAACTAAATGACCAGTTAACCAGTACGATAACTAAATTTAATAGGAAAATAAAAGGGTCGACTGTGAGATGCAGATGGTTTTCTGTTAATGTTTCCATATCAGATACTTAATCTGCTTCACTCTGATCTGTATTTTTCACTTACTTTATCTTTATGTAGCACTTTGAGAAGAATCTGCTAAAAGCTCTGGCCCTCAGGCTGCTGTGGGTGAGACTGGCAGAGAGAGAGAGAGACAGACAGACACCTGATGGGAAAGGGGGGTTGCATGTGTGTGTATGTGTTTGGAGGAGGAGGGGGGTTATTATTGAGGGATAGGGGATATTTTCTGGAGTCTTAATGGTCAGTACGTCCCCACAGAGACTGGCTCAAATGTCAGGTCAGTTATGAAGTGACCTCCATCCTGCTCGCTGTCTTTATCCTCTGAGTCTGAGTCTGTGTATGTGTGTGTGTGTGTGTGCGCGTGTGTGTGTGTGTGTGTGTGTGCGTGCGTGCGTGCGTGTGTGTTTGTGTGTGTGGCATACAAGTTGAATAATTTTTACCTGAACCTTCTTTTAACCATTGGGATTTATTATTTTTGTTTGTAAGCAGATATGAGTTCTTTATGGAAAAAAACCTTTGTTTCAGCTCATTCCCATGGTGCAGAAATTGAATGGGCAGATTTAATGTCCCGTTTCGGCAAAGGGACTGTGATGTCTGATACAGCTGCAGTATCTCAAGTTTTAATTCATATGAACATATCACATCTTAATGTCATTTTTGATCTGCTGTTGTTTACCCCTGCAGAGAAATAATGAAATAAGACCTGATTAAGTCACGTAAAATGTGCTTTAGTGTTGTTGGATGTCCGACCAAAATCCCGCCTCACTCTGCTCTCTTCTGATTCTGCTGTTTCTGTTTACAGGTAAGGCACTGACCTTCCTGCTGCTGCAGCCCCCGAGCCCCAAGCTGCCCCCCCACAGCACCATCCGCCGCACCGCCATTGATCTGATTGGCCGAGGCTTCACTGTCTGGGAGCCGTATATGGACGTGTCAGCCGTGCTCATGGGACTGCTGGAGCTCTGTGCTGATGCGGAGAAGCAGCTGTCCAAGTGAGTCCACACATACACACACACACACACAAAGTCATATGCTGCTTTTATTCAGAGAATTACAAACACTTTCTATTTCATATCTTGATAAATATCCTAATAGATAATTTAAATAAATTGTGTTCTGTACTTCAGTATATAAAGAAAACAATAAGAAGTGAATATTAATTTTTTAGGGTGGATATAAACAAGCTGTCACTATTGCAATGGCGTCTCACTTGTAAACATGTGGAATACTGTTTTAACATGTGCAGGAGATCCTGTAGGACCTGCTACATAGTCATCAGAGGGTACTGAAACAACAGGTACACTCAAGAAACAAAGCCTACATATAGATTTAATCGTTAAATGCACACTGAACACAAAGATGCAGTGATTTAGATCAGTCCTGTGTCCTCTGATTGGTTGATTTATTGTTTGTTTTCATCTATTTGACTGTTGAGTCTTCCCTCTCAGAACAGCCTGCTTATAGGTACAAACACACACATACACACACAGAAACACTTAGGCATTATAGAGCCGACACACTGAGTTATGGAAGCCAGGCTGTAATCTGATTGCAGGACATTATGATGATGTAACGATGTCTGCGTTGCACTGACATGTGAGTCCTCTGTCTGCGTGCATGTGTGTTTGTCTGTGTTCATGTGGTATCATGGTATCTGTTTTCTTTTTCTTTGGCCTGCCAGCAGTGGTATTTAAAGGGGGACTCTGATGATTCTACACACCAAAGTCTGTTTACAGCTGTTCACATGTACTAGTTCATGAACAAAGTTTAATAAAACTTTTAGTGTCTTCAGAGGAAGCTCATAAATGTCCTCAAGTGATGTCACTTGAATCAGCACTGGCTGTAGCCTGCTTCACATCTCCGCTTCAGGCTAGCGGTTCAAAGCTACAGGATCCACTACTGGCATAACACACCCAAATCTCTGACCCTACATAGGTGTCTCTAGCCGTGTTCACATATACATTCCGGACAGTCAGGTAATGTCCATAGATGCCCTTTGACGCATGCAGCACACAACTAGAGATTGTCCATGTGAGACATGTTCGCACTTACTGGAAATTTCCCATTTGGTTTAGGTGAGGCGAGGCAGGTAGAGAGTGCAGGAGACCAGCACCAGTCAGTGGTAGGAGAGAGGTTCCAGGAGGAAATGTCCCTGTCAGAAGTTGGTGTTAGACCACAGATGTTGACAGCAGCAGAATAAATTTCACTTCCTGGACCATCAGCATCACAACCAGGAGTGAGGAGGTCAAAGGTCACAGGTCACATAGAGAGGGTAATTCAGTGGCATCTTCTCATGTATGGGACAAAAGACTGCCTGAGTGCGTGCGTGCGTGCGTGCGTGCGTGCGTGCGTGCGTGCGTGCGTGCGTGCGTGTGTGTGTTCGTCTTCCTCCCTGCTGAAATCTAACTGGCCAACATGAGTTGATCCCATTAAGGTTGAAACTTAAGCCGGGCCAGTCTGGTTAAATGAGTATAGATATGTCTGCTGCCTGTGTGTGTGTGTGTGTGTGTGTGTGTGTGTGTGTGTGTGTGTGTGTGTGTGTAGAAGAGAAAACAACACAATTCAATTTTATAGCATAGCATATAAATTTTGAGTAGAGCACGAAGTGAAGAGAACTTGAACAGAGACAGAAATAAAGATTCTCACACCGAACAGTAAACACGAGGAAAAGTTATCAGTTACATAAAGAGTAAATTTCTAATACAAATAAAAAGCGATGGAGTTTTTTTTCATCCCCCTGACAGACCCTGTGTAATCCCATCTGAGAACTTGTTACTACTGTTACTACTACTACTACTGCTAAGTACAATAATGATAATAATAATGTTGACACGTGTTTAGTTTAGTAATAGTGCAGCATGAGGGCATAATTAAATCAATACAGGTTTTGATGATATTGACAGACATTGTGATTTTTTTTTTTTTTTATTGATTTATTTTTACCTAAATTAATTAAAGTACAATAGTTATCCCAGGTGATTATAAAGATCAGGCAGGAGGAGATTAATTACACTGCTTTATCTTGGAAACACTAAAATTAAAACATGTCTAAATTCACAGACAGACACAGGCCGGTGGTCAAATTTGTGCACATAATGCTGGGAAGAAATTAGCTTCCTGTTGTGTCTCAACACACCCTAAAAGTTTATTTTCTGCTATCAAAAATTCCTTCGACATGTGAGAGGACAACCAAGCTTTTGGGTTTCTTAATTAGAACTGTAAATATTGAGTGCAAAATTATGGCACAGGTCCACAGAAGCTGATGATTGTGTCAAAAACATCACCTGAAATCAACAGCAGAACACTTCATGTTTGAAGTTTTCTCACAGGAATTGTTCAACATTTCAGGAAGTAAACCTACTGGCTTTCTGTTGGAGAGTTGGATGATTCGACTGATAGCTCTCTCATATCTGCCTGTTAAATATAAGGCATAAGTTAACAGCAGGCAGTTAGCTTAGCTTCTCTGAATTTACAGAAACGAGCGTGCTGTCGATCCTCTCATCTAACTCCTCACCAGAGAGCAAATACATTTATGGGATCATGTGGTCAAATTTTAGCCAAGAGGGAACTGTTTTGTCTTTTCTGTCTTATATTGTGAGTTTTTGTGGAGTCAAATTCCGAGATTTTTATTTCTGAGTACAGGTAATATTCAGTCAGCAGTAACTTACTGATAAGCTGGAGTAAAAGCTAAAACCTGTACGACACACACACACACACACAGAGTTTAGGATCATGTTTAATTAATAATGTGATGTCTGCAGGTGTGTGTTGTTGCCTCCTGGTGTTTTTGAAGTAAACAGCACAAGGGCTGATCAGTGAGACACACACCAATCAGATCAGTGCATTACAATACAGAGAGAGAATACATAAATACACACACACACACACACACACAGACATACACACATACTGTTGACACTGTTTCACCATTAAATCACTCGTCAGTTTATACTG
Organism: Toxotes lorentzi; assembly: GCA_037833715.1. NCBI lineage: Eukaryota > Metazoa > Chordata > Actinopteri > Toxotidae > Toxotes > Toxotes lorentzi. The sequence goes on from JBBMJY010000008.1 coordinate 2,184,777, forward strand.
TAGAAAGATGGAGAGTTTGAAGAGCTGAATGCATGACTGGCTAAAAGGGAGTGCACACACACGCACACACACGCACACACACACATTCACAGAGGGTCTATTTCCATGCAGCTGATTTGCAATGAGGCTTTTTTGTCCCTGATGCACCCAACCAGTCATCAATACACTCCTTGCAGAGCTGTGTGTGTGTGTGTGTGTGTGTGTGTGTGTGTGTGTGTGTGTGTGTGTGTGTGTGTGTGTGTGTGTGTGT
>JBBMJY010000008.1:2193872-2223136 GCA_037833715.1 Toxotes lorentzi
TGTGTGTGTGTGTGTGTGTGTGTGTGTGTGTGTGTGTGTGTGTGTGTGTGTGTGTGTTTGTGTGTGTGTGTGTGTGTCCAGCTGCTTGCTCTGCTTCTTTAACAGACTCTACTGAGTCTACTAATTGAACACAAAGAAACAATCTGACTGATCTTTCTCTCTGTCTGCATCTGTTTCTTTCTGTAACCAGAGAAAACGCTCTGTGACTGAAGGTGTAGCTCTGCCTCAGGGTTAGCCCCTCCCACTGTACAGCTCATGAGAAGCCAACCATGTGTAGCTGGGATATAAGCTGGAGAATCACCGACACTTAATAGTCCGACCCCTTCATTTTTGCCCATCAGTCTACTCTTAATAAACCCATAATGACAAAGTGTAAACAATCTTTTAGAGATGTTTGCAAATTTATTAGAAATCATAAACTGAGATTTCCCATTTACAAAAGTCAGACCCTTTGCTGTGGTGTTCCACATTGTGCTCAGGTGGATCCTGCTTGATTCCACCTGTGCCAAACTGAGTTGATTAGACGTAGTTTAGACAGGGACACATCAGAGACCTCGGTGATGGTTCAGCTTTTAGTACAACAATGAGCCGAAGCATACAGCAAAGACAATGCTGGAGTGACTTCGGGACAGGTCTCCTTGACTGGCCCAGCCAAAGCCCAGACTTAAACCCCATAGAGCTTCTGTGGAGAGACCTGAAGATGGAAGGATGCTTCTCATCCAGTCTGACAAAGCTTGAGAGAATCTGCCAGGAACCATGAGATAAACTGCCTCAATCAAGGTGTGCAAAGCTTGTAGAAGACTCAGAGCTGCAATTGCTGCCAAAGGGGCTTCTACAAATGGGTTAGTCATATAGCTTTAGTACTACCTGTACCCAGATGTTGGCACTGTGAGCAAGCTTGACTGATTGACACACCACTGAGTACAGTCGTTAGCTTGGGTATCTTCCCACTGTATGCCACCATTAGCTGCACTGCAACCTGCTACAATGCTACTACAATAATTGGACCTGTTGGTAGGTACTGAGATCTAACTAGCTGACCCATCCTGGATAGAGAATAACAGTCCTTTATGGAGAGTGCAGATAAATAAAAAAATAAAATAAAAAATAAATACTAACAAACAAAAAAGAACTTTCTACTGGTTAACATAATTAACGTAATCCTTATTTACAGAGGAGGTGGGGCTTAAGAGGGGTCATGGGGGATGGAAATGAAATGGGATGAGCCTTCTGTATGACACACACACACACACACACACACACACGTGTGAGTCGGGTCCCCAGGCATCAGGTGTATTGAAGTACAGCGTGCTGTAAATGGTTTCAGTGTGCTTCACTGCTCTCTGATAGGCTGATTGATTTGGTAGGCAATCCACCATGACACACACATACACACACACACACACACACACATACATACCCTGATCATAATATATATAGAAGCATCAATATTTGATACACATTAAACAGTTCTCCTCTGCATCCTGTTTTTTTTTTTTTGTTTTTTTTGTTTTTCTTCTTCATAGTCTAAAACACTGTAAAAATGGCTGAATGCTGCAATTCAGTTATATTGTGCTCTCGACATGTTGTTCTTGCAGACCTGTACTCTGATTGGACGATAGTTTTCATGTTTCTGTCAACTGCAAAATTGGTCTTATATTTCAGTGTAAGTGGAGGCATTGTTTGGAGCCTGGTACTTTTACACATAACCCACCTTTTTTTAAAAAAAATATATAAATAAATTATAATCAATGAGTAAATTAATTTGTTTAATAAAGCTATTACAAATTAATTTAATTACATTTAATTACATTTACTCATTATGCTTATGTCTATGTCTATAAGAGCGAGTAGGTTGATTCCCCAGGTATTTAAAGACTTCAGTGATCTAGATTTTAACAGCTGGATGTTGATGCTCTCTTTAGTCTGAGCTGATGAATGTTTGCAGATGGACTGTGTCCACTCTTTCTGCCTTTTGATCATTTTACCTTTAGCAGTGGTGATGGGAAATGTGATTTGGGATCTCTCCTAAGAGAAAATAATAGAGGGGACTGATGGAGATGAAAGATGGAAAGGAGGTGAAAGAAAAAGAATTGAAGGCATTCATTAGGAGGTGAGAGAGAGATGAAGAGAGGCAGACAGGACGGAGGGCTGGAAAGAAATATTTTTTCTAAGCCAACACTGCTGGAATCTAATAGGATTTCCCCCAAAAGGAGGAGAGAGAGAGAACGAATTAAAAAGATGAGATTTTTATTTCAGTGCGTTATTATTTTTTTCTGCTTTAATCGCCATGGACGGGTTATTATTTCAGGGTCTGGGCGCCTGAGGCAACGCGTCTTAATCTCATCTGGAGGTGAGAGTTTGTAATCCCAGTCGCAGGCAGAGGCAGGGTGGGGATTTCTGGGAGGGCATTTATTGCGTTACACACCCTGCATCTGGTGGGACAGTTTATTGCGTTACACATGGCGCTTTATTTTGTCCCCTGAGTTCTGGAGGCGGATGACAGCATCTGTTGGACCAGAAGCTGCCCCTCATCTGATGGAATTATCTCATCCAAACCAAACACTTACTGTCGAGGAAAATCTGGGCGGCGTCGCGGCAAAACAAATTTTTCTGAAAGGTCTCGATGAAAATTCAACAAGGACCAAAATTTGTTCTTCGTCTTGTCTTCATCACAAAAGAGAATTTATTGCACTCTGGGTTTGAACCTCGAGCTATGGCAGGTGTTTGGATCCTTCACCAGGAGGAATTGTGGATAATTCTGAATTTAGCTGCGGCGCTTGATGAGGGACGATCTGGAGTTGCTGAAGATGCTCTTACATTTTTGTCTGTGCATTTATTCAGATTTTCATCCATGAAAAGTTCTGTGAAACCTCAATAACACAGCATTGCACTTCATAAACTGATGAAATTGTGCGACATAGTAGCCTGTCAGTAACATACTGATAAAACCAAAGCAAGGCATGAAACCCTTGAAGATTATAAGGTCCAGAGACATATTCCAGACAGGAACGTTAAGGGAATCCAAGTGAAACCAGAGGAAATCAGTTTCTACTTAGTAAATGAATAAAGTAGGAACAGTTGACTACCACACCTCTAGTTTCATGGTGGTGTGGTGGTGTGGTACAGCAGTATGTGCTGTCACAAGGACCAGCAGCAGAATTAGCAAAGCAGTTTAACAAAACTTTATCTGTAAATTTTCAGATCACCTCTAAAATCCAATCCAATTCAAATCCAATTCCTCAATCTCCAGGGTCTCATTTCATTATACTGAGAAAAAAAAGATACTCAGTAGCACTACTTTATTGTTTGTATAATATCCCCATAGAGATTTAGAGATTTACATTAGAGCAGTGATGAGAATCATATTTTCACTGTGATGTTTGGATGTGACTTGTAGCCAGAGTGTGATGAGACACACTGATGAAGCTCAGGTCTCACAGGGGAATGTTTGACTGTCCGTCCATCTACTTTATCTCAACATGCACTGCAGCGTATTTCCCATCAGGCCTTTCAGTCACCTCAGAAATCCATGAGTCGTTTGCATCGTGGGAAAGACCTCAGCCCTCATGATCATGTGTTTGCATCCATACCCGTGTCCTCGCACCATCAAAACGTCCCCACAGCACCTCACAGTTTTTTTTTTTTACATTTTATTTACTCTTCTTCTTATGATTCACAGATGGAAACTGTGTCTGTAAAATTGAGGAGAACCGGTCCAGCTCTCATTTGCTCTTAAAATTTGGTTTCACTTTTTAAAATTGTCCGCCATGTCCATCTCTGCAGAACATCCATGGTCATAAGGGTCCGATCACAGCGGTGTCCTTCGCCCCTGATGGCCGTTACCTAGCAACATACTCCAATGTTGATAGCCACATCTCCTTCTGGCAGGTAAATGACACAAACACAGATACATACTGAGTTTCTCACACTTTTATATATTTATTATATATTTGGTATAATTCTCACTTATCTACATATTTGTAATAATTTGTTTTTAATAAATAAATTCAAAAGGAAAAGTTCACATGCATAAAAGAAATAGGAATGACATCAAAATAAATAATAACACAAAGTAATGCGACTGATCACACACATAAATAATACACACATACAGACAGACACGTGCTTCTTATCTTCTTCCCAGAACTGTTATTTTGAATGAAAGGTCTTTACGACCTCTGACACGACTGTCTGCAGACAAGCACAAGCACACACACACACACACTAATGGCATTACTGTAAGCATAAACCGATGCTAGCGCGCCAGCAAGACGGCTGCTGTGGTAATGAGCTGGCAGACGCTCTGTCGGTGTGTGTGTGTGAGGGAGGGGCAGTGTCGTCTCAGGAAATGATAGAGTTTCTATTCGCTGTGTTTTTCCTACACACACACAGGCAGTAGCTGTGTCCAGTTTCAGGCTCTGCCTTCTTCACGGGATGCAGCGACAGAAGCCTCACAGGTTAAACTGAGGGTTCAGCAGGAGCTAGTGATCCGGGTCTTCTTACCAAAATGTTCATTAACTATTTTTTCACTACAAGTAGTGACAGTTTGTATAGAATCTAATCTAACTACCAAAAAGACTAGTAAAGGTGAGGCAGACAGAAACAGTTTCACCTGTGATTCCTCTGATCTTTTGTTTGCAGTTACTGTAACCAAAAGCTTAAACCGGAGCCTTTAAACTGCTGAATGTTTTCTCAGGTTTCTACAAATCTTCATCTTCCTCCTGACTTTAGCATTGTTAGTTGTTTCACTGAAGCCTCTGAATATGGTTAAATGTTAATATTGGTTAATATGGTAAAATATACACTGGCTCCGGTTTGTCCAGTGTGAGAATTTGCTGCTTTTTGAAGTCTGGTAACTTCTGTTGGACCTGGGCAGTATTTTTGACTTTTTACAAGCTAAATAATAAACAGTTTAACCAGAAGAAACACTGATTATTGATTGATTAATGATTGATTGATAAGATAAATATGTTTGTTTGTCCTCCTCAGATGAACACCAGTCTGCTGGGGAGCATCGGGATGCTGAACTCGGCTCCTCAGCTCCGCTGCATTAAAACCTATCAGGTTCCTCCGGTGCAGCCGGCATCCCCGGGCTCCCAGAATCACCTGAAGCTTGCCCGCCTCATCTGGACCTCCAACCGCAACGTCATCCTGATGGCCCATGACGGCAAGGAGCACCGCTTCATGGTCTAAATCAGAGCTGTATCTCCAGCTGAGACCCCGTTCTTGTATCCGACAAACCTACACCTTTTTAGTTTTTAGTTTTTTATTTTTTTGGCTGCAGCATAGATTCAGTCATTGGTTTCTGTAGTTTTAGCTCCCAAATCCTGAGCTGTTGCGTCAGTCAGTCGAAAGAGAGTAAAACAAGCTAAGCTGATGGTAAAGTTTCATGTGGTTTTCACTGAGATTCATTCAGAGATTTGTCTGAAAAGAACAAATTTCACATGAAGTATTCAAACTGCAGTTTGAGCAGAAAGGTAAAAACCCAGCTCGGGTCCAGGTTTGGACTGGATGACTTTTTTGGTTTATCCCCTGTAGTGATAATTGTGAGTGAACTCACTCTAATGTATTTAAAGGCCATCACAGGAGGCTTGTTTACATTTTAAACTGCATTGATGTATTTTTAGTCATTCACACCTTCTCGTCATTCCTATTTATTTGCTGTTATTGTCGAATGTCACAGATCTCATCTGTTGGCGTTCTTTCCACAGCCATTTTGGGTCCCGACTGTTGCTGTTTAAAGTCGGCCTTTGACTCGCCGCCGTTTGGGGTCCCACCTAGTTTTTAAGTTTATTTCAGTGCTAAATAAGCGAATCTTATTATTATTATTATTATTATTATTAAATGTTTTGAAACTTATTGCAAGTATTTGTGGATTTACTTTGAAGAAACACTCACAGGAACATGGATTTAACACAGGGACTCAAAATGAATTGATCTTTGCCTTCTTTTTTTCCCATTTTCTGCTTTTTCAAAACAACCTAAAAGGAAAATCTTTAGTTTTCGCTGCTGGAATGCATCATTTCTCGTAGATTGTTGAGAAAGTTTAAAAGAAATTCTCCACTGCCCTCTTGAAGCTTTTGCTTCGACCTCTGTAAGACAAGAACACACTTTTCACATTTGTGTGTGTGTGTGTGTGTGTGTGTATGTGTATAAGTGCTTCAGTGCTTGCTTTTACTTTTGTGACACCTTTTCCATCCTCTCTGAGCTTCCTGCAGAAATGTGTGTGTATGTGTTTGCACCCAAGTGTATTTTCACCGTTAAACACACATTCTCACTTCAGATTGTTCATCCTAAAAGCATGGTTGCAGTAAACCTTTAGTTACTGGAGGTGTAGCGGTGCTCACCCTGTATATGTAAAAAGACACCAAAGGACGCAAACTAACTGAACAGTGGCCACTAGAATCAAATTTACATCTTCAGATGCATCAGAAATGCAAACATGGGACTTTAAATCAGATAAGTGGCTCCTATTTGGTAAGAAAGGTGCATAAGACACTTTGATAATTGTCCTGGATGAATATGGTCATTTGTCCTCACACTGCACGTAGTCTGAACAACTCTGAGATAGTTTTGTCCCTCATCATGTCAATCTCGTTCAGCTTTCTGTCCTCCGCCTCCCTGTTTTAACAGTGGGCACAATTCCTTTTGTCCACATTTTTCCACTTTTTTTTTCTTGATTTTTGTCTCACAAGAATGCCAGGACATTTCCCTGAGTTCTTTCTTTCTCTCTCAGGATGTAAACACTTTCCTGAAGGTTTGTCTGAAGGAAAACAGCCGCGGCCTGTTTCCTTGCCTCGTTTTACCCCTCACTTCTGTTTTTTGGGAGATTGTGTTTCTTTGCAGATGATGATGATTAATATTAGACTGATAGATGTTAAGACTGCTCTTTATCTTTCTGCTTTCCTCTTGTCATTCATCCTGCTCACATCTGACTTTTAGGAGAGTATCTATAGATATAAATGTGTACATATATATATATATCATCAGAATTGCTGTGTAGTGTAGCCTGGTGTGAACCTTGTACAGTGAGCGTCGATCTTGTTGTGTGTATTTATTGTGGCTAACGTGACTGTCTGCCTGGCACTGACTAGTTCTTCAGTTGAGCAAAATTTTCATCTAAGTCAGTTTTAGAAAATGATATTTTAACATTTGAGTTTGAATTTCTTTAACCCTAAGTTACTTACAAAATGAGATATTACTTGACCCAGCTTATTTAACAATAACAATACTTAAAAGGCCAAAAAATGGCAAAATCTTCTTATGATGTTAAAAATACCTGAACAAATGGAAAAGCAAGAGAAAATTCAAACTTTCATGGTGTTCCATTTACATCTGTAGGTGTTTGATTGTTATTTCACAGTTTAATATTTATTTTTCTTGGTGCATCATCAAAGAAAACTGCAACGCTTCTCTTAAATGTTATATTGACATTTCTTGTTAATAGCAGTGAGTACAACAAGGCATGAAGTATCTGGTTAGCCTGGAGCAAACCACACCCATCACTTCTTATGAGGAATGCTAACAGCTATAACAGCTGTTTAGAGAGAAACCTAACAGCAGCTGAATCTTCTTATCTTATGGTTGACGACATGTTTTTGCACATTAAACCTGGACAGTCAGTCAGGACCTTCTTGTTTTTAAAAAGTTCTTTTAGTGTTCAGAGTTTTATGCAGAGAGAGAAATATATACGAGTGTATGTACAGATATGATATTTATAAAGTGACAGCTTTCTGTCAGTATCACAGTGTGTCTAGATGTTTTTACTTTTACTTTTGTGACTCTCTGAAGCAGCTCGCTTATGTTTGAACGCTTGCTTTGCTTCTGTCTTTTCCTCTCTTCCTTCTCCTTTCCATGTCTGTCCTCCCTCCTCTCCTCCCTCCATCTCCTGTCAGTTTCATTAGTGCTGTCAGAAAGCTTCTAACACCGTTACACACCTGTAAACCCGAGTGTGTCAAAGCTTTTCACAAGTTCTTCCACTCTGAAAAAGAAAAAAAAAAATCCAGCAGCTTGTCTCACACACACACACACTCACACTCACACACACACTTCTTCAGGTCCAGCCAGCTTTGGACCGCCTGGTCCAGACAGCTTTGAGATCTTGATTTTACGTTTTCTCCAGCACTCTTAACAGTTTGAGAAAATATGTTTTTGGCAGCCTCTCGGGGGAGGAAAGGTGAGAAAAATAAAGAAGGCAGAGAGGAAGAGCTGAAGAGTAAGTAACAAGCGAGGAAGATCAGGTCAACCACCCAGAAAAAGAAGGTTCTTTGGTGAAGGTAGTGAACCGAAATGTCTGAAAGAACCTTGTGCTTTTTCTTCAAGTACAACACGAACAACATGTGTTGCAGTTATTGAAAATGTCTCAAAGTACTGCAGGTTTTCAACATTTGATACATTCAGAAAATGGATCTTATCAGTTTTGTACAGAATCACTCTGACGACTACATGAGAGAAACATTTTTACATTTTAGGTCATTTTTAGGTCCCATCCTCCTGTTTTCTCCTTCTTCCTTTTCTTGTCTTTCAGTGTGTATGTTGTTTGATGACCAGCTGATTATTTGTTTTAAAAAGTGTCTGCTTACTTAGTTTTTAACAGAAACATTCATTTCTGAATATCACACTAAATGTAATCAGCATTTTTTGTTCTTAATTTTGTTCTGATGTGATTATATATTTAATAAGTGCAGTAAACTCAGTCTAGATATTTAAGTGTGTGTGTGTGTGTGTGTGTGTGCGCGCGTGCGTGTGCGTGCGTGCATGCATGAGTGTATGATGTAGTGCATGTATACAAGCTTTCCTTGATGTAACACAGAGCAGGTTGAATCTACTGTGCATCATATAAACAAATGTGTTGTTGTTGACTTCGTCTCCAATAAAGATGAAAATTAGACAGAAGGTGTCAAACATCCTGTTTTCAAGACTTCCGTTTGCTGTTCTCTGTTACTGTTCTTTAAAACTGATCTTGATGTGTAGACATGTTTCTGCTGATCAGTGGCACTCAGCGCTAACCCTGATGACAATTTGTTGCATTTCCTGTGGCGGCTTCACAATAAAAGCGGCCTTGTGGTTGGGCAGTTTGATGCTCTCAGTGTCGAGCCGCAGGAGGAAATGTTGGCTTTGCATTAGCAGTAACTTAATTCAGCTCTGATACAGCTGCAGGAGAGTGGACTGTAAACAGTGTGGCTGATATCAATGAGCTATTTAAACACGATGTAATGTGATTACACACATGAATGGTTTCCTGTGTATCCCTCATGCATGTGAAAGCAGTTTGGCTCCAGCGTGGAAATGGCAGAAAGATAATTATTGAATGTAAAAACATTGCAATGATATAAAAGAAACCAGAAACAGAAGCAAACATGGAGTTTGATTGAATGAAAACAGGATCACAGGGATCATAACTTATTGTATGAGTTAAAAATTCAAACATAACATGCAACTTACTTTCTTCACACATCTTCTCCTAAAATAGATCAGACGTGTTCCTCTCTTTCTGTCTAATTAAACTCTCTCTCCACATCGTAATGAGTTAAGAGAGTCGACCTGTTTGAACAAGTCTCTGATGACGGAGAAACGGATCAATCGCTTCCTTTAATCTCTCATCTCTTTAACTTTCTGACAGTTCCTGTTTCCATGCGTCTGATGTTCGAGCTGAGCTTCGTGTGTTTTTCATCTCATTCAGTTTAAAAACATGAAACGTGAAGTCTCATCATAATTCAGAGGTGAGTAATGATTAAAGTTGTACTTGCGTGCGTGTTAAGTTAACTCTGTGCTCAATAATTCCCTTTTAACTTCAGTGTGAAATATTGAGAGTGAATCAGCAGAAACTGTAATTAAACCCAGAAAGAAAGATCCTCAAACTTTTCTCTCAGTTTCTCTTCCTTCCTGTTCTTGTTTCAGAGTTTGAATCATCTGTGGTCTGATAATGAGACAAATTAAAAGAGCAGGAAGTTTTTTTATTAAGTTTAGGCAAAAAAACCCAAAACAAAACAAAAAACCAAACTTGGTTTAAAACTGTTCTTCCACAAAGTTAATGCACTGAATCTTGTAACAGATCAAACCTTCAGGTGGCTTTGGCCTTTGACCCTCCAGCAGCTCCATTAATCAGTCCTCAGTATGAACACCATCAGATATTGATGGCATTGATCAGGAGCTAGAATCTGCAGTCACAGCTCTTCTCACCTCCGACTTTAAATTCCTTCACTCAGAACGAGGAAACAACCTGCAGAGCTTTGAAAAGTTTGAAAACGAGCTCCAGGACCAGTTTGTGCTTTTACTTTTGATGCCTTCAGACGGAACATGAGAGTCTGCTGCTGCTGCTGGACTTTTAAATTGGTCCGGACCACCAGAACCCACCTGGAACAATAGGGTTTATCTATCTTATAACATGTCTAGGGATTATAATATGTCTTGGATCCACTCTGTTGTCTGCAGAGATACTGCTGCTAAATGTACCATTTGTTCTAAACTTCTATTTCTTTTTTTTTTTAAATCTCTTTACAGCCTTTGGGTTTTTTTTTTAGCTTCACCCAGTCAGTTAACTGAACACCAGCGGCTGATATGATGGTGAAGACCACCATTTATGGCTGACTGGAGATAAAGGTGACGAGTGTCATTATAAATGAATTTGTCCTGAGAACCAGATTCACAGAGAGTTCATTGATTAGTTCAAGCACAAGTAAGAACTGAACAGTTGTCAGAGTGAGCTTCTCTGCTCATCGTCTTTTTATTCACCCTAACCCTAACCCTTTATTAAGTTGTTCTTGGCCTCTACTCGTTCTTTTCTTGTTGTTGTTGTTGTTGTTGTTGTTGTTGTTGTGTACCTCCTTTAGAGGTCATCGTGGAATAAAGAAAAGTCTAAAAAGCAGCAGGAGGTTAAGTCTCTTTGGTCTCAGGTTTTCTTACTGATCGACAGAACGAGGCAGCCAACCAATCTCTCTCTCTCTCTCTCTTTTACCGCTGTACTCCCTCTTTTCCAACATTTTCTCTCTTTCTTTCTTTCTCTGCCCTCTTACCTCTGCCCTCTTCATTTGTTTCTTCCTTCTTCCTCCCCCTCCCTTCCCCCACTTGCCTCCTTCCTTCTCAAGGGATCCTTTCTGAACTTGTTCTCCTCCGTCTCTATAAGTTTTCCCATTTAAACAAACAATGACTGAAGGAAGGAAGTGACTTTCCAGCATTTAATGTCTTACTTTTTCCTCCTCACTCGTTTATTTTTTTATTTTTAAGCTCAGGTGTTTTTCTCGAACGGCCGTAAAATCACAAACTGCTGTTTGTTTAAGCTGCTCTGGTGAAAGTTTTGTCGAGATCAGAAAGTCATGTTGTTCCAGTTTGTGAATTTATCCATTATTGATGTTCCCAAAAGTTCCTGCATTTCGGCTGCGAGTGTGTGTGTTTTTTGTTTTTTTTCTCAAGATAAAAAGATTATCAAAAGATCTGCGCTTGTTTATAATCGATACGATCTCACAGCTGGATGAGAGAAAGTTTTAGGGGAAAAACACAGAAAATATTTCATCAGAAAATGTTTTGTAGGGACCAAAGAGTCTGAGACGACCCAGATATAGAAGTGTTTCAAAGTTTCAAACTTTGACTTTAAGTAAACCTTTAAAATAAAGGAGCACCACGCTGCTTTAACATGCCATTAGTAATGTTTTCATGGTGGTAGGTTCACTCTCACAGCAGCTGGTTAAAGTTTGGGAAGGACTGAAAAAGTCAGGGGCGTGTTTACTCTTCCAGTGTTGATTGTTCCAAGTTTCCTTGGAAAAAAAAACTCTTGTTAAACACATCTTCTTCTTATCAGTAGGAAAAAAATAGACTGAATTCTCTATTTTCAATACAAAGCATCAGGTCTTCATGTTATTTAAAGTAGGAACAACTTTAGTCCAGTAGAATCTACCAATGTGGCTTCAAGTCTAGATCCACATTCAGTCCTCAGGCCCAGGACCTGAAAACACACTGGTATAGTTCTTTGGTTTTACGCCTCTCTCCTTACTAAACTGTCATTTGGAGTTTAGTTTTTTTCCATATCAGCGCATGACATGTGTTCTGAGTTCAGATTTCATGTTAAAACTTCTCCCCGCAGCCGTGCAGATCTTTATCCCTACAAACAGTTTTAAGTAGTCCACTTATCCTCGCGTATCTCTTCTCTGAGCCTCCTGACAGCAGCCGCACAGTTCAGCATCAGAGCCTTCAACCTGCTAAGTTCCCTTTAATCCTGAGAAAGTATGTGCGCATACTTAAACGTGGGACAAAGTCCTCCACTGTCGACGTTTAAAGAAAATACGAAGGAAAGTCGATGTTAAGTGCCGAGCGAAGAGGAGATCAGAAACAGGACAATATGTGTGTTTAGCTCCGACAAGCTTGGAGTTTTTTTTTTTTTTTTTATTAAAGTTAGTGAGGATGGAGAGAGAGAGAAGAGAGAGAGAAGAGAGAGAGAGAGGAGGGGAGTTAGGGGGGTTTAGGTTTCGATCAGTTAAGAGCAGAGAGGCTGTGATTCTGCTCAGCTGGAGAGAGAAAGTATCGACGTGGAGTCAGAGAACCTCGGCTTCCCCTCGCCTCCCTCCCCTTCAGTCCCTCAGGTAAGCATTAAAATCCAGCCAAGCGATGGAGGGATGGGAGGATGGAGAGACGGAGGGATAGCAACCCCCGAGAGCCCAGTCTGAGCTTTGATTCACCGGGGTTTCTCACATGAACCGCTGGAGTCTGGGGCCCGGTGCTGGAGGAGGGGCCTGCCGCGTTAAAACCACAGCGCTGTCAAAAATTAATCGCCGCCGCTTTACTTTTCAATTATCAATTCGACGTCGAGCCGCGCTGCAGCTTAGAGCAGGCTTAAGGTTACTAACGGCTGTTAAGAAGCAGGGGTTTCTGGGACTGGAGAGGGAACGAGTGTGTTTGGTGTTTTAACGAGGTGAGGAGATCAGAGATGAGCAGCGCCGCAACGCTAAGATCGTTTGAATACACTTAAAGAAGTGACGCGGCCCGGACATGTTTTTACGCTTTAATTGGACTCGGTGGCTGAGTGTTCTAAGAAGCACATCGTAAACTAACTGCATCAGTTTGTGGGGTTACAGGTCACATTAAAGTACAGCTGGCAACTCGCACATCCACTGTATAGAATTTTGGTCTGGGTACTCTCAGATACTGGCCGTAAGACAGAACTTAGTGAGTTCAAACTCCCAAGAATGGAGGAGTTACAGTGTCCTCCAGCAGAAAGGATCTCCTGTACCTTTCCATCCTGCACCACTGAGCCTCCTGCTGAGTGTGCTCTGATGTCCTTCTACGGAGGCCTGCAGGAGGTGAGAGGGATTGTCCACGATGCTGAGAAGTTTCTGCAGCACCCTTATGTAGTTCGACTCCCGGAACAGAAGCAGCCTTCTCAATGAGCTTGTGAAATCATCAGCTGCCTTCACCCTGCTGCCCCAGCACACCGCCCACCATGCAGTGATAGAACATTCACAGCGTGGGTCTGCAGATGTTGAAGCACCTGAGGCTGCTCAGTAGGAAGAGTTGACTCTGGCCCCAGTGCAGTTTACTGTCAGGATATACTCTCTCAGCCACCTCAGTGTCAGTCCCCCTGATGCTGACAGGAGCTGGGAGCATCCTCTGCTTCCTCACCTCAGTAATGTTAGACTGGAGGTGGTTTAGCTCACACCCATCCACAAAGCTGTCCACCACCACCCCCATATCCCTCCTCCTCTCCTCCATTAATATAGCTTGCAATATCTGAGTCATCTGAACATTCCTGCAGATGACACGACTGATCTGTACCTGAAGTCAGAGACAGAGAAGGTGAAGAGGAAGCGAGCTAACACACGCTGCTCACTAAGGTGTCAGAGCAGCAGGTCTACAGCCAGTCACACTGTGGACAACCTGTTAGGTCAGTGGTTATCAAGGCTATGAGTTGTGAGTCCACCTGCACATCAATGAGCTCATTATCCAGTAATAATAGTCATGTGTCTGCAACGCTGAAGAATCGTGACATTTAAACAACAACGATTATTTATATCCCTCCCCTTACATTCTCCCTCCTTGTCAGCGACGTCAGTTCGTCCATCTTATTGAGCAGAGACCTCAAGCTCCCCATCGAAAGCAGGACTGGTTGAAACCTTCTCTTCCTCAGCCATCTTCCCCTCCCGGCTCTGCACCCTGGGTCCATTATCTCCTCTGTCATACTATGCCGTACACCAGCACGTCAACACATTCGTAGACTCAGCATCTGTTCTGTGATGTAAACAAAATGCTTTGAATGTCAAATCTGAATGTGTAAAGTAAATAGTGAATTTAACTGTTTTAGTGCACTGTTTCCTTAAAACATCATCCCTCTGCACCTTGTCACTTTTTGCAGCGTTCAGGCTCCGTACAGTGGTGAACTCCTCTCTTCTTTTGATGAACAGCACCAGAGCCTCAAAGAATAAACTTTCTAATGTTACATATTGATCAAAAATTACTTATGCAGCAAATTTAGGCTGCATTCCTTCCCTCTGCTTCTCTTAATTCCTTTCATCAGTCGGTGTGAAGGCTTCTCTCCATCGAGCGGCCCAGATTGTTTTTATCTTCCTACTTTCTGTGGAATGACCTCGTTATTTATTATGAAGAATCCAAGGAAAAGCTCATCAGCTGCTCTACTTCACTTCTATTTGACTAGCTGCAGAACCAGTAGTGTTCATGGAAGCGTTCACAATGACACTGAATCCCTTACATTTTCTTTTTCAACTTAAAATTCCATTATTTGCTCACTATTATTGAAGCATTTTAGGTATTTAAAAAGGGATTCTGAGGGGATGGATTTTAATATATTAACAAGTTTTCATGGATTTGAGAGTTTCCCGCTTTAAAATTTAGAAAATAACAAACTGTTACCCCTTAATGTGTAACCCTGACAGGACCTTTATTTTTTAATAAAGGTGCAAAATTCACAGGTTCATCAAGTTTAATAATGAGTTCAATCGTATTAAATGAAGAAGTATTAAACAGGTTTAACAAGTTGTAAAATTTACTAAATGGTATTATAGCCTTCTTTGTATTTCTACCTTGGTAAAACATGCTAAAGCTGTTTGATGGTATAATGGATGAATCTCATGTTATCTTGTTAGTAATAAGAGTTATTTTATCCCCTCATCAGTTAATAGAACCTTAGGTGATTAACCCCTCGTATGGGGTAAGCTTATTAATGTTTAAATTAAAGAAAGTAAAGTAATTCACCTCTTAAATTTTCAAAATAAGGTGTTTTTAAGGGGTTTGGTTTTGCCTTTTCAAAATAATAGACAAAATGAAATGATCTGAAAAGTAGTTACAGAAGTATTAGGCCTGTGTTTTGTAGCAGTGGTAACAGTCATGCTAACAGCTGTTGTACAGTTACCGTGAGCACATTGTGCTGCTGTTGTAGTAACAGTTGTACATGTAACAGTAGTTACTGCAGTAACCTCAGTAGCAGCCAGCTTAGAAGTAGTAATTGTGGCAATGTCAGAAACAGTAGTTGTGCTTGTTTCAGCAGCAGTAACTGTGTCAGTGGTAACACCTGGAACATCTGTAGAACACATAGAAAAAGTAGAAAATAACTATATATTACTTCCCCAGAAGGGTTTAAACAACAAAAGGAAATAGAAACAAGCAATGGACTAAACGTTGTGTTGATGCTTACAGCATGGAAATCATCACAAACCGAAGAAACAGATCAAAATACATATATGTACGTCTGTAAATGAAACTCTTTTGGTCGTGTTGCTGGATGCTGTGGGTGCAGTGTGCAGATCTTTTGTCAGACTTTTATCTGGCGAGCAGCTCAGAGGAGTCAGGGTTGTCGGGAAACAGCTTTTGGGATGTTCCTGTTGCCTTGGGAATTAAAACTCTGAGCATGTAATCGCAGCATCCCTGGTTTCAGCCTGTCCAGGGACGTTTGTTGCAGGTCATTTCCTTTTCACTCCTGACACCTGACACCTGTCCACCGTGGGATTTACTTTAAAGAAAAAAAAAAAACACAACTGTCCGATTCACATTCACAAAGAAAAACTTACACTAACTAATTTGTGAAGTTCATCTGAAATCCATAAACGTGTGTGTGTGTGTGTGTGTGTGTGTGTGTGTGTGTAGTTTTTTTTTTTTTAAAGCTCATCTGCCTTGGAGTCAAACCCACACATATTTCTATCTATTTAGACTATCCTGCCTCCACACGTGTCCTCTGACCGTCTGGGGTTATGA
The DNA here is from genome assembly GCA_037833715.1 of Toxotes lorentzi. Taxonomy (NCBI): domain Eukaryota; kingdom Metazoa; phylum Chordata; class Actinopteri; family Toxotidae; genus Toxotes; species Toxotes lorentzi. The sequence continues at coordinate 2,210,070 of JBBMJY010000008.1, forward strand.
CCTCTGACCCCTGCTCTGCTCATCACGGTGTCACCACATCCATCTGTGTGTGTGTGTGGGGAGGAGTCCCTGGAAATAACCCATCTGTCCCTTTTAGGACACACACGTCTGCAGTTCTATCCTTGTGAGGACCCTCGGTGACATAATAAGCACTGAGCTGAACCTACACTGACCCTGATTCTGCACGGCTCTGTGAAGAAGTGACGAGCAGGTGAAATAATGTCCAAGATGTCACAGAGTGAGTGTGTTAACACAAAATCATTTACAACTTTAGTACAACAAAAACTGAACATAATGTAAAGTTTACAGGGTTTATATTGAATGGATGAAAACGTAGTCCTTTATTCTGACTTTTACATTGTACTTCATGGGCTTTTTTATTATGCACATCTGTGTTTTGAATTCAGGTTTCAGATTAAAACTTCTCACCACAGCCCACTTACAGATCTTTATCCCTACAAACAGTTTTAAGTAGTCCACTTATCCTCGCGTATCTCTTCTCTGAGCCTCCTGACAGCAGCCGCACAGTTCAGCATCAGAGCCTTCAACCTGCTAAGTTCCCTTTAATCCTGAGAAAGTATGTGCGCATACTTAAACGTGGGACAAAGTCCTCCACTGTCGACGTTTAAAGAAAATACGAAGGAAAGTCGATGTTAAGTGCCGAGCGAAGAGGAGATCAGAAACAGGACAATATGTGTGTTTAGCTCCGACAAGCTCGGAGTTAAAGTTAGTGAGGATGGAGAGAGAGCAGAGAGCGAGGGAGGAGGAAGGTGGTGGGGGTGGGGGTTTGGTTTCGATCAATTAAGAGCAGAGAGGCTGAAGAACTAACTTGTACTTCTGAACTACACAAAACCAACGTAGTGGTGGTTTAAAGCAAAGATCCATCAGGTAAACTGTCCATTCAAATCTGAGGTTAAATCCCCAAAACAACAACTATCCTGAGGTTCCAGGGTGAAGAGAGGAGACAGGAGAGATGGTCTGTTGATGTTTGGTGCAAACCTACATTATGAACTTAATGTCTCAAGGAAAACAGTGAAAGGCTGAATTTAACCTTAAGTCACACACGTCTGTGTTTTTGAATTTGAATATTTTAATTGTTCAAATCAGAATTTTGTCTGAAGGAACAGCGGTGAAAAGATGAAGCAGTGCAGCTTCGCTCTGAGCTGATGTATTTTTATTTCCCTTCACTGTAGCGAATCTTCTAACTTTTCAAAGTAAGGTTGTGTTCACTGCCGGTCACATGACCCAGCCTCACAGATCGTCCTCCCTCCTGATGGATAGATGATGAAAAGAGAACTTTTTTTGTAGAACTTGTTTGTAATCACGTGTGTCGGGCCAGTGTATGTGCATGACACAATAAATAATAGAACTAACTATGCTCCTGAGCGTAGCACCACATCCACATCACAGCCTGACCTCTAGACTGCTTGTGGGTGGAGAGAGACAAAACCTGTTTTCCCCATCAGAAACAGGCATAGTATTTATATATTTTTAATTTTCAGGAAGCAGGAAAACTCCTATCTGTGTGTTCACATCAGTTTCATGTTGGGTTTGAGAAATGAGATCAATACCTTGTGTTTGATGTCTTGAACAGGCGTTGGTACAATTCCGCTCTTAACCGTCATGATTTGTACACTGGAGGGCATAACGATTGATCAAGTTTCCAAACCAAGAGCTTGCTTGATGATAAATATTTTATATCCGCGTGCGTCGATAAATGACTCCCTAACAACGCGGGGAGTTGCTGTGAACTCGTTCTGGACACAGACGATCTCAGTGAGGATATTGATGTACTGTTTATGAGCAGCTGATGGGAGATGAATTGGTTTTGTGGCGTAGCATCCGTCTGTGTGTCGGAGATGCTGCTCATAATCATAGCTCAGATGATTGACAGCTGGCTGTCTTTAGCCTGTGATGTACGTACGGAGGGAGGAGGGAAACCTTGTAACTCCAGTTTACAGCTGCTGATGTGCCTTGTTTCAGGTTTTTATTTATCGGGGTCGTGATGTGTGCAGGAGTTAAAGGTATTGAAGACCGATGAACCTGAAATGACCAGTTTGCAGATAATGAAACGTAGAAAAGAACAAATCCAACAAAACACAAAGTATTCAACATTTTACCTCCACAAACTCCTCACAATACTCCCTGTTAGCATTTTCAAGGACACTCACATCTGAGTTTTGTGAGCTCTGAAGACGCAGCACTGTCGACCTCTGCTGTCAGACCATCAAACCCAGAAGACGTTCAGTATTCAAACATGGACCCAGTGCAAAGGGAGGCGTCAGTTTGATTGTTCCAAGGTTTAGACAGGTTGTTGTTCAGTATCCAAAGCTCAAATCTCCGATGTTGAAGCGTCCTTGAATGCACCAACAAGGAAAGAATTCTAAATGAACAGTACAGCTCTCTGATGACCGGGAACTTCAAAATTCAGATGAAGAAAAAAAAAAAAAAAATCCAGGTCGAAAAGCAGTGAAAACATTGGCCTCACCTGTGTGCAGCAGGTTTCAGGTCTCTGCAGAGGGTCTCTGAAGGGAATCAATCTAAATCTAATCTGGACATTTTCAGTCTTTAGAAATAAATAACATATTGGAAACAAGTAAAATAACTTTTTATCTCTTGCTGATGGAGCTGTATGAATCCAAATCTGTGTCAGAGAAATTACCTTTATATAACACTCATTCGTTATGTCAAACACAGGATGTGTGGAGGGAAACACAACTTTAGCTCCAGAGAGATAAGGTTTAAGAAAATGAAAAACTCACACTTTCAAGTCCAAGGTGACCTTGCGTCTCTCTGGGCCTTGTTACCTGTAATATTCCTATGGATACTGCCTAATAAAGGGATAATACACCCAAAATAATAATAATTTTAAAATAGAGTTTCATATAATTTTAAATCTTAAGGATTATAACTTAACTACAAACCTGTGAAATCAGCAGCAGGGCCCTTTGAAGCTGTTAAAAAGCTTTTCCCTCTTAATCCTCCTCTGTGATTCAAACTGAAGAAAATGCATCACTGGAAACTTCTGTTGGCGGTGCAGGTTTACAGCAGGCCCCTGAACTGAAAACCCCTCCAACAAAATCCAGGGGAAGCGAAGAGGAGGAAGAATTATTTTCACTCTGCTAAATGGCAAATGTCAATTCTGTGATGCCACCACATCTGAACCACACTCACATCAGTCTGTAATTTCACCTCAGAGCGAGTAACAGACAAGTAACAACAAACAATAACAAATAACAAGCCCCTGTCTGCAGAGACACATCGTGGAGAAGCAGGGTTGTCAACCGACGGCAGTAAATCGCCTCCACACCAGATTCCTCAGGTCTATTAAAGTCGGAAGCCGAGCAGGAGAGACGGCGGCGAGCAGGATGTGACCGGCAGGAACATCGACTGGTTAAGGCTGAAGATTGGTGAGAGCGGACGGATCGATACGATCGGAGCCTGGACAGAGAGCTGGACGCTCAGAGAGAGCGAGGGAGGGAGGGAGAGAGAGGGAAAGAAAGAGGAGAAATATTCCAGCACTTTTCTCTCACTTTTCCTGTTTCTTTTCTCTCTGCTCTGACACAAAGTTGTAATGTTTGCAGGAATTGTGTTGGAGATGAAAACTATGTTAAAGATTTTGATCGTTGAAAACACAACAGTTAAAGGTCAGTGGAGAGAGTGTGTGTATTGGGTGCAATGTGCTCAGTCTCTGTGTTTGAATTCAGATAAAGTTCACCCAACAGAGGAAACTGCACCTGACATCTTAATTGCCATTTGACTGGAACTGCAGTGACTATCTATTGGTTGTTCAGATTAAAGAGGGTGGAGTCTGTTAAAGTGATCCTTATTTTCCTCTGTACGACTGCAGGTGCACGAACTCAGTCACTGCGTCAGATGATCAGACACTGCTGCTCTTAGAAGCTCGAGTATGGCTTTCAAAATAAAAGTCATTCTCTGAACTACTCCCTCGGAGTAAAGTTGATCTTTTTGCAGTTTTTTTTTTTATTTATATTTTGTAGAGCTATTGTATGAAAATACAGTACAGCACTGTACAGCAGTGTCTGTTCATATTTGTTCAACACTGGACAAACAGTGTGTTTTATGGTTTTTAAGCTGTTTGGTCACTAAGAGTTAAAAGGACACAAATCCAGATGAAACAGAGGTCTGTGTGTGTGTGTGTGTGTGTGTGTGTGTGTGTGTGTGTGTGTGTGTGAGAGAGGCAGAGAGAGAGAGAGAGAGAAAGAGTGTATATGTGTACATGTGTGACCTTGACACTGACAGCGCTTTAGCCTGAGGCCTATCCTTTAGCTACAGGGAACACAAACGCACACACACACACGTGCTCTCACATTAACACAAACACATAAATGCCCATTAACACACAGACACTCACACACAAGAACACATACATGTAGCTAATGGAGCAAATGCACAGACTAATAAACACATGCATACATACAGACACACATAAAAGCTACACAAACACCCACACATTCCTGTCTTACATTACTTGTGTGGACATTCAGTGACATAATGCTGTCCCTGACTCTGACCTTAAACCTGATTCCAACCTGAGCCCTAGAACCAAGTCTTAACCCTCAAACAGGCCTCTGAAGGTGTGAGGACCAGCCAAAAAATCCTCACAATGGTGGTTTCAAACCAAAATTTGTCCACACAACCATAGAAAGACATGCACACACACACACACACACACACACACACACACACACACACACACACACACACACACACACACACACACACACAGTGCCCAGTGTAGCCAGCAGGGCTGTGGCTCATTAATATTTCATTGATTGGACAGAGAGGAGCAGTGGGCTGGAAGAACCGTGTGTGTGTGTGTGTGTGTGTGTGTGTGTGTGTGTGTAGGGTTAGAAGAGAAAGGAAAGAGAAAGGAGAAGGAGTGTGAGACAGACAGAGGGAGATGGGATGAGGACTGATTAAAAAAAGTCTGTACAAACTGAAATGTGATAAGTAAACACATATATCTGACACACCCACAGGTATTTACAGGCTTGGACAAGTTTTTAAGACTTTTTCAAATTCCATTCAGAAGGAATCAGGTCCCAACACTGAGACCAAAAGAGGCGAAGCATTTCGAAGAAAAATAAAATGTTGTTAGTGATGTTTTCCACACAAACAAAACATAAAGTATTTAGAATTATTGTAACATGAACAGACACAAGATAGTCCTGTTTAGAAAAGTCTCATCCACTGTGTGAGAGACAGTGGAAGTAAAGCCTGAAAACAGAGAAAGCAAAAGGAGGGATGAAAAACTAAGATACTAAGAAATGAAAGGAGAAAGGGAAGAAAAGGGGGCCAGTAAAGGAAGGATCATAGAAGGAAAGTGGAGAAAGGAAAAGGGGAAAAGGAGAGAGGAAGGAAGTAGGGATTAAAGAAGGAGGTGAGATATTAAGGAAATAAAGGATGGATGAAAGGCTAGGAAGGAGAAAAGATGGAGGAGGGAAGGGAGGTTGGGGGAGTTTGAGGAAGGGAAGTAGAGATAAATAGGAAAGTAGGAATGGGTGAGGGAGGAGGGGAAGGAGGAGAGAACTCAGAAGAAGGACAGAAAGGATGGAGGGAGAAAAGGAACAACAAAGGAAGGAAGGGGCTGATGGAAAGCAAAGAGCAAGGAAAGGAGAAAAGGAGAATAGAAGGCACTGAACAGGAGATAAAGGTGAGTGGGAGGATGGGAGGAAGGGATAGATGAACCAAAGGACAGGTGGAGGAAGGGAAGGATTGACGGAGGAAGAAATGAGGCAAGAAGTCAAAAAGGGATGCAAGAGAGAGAGAAGAGAAAGGAAAGATGAAGCAAGGGGAAGAAAAGAGAGAAAGGAAGGAAAGGAGAGATGGATGCAGAGACGAGGGAGGGAGGTGAGATGACAATTAAAACAGTCATGAGGCACTTTGGATTCCCCTGACTGCATCTCATCATTACATCACACACACACACACACACACACACACACACACAGTTTACAGGTGAAGTGAGACAGACGGGCCAGACGCGAAGCTCTTTGGTTGCCGTGGGAAACACTTCCTTGTTTACCCTAACGCCCTCACTTCCTGTCTGCTGAGACGTTTTAGAGAGCTGCATGTGTGTGTGTGTGTGTGTGTGTAGTTTTTATGTTGCATGGCTAATTTTGACAGCATGGGAATGAGAGAGTAAGTAATGGTCCCAGCAGACTGTGTACGTGTGTGTGTGTGTGTGTGTCCAGAGAGTTCCATCCATTAGTGATAATGGGGAAACAGAGCTGCTATTAGCTGTTAATGGACAAACACACAACCACACTGCCAGCTTTCTCTCTCCCTCTCTTATGTGCACACACAGACACACACAGGGCTGTGTGAGGGCTTGTGTGTGTGTGTGTGTGTGTGTGTGTGTCTGATGCATTCCATCTTCCACATTCTCCTGATTGGATTTTTGACCCACTAGACCCTCAGAGCCAAGGAGCCTAAGAACAGTGATCTAAACTTGAGGTTCTCAACTTTCAATGGGTCCTGAACCCTCTCTGTGATGGGCTGACATGCCCTGAGGAGCTCCACCACAGCTCACATTTGTGACTGTACACACACACAAAAAATACCTGGATAAAAACCACTGATGAGATGTTTTAAAGTGGGTTCTTGCTTGGCAGTAAATGATTTCTCATAATGTGAGAAAATCTGATCTGAGGCAGATCTGAAGCCCACACACGGTGCTCTGGTTCAGGCTGATTGAAGACGTGTTGCCTGTGAAGGATCTTGGTTCAGACAGGCTCTGGACTGAACTGGTTTGGTTCATTTAGGGCAGTGAAGACAGACAGACAGACAGACAGACAGACAGACAGACAGACAGACAGACAGACATATGACAGAGGCTCAGACAGACAGACAGACAGGCAGGCAGACATGTGACAGAGGCTCAGACAGACAGACAGTCATGTGACAGAGGCTCAGACAGACAGACAGTCATGTGACAGAGGTTCAGACAGACAGACAGACAGACAGACAGTCATGTGACAGAGGCTCCGACAGACAGACAGACAGACATGTGACAGAGGCTCAGACAGACAGACAGACAGTCATGTGACAGAGGCACAGACAGACAGACAGACAGACAGACATATGACAGAGGCTCAGACAGACAGACAGACAGACAGACATATGACAGAGGCTCAGACAGACAGACAGACAGACAGACAGACAGACAGTCATGTGACAGAGGCTCAGACAGACAAACAGACATGTGACAGAGCCACAGACAGAAGGTGACGCAGCCTCGTCCAGGACACTGCGTTTCAGACGCAGTGTTTAGACGTGCATCCCACCAACCTTGTCTCCAAGAAACTACATTTGTACTATATACTATTGATTTGTGTTGTTCGATACCTTTCGGAAGAAACATAATTGCATCCTGCTTTATAATCACTGCAACATTTTTTCCTCTTTTTTACCAGTTCAGGAAGTGTGAAGTTTTCATGCAGAAGAACAGAAGTCCTCAGGAGGACGTCAGGGTACGTGTGTGTGACGATTTGTGAGTAATTTGTGGTGTTCGCAAATGCATTTTCCAACCAGTTTGAACAAATGCAAAATTGTTTTACAAATGAATACACACAAATATGCTGTGTGCTGTATTTTACATATACAGCACACAGCACTTCATTATCAAGTGTGTTAGCTGGAATAACTTTATAACTTTAAAATCAGCTCAAATGAAAACAGCTGATGATGATGTTTTAGTTTGCCAAGGCCGTGTAGCAGAGGTGGTGGTCTTTATAAAAGGTACTTTAAATGCAGTCTTCTATCTGTTAACAAACTATCTGTTGAACATGAACAGATGAGCCTCTCCTTTTCCTCTTCTCTTCTTCCCCACGTTTCCCTTTGTCTTCTCTCCGTGTTTTTTCTCCCCCCTTCTCACCTGCCCAAGGCCTTCATACCCTCCCCGCCTATGTTCTCATTTATCCTTCACTGTCATTGCTCCATCCCTCCTCCTCCTCCTCATCTCTTCATCCTGTTCCCCTCTACTTTTTCTTCCTTTATCTGCCATCTTCTTCTCCTTCTTCCACTTCTCCCCCTTTCCTCCCTTCTCTCCATGTTTTTCCTCATACCCTCCCCTTATTTCTCCTCCCTCCCTTTGGCTTATTTATCCTTTCTTTCTTTATCTTTCTGCTTTCCCCTGTTTTCTTTCCCACTCTTTTTTCTCTCACTCCCTCCTTCCTCCTCCTATTTTCTCCCTTCTTCCCTTCTGTCTGTTTTTTCTTTCTCTCTCTTCTTCTTCTTCTACTTCTCATCTCACCTGTTACATCCTCCTCCTCTTTTTCTCTCACCTCCTTCCCCTCTTGCTTCTCTTTCCATCACAATTTCTTTCTCTTTTCCTATTCCAATTTTCCCTCTTTCCTGCTTTTGTCCAGGTTTTAATCCCTTCTCCTCTCTCTTCCTTCCTCACCCTTCCATCACACTGGTTCTCTTTTTGTCTTCCCCTCTGCCCACCTGCTCTCCCTCTTCCTCGTTCCCTACTTCTTGCCTCTTGCCTTTTTCATCTCTCCCTTTCTACCCTTTTTTGCCCGCTCTCTTTCCTTTCCTCCCTTTTTATTTTCTCTCTCTCATTTTCCCATTTTCTCTCTCCTCTCCATGTTTTTTCCTCCTCTTCCTCCTCCCCTCCATCCCTCCTTTACTCCCTCCCTCCCTTCTATTAAGGTCAGGATGGTGCTAAGTGTCTATCAGTGCTGATGAGGCTCAGGAGACTCCTTTGTTCTCAATGAGGGTGAAAATTCAAAACAGCCACAAGAGCGAATAGCATAACCCCCCCCTCCTCCTCCTCACCCCCCTGCCCCTCCATCCCCTCATCCCTCCATCCTTCATCCCATCGTCCAATCAATCGCTCCTTCTCCCTAACAACTCTATTGATCAGATGCACTAACAACATCTTTCATTTATTAATTATGAGAGAAAGTCTTCCTGGGAATTCTCTCCCTCATTTTCTTCTCCTGACACCCCCCCATCACCCCCCATCACCCCCCAGCACCCCATCTCCTCGTCCCTGCTACCGAAATCCATCTGCCCATCCCTCCATTGTAAAGCGCTGATACTGAATTAATGTATTTTGTTTGGGAACGATTTTGTTGTTGTTTGATTCGGCTTGATCTCTGCTTCTTTCACCTTTCCTTTCTTTGCCCTTGTCTCATCTCAGAAAAGAAATACGAGGCTTTCTGTACTTCCAGCCCTGTGTTCAAGATTTTTAATATTAAAGTGTAACAACAAATATGTAATGCTGCTACAGTCACTAGGTCATCAGGTTCATCCACATTCCACGCGTCACGATTTATGTCCACTACCAAACATTGTGTGGTCATTATGTACAGACGCAGAAGGCTGTGGAGCTTAGGGTGGTGGATGGACATGTGACATGTCTTATCTTCATTCAGGAGACTGGAGTTCACAGACCATCAGGTAACTTTTTACTAAACCTAACCATAATCTTTCCCTAACCATAACAAAGTGTAATGCTGTCCTTTACCATAGTTTATTTACCATAACCACAATCTTTCATTAATCTGAACCACACCATGGCTGCCATTCTTGGACTTCTTGACGTGAATTTGAAACAGGAACCTGTCACTGTTCAGATCTAGGAGGACTCAACTGCATGATTCAGAAACATGGGTAAAACTTCGAAACAGCTCATCTTTATTAAGGCTCGTCAGGCAGAAATCCATAAACAGGTATAACAGGTAACACAGGCTGGAGAGCTACAACATAGAAAGCACCATGGACAGTCTGACAGGAACAGGTGAACACTTGGGCAGGGAAGAATCAGGTGGCTGAAAGGCGGGAAAGCCGGGGTTACTGCAGGGCAGGAGAGCGTGGCAGGGTCTGGAATGACAGGAGAGTTAGTAATATGGAAAATTCAGCAGAGGATGAATGAATGCACGAATGAACTGTGGCAGAAGCAAACCAAGGGTCAATGGTCAGTTTACCTGGAATCAGTGTTCTTTGTTGTCTTATCCTTGTCGACATTTTTGTGTTGCCTCCTCCTTGTTGGCCTTACCTTGTTGTCTCCTTGTTGATGTCTCCTTCCTTGTCATCTCCTTCTTGCTTTATCCTTGTTGTCGCTGTTGTCTCCTCCTTGTTGTCCCTGTTGTCTCCTCCTTGTTGTCCCCTCCTCGTTGTGTTCTCTTACAGTTGCGTTTACAGACTCAGTGAGTCTTCATTGATTGGAGGAGTGAGCGCTGACAGACTGACAAATAGCCTTTTTATTAACGGCCTGTCTGTGTCTGGTAGCCAGAGATCGCAGAGAAGAACAATTCAATTCAGTTCAATGGACTTTATGTCTCCCTGAAGGGCCATTTTCATTACAAGCATAAAAACACTGATTAAAGACAAAAAATAGACATTACTCTCAAACTCTCTCTCTCTAAACCTGGACCACACAGCAGTCTCTTCATGTGGTTTATTTGCCTGCTCTCAGGCCTCGTGTTATCATGTTGATTATAATTGGTTTATTTTACAGAATAACATGGATTTGCATTGACAGTGTGATTTTTAGTATGAGGAGCCAACCAGCAGTGGAAAAGCTGTTTAAAATAATGGCCAGAATCAGCATCAGATTAGATGAACTGTAGCTAATTAACTTTAATTTGGTAGCAACTAAAAAAGTTTGGCTGTTCCCAGGTTAATGTGCTCTCTGCAGCTGATGTCTTTACTCAGAACAAGACTGTTTGTGAGCAAATACAGAATACTCTGTAACACCACTGTAAGGCTGCAAGTGGACCAACAGACTCTTGGCTCCTTTTCTCTAGAGAAATAATCAGCTGTTCACCTCACATCTAAGACTCTCAGTTACAGTTTGATTCATATCATATCAACATTTTGATCTGCTCAGCTTCATAGTTGTGAATTAGGACCATGCATTTATTTAAACATGTCTCATATTATGCTGCTCATCTCTTTTCAGGTTAGCTGTTGGTAATATGATTAAATTAAAGTGACAGTACACAAACAGTAATTTACCAACTCAGGACAGTTGATTAGTGTTTGTTTTTTTTTGTTTTTTTGTTATTATTTCTCAAACATGTGTGTGTTTCTTTTAGCCTATAGAGTGGTTCACTATCGGGTGTTAATGATCATTTATCCTCCTACAGGACACACATTTGCTTTCTCCCTCCCTCCCTCGCTCTCTCTCTCTCTCTCTGGTGTCCTCTGTCTCACCCGGCCCTCAGGGGTGCTGTCACACAATTGGTCCGTGACATGACAACCAATTAAGGACTAATTAATCAAGCTCCAGTTGATAGGTAATATCCTGAGCCACTCGGGGTGAAACTGTGTGAGTGTGTGAGAGAGAGAGAAGGAGTTAAATTAAGAGAGAGCAAAAGAGAGAAAGAGAGAGAGAAAAGGTTTGTTTCCACCCACAGTTTGAACCAAACAAGAATGTGAATTATGTTTACACTTTGAGATGCTTTTGTTTATCATCGTGATTCTAGTTAACTCACCTCATTCAAGCTCTGAACTTCATCTGTAACCCAGAATCTCTCCATATCTCTACATAAGGATTTTTTTTAACAAGTTAATGTTTTTAGATATTTAATATTTTTATTTTTGGCAAACAGTTTTCCCATAAGCCCTGGACCACTGAGAGTTAAACCAGCATTACGACTGAAATGAGTCCATGGGGGAGTCATGTGGCCATGGTTAGAGATTTCAATAACAAGGACACAGAGAGGGACAAGACAGCAGAGACTAATCCTAAAAAACTGGAGACGTGACGTTAGACAGGATGTTGTGTTTTCTGAAATGTTGTATATGGGCCCTCAGGGCTACTGTAGATCTGGCAGGACCACCCAATGACATTCACAGAATTGTCCCTAAGCCATTCCTGCATTGTCTTGACTTTGTGTTTTGGGTTATTGTCCTATTGGAAGGTAAGCCTTCAGCCCAGTCTGTGGTCCTGGATGCTCTGGACCAGGGTCTCATTAAGGACCTCTCAGTACTTCCATTCAGCTTCCACTTAACCCTGGCCAGTCTCCACACCCCCACAGCAGGCTGCTGCTGCCACCATGCTTCACAGCTGGGATGGTTTTGGGCAGGTGATGATTGAGGTGCTTCCAGACATGATGCTTAGAACTGAGGCCAAACACTTCAGTCTTGGTTTCATCAGACCAGAGGATGTTGTTTCTCACAGTCTGAGTACTTTCTTTCTAAAGTCCAGATCAGTGGAGTGCTGCAGTGATGGCTGTATCCCCACACAGGATCTCTGGAGCTCAGCCAGAGTGACCATCAGGTTCTTGGTCACCTCTGTTACCAGGGCCCTTCTCCCCTGATTGTTCAGTTTTGTAAGAGTCCTGGTTGTTCCAAACTTCTTCTGCTTAAGAATTATAGAGACCACTGTTCTCATGGGAACCTTCAGTGCAGCATGGCATGGTTTTCATGGTCATCCCCAGATCTGTGCCTTGACACAGTCTGGTCTCTGAGCTCTGCAGGCAGCTGCTTCGACCTCATGGACTAGCTTTTGCTCTGAGAAGCATTGTCCACTGTGGAACCTTATATAGACACCTGTCGATATGAGGTGTCTTTCCAAATTATGTCCAGTCAAGTGAATTTACCTCAGGTGCACTCCAGTCAGGGTGTAGAATGTAGAAAAAAGATGAGCAAGCCAAATGGCAGCTAAATTTCATCAACATCACAGCAAGTAATTATGAATAATTATGTTCATGTGATATATAAAAATTCTGTTTTTGCTTTGTCATTATGGGCTGTTGAGTCTAGATTGATGAGGATAAAAATGAATTTAAACAATTTTAGCATAAAGCTGCCATATATCAAAATCTGAAAAAGTGAAGGGGTCTGAATACTTTGTGAATGCACTGTACTGCTGCAGTACAAACACATGGAGCAGTAATCACCCCTGCAGTGAAACTCTGTCGGCCCTCTAAAAATAAATGTGATCACTGTGGGGGGGCCCGGGGCCCTCGGGCCGACCGAATGGAAGTATTGATGAGGGCTGAGGAGAGAGAAACAAACACACACACACACACACACACACACACACACACACACACACACACACACACACACACACACACACACAC
>JBBMJY010000008.1:2225153-2240664 GCA_037833715.1 Toxotes lorentzi
CACACATATATATATATATATATATATATATATATATATATATATATACTAACTGCTCTCCATATAAATGGATGCCTATTCAAAACAGGCTAAATAAACAGTTTTACAAACTCAGCTGAGTACTGTGTTACAAACAGTGTCTGTGCTGACTGACTGAATCATGTTTTCTCCTTGAGGCTTGCTGTAGTTACAGTACGGGCTCGCTGCTCAGACGGTTCAGTACCACAAACTCTTGCACTCGCCTCAGCTCAGCTGTGTTCTCCTGCATGAAGAACTGCAACCTGCATGCCAAAGAATGCCGAGAGAGACCGCTTGAGAGCTCTGGGGCTTGGTGGATTCATTCACGTATCAGTCACAGTAGAGAGCCTGTTAGCCTGTTAGCCTGTGGATACTGTTCCCGGCTGCCTGCCTAAACAGAGTCATCATCACAGGGAGTTGATATATTTCTGGGATGTTTGTTGGAACATTTTGTTTCCTCTTCACTCTGAGAACAACAGAGTGTGTGATGAAAATTAAATGTCCCCTTTAAACGTTTCTCACCCGCGTCCTCCAGAACTGTTTATACCCGGGACACTGTGGCATTTAGCACCACAGAATAGGTTGCTTTAGAATCTTTAGATAAAAATAGAACAGCGAAGATCTCAGATGCAAACTCATGTGGACTTTCTACCTTTATGTGAAAGTAGTTTTGCAGTGCTTAATGAATGTGAAATGTGTCTCATGTGTTAAAGTTAATCTTAAATATTGCAGATGTTGGCACAGGTTAACTGTCAGAGCTGAACTCCAGTAATGACTTTTTTTTTTTTGTCTGCACTGAAAATGGACTGTTTGTCCAAAGCAAGGTGACCTTCAGCGTCAGACCGAGTGGCACACATGATGATGATGATGATGTCACGGTGATGTCATCCGTCAAGCAGTTAATTGTGCAGTGGCGTTTTTAATAACTGCACCTCACAGAGGATACGGTTTGTTCTGACCTCACCCCTAATCTGTTAAAGACAAGACAAAGGTAAAGACAGACATGAGGAAGAGACGCAGCGATACAGAAAACTAAAAGATAGAGGACGGAGAAGGGAGCAGACAAAAACTGCCAGGACTAAGAGGAAGACTGACAGATAGGTAGACAGAAAGACAGCTGCAGATAGTAGAAGTCATAACATATGAAAAGAGAAAGACAGAATAAGAGGGACAGGTACAAAAGGACAAACACTTGAGGACAGGTGAATAGAAAAAGACAGAAACAGTGAGATGAACTGTTGAAGACAGTCAGGTACAGAGAGAGGCAAAAACAGAAAGACAGTACAAAGACAGTAAGAGAAAAGGACAGACAGGCAGAGAGACAGACAGGTACAGGTGTTGACCCCTGCAGCATGTCCTCGTGTATCCATCCGCTTGCGTCTCCCTGCTCACAGATCAGCAGGAGGACGGGACCCAAACTTATGATTTGCCCTCTCCATCGAGGTTCCATAACTCACCATCACGCCTGCCGTTCGTTGTCAGCACACGAAGACCTGCGCCGGTTTCGGGTTGAAATACAGCCGCCTGGGCCGTCCCCGCGGTCCTCTCCAAAACAACGTTAGGCTGGAAAAATTGCAGGAGGAGGCGCAGGGTTAATAGAGCGGTCCTCCTCTTTTAATTGAAAAAGTTAAACGAGGCGATGGGGCAAGGATGTTATTACAGGGAATGAGATGGGAGCAGAGAGATGAATGGCGGCCTCAGAGGTTGGGTTAATGAGGACACAGGGGAGCATGTAGGATACTGGACACGAGGGTCAAACGTTTGTGTGTGTGTATGTGTGTGTGAAAAGCAGAGTTCACAAGGAGAAAAGCTACATTTTTAGACACGTGGTGAACTAACGTTTTAGTCTTTCTTCTCTTCACAGAAGCTGATTAGAGCTGAAACCAGTTTTCCACGTACACAGTTTTTGCAGCAAATGTACAATAAAATCTCTACACTTCATTGTAATTGTAGAAAAATCTGTCAAATCGTTTGACTGAGCATCAGAAATGTTTCTTTGGCTTGGAAATTGTAGTTTGATAAAATACAAGTCCTCCAAAGTCCTCCCTATGGACAGGATAATGTCATTTGTCTCTGTCTCATCAGTGTCTCATTTAAATAAATAAACAATGCCGTTACAATGATGTGACAGCTTGGTGAGGGTTAGGGAAACATGGTTTGGATTAATATTAAGAAACCTTCGTCATCATAGTAACAACAATAGCCATGCTAAGGTTAAGGTTAGGGACAGATCGTGGTCACGGTTAAAATAAACCCACGCTGACTGTTGGACCTGGGGGCACCCCTAACGGCCTCCTCGTCCTCCTCCCTATGAGGACTTTGTCACTCTATGACAATCTCACCTGACTTCCTACAATGAACTAGAGTCACAGGTCCCATGGCCACTAGATGGCTTTGAAACATGTTGTTTCTCTTGCCAATGATATTTCTACACGGTTGAGTTTTTTTTTTATAGGCTTTAAACACAATTTGTGCTTCCTGCTGCAAAACCAAGCCTCAAGTTGGTCAAGTTCCTTCTTGACCTTTCAAACAGTAGTTTGACACTAACAGAGGTTCCACTTAGTGGCTCTTTTCAGAGCTTTAAACTGCATGGAGGCAGTTTGAGTGGTCTGATGATTAATATCAAAAATCGTCCCCAAGCTGGACATCAATCGAGATGTGATTTTTGGGGCCACACTGCATCATCTTTCATCAGGAAGTGTTAATGTTTGCAGTGAAGTTTTCCTCCTCAGGCAGCCGTCCAGACCAGTGGCCACAAGAACACCACCAGTTTATCAAGTTACGCTTCAGGACAGTCCTGTGCTGTCTTTCTGCTTCCATTCTTTGTAAAGGAAATCTCCCATCATTTGCTAATTTATTCTCTAACATCCTAACATGCTGAATTGATAGAAACTCACAGGGCAATACAATACAGAGTGGTTAGCTGGGAAGTTGATCAGTTAGTTGCAGTTAGCCTGCTAATTCAGGGGGACCCAGAGACAAGCACTGTCCAATTATACACTGCTTTGCTAGAGTTCTTATGAACCGTACTCGAGTCAGACAAAATTATGAGAAAAAAACATGTTCCCCCTTTAACTGATGTACTTTTAAAGAAAGTCTGACTTATAATAAGTAATGAATTAAAATACATAAAAACAAAAAGTGATTCTTACCTGAAGGTGATAAACTAACTCTAATAACTCAGGGAATGATTTAGAAATTTAAAGGAACAAATGACAATTATTTGACAGCACTTTACTAAACTGAAGGGCTTTTTTTTTCCTCTGTACAATTAGCTGCCAAAACCCTGAGGTAAGTACTGGTGTTATATGTATTCCCCACAGATTTGTAAAAAAAAAAAAAAAATCCTTGTTCTTCATCCAAGTGTGAATTCTTCATCACCCATTCATGGTAAAAACAGATTTAATCACTTCATTGCCACAAAATGAGACAAATCAAGCGCTCCTTTTTCTGTTTAATGTCTGAAACTGATCCAACTCTCCCCCTTCAGGCCCCGTCAGCTCTCACAGCACCCCTCCCCCCTTTACATGCCATCATTTATTAATGGTAAGAGGTCTGCATAAAGCATTAGCCGTGTTTGTGATAAACCATTAGTGATGTATTTCATTTCTCAGTAGGAAACGGAGGAGCGTTGGGGGCCGTTAATATCCGTTAATGTTAAGAGGCGGCGGAAGGGGAAGAGGTTCCTCCCTCTGAGGTGATTAGACCCGTCCATTTAGTTAGAGGACGCGCGCACACACACACACACATGAATACTCACACACGTGTACTCACACATCCTCAAGCCTTTGTACACATGTACCTAGATATCTGAATATACTGCCAACTCACTCCCAAGGAGTCACCAGATCATAGATATACCAGGTGTCTGAGCAGTCATTCATTCTGAAACTCACAGGTAGCCAGTGAAGGGCAGACAGGACTGATGTGATGTTAAATTCCTGACAGCAGTGTTTTGTGTAAGTTGCAGTATTTGGATGTTTCGCCTGCTGATACCAGCGTTAAGAGTATTGCAGTATTCGAGTCTGGAGGAGATGAAAGCAGAGGTGACCTTTTCTAGATCTGCAGATGAAAGGAGTGACCTGACCTTGGTTAAATGTCTCAGGTGGACAAAGTAGGATTGTACAACTTTAGTCACCCGGCTATCAAAAGACAGCTCTGAGTCGACTGTTTCTCAGCATGAGGATGAGAGATAGATCGTGTTAAAGCCAGTGTTAGGGCCAGAAGGTGTAACAATAACATTTCTAATTTGGAGTCATTCAGTTGTAGGTGTCATGGCTGGTGGTTGGAGCACAGACAGACAGGGGGGCAGGAGTAATGAAGGCACTTTAATTGACAAAAGGAAGAGGACCATGGTGACAGACAGATGCATGGATGGATAAGCAGGAAGGTAGGAACAGACAACAGGTAGCAGAAACATCGGAAGACACATGATGATGCAAGCAGATGATCCAGCAAGGAACTGCTGAAACATTAACATCTTGCCAACATGTTAATCCAATAACAGTTTGTAACTGGTTGTTATCGGTTTCCTTTGGATATGGAAACAATTGGCCAATGACTGATTTGTATGTGGGAGAACAGATATGTTATCTCACTAGCTACACATGAGACACTGTGAGTTCATTTTCAAACTCTTAAACTTACATGTTTTTAGATCAATGTGAATAAAGTTAACTGCTTCGAGAAATGAAACGACCACAGCTTCAGTATCAACTGAAAATAATATCATTGGGATCGACTCTTAAACATGAAGGTGTTTTTTCCTGACCCAGATACAAATCGCAGCCCACACCAGTGACAAATGGGGTCTGATGCTTTTCCTGTGGTTGAATGAAGTAGTTTGAAAATGGCTTTTGTTCAGCTTTGCCATCAGGTAATAAATGTAATATCAAAGAAAATCTCCAAATGTGGAATTAAGCCTAGCTTTGTCCTCTATACTATATTATGACTGTATCTCTCAACAATCAACCCTGATTTGTTCAGCAAAAGACACAATAAAGTATCTTGGTAACACAACAGAATGACCCTTTAATCTCAGTCCTGTGTGTGTGCGTTTGTGTATTGGTCTCTGGAGTTTCAGCACACAGGATCTGATATAAATTAGTAATGATGAGCGTGCAGCTGGTGTCAGTACAATGTTCATCTTCACAGCTCAGTCACATTTTGAAGCTTTTCTAAACAACAGAGAACAGTTTGTATCATATGATACATTAAATCCAGACTGACCCCTGCAGGGATGATGCAGTGTGACCCACAAAAATAAAATCTCAATTTATGTCCAGCTTTGGGACGATTTATAATTTTAACAATATTTTTTCATAGGTTTTTTTCATAGGTTTGTTTTTATGTACCTATGGATTGTCGGAGCCACATGATTCCACTAAGCAAAGACAGATTCACTTTAATAATCAGATTCAACATAAGACCCTCCTTTTTCTGCTCCCGCTGCTTGTTAGAGACGGGCTGAGCAAAGTGGAATCTGTACATCTGGAGATAATGCCACATCAACAAGCACAAACTGAGAGCTCACATTTCAGTTTCTTTATCCTGTGCATGTGACCGTTCCACAACAAGTCAGTCAGAGCAATCTAGTCACCTGGAGTCAGGAGACACCTGGAACCTCGACAATCTTGTAAACTACAACAACTGTACATGTTGCAGTTTAGGGAGCTGCCATGACCCAAGACAGCTACTGTAGTCTGCTGTTATCTATGTTACTTTCTGGAAGAAAAAAAGATTTTGTGCATGTTCTAATATGATATTTATAATTTTACACATCATGCAAAAACAAAACTTTCATTCATTTAATATATCACCCAGACCGAGACTCTATTTATAATTATTTATCGGTATATATGAGTCAGTGCAATGGATTGTAATATGTGATATTACAATACATCAGTTACTTCTGTTAGGAGTAGTACTGGAGACAATAGTAATAATAACCTGTCTCCTAAAAATAATCTTTATACACTACTTGTTTGCAGCAGAAAATATGTTTTGGAAGAAATGCAGTGCTGCTCATTTTACACTGTTTGTCAACATAAACTTTATACTAAACTTTATACTTTATACTAATTTGCTAATGGTAGCAAGCTAACATGCTAAACTAAGGTGATGAACATGCTCAGTTTATTGAATGAGTACAAGCAGTTTTCACTGTGCGATGGCTGCCTGACCAAAATGTAGCTATTTAATAAATTCACCATAACATGGTGTGGGTCCAGTAAATCCTGTTTCCTGGACTTATCTCCTAATCTCCTGTGCACCCGTCTGTATACAGTTATGCAAACATCACTATTCCTTTAAAATAAAACACCTTAAAATAACGAAGTAAAACAGAAATGCATACAGCAGAATACTGTACAGAAATGACGACCACAGAAAATGCATAAAATACTCGTGAAGATGCTGAACCCCTGACCAGTGGACAGAAAAGGAGTAATTACAGTCAGTAGTGGCAGTGACTCCAGCAGCATCTGGCAAACATGGGATTAGAAGTAGTAAAAAATAGTTTTAATGTTGTGTGAGTTTTTTCTGATGTCCAGAATCCTTTCATGCATTTAACATTATTCATAGTTTGCTTCATGTATAGGCTCAAACCGAAGCCATAATATCTCAAGGATTCAAACCTAAAAAAAAAATAAATCATAAAATAAAATAGAGTAAAACCATCAGTCAGCTCCTGCCTGTAGCCCTGCAGTGTCACAGCCTCAGTCACAGTGTAATAAGTCAACTGCTAATTACCGAACAAGTGAGATTACAACCTGAGTGTGTTCCAGCTGCTGCCTGCTTGTCAAACATCCCTCCAGCAGAAATCAATAGGTCATCATCTCTACATATTACTACATATCAGGAGGAGAGTGGAGGAGGAGTACAACGCCGTGGAGAGGACAAGAAATCAAAGGAGGGAACAGGAGAAATGAAAAAAGAAAAAAGACAGAATAGGAGAGTAAAGTCTGTGTTGCCAATGCTGGGTATATGAATAAACTCATGTCTTAATGTGAGTGTTAATTTTTGATGAAGGCCCACAGGATGCTAACACCCAGCGAGCCACTTAGCATTTTGTAACCATTAAAATGAATCATTGTTTTATACTCCAGTATTCACAACAACAAAAAAGATACTGTAAATGTCACTGTCTATAACAACAGCTGCACTCTGTCACTGACTGTACAACAACAAAAAACAAAATTATGATATATTATAATCTATGTCATATGATAAAATCTGGGTGGACGAAGCTAAATATCTTCAAAAGAGCCAGTTGTTCATAGCAGCAAGAACCTCAGATATGGTCAGCAGAGGGAGTGGTGTGCCCTGATCGTAGAGCTGACAGAGAAACTCACAATACATCAGCCATTGGCCATTGTTCGAAAAGAGACGGCGATAGCAACAATCAGTCTGTAAACAGTCAGGACATCAATGGTTAAACTGGGAAACGACAAAGCAGCTACAAGAGGGTGTGTGTGTGTGTCAACAGACAGACACACTCGTTACAGAAATCCACTTAAAATGTGCCGCTGAATCACAGTCAATGATTAAACAGTTCGGTGTGCGAGCTAATATTTGGATAGATATTGATGGTCATTTTTACAGATCATTTCCTCTAAAGATGATTAACATGTCTGTTTCTCCATCATCTTACGGTCCAGAGGAAGGACACATCACATTCCGATTGTATTGATTTAATGTGTTAAGATCTTTAACAATGTAGTATTTTATCCAGTTGGCAGCATGGATGAGGTCAGTGTTAAAGTGTGATGAGGACCTTACTTTTTTTTTTTAAGAGCTAATATGAAATTTGAATGTAATGGCTTCCATCTTATAAAGCAAATATTTGTAATAAACATGCAAATTGAAACATGAAACACTGCTGGCAATAAATATGTTAATATTATGTTTCTATTTAAGCAATCGAATCACTTATTTAAGATTCAAGAAAGACTATGGTCTTTGAACTTATGCAGTACTTGACACAATCTTTACCCAGCCTTAAACTGAGTGTTTTAGTGACCTGAAATTAACCACAGGCTGGACATGTGTCACTGTCTCTGCTGTCAGAGTCCTGCACTTTACATCTGTCCACCACGATCACCTCAGTACAAGAACGTTAGCAGTGAACATCCAAAACATATTTGGCAAAACTATTTATTCACTTCCTTCTCATGCTACAGCAAATCACTGCCTGCTTTTGACTCAGATCTACAGGTTTCATGTAAAACGTTGAGGTGAACAAACAAATTTGTGCACTCAGAATAAATATGTGTAAACATATGCACACTATGGAGAAGGAGCAGTTTGTTGCACTGTTTAAGAAGGTTAAACTTTTTATGTATTCTGGTCAAACTCACATTGATTGCGTCTTCTACTACGACTAGATTTCTTCTGGGATTGTGGGTAATACCTGATGGAAATAAAGCAAAAGTAAAAATAAGAATTGCTGAATTAGTTCATCTTTTCTCTGTTGGTCCTCTGCCGCTGTCTATTCCTCTCTGCCACTCCTCTGTGTAAATCCCTCCTTTTCTCTTGATCACATTTACTTTCATTTTCACTTTCATCATCTCATAATCAAACATCCCAGATTACATTTTCTGAAATGAATTGAGTTAGTGTCACTCTGCCTCATGTGTCAGACTGTCCCTGTTTATTCCAAATGATGGGAGGTACACTGTAAAAAATGTCTCATGCCCAGTGAGTGCTCAGATCTCGTCGCTGATCTTTTATTAACCTTAATCATTACCATAATTGCTTTCAGTTGCCAGAGTTGAACTACCCAGTAGCCATGTGCCTGAGTGGGAAAGATGCCAGAGACAGGAATCAACCCCAATTCATCTAATATCAAGGAAGTGAACTGACCAAACTACTGAATGATTAGTAATGTTCCTACAAAGTGTTATCTTTAGCTTCAGATTTAGAAATGCTTTGTTCTCTGTGTTTTAATTCATTCAATTTGAAAGAATCCTCATATAAATATGTTTTGATACAGTTTTTCATCTTTGAACCGATCACTCAACCATGATTTTCATGTCTGTCTAAGCCTTGTACTGCTCACCGGACAAATGTAGCCGATATGAGAAAGTTTCATGGGACTTTTTACTTCAGGAACCCTCAGCATCTGAGACACTGTAAGTTTGCAAGACATTTAACTGCAGTAAGGACAGCTGCTCCTGAGGACAGATGTGACAGTCTGGAAACGTCCGTACCTCCTGTGCCTGCACATCACTGACAGTCATTTCTGGTCTCACCACAGGGTCAGATGGAGTGAAATGATTTGTGGGGCTTGTCATATTTTACAGTTTTCATCTCATGGGGTAAAATCATCCTAACAGATCAGATCAATGGCAGCTCATATAAGGACGGATCAATACTGTTTAGAGACAGACTGATCAGTAAAACTGGTGAGTTCTGATGTCTAGGAGCCTCAAGTTTAATGAAGGAGACAGACGGAGACAGACAGCGAGGGAGGAAGAGGACAGACAGAAAGGAAGGGAGGAGTTTTATCTACAACTCTGCTACTACTACTGATAAAACTGCTCTGCTGGAACTTGGACTTTGACTTTGAATTTGTATTCACCTGCACAAGTTAGAATTAAACAAAGTAGAATGAAATGAATTAAAGATAAAAGTGGAAACTAATGTGCAGGGAGAGGAAAAGGTCAGGTCAGAATCCATGGACCCAACCTGCCTTGTGTCAACAGTCCAGGCTGCTGCGGGTGTAACGGTGTTGGGAATGTTTTCTTGGCTCAGTTTGAGCCCCTTAATACCAGTCGCTTATTGTGTGAATGGCACAACCCATTCGAGTGTTGTTGCTGGCCATGTCCACAGTTCACCATCTTCTATTGGCTGCTTCCAGCAGGATAATGCTCCATGTCACAAAGTAAGTCTTTCAATAACCATTTACAGATTGGGCTCCTTAAAGAACCTCTTTCCAGAAGATTCTTTGAAGAACCAAAACTGGTTCTTCCATGGCATCACTCTGAAGAACTGTATCTGGTCCATGTTAGCACCTGTCAGTGCCCTATTCATACTATATTACTACTTATCCTCACCACCTGGGCACCTTGTTGTAACTGGCACTACTTCCTCTGCGACATCCACCTGTACCAATCAGCTCTGGAACTGCAGATGGAAACAAGAGTCTAAAGCTGATGGAAAGCATAACTCCTTTTTACTTTACATTCATTTTCAAAATAAAATGCGTCTTTGTCTGCTTCATGTAAACGATCTTACACTTCATGTAACACTGATTCCTCAGTGTGTCTGACTGTGCTTCTATTGCAGCTGCTACACCTTCTAACACGCCGATGATGTTATGTTGTTCTTTCTATTACTGTTCGCGCTCTTCCTGATTATTAATGCATATTGTTGTTATAGCTGTGATTGATTAAAGATAAACTGAGTTGGTTTGTGGTGTTGAGCTCGATGACAGCTGTAAAACGTTATAGACGCTCACATTGATCTAAGGCCTCGTCTCCAAACTCTCGTCTTTTATTTCTCCTTATTTACTCCTCTGCTGTTTTTTTCTCTCTCTCGTTTTTGTTTCTCTTCTTCTTAGTTTCCCAAATTCCTCTGTAATGAATGGTGTGTGTGTGTGTGTGTGTGTGTGTGTGTGTGTGTGTGTGTGTGTGTGTGTGTGTGCATGTCTATGATTGATGCTGGACAGCTCTGGTCACGCACCTGCTGAAATTGATTGGCCGGAGCGACTCTTGCAATCAGTGGCCAGTGACCACTGCCAAATCCTCCCCCTTTTTTTCTTCCTCCTCACCTCCTCATCCCTTCTCTTTTCTCCCCTCCTCTTCCTTCCTCTCATCATCTAGCCTCCTTCCGGCCTCTCCTTCCCACCTCCTCTCCCTCCTTCCCTGTCCCTCATGTCCTCCCCCATCCTCCCCCTCCTCTTTTGCCTTTACCCCCTTCGCTTCTCCACACCTCGTTGGTCAGCCGGGTTGCTTGGCAACAGCTGCTCTCTCTCCCTTGCTCTCGCCCAGGTATTGTGGATGTGTGAGAGGAGGAAGAGGAGAAAAATAGAAAAAAGATGACTGATAGAGGGAGAGAGGATTGGAGGAGAGGAGATGGGACAGAGAGGGATGGAGGGCGGGAGAGAGGGAGGGATGGAGGACTGGATTAGAAGAGAAGTGAGAGAGATAAAAGTAAGACGGGGTGAGAATGGAGAGAGGTAAGGATGTTGGTGAAAACTGGATAGAGTGGGAATGGGGGGAAGAATGAGGAAAAGATGTGTGGAAAAGAGTGGAAAAGAGAGGTAAAATGTCAGAAGGCCAGCAAGGAGGGGAAGGAAGGATGGGGCGATGGAAGGATGAGTGAGGGAGGAGTTGAAGGAGAGAGGGGGGAGTGTATTTTCTGCAGCACAGAGACTATCTCCTCTCACCTAATTCTCTCATTTATCTTTTCTCTGCTCTGAAATGGAAAGAAATTGACCTTTCAGCCTCTGGACATGTGGAGCTGCTGGACTCAGGCAGGAGCCCTGCGGAGACAGGGTTCAGCCAATGGACGCGAAGCAGAGCCTTAAAGAGGGAGAGTTCAGCAGCTGGAGTCTGGCTCCATACAGACGCTGGGATGTGCTAATCTGAGGAGTGGATATGATAAAACTGCTGTTTTTCTAGAAATTTTATGCTCAGAGTTGAGTCAGTTTTAGCTTTTTTTATCTTGTTTGATGGTGAACATTTTAATTTGCAGCCAGTGAGATCACACCTGTCTGTGGCGTAACCTGAAAGCAAATCATTTTTGGATGGTTCTTATGTGGTATGCACCTTAACCATTAGGGAGGGGCACCCCACTGGATACCCAATATTATAACTTACTGAATGAAATTAGAATGATTTCATTATCATGTAAGTTTTTTTTCTCTGATATCAAAAAATATTTTGACAAAATGTTCTTATCTAGTTATATATATCTAGTTATATTTTGTTTTCATTATGTTCTCATAAGAAATAAAGCAAGTCCAAAAATGACAGCTTTGGTCTGTAAGAAGCAGCAGAAAAACAAAGATTTAAGCGCCTGCTTGGTCAGTTCTGTTTGGAAATTCTTAGAGTCCTCTGTCCACTCAGCTGGCATTATTGTCACCCAAAAACAGAGCTTTTTCCAAACAGTTGTTAAAGCAGATAAATCTGAAAATGCTGGCACTTTGTTTTAGGGTGGACTGACTTTAACCTGACTTTAGGGAAAATGATGACATGAGCATTAGACCAGATTTAAAAAAAAAAACAACAAAAAAAAAAAACACCAAAAAGAGTAAAAGTAAGTCTTAAATGACTCTTCGTATGAATGAAATGAAACTGTCCAGGTAGAAATGAATAACACTTAAATATTGTGGGATTTTTCTTTCAAAGCTGGACATTGTATACGTTATGATGCGAGGTGGTTCAGATGAAAATAAAATTGGTAAAGTCACACCTGGTGTAAGGCTTCAATGTGCCAGCTTTGCTTCTTTTCTCTACAAGCCTGACAAGACACATGGAAAAGAAATGAGACACAAAAAGTTTAGTCTGAGACTGAAATTTATGCACAAACTTTGCGTCCCAACTTTGGAGCACTTAAAAGTGAGGACGAATTCTCAGAGTCAGAGTTTCACCACTGAACTCAACAAGAATAATGAAAAAAAAACACAAACATACAAGCTGACGACGGCACTGACCTGCAGATTCTTTAAGTCAATCGATCTAACTCTGTCTGTGTAGGGCTCTGCCAGTTTGGCCTATATGGCACTGAAGCGCAGTCCTTCTGCCTAAACACACACACATGCACACACACACAAACACACACATATAAAGAAGGTCGAGTCTATTGCTGTCTGCTGTCTGGACCATGAGTGATGTACAATCTGTCTGCTGTCCTCCATCGATACAGTGGACATAACAAAGCACTGCAGCCTACTCCATTTACACACACACACACACACACACACACACACACACACACATGCACACACATACCTCATCTTCAGAGAGGAACAGGTTCAATCTTGAGGTTGGGATGATGAATTATGAGATGTGGAAAGTGGATTTTTCAGTGTGACCTTGGCTTCATTTACACCCACTGTCTGTTCTTTAACAGCTGAGCTCCACCTCACCTGACATTCACACTCACACAGGAAATAAACAAACCGCTAACCACTGAAAACAGGCCGGATAATTAAACAGGATTACATTCACACCTGATACTAAAATAGATCTGTGTTTAGCCTATAAAGTTTCAGGTTGAGTCCTTTTCAGGACCAGTTTGGTTTTTCAGATCAGCTTTATTGAACAGTTAATATGTTTACCAGTGTATGGCCCCAGGCTCATGGCATGTGAGTTGGTATTAATAATATGAATGTATTTCAATTTAACTGTATTTTATTAATTAAATTAACAGACTAATTGCATATTTGTTTGGGAATTTGCGCCTATAAAGTGCAATATGACCTAAGATAAAAAGTGAAAATTAAGTAAACTAAGTAAAAATTCTGAGTGAAAGTACAAGAAAACTGGTGAATGCCACAAATTCTCTTAAATCACTCGTATGAGCCTCTGAAGAGCAAATCCGTTCATACACTTTTTACATGAGGTGCGTTGTGAATTCTATTGTAACTGATCCCATGGAGGCAAAGAATCCCTCTACATGAATCCACCATGTTCTTTGTTGTGCATCATTATCTGTAAAGTTGCAGTTTTCACATGTGGTGACTTACATTTCACATGTGAAACACAACATGCATATTTGTCCAAAAGAGGTGTTTTGAGTGTTTGTTTCTGTGTGTGACTGAGTGTATGTGTGTGTACAGTACACAGAGTGCAGTAATTTCACGCTCCTTTGGCTCAGGCGGAGCTGCAGCCTCTGATCGTCCACCCGCCCTCTGCTCTAATGACTATTGATTATTAATTGACTCTTTCATGAAAAGTGAGCTCCTCTGATTGGTTTCATATCGTAGAGTTCATATGAAAATCTGATCAGCCTGATTCAAGAGTTCATTTTGGTTTTATTGAAGTGCTCAGTCGACTGCGGCAGCTGAATAGGAACAAAAGAAAAAACACACATTTCATCCTTTCCCAGTAAAATTTTGCATGTTTTTTTTTTTTGCAACAAAAGTTTTATGACCACACTAAAGAAAATTACTTTTATTTAAAAAAGGATTTTCATCTTCCATCCATCCATTTCTATTTCAGTGTTTTCATCTGTCCTTCTTCACTTGTCCTTTCACTTTCATGTTGCTGACGAAGTGCTGCTGAACAAGGCGCTGTCCCCAGAGCTGGTCCAGGTGCTGCTCTGGCTCAGCTGGTCCCACTGAATAAATACTGATGACAAAGTGATTCTCAGCAAACCTGCTCTGGATGAACCCTGCTACCTTCTCTGCCCCAGAAACACGTGTGACTGCCCTTATTTTTGCATCAGCAGCTGCTACCGCACCACAACCACGTCACTTTTTGAAGCTGCAGTATAACCTCTTACACTTCTGCAGTAGAGGGCCAAAGCAGGAAAAACACATTCAGTGTAAAGCTTTGGAACATGAAGACCAGGAGAAAGATATGGACTGAAACTTAACGGAATGACTGGGGTTTATTTAGGAAAAATAAGCCTGTCTAAGTCTGTGATGCATTCGTGACGACCTTTATTTCACTAAAACTTAACTTGGAACCTTTATTGTCATTGTCATAGTTACTTGTCATAGTTATTATTTGCTCCTATGATAGGGCACTGAGACCTGAACAATTACAAAGTCAGTCTACTATCACCTTAAGAACATATCAAGGATTGAAGGACTTACGCCTCAGCAGGATTTGGAAAAACCATGTCCATGTGTTTATCTTCAGTCAACTTGACTGCTGTAATGGTGTGCTTACAGGTCTCTCAGTGCTGCGCAGCAGCCCACAGAGATCCACTCATTAAGACCAGTAAAGTGGATCATATCCCTCCAGTTCTCACATCTTTTCAATCTTCCTGTCTATTAAAGAAGTCATTTCAAACTGCTGCTATCCGTTAATAAAGCTCTGAATGGTTTAGTGTCAGAATACGTTTCTGATCTGCTGCTATGTTATGAACCCCTCGGGATGCCTGTGACAGGTCTGCTTTCTGTCCTCAGAGTCAAGACTAAACATGGAGAAGCAGTGTTCAGTTTATGCTCCACGTATCTGGAGCAAACTCCCAGAGAGCTGCAGGTCTGCTGCAACTTTAAAATCAGGGCTGAAGACTTTTCTGTTTGCCACTGTCTTTTATTAAAGCAAAGAAATACTCATTTCTGAAGAAAGAAGTTGATTAATAAGCATTTTTTTAATAAAGTGAAATGAAATAAAGTGAGGTAAATTAAAGTGTAGTGCAGTATAGTCTAGTGACATTAAGTGCAGTAAAGTGAATTAAAGTCAAATGCAATGCAGTGTAGTGAGGTGAAGTAGAGTGCAGTGAGTTAAATACAGTGAAATTGTCATGACTAGCCCCTATGAGGGGCTGTTTTGTGGACATTTTCTGAATCTAGTTTTGTTTGTAGTTCCTGTTT
>JBBMJY010000008.1:2249407-2264814 GCA_037833715.1 Toxotes lorentzi
ATCTATCTATCTATCTATCTATCTATCTATCTATCTATCTATCTATCTATCTATCTATCTATCTATCTATCTATGGTATGACACTGAAACAAACAGCATTCTTCCAGCTGCTGATCATTTCACATGCAGGAGTCTCTGACATTTGTAGAAGAAATGTCTTCAGTCTTGTAAAATCAGCAGCTGCTTCAGCTTCAGCTTCTCTTCGCTGAGATGAGACACACATCGAACTGTTGTGTAACAGGACACAAAGAAACATGTAGCCTAAGAGCCTGAATTTTCTTAAAGCCTTTCGGATGGTGTGGTGTTGAATTTGAAACAGCATGAAATAAAACCTTTACACAAATAAGCAGAATAATTTTATTTCCAAATTTTTCCTAGATTTCATTTTAAGGAGGATTTTAGCCATAATGGTCACATAACTTAAATCTCATGGAAAGTTATTTAAGAAAATTAAAAAATATATATAATTCTATTAAAGAAACACTAATATAGAAGTTTGGAGTTAACTTTTAGATAAGTTTCTTATTTTATGCTGATCCTTATTCAGCGCTGCACCTCTCTGGCTGAGTCTCACTATCAACAAAGATGGCGGACGATGCAACAACAAAGTAAGGCTGCTGGAGGTCAGACTGCCATCAGATGCAGGTCAAACAGTATTTATATTTATACTTTTTGGGTTTGTTTTAGCCTGGCTGGGCACCGCAGAGGTGGGGTTTACCATGCAGGACAGTATAACATGATCACAGGAGCTCTGACACTGTCTGAACTGTCCTGATGCAGTGAACTCCACTGACCTGTCTTTCCTTGCCAGATGAATCAAACTTACTTGCAAATACTATTTGACCAGTTGTGTCTGTCATAGCAGAGCCGTGACCTGAAACCTTGACATTTTGATGCTCGGTCAAAGGTAGCAGAGAAACAGAGGCACGTTCTCTGATTTAATCAACTTCCCTGCGGTTTTAGGAAATCCTCTTGCTCAGTCTTTTCCAGAGTATAAGAAGATTGGTTTCATCTCTTTGCATCCAGTAGAGAAAGAGGTCCAGGACATTCAGTCCTAGTTTAGCACAAAGACCTGAAGAGGTGGGAAACTTCTATCCTGTCTCCATCAACTGTGGGAAAAAATACACCTCACATCGTTCCCCTGCAACACTAACTGCAGCTTCAACCTCAAGGTACAAGATGTACTATAAGTCAGACAGTTGACAGAGTTGTTGGAAGGGGTTGTCTTTTGATAGAGCTAGGCTAACAGTTTTCCTCTGCTTCCAGTCTTTGTGCTAAGCTAGGCTAAACACATCTTGG
Organism: Toxotes lorentzi; assembly: GCA_037833715.1. NCBI lineage: Eukaryota > Metazoa > Chordata > Actinopteri > Toxotidae > Toxotes > Toxotes lorentzi. Next base: position 2,250,707 of record JBBMJY010000008.1, read on the forward strand.
ACCTTTCTCTGTATCAGATGCACAGAGATGAATCAGATGTCCATTTCCTCATTTGACTCTGGGTAAAACATGGAGCGTTGCTTTTAAATGTGAACTGAGTACTGTTCTGATCTGAGAGAGCAGCCATTCTACCAGGCGACAGCACCAAGGACAAGAAAATTACAAACACATTCAAAATGTCAAGATTTCCATGCAAAAATGAGCACATAGAAAAGCTTACAAAGTGTGTACATGGTTAATCTCCTGGTTTAGTCTTGTCTTTAAATTATGGGGATTATCATTAAATTGAAATGAAAAAGTTGAGGCATTTTGCACTGCAAAAAAATTGTTCATCTTAACAAGTACTCACACCACACGTTTTAAAGCATTTAAAAAATACTACTAGATTCTACAGTGTCCTGAAATTGAGAAAACAAAGCTTCATTCAAGATGTGAACAGCTGCTTTAAAACCAAATGAAAGAAAAGTATGAAGCTGAATTTGGACGAAGGGTGAATATTTAATTCCACATACCCAGTTTAACCATGAATAGCTTGCTAAGATGGACAGAATTACTGCAACATTATGGCATTACTGCTCATTTTCCCTCAGTACACTGGAGTGATTTTAAACTAGATTCACAAGTATGAAAGTGGCTGTGATTCTGCATTTACACTGAGCTGATAGTGTAAATAAAACTGAATGACTTTTAACTGCCGCTGGTTTAAACTTTATCTATTTGCTGAACGGCTCGTCAAACACCTGCACACTTCAGTGAGCTTCTTTTAGCAGGCCTTTCAGCTTTGTGAAGCTGGTGGAGGTGGTGCTGAGAGAGGAAAAGACAAAATATCAGTAATCATTCGTTTTCTGCAGAGCTGAACTGAAGCTCTTTAACTGTACAATTCAGGTTCTTTTCATCATTTTTGGTCGTTATTTCTAAAAACCACTTTACTACAACAAACTCTGCTGATCAGACAATCGGACAGGTGTCACACAACCCATCATTTGGCAGGTAAAACAAAAAATTATCACCCAAACTGTAAACATCAGTCACAGATTACAGAATGAGTTCTTAATTCATCTTTCCCACACAATGAGGGATCATCACCAACATTTCGCGTGGTATTACCACTCCATGTTCAAAGTTATGTGCCAGAGATTGAAACAAAACCAGCACGGTGTGTTTCTGTTGCATCCTGAAAGCAGTTGTGCTTGACTGATTCGGTGAACTCAACACTTTCTTGTACTCCTGTAAAGTGTTTGTATGCACAATTTATGAACATGACTCCAAATTTTTGCATCAGAAATTCAGTTTGGACCCGATGTGCAACAATTCTAACCTCCAAATCAAGTTGTTTAGATAATGTGGCTTGACTATTGGCTTGTGTACAACCTTGTCTGATCATCCGACTGCTTGTGTTTCTTACCCTCAGTGGTTTACAAAGCTGCTAAAAGAGGATGCTTCCTACAGACCTTGTTTTAAAAGAGCTAAAATGCTTCTCAAAACATTTTGATGTGCAAGTGTATGAAGCCGACCTTCTCCTAGCACAGGAAGCCTGGGTTAACCTACAAGTCTCCTCCTCCTCCTTTGTGTAGCTCCCAGCTGGCGATGAAGTATCTGGACCCAGCTTTCACTCCTCTGACCAATGCTCTCAGCGAGGACCTGCAGAACTCCTCTAAATGGAGGTACAACAGCACTGCTTTTATACAGCAGAGGTAGGTTATGCACACTAACACACAGACCCACAGCCACACACACAGTCACTCGCTTTCTGTCGTGTTTTCCAATGATCCTGGAAGCTCAGCATGCTTTTAGCACTTACAGCAGTGAGCACCAGTAGTAAAAAAAAAAAAAAAAAAAAAAACACCCTTCAATTTTCTATTTCATGAGCAAAGAGCACTTCAACAGTGTCACAGCAACAAAAATAAGGCAGAATTCACATGGAACGTTTATCACTTACAAAAAAGTTTGTTGAAAACAGATGGTGGTGTTTGTTGGGGTTCAAAAGCATGTTACTGAATCTGCTTTTTGAATGTAAATACAGATTTGTTTGGATTCATCATATTTGTGAGTTACTGTATTTAAAACGGACTAAAACTCTGAGATTAAAATGAGAGATTTTTCACAATATACAGAACAGTCTGACAACAAACATTGACGTGACATGATCGGCTGATTGTTTTCATTAAAACAGCTGCATGATGGTTTGAAGGTTTAGTGCAACTGTTGTGACTCAATCCAAGTTACCTGAAGTCCCAGCACAACCAAAACAAGTCCAGATAAGGAAAGTCAGAGAGCTAAGTCAGTGAGTCTTGCCAAAACAAATCAAGTCAAGTCAAGTGTCCAGTCTTTAAGGGCAAATCTAGTAATGAGTTTTAAATCACTAACACTCATAGTTACACTCCCTGTTACTGTCTTCTTTATGTTTCCAGGTCAAAATCTGAGACCTCAGATCAGGTCTCACAGGAGTCAATTCCAAGTCAAATCAGAGGTTCTTATTTTTATGGCTTAAGTCTGACTCAAGTCTATCTCAGGTCTGTTCCTCCGTCTTTTAGCTCACACGTTTACTCGTGTGTTTGGCTCAGTAGTAGTGGAGGCTCTGGTAGAAGCAGCAGTAGTTTTCCTCCAACCATGGAGCCAAAATCAGATTTAGATAAAGTCATCATCAGCTGAGCGACAGCATCAGGAGATGAACTGCTTACTTTGATCCTAATGCATTTTAATACCGAAATGGGATTTGACGGAGCCAAATGGTTAAGAAGCAAAGCAGCAACAACGCAAGAGACAAACTGCATAAACAGTCTGCTCCTCCATCATCCACAAACATTAATCTGCACACTAATAATGTCTGATGTAGATTGAGGATTAGATCATCATCATAATCATTGTTTCAGATTAGACAGAGGGGCCGAATGTAAATGCAGAACTGGCATAAACTGGTTTTATTTTGTTTATCAGATCTGTTCACTATTTGGTTTAAACCCTTCATCAGCTTTTTCCTCTGATCCACTGTTTGTCATTATTACAAATATACTTATATTTCATATCCAGCTGTGAAATCACCTTAAACTGAATGATCTGGAACTGAACTGACTTGATCAGACATGTTTAGAACTGCAGGAAGTAGACATAATAAAGACAACATTCATAGTATACAGTATACAAAGGAAAGATTCGTGTTATTTGGACAAACTTACATTTCAGATTTCGTGTGTATGGTAGCTGTAGAAAGAACAGCGTTTTTTTTTTTTTTTTGCAAACTGATTTGTGGAAGCTTACAGTCTGTCTGTCGTGCAGGAATGAGATCTCTCAGTACATCGACATCCCCCACAACTTCACACTGACACGAGGTTCGGTTCGAATCGGACAGCTGATGCATTACGACTACTCCAGCCATAAGTACGTCTTCTCCATCGGTGAGAACTTCCACTCGCTCCTCCCTGAGGCCTCGCCCATCCTCAACAAACATTACAACGTCTGTGCTGTGGTGGGCAACAGCGGCATCCTCACTGGCTCGCGCTGCGGACCCCAGATCGAGAAGTTCGACTTCGTCTTCCGCTGCAACTTTGCACCAACCGAGATCTTTAAGAAGGACGTTGGGCGGCGGACCAACATGACGACCTTTAACCCCAGTATCCTGGAGAAATACTACAACAATTTGCTGACTGTGCAGGACAGAAACAACTTCTTTCTGAGCCTGAAGAAGCTGGACGGTGCCATCCTGTGGATCCCCGCCTTTTTCTTCCACACGTCGGCCACAGTGACGAGGACACTGGTCGACTTCTTCGTGGAGCATCGAGGTCAGCTGAAGGTCCAGCTGGCCTGGCCTGGAAACATCATGCAGTACATCAACAAGTAAGATACACCAGACTACCACACTACACATCGAGGTCACATTTCGACTGCAAAGCATCCTACTTCATGTAATTTAAAAAAATAATTAGGTTGGTTTACTATTCAGTGGTTTTACAAAACACTTTTTAAAGCTGAGTAATTATCAGTTAATAAGTTTGACCATTTCCACCAGGTAAGGATGGTCAGCCCTGTTCCCCAGCAGTTACTGAGTGTCACTGAGTTTTTCTTTGTAAAATGTGTTAGGACCTGTCTGTCTCTCGCGCTCTGTCTGTGTTTTAAATGTCCCCGTGTACCTCTGTTCTGTTTGTGGTCATTTGTGGTACCAGGCTAACGTGTGGCTGCGTTGTACTGAACTGTGCTCTATATGGCAAAGAGGAGATTTAGGCTCCAAAGCCGGATTATAAGGAAACAGCTATTTAGTGAAAGGTATGGTGCAGAGCTGTAACTGTGTGTGTGTGGAGAGGGATTTAAGTCTGGTGCTTAGTGTTGTAGTGGCAGAATAGGCAGCTCGTACAGTAGCCTAATCTTTGCCAATCCCATTAAATCTACCTGCTCTGGAAGAATTACCACGTGTAAGCAGCTCAGACAGCTTTCAGCACCTCGAGGACTCTCTGAGACGCTTTTGTTGAGGCCAGTTTGGAGAGTTCCCCCTCTGTGATGCTGCAGAGCAGGACCGCCCGATGAAAGCATCAACAGTGATCAGATTAGTTTTTGTGTGTGTGTGTGTGTGTGTGTGTGTGTGTGTGTGTGTGTAACTCTCTGAAGTCACTTCTTTCAGTAACAGCTTAGTCTCAGCTCAGCAGTGTTATGATTGACCTGTAGAAATAAATGGACAAAACCTGACAGAAGCTCAAATTCTGAGATTTTAAAGGTTTAAAAGTGTTTCAACTCTTTTTCAATTCTTTTTAACATAAAAAAAATGATGACCCTAAAACAGCCCTTAAATAAAACCTTGAAATGTTAACAGATCAGTAGAGGCAACATTTAAGGGCTCCACTTTAGTCTACGAACTGAATTCAGCTGTTTTATTTCTTCATACATTGTTATTATGAAAAATTGAAGGATCTTTCAATTGCACTTTTTACTTATTCTTAACAGCTACTGGAAAACCAAGCAGCTGTCGCCAAAGCGCCTGAGCACCGGCATCCTGATGTACACGCTGGCGTCATCCATGTGTGACCAGATCCACCTGTATGGCTTCTGGCCCTTCGGCTGGGACCCCAACACGGGTAAGGAGCTGCCGTACCATTACTACGACAAGAAGGGTACCAAGTTCACCACCAAGTGGCAGGAGTCCCATCAGCTGCCCGCCGAGTTCAAACTCCTCTACAAGATGCATACAGAGGGATTGCTGAAGCTCACCCTCTCCCACTGTGCTTAGGGCTAAAACTGCAACAGGTACAGTGCTTCCTCAAACTCCTCAACGCTTCCACGGGCCCGAGTTGTCAAAGTGACGAGACAGATACGGGCAGGATTCATGCGAGTTTGTCAAGAACAAAATCTTGACTGTACGGTTGAGTTGGTGCAATGGGCTCTTAAACTGTTTTCAGCCGAAGATCCCTGAGCAAAAGCCCATAATCCTGCACTCAAGACGAAACGTTTGTACAAACTGCAGCAGCTCAAGAAACAAGATGTATTTATTTTCTACTGCTCAAGAATCTAAAGTTGAACAGAACTGCAGTTGGGTTTTTTTTTTTTTTTTGGAAAAGGTGGCTGCAGCTGAACTTCCAGGCGATGTTGCTCTTCAGCAGAATATCACAGATTCGTATTATTCAGTGGTGTTTTTATCACTCATCACTCTGGACACTCCAGCTGCAAATCAGCAGACTGACCATTTAAAACCAAGGCTGACGTTAGCACTACATTTAAAAAAGGCATATCCGGAACAACACAAGGAATAAAAATGGCAACTATCATCACCTACACTCATTTTTGTTCCCAACGCTGCTTACCTGTTGGATTTGGGCTCTTATTGAGAACAGGATAATATTTGTGTTTGCTCCCTTGCTCCATAAAATAACAATACAAAATAACAATTATAATAAGGATATCAACTAATCATAGATTAGTCAGATGCATGGTAATTTAGTTACCATTTGGGTAAATGTTGTTACCCAAATTCAGTACATTTCATCCTTGCTGCATATGCTGAATTTTTGGCCATTTGCAGAACAAGTTAACAAAGCAGTACTGACACATCACCTGATAAAGTTCTTAAAGCCAACATGCAATCCAGCTGCTTATTAACACATCCAGCAGACACAGAGCAACATTATCATCATTTGAGTTGTGTTTATGTCCATATGATGAATGTAAGTCCAGAATGCACTCATTTTATCTCTGGTTTGGTCTCCTCCTCATTTTAGCTGTTTTACTGTCTTTACCAATTAGTCGCTAACTGTGTCTGTCTGCTGTTTGGTGCTGAGCTGGCAGTGTACTGAGGGTTTATCAGGGTTTATTTGCTTAAAAAAAAGGAGTCAGAGTTTTTCAGCAGAACCTCCTCTATGGCACTGACCAGGAATTAAGTAGAAACTATCACTGAGGCTATTTAACACCATTAGCTGTCTGCTATGGCCCTGGTACTGTTATAAAACAGGAACAACTAGCACAATACTGAGTCAGGTTGTGTGTCCACGAGAAGCACAGAGATTTTGGAAAAGGCAGGGCTGTTTGTTGGGTTTGTAAAATGCAGCTGTGCATATGGTAACATTACCACAGCAACAAATCTGAGGAGCCACTGTTTGCTTGTCACTCAGGCATCACGAATGAATGGAACAATTCCATGTCTGCAATATAGTTTCAAATTAGGCAATGTGAGTTGTGCTCAAGCGTACTGGAACAAATTAAAAGTGACAGCCCTAATTTGTAAAGATTGCTAATGGCACTATTCTATTTTGTGTTTAAAAAAATATCATTTAGAAAATATGTAACTTAGAATAAGCTTATAGACCTGTAGTCTTATAAATCACCACTTTACCCAGGTGGCTCCATTCACACCCAGTTATTTTGTACATCTGCTCGTGTTAGATGGTGTTAGTGAGGGATTAGATATTAAACTGAAGTCGTCGATGAGCTATGACAGTAACTGGTAACGATACCGAGTGGACACAAATCCTAAAAGTTGTCTCTCACCTTGAGACTCAGGAAGCACAACAATATAAATTATGATCCTAATTGGTTTGTTGTTTTGGATGTTTGGATCAGTACTATTGCTTGGTGATTTGGAAGAGAGAATTATTTTGTAGGATGTTTCATATTTCATATTAGTATGTAAGTTTTATTTTAAAAATATTGTTCAGGATAATGAGAAAAATCTAAACCAGTGTTAGCTATTTTGTAAAATCTTAAATTGATCTGTGTGAATCAGCTGCAAGGGCCAAGGAGAAAGAGCGCTGCTGGATTATGACTCTACAAGGAGACAGTGACAGGAGGCAAACTGGTCCCCTGCACAGATGTTGGATGTGTTACACCCCCATCCATCAGCCTGACCTCCACACCCTTACCTTCCACCTTGGTATATAAATGACACTGAATTCTGGCTCTGAGCGTAAAATATACTGGGCTGGAATTTAAACCCCCACAGAATGCTACTGTTTTTTTTGTTTTTTTTTTAATACTGTCTCTTAAACCAGCTCTTATGGTTAATTCATACAATACTGCAATTTTCAGTTTTCATCAAACAAGGAAACTTAATTGAGATTGTATTAAATGATTTTGGTTAATGGTTTTGATCAGGTTTTCTTTCATTTTAATGGCAAAATCCAAACTGGTCCAAAAGTCCACAATTTTTGTTAATTTGTTTACAAAAAGTTTGGCCCTCTTGGCATTCCATAGAATGTATGCATTTGTATACTCAGGTTTTTGTGAATGGGTACAGTTGTACAAAGTACATTTATTGTTGCTTCTGTGTGTGTTTTGTGGTATGTTAATGTCTTGCAGGTCCATTAAGTATTTGCCATTTGTAATTAATTAATGATTCTGATTCAAAACTTTCAGTAATGTGGATAATTTCCATCATATTCTAAAATATCCAGGATATATTTATACTGTGTATTTGTGTTTCTTTGTAGAAACACAAATACATACTGTATAAACCCAACTTTTCCTGCTTTTCAGGCAAATGAAATATGAATTATCATATTCAACATGCTTTTTTTTCATGTATATTCATATGTTGCTGCAGTGTGTCATTTAGACAGAGTGGACAGAAACTGAGACTATTTTTGTAATCTGCAGCTGAATTTCAGCTGTGTTTTTGCCTCTGATTTGTTTATTTATTTTTTTGTTTCCTACAGATATAATATTCGATCTCCTTTTGCCACCTTTTATTTTTGTAATATACATTGTCAGTCAGCATCAGGTAACATTTTTCAGAATGTATTTTTTATGTTTTTGCATTTTGAATGAAACTCAGATATCAATGAGGCTGGCTCCATCCATATCGATATGTCTTTAGAGATCACTGAAGAGTAATATATATATATACTAAAACCACATTTAGATATCATACATAATATGCTGTAGATTAACAAATATGTTTTAGTCATCTGATACTTGAAATAAAAATATATCTACTCTGTATTTATTTAATCATTTAGTCATTAAAATGAATGAGATGATCAATTTGGCGAATGAGTCCTGTCTTGTTTTGAGTGGATGGTAACGGATCATTTCTCACACTGGACTCATCACACAGAGAAAAGTATTAGCCCAGGTACAGTAGCTGGTATGGGTCAGTCCTGAGAGCTGGACATTGCGTAGATTCAGATGAGTTCAGGTGAGTCAAGTCAAAAGCTTTTACTTACACTGAACAGGAAAAAGAAAGGAAATGTTTAATGCACTGAAGTGACTCTTACACGGCTGGCCTGGCCCTCGATTTTCTAGCTTTTCTTCTGGCTACCAAACTGTTTGTTCAGTTCATAATGCGATAACTCCAAAACTGACTGACTTCACTATCACATGACCTGAATTTCCGTCTCTGGACAGGGACACTGCACTGCACACCCGTGTTCCTGTGAGGTACAGCTCACCACACTGACTCACCAATGGTCCACATAAAGACAGTCAGCATGTTTGTCAAGGAAAGGGTTAAAAACAGAAAACTTATGTGTGACACTGATAATGTCTATCAGATAATGTGTGTGTGTGTGTGTGTGTGTGTGAATCAGTGCCACATCATCAACAGTAAACAACGATTTGTCCACGTTGCACAAGGGTCAGACCTCGTTCTGTGACCTTTAACCTTTGTGGGGGGAGGAGACAGAGACCATGTGGCGTAACATGTTGAAAACAGAGCGAGGGTCGGTCAGCTAAACAGCTTTTCAACCATAGTTTCAACCATTGATTCACTTTATCCTTTTGTCCATTTTACAATTTATTTATTTTTTAGTTTACCTGATGTAAGTCTATGTCACATCATTTGTTTAAATTGCTCAGTATCCAGTGAATATCAGATGGAGGCTGATGACAAACTGAGATGTGCAGTAATGATCAGTAGAGATCTTACTAGCTACAGATATACTGTTTTTTCTTTTCTCATCCCACTTAATGTTAATGATTGATTGATTTTTAACTTCTTTACTGTTTTTTCTCTTTCGATCGTGTGTTAGTCACCAAGTTAGTCACCAACATCCGAACCATACCATCCTCTGTTAGTCCGCTTAAGGAGGACTTATTTTGTGTGAGTGTGTATGTGTGTATGCGTGTGTGTGTGTGTGTGTGTGTGTGTGTGTGGTTGTACTTGCATATTTGTAAGAATCACCTGTGAAGTAATCTGCTCCCTAACCTTTACCGAATTCTAAACTTAACCCACTGTCTTCATTTTGTGCCGTGATTACGTTTAATTTATCCAAAAGGTCAAAGGTCAGCTTCACTGTGTGTGCCCATGTTGAAACTTTTGTGACTGTCTAGACCGTCTGTGTTGCCAAGTTGAAGATGTGTGTGAAGGATCCAGATTTGAATCACTGTCTACTGTCATGGCTTCAGCTATATGATCTATCAGGATCAGCTTTAATGGCCAAGCAAAATGTGAGAACTCATACAAGGAATCTAATTGTTTATTGTTTCTCTCACTGAACTTGCACACTACAGAACAAGAACAAAGCTTAGCAAAGTAAAGTCAAATCAATTTATTTATATATCAGTATATCACAAATCAAAAATTTGCCCCAAGGAGCTTCACAATCTGTAGAGCAAACATCGTCTGTCCTTAGACCCTCAACTTGGACGTGGAGCAGCTCCCATTAATGGACAAAATGGAGGAAACCAGGTGAATGTTTTATCTGATCTGATTGTTGGGGAAATAAAACCGCGTATGGCAAAAAAACTGTCCTGACAAAAACGTCCTCACTTTCCTAAAACGTTCTTACTGTCAACTTTAACAAGATACATCGACAGCGACCTGCAGGTTGATACTGTGCTGCTGGTTTTTAGGGAGGGGAGCGTGGTGAGTTGTCCAGCCTCAGAGGTCAGAGGTTACAGAGCGTCCTCTGAACCATGGCTACGATATAAAGAGGACGACGAGCCACAGGGAATTTTCTCCAAAAGGATTAAAACCAGTTGTGTCTTTTACGATGATTTTCATATTTTTGTGATTAAAATAACAATTTTGACTGTCTGCTAAAGTTGTGTCACACAACAGCAACTAAACGCACATGTAGTTGCAGCAACACACAGTACAAGAAGACTGACAAGAAAATCCTCTACAGTGATTTATTTATTTATTTATTTTAATTTTGGAAATAAATTAGTTTGTAATTAGTTTGTCTTACGTTCTTCCACTAAATAAATAAACACAAAAAGCTCCAGGATTAAAAAAGAAGATGATGCTGCAACAATTTAACTGAACTGAATTAAATAGGAATTAAATAGAGAAAAACGTCATCGAGTGTGTGTGTATGTCTCAGTGTGTGTGTATAAATGGCTTCTTCTTCTGTCTTGCACATACATAACCTTCCTGCAACCTAACTCATAATCAATGACTATGTTCTACTGATGAATGATGTTATTAATTCTGTATCAATAGATCTGAAATAATCAATAATAATCACAATGATATTGATAATGTAATATATAAGAACTGGTAGAACAATAATAATGAACAACAATGGAATAATTTGAATTTAAAAAATTTAAGAAAAAATGTACTAAATAACAAATCTGTTTGTGGATATTTGCAGAAATAAATTTTAAAATAACATTTTATTTTTTACGTCAAATTGCAGATATTTGGTGTCAAAATAAAATCTTATTCTTTGGGTTTTTGAAGAAAAGAAACAGAAACAACTGCAGTAAGAATGTAGGTCAGCGTGTATGTAAATGAGAGAGGTCAGATGGCGAGCGCCAGAGGTGGCCGACCTCTGACCTGTGACCTTTCGGTCCTGCAGCCTCATGTCAGCAGCTGCTAACAAAAGAAAACCTGCGGAAGTCAACCGCTGGATTTAAAACAAGCCTTTGTAACCTAACTATTTTTTCTTTGAATAAAGCAATTTGTAAACTTTCATGCATTATAAAAACTGCAAATATTTTTTTTTACCACTGAATTGAGTTCCTTCCTAATCCAGTTATGTATTGCAGCTTTACTTATGCATCTCTAACCTGTAATTTTCAAAGTAAAATACAGCTTTTAAAGATCAGAGAGATTGATCAATGAATAATACGACAAGAAGCTTAAATATTAAAGCCACAGAAAATCATAACCAAAATAAAATAGAACAAATGGCTTCTTAACTGCACATGCTCAGTGTGACTGTTGGAGTTCAAAGATAAGGAGAAACAATTTATTGATTCCCGCAGGAGGAGATGAGGTCACCTCAACAGCAAAGCGTGAAAAGAGCCGACAGGGAAAACACAAACGAGCACAAAACAAACAAAAAAGGACGAAGATTAATAAATGGGTGAGAATTTAAGTATACAAATATGTAGACTCAGATGCAAATATACGCAAGGAGGTTACTAATAACAAATCTGTAAAATAAATCTGCCCAGATTCCTCATAAATACTTAAATAAATAAATAAACAAGAATAATTTAATTCATTTCATCATTTTGTTAAGAATATGTCATTTTAAAAATACCTTTTAAAAACAGCAGATTCCTGTGAAAATATCAATAAATCCAAATAAAAAACTGATTGTAAAAACAGAGGAAACAAGTGGATGAAACCCACAAGACGACAACACGACATGTCCACAGCTGAGAAGCAGCAAACACAAACTAGTGAATCATAGATTAAAAAAGTCCCAAAATAAAAAGTCTTCTGAATGTTTACTTCCAAATTACACACTTCCTCAAAATAAAAAAAAATCTGTATTTGAGCTAAGCAAACAGCATTGTAGGTCAACAACGTTCATTTTACTCATTATTTAGAGGCAGCTTAAGAATGTGGGGGCATTACTTTTTACAGTGTTGTCTATAGATATATGCTATATGTATGTATGTGTATGTCTGTGGATGTATAAAGGTGTGTGACGATAAAGGAGGAAATGTGTTCATCAATCAAATCAATACAATAGTTAAAGCTGTGTAAAAAAAACAAACTGATCTTTTAAATAAATGTGTGAAAAACTAATTAACATTTGGTCCATAATGTATATTTGATTAGTAAACAAATAAACAAAAAATAATGCAATAATAATAATAATATTGATGGAGAATACTTATCTGAGGTATGGAATCATTATCACACAGTAAAAAATAGAATTCATTTGTTTTGGCAGATAAACCAACTCTACTCAACTCTACTGCCTCCAACTCAACCACGTGGACATATGAAATATTAATGCAGCTCCTCTTCCTCGTCCTCCTCCTCTCCTCCTGCCTCTCTTTGATCAGAAGTGTGAAAACTCAGAAACTCTCGGCCTCAGTCTTCAGCCGTCGCGCTCATGGCTGGCACCGTCTTTGGGGCCGAGAGGAAATCAATAAATCAAATGTTATGATTAAAAGAGCAACAAGCCAGAGGACATTAAATAATCATGCAGGGAGGAGGAGGAGGAGGAGGAAGAGGAGGAAGAAGACCCCCCTCCTTTAGTCCTGTAATTAATAAATGTGCTCTCTGTTAGCTAAACTAACCTGCTGCTCCACATGTTTCCTCTTCAGACACTTTTGTTTTGTTTTTACAGGAAGTTATATGATAAAACACTGTTCTTTGTCTGACATATAAAACAATGCTCTAGAAAATGAGCCATGCTGAACAGGATACATGTGTGTTTCTACGCTGACAAAACGCCTGCAGGGTAATGAAGTTTTTAATGAGCAGTGTTAATTGCCAGGGTCAGGACTGTACCAAATGCCTGCCAGAGTAAAGAGGGGTTTGGGGGAAGCAACACTTTTGTTTGTTCATTCCAGGATCTGATCCGGTGATGTGGTGCTATTTATTGTGGCAATGTTGTTTTAAGGGTGCACAGAAGACGTAATATTTTTTGTTTTTTTTTTTAAAGAGAGGTTTGCATCAAAGACTGCAAACACAATAAGTGCACACAATAAAACACTAAAAAGTGTTAGACAGGTGTCAAAAAAGTGTCAAATAAAGGTTTATCTGCACTGGTATGAGTTTGTAGTGGTGCAGATGATAAAATATTATCAGACAGAGGAGAGATGGTAAAGGGCTTCTTCAAATCAAAATCTGGTTTTTGAGAATTTTGTTCAAAATATCAGAACGCACACACAGAATAGAGGAACAAAGAAAACATAGAATAAAAGCAAAGCCATCTCCTAATGCATTACACAGTCATTAAAATAAGCTAAATGTTATAGTTAAAAGGATTTCACAATAATAAAAAGAAGTTAAAAATTCAGCTAATACCAAACTAAAGATGACTGGCAGGTCTTTAATACTGAAGTGAACGAAGGCTGATGCTTTTTCATCAGGATCAGCTGGCAAACACATAAAATGATCATTTTCCATCTAATGCTCCAGAAAAAGACTTTACTTCAGTTCATGACCAAAACCAAATGAAGCAATGAAGAACTGTTTTAGATTTATTGCAGGCAGCAGTGTGTTGTTTTGTTTCTTGTCAGCACAGAGCAGGTTCCTGGTTTGTAATTGAGCTGCCCAAACAGTGTCAGTGTCAGACTACAGATTTTATACAATGGAACAAACTGGGTCAGAATTTATTCTACAAAAGTGGAATAAATTAAGTCGGAGAAAATTATTTACAGCTGTTTCTGTCTGTCCATGTGTATTTATACCGTACTGTGTTTTACAGAACACACACACACACACACACACACACACACACACACACACACACACACACACACACACACACACACAC
>JBBMJY010000008.1:2264914-2284273 GCA_037833715.1 Toxotes lorentzi
ACACACACACACACACACACACACACACACACACACACACACACACACACACACACACACACACACACAAACACACTGTTCAGCAGAGTTAACTAATGTGCTCAGATGAGCTGCCCTCAGATCCCTGAGCTTCTGCTCTGAGAGGAAACTGAGCTCACATGGAAATTCATCACTAATATTGATCTGAATTAGCATGAGTTGCTTCTGCCTGTGGCCATGTTCTCTCTGATGTTTGCTAAAACATGTGTGTGTGTGTGTGTGTGCTGTACGTGTGTGCTCTCTGCTGCTGGTGTGAGTTTAATGAGAGGAGACGATGAGCCCGTTAATGATGTGAATTACGAGAAGTATCCCGATTCTAAAACATTATTTTGTCATATAAATATTTTCTTCTCTCCATCTTGATCAGTCTCACATCACAAAACCATAAAAAATAAAAGCTGTTCATCCTGAGTGTTCATTGGAACTGATTCCTAATCTTTCACATTGTTTAATTGGTACCCTGCCTATTTTTCTTGTTGAGATCACTATGAATAATAACTGTGTAATTGTGTTTAAATTTTATTGTGTTTAAGTTTTATTCTACTATCACTATATTTCAGCTTTAGAATAAACAGGAAACTTTAATTTAACATTTTAGATCTTATTCACAGCTCCTAATGAATTCTTTTGAAAGGCCTACACTGATTATTTTTCTTGGAATTGGGCAAATTTTGAAGCACCGTCAGAACTGTGAATTACTGGTAAAAAAAAAAAAAAAAAAAGATTTACAGGAAGTAGAATAGGACAATTAACTTCAAGAGTAAAACATGAAAAAAAAACCCTTTTAATCCCTTTTTAGTGTTGTGTCCACATTTTCTGAGGGGGCAACTGGGACTCATGACCTCTGTGTTTCTAAAATCTGCAAAAAAAACCCCATAATTTTAAAGAGTAATATTATTTGTATTTATACATTTCAATACAAATGCACCTGATGTTTGTGTCCCACGTGATGCAAAATTACATTCAGAATCAAGCCTTTCTCCTGAGTCAGTGTATTTATAATGTGGTATTAATGTTTTTATAATTTACTTTTCATGACTTTGTTGCTGTACTTTATCATTTTACCAACTTTTAGCCTTTTTCCATAAAAATATGTGATATTAATACTATTGGTTAGTAACATGTTAATGTTATTTACCTTTTGGTCTGCCACATCTAATGAGCACAAAATGTGCTTGAAGCTCAGTTGTATTCTGTTGCTTCAAATTGCTTGGTATGGCAGCATGTAGTGAATAGTGGGTGTGGGGATTATGTTGTGTTTTACTTCTTCCTGTCACTCTGTGTTCGATTTTGTTGTTCTTGTTGTGATTTCTATTGTCTTACTGTCTCACGTTTGTAATTTTAAACCTACACTTTGTTGGTTTCAGAACACAGAACCAGCTGGATAACACTAGAACACTTGTAGAAATGCTGATTAATGAGCGCTGTCCTTATAGAGGAAGAAATTAATAAAATAAAATAAATATTGCATGATTGCATGATTACAATTCTACATCCTTTATTTTGAAAAGCATGCATTCAGCATTCAGGTTCAGTTCAACATCTTAGTTACTTTTGCTCCTTTCTTTTCTTCTCCTTTTTTCTTTTTGTTGTTGTAGCAGCTGAGAGAGATGGTGAATCCTGTATAAAGTTATATAACCTGAGATGTAAATTTACCTGTCAAATTGTGAGTATTTTGGTTGTTTAATGTGTAATTTAATAACTAAATCTCAGTAACAAAACCAGAAAAGACAGAGTTTTAAATGGCCGTTTAGGTGCAGAATGGCTGGAGTTTAGCAACAGGTCAAGAATGTACAATGGCTAATGTACAAATTCATAAGGGCGTGAGATGAAAGGCTGTTAAATGAGTGTTTATTTAGAGCTGGAAACACAGTGATAATGGCGTGCGGTCACATTTGAATACAGCGGGTCGGCTCTGCACGCGGCCATTGTGTTCCCATTAAAAGCTGATTTCACGGCCAACAGAACTGCAACAAAAGAGGCAGCAGGTCCGAAAGTTTGAAAAGACTTGAAGAGAATAAAGGAGGAAGAGAAAGAGGAGGAGGAGGAGGAAAAGAAGAATAGAAGAAAGAAGGAAGATGATGGAAGCTTTACTTTTTTTCCCAAATGGAAACTCAAACCCAGTGAACACATTTCATCTTATGTATTCTCCATATTCATAGAAATCTCTATATTATCTCTGCACATATAAACTATATACATGTCCCATGAATCTGTGGATCAGCTCCATAAATCTCTACAAATCATATCATCCATATATTTATTTATATCTTCATGTATCTCTAACGCTCTGAGTCATCGATCTAAGTTCAATTCAAATTTCTACTTGTCTCTACGTCTCAGTAAAACCTCAATGTCTTTTTTATCTCTGTGTACGGATTTCTGAACATCTCTATCCTGTATCAGCCATTTACATGTATTTTTATAAAGCTCTATGTTATATCCACACACCTAAACACAGTGTCTAACACATTTTTCTCCTGTAAAGGTTTAAATAAATTAACACTGTAACTCCAGGTACTATCTCAGTGTATTTCTATATAAAGCATAATTAAACAATGTGATCTTTTCTTATCTGTGACAGACTAAAATATATACATGTTTACAATATATTTATGCTCTCTATCTCTATAAATTTACACACACATTTCTAAGTCATCTCTATGTGTTTATGCAAATCTCTGTATATTTTCTATTAATTACAATGCTTATATTAACTACACTTATCTGTAATTCTTTTTCTTTTGCACGTATTTCAAAATGTCTTTTCCTGTGTGGCATCTGTCTACGCATATTTCTTCTATATGTATGTGTATTTATAAAGATCTATTTTTTTCTCCATACATTTAAATACAGTTACATATTTTCTATTATCATTATCTCTATAAATGTGTTTCATATACATCTCAGTATATCTCTGGATAAATATTTATAACACGTGTATTATCTTCTAATATATATATAAAAAATCCTGAAAATAAATCTGATAAATCTTTTTATTTTATGAAAACTACATCTCTATTAAATCTCAGTGTTTCCTTCATATGTGAAATGTGTCTAAATATGTATCTTATATATCTCTATTGCATCATATTTCATATGAATAAATCTCAGTGTTGGATCCAACAATTTCCTCTGCAAATCTGTTTGAGCTCTATTAAACTCTACATCTCAGTATATTTATATAAATGTCATCATATGTTGCTTTGTTAGCTTTTATATCTCCAGCAGCCTTCCCAAAATTATTTTCAAATTCTTTAAAAGCGTCTACATTATTTCCATTTAATTGTTTTATCGCATATATTTTTATATATTTACATTTTAATACTTTCTCCTACACATATCATTGTAAATCTCTTTAATCTCCACAAACTTCTTGTGTTTACAATATGTGTCCTACAATATCTCTACATGATGCAAAATATAATTTTGCAATATATAAATTATTTTTATATTCTCCATCTCCAGCTCTGTGAGAAATCTATTTATTTATGTAAATTTAACTCTGTGAATCATTATCTGCACAACAGATATATATCAACACAATCTCTATAAATCTGTCTGTATTCTCTCTGTTTCTGCGTCTCTTCCTGTGAGCTCATCAACATGTCGTTTAAATTTAACACCAAACATGGCTGCCATGAAACACCAAAACTGAACAGGACTCACCAGCAACTAACCACTGCAGGAGGAGGAAGAGGAGGAGGAGGAGGAGGAGGAAGAGTTTACAGCCGGACAGATGGACCCCCATCCAAAAACTGCTGGGTCATTTAGAGAGAGAGAGAGGGAGGATGACACTGGTTATATTGAGAGAAAAGAGAGAGAGAGAGAGAGAGAAAGAGAGAGAGAGTCAGTGGGACAGATGCGAGGCAAAGCGGAGCAGTGTTTGTCACTAACGCTATGGATTAGCATGTGGTCTCCAGCACAAAGCTGCAGATCAATACTGCTGCTCTGTGCACAGCAGATGGCCCAGGACAGAAAGAGAGAGAGAGAGAGGGAGGGAGGGAGAGAGAGAGAGAGGACAGACCTGAGAGGAGGAAACATCCTGATCAACCTGCAGCTCTGCAGCTTTATTTTCCATTTTACAAGCTGCCGCTCGCTTTCAACCACAGCAAATACAACTGAGCAGGAAACAGCAGAGGAACCTGGTCTCTGTCTCCAACTCCTGCTGCTCTGTCTCCTCTTCTAAAAACTGCTTCACAAGTTGCAAAACGATTCATCTGCCCTAAAATTATCTGTTTATGTTTCGATGCATCTGATGTAAATTGTCCTGCTTGTATTGTCTCTTTGCAATTGTCTTCAGTTTCTATCTATTGATCGTTTAAAAGAGGCCTTGTTTCTCAGTGTGTCTCTCAGATGGTTGAAATTACTAAAGCTGACTGATGAATAAAGCTCATGCTCTAACATCCCATGTTTCTCATGCACTGAAGCACATTGATGTTGAAAAGCTTTACCGAAAGGCACATTTTTTTGTAGATGATAAAAAAAATAGTATCCACATGGTCTGTGACCGAAAGAGACCTCAACAAATAAATATTGCACAGGTTTAAGAGCGCAGACACTTTTTCCCATCATTGTATGTTTAGCTTTAGCACTTCCAGCAAACATTTATTTGGTGAACATTGATCCTCATGAACCAAAATGATACTTATGATAAAATGTTCCACTCCATTGCTTTAAAACGGAGATTTAATCTGTTCACTGATCAGAAAAAAACAAAACATCATTTATAAATGAACTGAACAATAAAAATCCATTTTAAAACAATGTGGTTAATATAAGTTATCATCATAATCTAAAACTTATATAGATTTAAAAATGTATTGGGAAAATCCATGTTAAATAAAGCAGAAACACAGCAATTGTGAGCTGTGACACAACATGTCCCTGCACAGAATGTAGATATACAGGCTAATGATTATCTCAGCACACAGTCAGCCAGTCTGCCTGCATCTGTGCTATAATACCACTGAAGTCTACCTGCATGTTCATAACCAGCTTTAAATTCAAATTCACCTCACAAAATAAAAATGTCATCAGGCCCAAATCAGATTCTCTCTCCACATAAATAAATGTTCTCCCTATTTTACATCCTGGTCGTGTTCCAAGCAAGAAACATGACAAGAGGGACAATAAAAAAACAAAATACTAACTTCAGGGGTTTGATGGGATTCTTTTACACCCTATATACTACACACACACACTGTAGTTTATTTTGAGTCAGTCACACAGTCACCTCCTGTCCCGAATACTCACTAAATCCAAATGTGGATTAATTCCCTACTGAAAACAGTAGAAAATAGTGGTAAAAAAATAACGACACCATTTCCTGTTTCAGTCACATTTGATTGACAAAAAGCATAGTGCCCGTCTGTTTTTGAAAATTTAGCATTTTTTTTTATTTACTTATTCAAATATTTAAATAAACCTGGTTATTTACTATCATGAAGGATGTGTTGTGTTTTTCCAGTAATTGAATATTAGAGGACAAAGTAATTAACTCTAAAACTGCTGAAGTAATGATTCATATCCCCACTAGAAAGTCCTGTTTCTCTCTCTCCCTGTGTGTGTGTGTGTGTGTGTGTGTGTGTGTGTGTATTGATTCATTTACAGCCTGCCAGTCGTGTCTCTCAGCTTCTCTGTGTTTGCAGCCGTTGGACAGTTGACCTGTTATAACACTGGGGACAGTTACAGTAACTTTATGGGGAAGCTTTGAGGCCTTGATAGGAATCTTGGTTTTATCTTTGATAAAATGACAAAAAGTTGACATTTTTGTATGAGACGCTGGTTTATAAAAACTCAGGAGTTTTCAAATCATGAAATAAATCTTCAGGGAGGGGGCGGAGCTTCAGTCAGTGCCTGGCAGTGATGTCACCGTTTTTTTACACCACCATATTGACTCCAAACTCTATCACTTCCTCCTCCGTCTCCTCGTCCTCCTCCTCCCCAGCAGCTGCTCCTTTACAGTCTCCCTCCCCCGTCTCCTGAACATCCCCTGTCCACCCTCCCTACTGTGTCGCTCCTCACCTCATCATCCCTTCTTAATTCAGCCTCTTCCATTTTCTACCATCCAGATCTTCGCCTACATCTCCACCGCTTTCCAACTCCTCTCTCTCCACCTCCTCATCCTCCTTCCTGTCACTTCTTCCTCTTCCTTCCCTCCTCTCTCTTCTTTGTGGAATGTCAGGTGGAGCACAAAATGGCTGCTGCCTCCTCAGTCAGTTTTCCTCAGCAAAGAAGCTGAAAGTTTGAGGAAAAGACAGACAGACAGACAGACAGACAGACAGACAGACAGACAGACAGACAGACAGACAGACAGACAGACAGGTCGTCCCTCAGCAGACCCCCTGCCTGTCTCTCTGACAGCTGATCAAAAGAAGAAAATGGGTCAGGCTTCTGTTCTTCTGTCCTTAATTACACAACAGTCTTTAAACAAAGCAACATCTGCCCAACTACCCATCCTGCTTCTCCTCCCCATCTCTTCCTTTTCCATCTCCACCACCTTCTTCTCTCCTTTATCCATCCCCTCGTCCACCTCCTCATCATGCAGGCACTCTGAATTATGTAACACTTTATTTGACAGGTCTGTAATTTAATAAGAATTTTCAAGAAACTTCCTTGAAAGAACTATGATGTTGGGTTTGGATGATATAAACAACAGTTGAGCTGGTTCACTTCCTGTTAACTGATTCCAAATAACTGCGCACAACCTGAAGACTTTTTAGTCAGAGCACAGCAGGTCAGCTGAACATGCAGAGGAGTAAAAGTTTGTCTACAGGCAAAATTACAATTCTGTGTCTGTGGAGAAAAAAGTTTCCAGAAACATTCAAATAATGAGTGAATATTTATTTGGGATGAAGAGTTGTTTTTGTTTTTTTTTTACCTGATAAATGTTCCTGGAATCTTCCCAGGAAATTCTTATGAAATGACAGGCTGTTAAACTAAGCGTTACGGTGAATGGCTTTAAATTTGACTTGTCTTTTATTGCTGCTAAGAGTTTTTGGAGGAAACAACTGATGAAAGGATCAAAGAATGTTCATGTGATGTTAAATGTCTATTAAAAGTATAACATTTTGACTGGAAAAGCTTGAAAATGAAAGCTTTAATGAAAACAAGTTTTTTTTTCTTACAATGTTGTGTGACATATGAAGATGCTGCATATAAAACAGGTTCCTGGTTACAGTTCATTTTCACCGTAGAACATTCCTGCAAAGTGTGTTAAAACCCTTAGACACTGTTGTTCTGCAAATGTTTATTTAAAGCCACTATTACTGACATTATGGACATTTTACAATATGAGTGTATCAAACGAGAGTATGACAATGTGATGAACCCCTATTTTTTCATCGGTCTGCAGCTCCTCTCATCTTTACAGAGCTTTATAGTGAGTTTCAGCTCATTGTTAATCTGTTCAGCCCACAACTTTACTGTTTTGGTTCACTCTCCTCTCTTTTCTTTTGGCCGCAGCAGCAGCAGCTTCTTTCAGAGACGAATCTCTAAAAATCCACTGTCCACTACCTGCTCAGCACCAAACAGTGGAAAAACACAGTTAGAGAAGCTTTTGAATATGGTGGAGAATTTAGCAGCTGAGGAACTGGACATTTCCCTCAGGAGGCCAAAAAGAGAAAGACTATTAGCCTTACATTTGTCAGGTCTTCAGAGGCACAACTCCAAATGAATGACAGTGCTGCTCTGTAACCAGTGGATGATAAGCAGGGTTGCCACCTTGGTATATATCTACCAAGCTAAATCCAAATTTTAAAATGCAATGGAAAAATGAGGAAGTCGACTTACAGAAATAAATTTGTTAACCTTAAATTGTTAAGCTTTCTGTGTCTTGCTCAGTCTCTGCCTGAAAATGTTGATAGGACAGATATTTCACTTGCTGCTGTTTGGTTGGTGCAATACAACACAAAATAACCCCAAAAATAACAAAAAAATGAATGAAGTGGGAAAAAAATGAAAAAAGCAGGAGCCAACAATAAAAATGAGTAATAAGAAAATGAAACTGGATCAGTAGAAATATAACATGCAAATATAATATAACATCATTTCTTTTGTTGTGATTCACAACTGAAAAATATCCTGTTGTATTGTGTATCATGTTGTTGTTGTTGTTGTTGTTGTTGTTGTTGTTGTGAAGCTGTAAAATTACAGTCAACCCTGATGTCATGGCTGTTTGTGTTTACATTACACAGAAGGTGGAATTATTGGTAATTTAATATAAAATAAATGCCTGATTGTTTTGGTTGTTGTTTTTAATCTTGTTGTTTCATGATGATGGATCAGTGAGTGAAAGGCAGACAGAGAGAGAGGCAGACAGAGTTATTAAGCAGTCATTTGTCCTTGGAAGTGTAATGAATTGTAAAGTGAACAGGCTACAGGCCATAATGCTCTTTCAGTGCAGCTCCCGCGCTCATCACTCCACCCAGGGACTGTCGATAGAGTCCCAACGTGCACCAACACATCATTTACACCGCAGCACTCCACACTGTGAGCTACAACAGCTGCAAACATCTGCCCAACACCGCACGTGCCATCGTGCTTTAATGTGTCACATAACACAACAGAACATATTTTTATATTATGTTGTATCATGTCATGAGATGTCATGATAAGTTGTCATGTCACATCATATGATGTCGTCCTTTCATGTGATAACATGTCATGTTATTAGCATGTTTTGTTGTGCCATGTTATGACATTAAATGCAACACAGTGTGAGATGCTATTTCATTTTATGACACATTATGTTGTGTTACAGTGCATATGAAGTGCATGCAAAATTATGAGAATATTAGTCATTACTGTGAATTTTCAGTATCATTTTTTGTACTTTTTTTTTAAAGGAATTGTTTGTTTTATTTATTAAAAGATTTCACTGTAGAAATATATTGATTTTCCAATTTAAGGATGAATTTACTAGATTTCATTCCAATCACAGTATTATTGGAGTAACACAGGTGAACATAAATGCAACAGACAAACCAACATTTACAGACATACACAGTGTGTTTTCCAAAAGGAAACACTGATCTCATTTGGTGCCATGTACACAATATACATCTTTATGGTTGTATCTATCTAATATTATAGGAATGAATATTGTTCATTTCAGTGTGGATTTCTAAATATCAGGATATGAAATGGAGATATAATCTGAGAAAATAAAAGCCTCAGAACAGATCATAATATGAACACTTTACACTCATGTATAAATCCTACAGATGAGTGAGTATGGTGATATTAAAAGAGTATCATAGAAATACTATATAATATTGATGTTTCATTCAAAACCAACCCAGAGCAGCTTCACTGCTGTATCATCAAAGACGCTGATTGGCCAGTCGGTCCGTGCGCCACGCCCTCAGGTCCCTTCCGGACGTGCTGATTGGTCCGACGCACCGTCGGTCACGCGGTTGACGCCCCTCCGTCCGAGACCGCTTTTCCCCCTCCTCCTCCCGCAGCATGTTGGGTTGAGCGGTCGGCTAGGGGACCGTGGACAGCTCCCGTCTGAGGAGCAGAGTAACGCAAGAGGAGGAGAGGGCTGGATATGGGGGAGCCACCGCACAGGCCCGTATGATCGAGATAAAAACACTTTTTTTCATGTGCACAAAACGGGTAAAGTACACAAAGACTGCGAGCTGGACAGGCCTTAGGAGAACGGGGGAACAACCGAGGGAGTGAAGGAAAAGGGGGAATACGGCTACTGACCCATCCCGGCGCATCAGGGGAGAAGCAGCGAGAGAAAGGAGGAGAAGGAGAGATAATTCCGCTCGACCTGATGGACTGAGAGGACAGATGAATGAAGACTGCTTACACTAACGCCTATAGATGCCTGGCCAAGGACCTGGACGCTTACGCCATGAACACGGACATGACAATGGACGGCATTGGCAGCCTGCATGGCGGGGTGGCGGTGAGCTCCGTGGTCCCTGATGCGGAGCTGATGAGCGGCCACAGCCCGCACCACGGCCGCGTGAGCTCCTCTGTAGCGGCGGGGGGACACGGGGCGGCGGCGGCGGCAGCGGCGGCGGCGGCGTCCACCCTGCGGATACACCAGGACCTGGCCGCCGCCGCCGCGTCATCCCGCTCCGCCATGGTGTCCGGCATGGCCACGATACTGGACGGCAGCGGGGAGTACCGGCCGGAGCTGTCCCTGCCGCTGCACCACGCCATGAGCGTGCCCTGCGACACGTCCTCTCCCGGGATGGGGATGAGCGGCACCTACACCACCTTAACCCCGCTGCAGCCGCTGCCCCCCATCTCCACCGTGTCGGACAAGTTTCACCATCATCACCATCACCACCACCACCACCAGCGGCTCTCCGGGAACGTTAGCGGGAGCTTCACCCTGATGCGGGACGAGCGGGGACTACCGGGCATGAACAACCTCTACAGCCCCTACCACAAGGACCACATGTCCGGGATGGGTCAGAGTCTGTCCCCGGTGCTGGGCAACGGCCTGGGCTCCATACACAACACCCAACAGGGTCTCCACAATTACGGCACGGCAACGCACGGAGGCCACGACAAGATGCTGAACTTCGACGCGCATCACACCGCCTCCATGCTGGCCAGAGGGGACCACCACCAGCACCGAGGCCTCGGTGGCCCGGCGGCCGGGATGATGCCGCACCTGAACGGTATGCACCACCCGGGGCACCCGGCCACCTCCCCTGCGGGTCACCACCCCCACCCCCACCTCCAGTCTCCATCCCACGGGCCCGTGTTGGCTTCTACCCGGGAAAGACCGCCCTCCTCCTCGGGGACGCAGGGGGGGAACAGTTCGGGGCAGCTGGAGGAAATCAACACCAAGGAGGTAGCGCAGAGGATCACGGCGGAGCTGAAGAGGTACAGCATCCCCCAGGCCATCTTCGCCCAGAGGGTGCTGTGCCGCTCCCAGGGGACTCTGTCGGACCTGCTGAGGAACCCCAAACCCTGGAGTAAACTAAAGTCAGGCCGGGAGACCTTCAGGAGGATGTGGAAGTGGCTGCAGGAGCCCGAGTTTCAGAGGATGTCGGCCCTCAGACTGGCAGGTAAGAGCGGAAAAAATACAAACTGCTGTGCCACGCTGGTGTTTTGGTTTGCTTTATTTCAAATGTATTTAAAATTTAAAAGAAAAACGAAAAATACCCACCGCCCCCCCAAAAAGAAGAAACAACAACAACAACAAAAAACAAACAAACAAAAAAAAACTAATGTAGTTCTGACTTTTCATCTTTTGCTGGCTTTGTTTTGGTGTCTCCTCTCCAGCACAGCGCTCCAATTTAGGCTGGGTGAATGAAATTTATTTAGAATCACTGGTGTTATGATTACCATTATTGATCAATAACAAAAAGAGATCGATACGAAATGACAAGGTCATGGGATTTCCCTCCAACAGTCCCCTCTCTCTCTCCGCGCTGTGCAGTAACCCAGATTTTTTTATTTTCCTGTCCCTGAGGATGAAACACTGCACTATTATCAGTTCACTGTTTTGCTCCAAATTTCAGCCAAATTAATATCAGAAAGGCTTCACTTTAAAATATATTATTAATATGTTTTCCCCTGGGGAAAAAAGAAAAGAAAGGGAAAGGGGAAAAAATAGGAAAGACAATGCTTTCCTTTAAAAAGATTTATTTGAATTTGGGAATTTACACCTTGAAAGTTTTTTTTTTGTTGTTGTTGTTTAATTAAATCTCTGGTATAACATCTTTATTTTCAGAGCTGGTCAGTGGCATTGTGCTTTTATTTAAGGGACTGTATTATTCAGCGGCTGTTACTGCTGCCATTAGCCTGTTAAAGGCTTATTGTATTCTTAGGGCATTAGCAGAGAGAGAGAGAGGTGTCAGAGCAGACAGCGAGGATCGGAGGAGGATTTGTGTCTGATGGTGAGGAGCTTGAAGTGATCATAAACATGAGGGTCTGTAGAATCAGTGGGTCTGGTGCCCCCTCTAGTGAGGAACTGGGTTTCTGTCCCAACAACAAGCCTCTATTGTCTGCAGGGGGACAGAAGCAGCAGCAGCAGGGATGGAGAAAAATTAAAAGGATCAGGTGACTTTTAAGGATCAGGTTGAGAGTGGATTACATTCAGTTTTGCAGGAATACTGTAACATAAACAGAGCTGAATGTTGTTGGTGGAGTTGAGTTTGTCTGTGGTGAATTTATAGTAAATGTGATGTGCTAAACAGAGGTGTTTTTAAAGCAGATTTTGAAATCTGTGAGCTATAAATGTTTGTTTTTTGAATTTTACATTGTCTGTAAAAGGCACAGGTGAAAAATTTACTTTCGCCAGATTTATTATTGGACTTTAACCAGTGTGGAAGAATGTGTTTGCTGATTGGGGTTTTCATCTTCAGGAACTGTTTTCTAATCATCATTTATGCAGTTAGTGTGAAGCAACATGAAAGTAACACGAGCTCAGTAAATGTTGTAAATGTTGAATCCAGTTTGTTTCCTTTTTTCAGCGTTGCATTAATGGGTCTGGTGTGTCGTGAGTTAATTTCAAAACGTTTCCTTTCGCAATATTTTCCCTTAAATTCAAGCTCAGCAACTTTTACTGTATAAACACAAAATAATTTCAGTTTCACATCAGTTTTTTTAAATTCCAGTTTTTGTGTCATTTCTGCACATAACTAAAAAAAAATAATCAAAAATCAAAAATTCTATTAAACCACAGTTCAGAAACACTGAAGACAAAAAGAAAAGCTACATTAAAATAATAAAACATGTCTGATAAAGAGAGGAGGAGTGTGGGAAAGAGTAGTTTAAAACAGTGAAGGGTGTGTTGAATACTCTTATTGCATAAACAGGCCTATTTCAAGCTTTTTTTTTATGTTTATTCATCTTAAAAAGAATTAGAATTTTCTCAACCATTCACCGGACAGCGACAAATCTTATTTGCTTGGTTTCAGTTGCAGTGAGTCAAAAACATTTTTGACTCTATATGTTTTTTAAGGTGGAGTCATGTTTCATTTAACCTGCTGCTGCCCCTTTAGCAGGCGTTATGATAAACAGATGGAACTACTCCTAGAAAAGTTACCTTAGGATCACTGGGAATATCATGAGCTTTACGGGTAATACATTTATTTTCCAGTTTTAAACAAACCACAGTTTGAATGTGCCCCGCTCTCAGGTTCATTTTGATTCTTTGAAGTAAAATACCTGTACTCCAGAATTTCTCATAGCAATGGAACAGTCTGTGTAAGTATAAAGACTTGACTAAACAAAGGCAACAAAGAATTAAACTGCTATATACAGACGAGGTTTGAAAAAAGTCTGAAACAGATTTATGTATATACACAGAAACAAGTAGATAACAAAACACACAGTAGGCTATACAAAAGAAATTATTGTGGGAAAATGTATTCACATTAATTGTGGTGTGGTTGTACAAGTAGTACAAAAGTACTCGGCAGTGCTGGAATAAATATTATATGTAACAGTCAAATTATTTGAGTAAAATCATCATCATTAAATTGTGATTAGAATTAGTTCCTCTTGAGTAGGCAGCGTTTCCTTCCTCTAAGATTATATCAATAGAAATGAGAAAAATTAGCAGGAAGCATTTGAAATAATATGAAGTGAGAATTCTCTGTTGGTTTTCTTGTTGCTGTCCAGTGAAAACCACGTGTCTGTATTTGTGATTTTGAAGTTGGAAAAAAAAAAAAAAGTCTAAAACTCATGAAATTACCCTAAAAATGTACAGTCTCAAACATGACAATGTTTTTCTCATTTAGTGAGAAGTTCAGGCTTCACGGATTTGATTGGACTGTGTATCAATTTATTATTACACTGTGATTTTATTTCTAAAATTAAGATTGAAGTACTTTTTATGTGTTTTCAGGCAGTAGTCAGCCTGTGGTGTGTTTAAACTGGCATCACAATAATATGTCTAGCAATTAACCTTTGGTACAAACTTTTTATCTTCTCCAGCTACATTTCATATGGACATATTTTCAATATGATATGTTTTTCAAATATATATAATTCCAGGCCTCTAAAGCAGTAAAGTAGTATGCTTTCTGTTGGAAGTAAAGCGTGTCTGCTTATATAACATTCAAAATTACATTTATATTAAAATATAATTGTATAATAATCATAGAAATGACCTGACATTATATTTCATAAAGTATCAATCATTTTGCTGCTATAAGATAAAAAATCTGTAGAATGCCAGGAAGAAAATGTAGCCTTGGAAGAAGCAGATCAGAGACCAGAGATAAGCAGAAAGGTGACAGAGCAGATTCAGTGGATTCTGAATGTATATTGTGGTATTAGTTGATTTTATTGAGTTCCTTCTGAGAAGTGAAGATGTAGTAGGTATGTGTGTATTCCCGTAATATTTTATGTAGGAACTTTTCAAACATCAATGTAATGCCTCTGTAATAATTCTAAAATTATATTCTTTATGAACTCAAAGCATCTAAGTTCGTATTCAGTATTACTCTCAACATGAAATTTCATAATGATGATCCTTTATTTTTTTTATGGTGAATATTAACTTTAGTAAATGGAACAGTGATTGTTTTTACACATTATATAATATTCCTAAAAATGTTGTTCCTGAAACAACATTTAAATGTCTTTTTTAAGATATCAGCAGTATACCCATATGATAAACTTATTTTATTCATTATGGTATCTCTATAATTATACCACAGGGTCTCAGTGTGTTGATAGAGATTGTGTTCTATTCTCAATCTTTTTTTTAAAATATCTGCTATGGTTTCATCTGACACATCCTGCTGAATCTTCTGATATTCTGTGGCCGCATCGTATTTCAATGTTTGGTCGTAATATCTGTTCAGAATCGTTTTAGATTTTGATCTGGAATTTAGTGTGGCTGTTTTTGAAGTGAGGCAGAAGCTGCATTATTTATCACATAAATGTATTATGGTTTTAACTGTCTGAACAGTCTTTGCCAAATAGATACTTTTAACAAGTAATAGTCCAAATAAGAGATGTTTTCTTTTTTTCTTCTTTCTGTTAATAGAGATCCAAACATCCTAGCATTGACAGCTGATTGTCAGAAAACTGACCTGAAATCTGTTCTGACTTTGTCCAGTTCAGACCTACATGTTTAAAATTTGTGCACATGCTGGAGGAGATTATCTCTGCAGGACATTACTGTTATTTCATTATGGGTTCTTTGATTCTTGGGGCTGCTGTGTGATGGTATAGGTTAGTAGGAAATGATTGGAGTGAGGGTGGATGGAGGGTGGAGCTGGAGGAGAGCAGGGGAGCATTCATGTGATCTGTACTCGAGTGTGTTATAAAATGTGGAAGCATACAGATACACTCTGAACAGCCTCGCAGTCGTACTGCTGTCTGATGGAGCCGCACTCATCATCTGCTTTCCCTCTGATACCAGAAAGCACTCGCTGGCTGCTGCATGTAAAAGGTTGTTTTGCTTTTCAGAGAGATCAGCATGTAGACAGAGACAGACAGAAAGAGAGGGAGAGGGTGATGACATGCAACCACGGACTTTGCAGTTATGTTTGCACCTTAGCTATTAGGCTACCGAGGCCCTATAAAACCTTTGTTTTCTTTTTAATTTAAGAGATCAACAACCTAAAAAGCTCTGTGATTTACACGCATGTATCTTCTGGGGAAACTAGTCACCAATCCAAGAGTCAAAGTCAGTTTTGTTGACTAAAGCCAAGTGTGAGGCTACAACCTGGAAGCTAACTCTAAGATTATTAGGCTCAAAAAGTGTTAGCGTTGCAGACAGTTATGCTGTATACTGTGCTGACAGACAACCTTCACAAACCATTGTCAAAGGAAAAATACAGTTATGTCATTATCTAACTGAAAACTGACATATTGGGAAGTCATCTGTGCCTGGCTGAGGATGTGTTTGGGCTGGTTTTTACTCAAAGACTGGAAGCAGGGGGAGTTGGGGGGTGGGGGGGACTGAGGCACGGTGCCAGGATTTCAATTTCAGCCACAGTAATTTTGGCTGGGCCTTTTAATTACAGAAGTTAATACTGTTTGCCTTCCTCTGATTGCTCCAAACTGGTGGTCATACCGTGGAAGGTGACTGGCTTGTATAGATCATTATGATACATTTTAAATCTTCTCCTAAAATATTTGTAGTGCTGAGATGGCTCATTATTTATCCGCCACCGTTTGTATTTATTAAAAGCTGCACAAATCAAAGATGAGATGGGCCAGTTATACATGTGGGCAGGTCCAGGCCTGTTAGCCCCACCCACAGCGCGGTGTCTGACGTAGCTGCTGAACTACCTCCATCAAAGTACGAAACATACACTTTATAAGAACTTCAGTCCTGTCTGATTTACATGGTGTTAACAGGTGTAGAAATAGAAAAGGTGAGACTCTGTGTGGCTGCTTGGGTAACAACAGTAACGTTTCACTTTAACGCACTCTGTGCAGTGGGATTCTGCACTGTAGAGGCCGGCTATCTTAAAGGAGAGGAGCTGCAACAGGACCAGGCTGAGGTGAACAAAACACAGCAGAGTACAGAGTAATGACACGATCTGATTTTGATCTGCGTTATTTTAGCCGACATGGAGCCACTGAACTATGGATGGGCCCTGATACGGATCCAAAGGACCAGCTCGGGGCATCTCTAATAACTACTTGTGTTTCTGAATTTCCAGAACTGAAACTGACCTCATATTAAGACCAGGCAAAGAAATATTTGCGTGTCAGCACGCTAGCAACATTAGCATTGATGTTTAGCACAGCAGCACCGAGAGTTTCGGAGTAGTAAATACTGAAGCAACCTACGCAAAACACTTGGTTTTCCCCTGTAATGGGAATACATTATATATGCTGAGCTAGGCTAAACATGTCCTAAATCTATCTCATGTAAGTGAGACAGCGCTGGAGATGATGGAGTCATAATGCCTCCACAGTTAAGATATTTTTACATAGAAACAAAAATAGGAATTGTTTTTCTTTCTGGTTTTAACCTGGGATTGTGTTTTACTTGTTTCTATTCGTTACATTTGGCTCATCTCACAGCTCTCTGTTTTCTCCACGGTGACTTTAAAATGACTGTAGAAACAGAGGGAGCTCCAATTCCTAGATCAACAACGCTACAAGCAACCAATAGAGCTGAAGTCAAAGGTCAGAGCTGCAACACTCAGACAATAGATGGAGCAAATATTCCCCTGACCCTGAGACGAGCAGGGAGGAGAGAGAGAAGCAGCATGCAGGGGGGGAGAGAGAAATAAGAGAGCTGGGAGATGAGGTTATTTTTGGTTTTCGTCTCGCTGAGTCTGCTGTTACATTATCTGCATTCATGTTCTGTATGTTCACGACAGTGAAAATAACAGTGTCATAATAATTATGTTGTGAATCCCATCACATTCCTTCCTCGGTTCTTTTGACTCTATTTTTCATTTTCCTTCCTCTCCACTCATCTCTGTATGAATCTGTGTCGACCTCTCTAGATGTAATCCTGCCGAGTGGTTGGCTGATTAATCAATTCAATTGTGTCTGTTTTCCTAAACAGTTAATGGGTTAAGTGATTTTACTGCGAGGATAAAACGTGGCCCTGGAACTGCTAACAAAGCAGCCACAGTCTTTGAGACCTTTGACCTCTCACATCAGGTGACTCGCTTAGAATTTAGCTGTCACATTTGATTCTTGTCCAAATATTAAATTGAAATTTGCATTTATGGTATGACCATAATTACATGATATAGCCAAAACTATGTGGACACATGCCCATATACTTTTGTGTATGTGTAGGTTGGGGGATGGTTTTCGTGGTTTTGTCCTGGCCCCTTTAGCCTGGTTCCAACCTCTGAAACCTTGGTAAGCAGGGGTCTAGAGTCAACAGAGCAGATAGGTCTGGTGTTGTGCTCACTGACGACTGTTGCCCAACGTTGGAGAAACAATTAATCAGGGCTTTGTAGGTAGGACTCAAGTAAACACAGTGTTAAACTGAATAATAACGTGGAAAAAATGTTAATTTAATTTCATGACCACACTAAAACCCCTCAGTTCCAATGAACAGAAATCCAGCTCCATAAAGAAACTGAACCTCGCTTACAGCTCTCGTGAATGAATGGGTGTAAATTCCTGCAGCCAGGTTCCAAAATCTTGTAGACTCTTCTTC
The DNA here is from genome assembly GCA_037833715.1 of Toxotes lorentzi. Taxonomy (NCBI): domain Eukaryota; kingdom Metazoa; phylum Chordata; class Actinopteri; family Toxotidae; genus Toxotes; species Toxotes lorentzi. Next base: position 2,283,030 of record JBBMJY010000008.1, read on the forward strand.
CCCAGAAGAGTGGAGGCTGTTAGAGCAGCAGATGAATGTCCATGGCTTTGGAACGATGTTCAGCCATTCAGCCATCACACTTGGTGATCAAGTGTCCACAAACCTTTGGCCACCTAGTCTAAGTACACTATTGACTATGGGTTTTACAAGCTTTACAAGAATTCGAAATTTTTAAGAAGATGCCTCTGAATCTCCTTCTCCTTCCCTTCTGCCTCATTTTTAATCTGTTTCTTTCTGTCTCCATCTTTCTCCTCCCTTGGACCTGTCTCTCGCTCTCTCTCTTTTTTTGAGGGGGGGGGGGGGGTATTATGTGATTGTCGGGGGAATTGAACACAAGAGCAGAGGCAGCAGCGGCCCAATGAATTATTGATGGGAATCTCGGCGTGACCCGCCTCGGTCTGCTCACTTCACTTCTTCTTCACCTCGCAGCCGGGTTAACCAGGCAAAATGGAGGGGGAAGAGAGAGAGAGAGAGCGGAGGAGGAGTCCATTGTTTGGTTGGAGGATGCAGCCTGCCTGTGACTGCAAGTGAATTATGGATGAAAAGAAAACGATGCTCAAATCAGTAATAGAATAGAAGAGCTCAGATAAAAGCTGAGCACAAACAGCAGTTTGCAGCATGAACGTACATGTGCTGTGATAGCTTACATGGTAAATTCACATTTCCACAGCACTGGTTCCATCAGTGCACAGTCATGTCATTCTCACCACTCTGCTGCTCTCACTTCCTCTTTTGAGCACAAATCCTGTTCTCATTCATTCATATGGCTTCTGGGTGTGCCGTCATTAAAACTCAACACTTCCTGTAGATGTTTCACATTAAAGGCCTACGAGGAGAGAAAGGTGTTTTTTTGTGGCGATGGAGAAGCGTGGCTCATTGATGTGGAGCTCTGCGGCTCAGAAGACTAAGATCCATCACGACTGGAATACACACACACTTGTTTGCAGGATCAATTCATCGTTGGTTTTGGTCTTTTTATGGGATTTGTTGACAAGAAGAAAAATGCTGAGCATCACAAGACATATTCTTTAATGCCCACTTAGAGTTAAATTGTTCTGAAAATCTGAATGACTGAACCTAAATATTTTCCATTTTACGCATCCTGCTGCAAGCAGACATAGTGCATTATTTATGAACCGGACTCTGCTTTATGACACAGATTACCAGCAGTTACTCTGTGTGTGTGTGTGTGTGTGTGTGTGTGTGTGTGTGTGTGTGTGTGTGTGTGTGTGTGTGTGTGTGTG
>JBBMJY010000008.1:2284373-2322892 GCA_037833715.1 Toxotes lorentzi
CTCTGTGTGTGTGTGTGTGTGTGTGTGTGTGTGTGTGTGTGTGTGTGTGTGTGTGTGTGTGTGTGTGTGTGTCTGCTCTTACAGTTTCAGACTGTGGGAATGCAGTTTGTGTCCGTTTTCAGGGTTTGTGCTCTGACCTCCTGGCTACTATTGATCTGTAATAATGGATTTCAGGCTGCTGAGAGGAGACTTTTGATGTTTGTTTGTGTGTCAGCGTGAGAAGATTTGACAGAAACTGTTGTCTGGGTGTTGGGGAGTACGACTGCATGTGGGGAAAAAAGCTGCATAAAGCCTCTTGTGTCTCCAGAAGGAGCTGTGAAGTCTGGTAAACTGCACTTGCATGAGTCGTTGTTGGTGGAGACTGAAGACTGCAAGTTTGAAAAGTAAGTTAGAAAGGAGTGAGCTTACCAGAACTCGTCTCTGCTTGATGCTAGCAGCTCCAAGCTACCACACCATTGTGGGTAATGTAGGCACCAGCTTTTGACAAGGAAGAAGAACATGTGGCATAAAAAAGATGAAATCTTCTGCAAGAGCACACTGCAATCAGAATACAGGGAAGACTAGAGTCACAGGGTTTTAATGTGACCCTCTAAAACAACTGCATAATTTCCCCTCTGCTTCATTAATGTAGACACTGACTACATCACATTCATTCAGCAAAGTAGAAGCCTCTTTATCAAATCTGTAAACTCCAAACATCAGCTTTGTGTGTTCAGAGTCTCTACAACCTTCACTGTAGCTCCCAATAAGAATATCAGAGGAATAGCGTAGTGATTTTTCGTTAAGACTGTCCACACCAATTAAGGTGTCCTGGCGGTGGTGGAGCAATAGAAGTGCTGCCGGGGCCGACTGGGCGGCTTGGGTTCAGAGGAGAAAATGGTCCTGTCGCTGCTTTATTACGGCGGTCAAATCAAACGTGACACCTGGACTCTGAGCTCATCGAGGCGGTGCACACTCAGTCAGAGCTATGCGATACTACACACACACACACACACACACACACTGTATGCAGGGACCAGCTGCGAGGACAGGAACACAAATATGAACCATACTTAAAAGGAGCATATCAGTTTTTTTTTTCACACAATTTACTCAAATCATTTCAAGAGTGCATGAGTGTTAGTAGGTCACCATAGTGGTAATGTTAAAAACGAATCCATCTTAAAGTAAAGCCTACGTTTCCCATCAGCCCTGCTGTTTTGTGTGCCTCCTTCTTGAAGAGAATAAACATGCGAGAAATAATTTTTCTCCATCAGTCTCTGTCACCCACAGCCATCATCAGAAAGGTTTCACACTGTAAATCAAACACCGTGGGTCACAGGGGAATTGTGCATTATTCCGCTGCTGAAAATAGTCCCCCAACAGAAGCACTGTTTCCTTGTGTTTGAGTAATATTAGCTAAAAACTAGCATCCAGCTGTACCTTCTACAAAGAAAGAATCAGCTCTCACAAAGCCACTTCACGGAGTTTACACATCGTGTTCAGTGTCCTTGTCATGGTTCATACTGTTCAACCTGTGAGAGCAGTTGGTTAATGTTTGCTGTGTCTCCAGAGGAGCTTTGTCATGTTTGAGAAAATAACTGAGGATGTCATCAGGATTTTCTCAGCAGGGATTTAAAATGTTGGACAGACAGTGTGTTACAAACTGGGGACAAGTAGTTTGAATGACCTGGGTCTTAGAATCCAATATGAGTCACTGTCGAGTTGCATTATGGGAAATGTAGGATTCAGTGTTTTTGGTGCCTGACCCCGGTTTAGTGGAGTTCTTCCCAAACTGTGCCACTTCGCCTCAGTGCGTGGTAGTCTGCACATAAAGAGCTCAGTAATCTGTGCAAAAGGCCGGTGATAAACTGACTGGAGCTGTGAAGTCAGGAGCTAGCATGGCCGCCAGCTGGACAAAATCAGAGACAATCTGAGACAGAATGGAAACATGATAATCAGTAATTAGCTGCATCTTGATTGGCTGACTGATGGTTGGTTTCAGATTCAAAAGCTGCCTTTTTCCATCTGAAACTTAATGGTTCTTGCTTCTTCTGCTTATTTTAAACCTAAATTTTGTGTTAACATCGTGTTGTTGGTTCAAAATTCTGTTAAATATTTCACACGAGCTTTTTAATAATGATCAAGTTTATTATCTTATTTTCCATTTTCTTTGCCCATTGTCTTTTTTTCCCCATTATTTTGTTTCTGTGCATCCAAAGTCCGGTGTTGGATAGTTTATCAGGACCCACTTGAAAACAACATGATGCATCTCAAGAGGATTATCTTGTAAACAATCAAATTTGTTTAAGGTGCCAGTATGTATTCAGTCTCAGGTCCAATCAGTTATGGAAAGCTGTAGAAATTTCGGTCCCAGACCTGACCTGGAATGAATGTGGGTAAGAAAGTCTGGGTCGTGTTGGTATCAGGAAGAATGTGTAAAGCACCGGCCGATAATTTATTTACAATAAATCCCAAACATTTTGTAGGACTGATTTACTGATCTTTATATGAGCCACACAGAGCACCTTTAAATAGATCAAGCCCAACGGACGTCACTCCCCAATTGAATTCTATTTCTCTGTCTGTCATTCCTCTCTACATCCTCCCTCTCGTCGTCTCTCCCTCCCCCAGGTTAATTAGTATTGGTGTCACCGTGCGGTTGAAATAAGTCTGTCCGGAGGCGTAATGAACGACGACAGGCGGGACGACAGGCTGCAGGCAGGGTTTATGGTGAAAGACAAACAGTGTTACGATAAAGGGCATATATATTAGATTCAACTTTATTGCCATATATTTATATATATATATATATAATGAATTCATTACTTAATTACTTAAGTGGTCAGTATTATAAATAAAAACAATAATGTCAGATGGAGATAAAATAATTGAATTGAATCAATTAAATATGTATTTTATTATTGGTAATAATAATAATAATATTTTCAAAATATATATACACATTTAAAAAATCTATTATTAAGTACTAATTATTACTGAATTGAAAAGAACATGGAGTTAAAAGTAAATACATATTTTTCCTGTCCCCATGTTGTGGTTCTCTCTTATTTTGGTTTCTCTCTCTGTCTGCGAGTCAGTGTGTTTTTCTGAAATGTGTGTGTGTGTGTGTGTGTGTGTGTGTGTGTGTGTGTGTGTGTGTGTGTGTGTGTGTGTGTGTGAAACAGCAGTTTGGGCTCGGCCGTGCGTGTGGATGGATGATGTGGATCGATGGCTGTAATCCCGAGCAGATTAAAAGAGCATTAATACTGGCAATGATAACGTAAACGGTGCGGACCCAGATCTCCATTGATCCGCAGGAACCTGATCCAGACCAGTTCCTGGAAGAGATGGGAGAGGTGGGGTGTAGACAGAGAGACGGGGAGAGAGAGCTGACAGTATACAATGGAGAGAGTGAGAGAGAGAAGCTGTATTTCAACGGCTCATACTACAGAATAACAATAACAAAGACCATTTAATGTACGATATCACATGCACCGGAGCATGGAGCTGATGGTGTCTGAAGCCTCCAACACCCTGACCTACACACCCTTACCTTCTGTCTCACTACACAAAGGACACACAACTTCCTGTGGAGGTAATGAACATTAACACTGAACATAAATCGTGACGTGTCGTCCAATAAAAACACTGGTTTCTTTTAGCGGTGAACAATCCTTCCCTTAACCAGTTTTCTTAAAGAGAATAGCCTTTTGGAAAACAGTCTTTATAAATGTTATTGATGTTGTTTATGTGCTGGTATATGCATTTATATTTCCTCTGGTGTCGTGGTGTCAGTCGTTGCTGAAGCTGCTGCCAGGTGAGGTGATTTTCTACCCAGTAAACTAAAAAAAAAAAAAAAAAAAAGAGTTTTTTAAAAGCTCTCCCTGGCCTGTTGAGGGCTCACAGTGTATTTCATATCAAACTGAAGCAGAGCAGTTAAATCAGTGAGGAGTAAACAGGTGAGATTAGATTTTTAATTACTCTCTCTCTATTCATCTGAGTGCATTTTTATCTGTACATTTTTACTGAGGCCTCCTCGTGAGGATGTCTGATAGATTTAAGGAAAGCACAGAACGGTGATTTCTAATCAAGGCTAATGTGTGTTGATGCATCAGGGCACACCACTGTCATATTCCTCAGCACGTCAGCTCGCCAGAAATCATCTGTTTGACACGTCGGCATGTGCTACGGCCATCAGCTGATTCACCTCGAGTGATATGATGGTATCTGACGTGGTCAGAGTGTGTTGTACTTTATAGTTTACACATGGACATGACTTGTTGATTGAAGTGTTTTTTTCTTTGATTTTGTTTTTTAACCCAACAGGACAATGGATCACCCAATCAGCCTTTTTATTATAAGCACATTGTTGATCTGAGTGATGTTTGCTTGGAGGCTCTGATCCATATGATGTTTCCATTAAAATGACTTGATTCCACTGTGACGTTCTGCCATTTTAAATGCTAATGTTACTGGACCTCTATGCAGGATTATTATAAAGAGGCAAGATGTTGGCTTTATATGTCAGTGAAAATTCCTCCTGTGTTGAATTTTTGACTATTTAGTTTTCTTGCTCGTTCTGTTTGACTTTTTTTTTTTAATCTCATCTCCACAGTTTGTATTTATTTAGTGGATCTTTTGTCTTGCCATGTGTACTGTTTCTGCTGTTTAAATCAAAACCAAACCCAATTTATCAAGAAAACAAAACAAGATTTTAAGGGTCAGATTGTTCTTAGTTTCCACTGTGCTCACCTCCTGTAGATTTGGTGGTAAAAGCACTAAAAGCAGCCAGTTTGATGTGTATCAGACAGATGGGTTTAAAGGGAATCCTCCTCTATTTGATTGGGCCACATAACTGGATTCATTAAGCTGAATCTGTCTGTTATTGGATTATGTTTCATATTGGATGGATGGGATCCAATTGTAGATATTACAGCCTTTAATGGAGACAGGTTTAGCAGGACAGAGGGGGCAGGAACATGTCAGGGAAAAAAATGATTTAAAAAAAGATATAGAGAGAAATAAATAATCACAGGGAATACAATTTTTTTTTTAAAGTAAGCCAAATAATAACCTATAAAGATTAAAAATCTAAACAATAAAACATGGTAGGTAAAAGGAAATAGTTTTTAGCCAAAAGTATGTGGACACATCTCCCTGTGTTGTATTCCTGTCTCCTTAGTGTCTTTCATCTCTCAGGGCAGGAAATCTGATCAACTTGTATCGCTTTCTGCTGATCGTTGGGAGACAAACACAGCGGTGAGCGGTTTACCAGCATGTCCGTTTATAGCTGCCCAACCTCATTTTGATCAATCACAGATTACAATACAACCTATTGATCAAAGAATATTATCTTTCTACCTGTGTTTGTTCTCTGTTGGAGCTATGCACTGTGAGGCAGAGCGGCGACGGCTGCCAAAAAACACTGCTGATAAGAAAAGGTACTGAGAGGCTGGTTAACTCATCATCTATTAGTCTGTCAGTGTGTGTGTGTGTGTGTGTGTGTGTGTGTGTTTGATGTCCAAACAGAACTTCTCTTTGACTTATCCTAACTGTCAACATGCAGCAGGTTAAAGGTTAGTGAATGTTTTCTCTGCAGCTTTTCAAACTTTCTCCCAAGAGACGTTCACTTTTCACACTGTCATGTATTTTAACCACCTGAACACATTTTACAGGCTAACAGAATCAGTACTTATCATAATAAGGTTATGCCCTTTATTGTTATTTGGAAAATAAGTTATGCTAAAAGAAGTGTCCTCAACTGATGTTCTCGGGGAATTTGAAATTGTGTTGTTTCATATCCACAGATTTTCAACAACCTCAGAAGTATCTGTATGTATGGAGAGTGTCAGCGTCTCAGGGACATAGACAATATGGACAGTGGGGTGGGAAATTAATATTTGTGGATTTGGCACTACAGTCCCCACAATGCTTTGGGTAATGAAAACAGGAAATATAATGTTGCCATGCAGCCAGTGACTATGTCCATAATGATTCTGTATTTGTTACATCCTGCTCTACTCTCCGCCATTTTATTTAAATCTACAAAAGGTTGAGGGCAACAGAACACGAGACGTCATCGCCTTTAAGACAGCAGTTGCTTATTTACATATCCAGCTTTCATTTGTAACTGAGTTCACCTGATTAATCTTCAGTCTCTTTTAGCTCTGCTTTGGTCTCCATCAGCTCCTAAAGGAAATATCTGGCTTTCAGTGGAAAGTTGCTAAATGGCACTATATTCTGTTGCTGTTCACACAACGTCACCTGACTTTGCTCCTTTGCTACCAGAGCAAGAGGTTGCCTAATAATAAAACCTAACTATGGGTCATAATAAGCTGCTTGCACAGACGACCTATAGAATCATTTTTAGGGGAGAACAGTTTCAAAATTTCTGTGCGTTCATCACTATGAGCATCTCCTCTCACATACAGGACATCACGTGATCCCTTGTTACCATAAAAAATATCGATTGTTTTAAGTGTCTGAATTTATAGGAAACTATAGTAAAATATAGGAATGCTGCAGTGCTGCATGATGCTGCATCCAGGAGGGCCAGAAGATGATTTAAAGGGTAAGAAAGAAAAGAATATTATGGGAACGGAAGGATAAATCACTCCTCAGTTTGAACTGCTCACAAGTCACGTCCACACTAAATTGAATTTTAGAGGTCACAAGCCAAAAGTCAGGGGCCCACAGCTCTAAGGACTTGTTTCAGCTGTTCTCTAAGTCCAGGTCATACATTAATTCAACATACATGTATATATAATTTGAGAGAAAGAATAGTATTTCAGAGAGTTCAGAAAAGGTTAGCAGTAGTTTAGTTCAATAAAATAAACGCAAGGCATCAAACTGGGCTTCGTAACTCACACCTCACCTTCATTTTATCAACAACTGATGTTGTTGTATTTTAATAAAAATATAAATGTCTGTTTAGCAAAGTTACAAACTGCTGTGTAGCTGATACAAAAAAAGCCAGAGCTGCACAGAGAGAGAGAGAGAGAGGTGGATGACATCAAACTCCTCCGAGGCCATTTCTTCATCAGCTCAGTGACATCACTGAGCCACCAGAGGCTGTGATTGGTCAGCCGTTTTCTCCTGGTAAACAAGTGGAGATACATTACAGTGTCTGTGTGTGTGTGTGTGTGTGTGTGTGTGTGTGTGTGTGTGTGTGTATGTGTGTGTGTATGTGTGTGTGTGTGTGTGTGTCAGCGGGCAGAGAAAGACCTTTGTCCGGTGATGTCATCACAGACCTTGTGGACATAGAGATTATACACCGATAAAGCATCTCTCTGCACACACACACACACACACACACTGATTGAGTGACACACACTCTGAATACCCTTCCTCTCTCCCTCTTTGTTCCTCAGTATAGAAGCCCCTCGTTCTACACTGTAACACACCCTCAGACCCTTCATGTTAACCCTAAGGTTGAATGTGGGTGGAATAAAGGACTTGAATGTAGGTACCACATTCTATGGCAATCCATCTGACAGGTTTCAGAGGATCACCAGGAATGTCTGAGTAAAAAATCATGACAGTCCCTTAAATAGTTTTTGAGATAAATCAGTCTGGGGGACCAATCAACAGACTGACGTTGGCATCCATAGAGCCACATGGCTCATGTGTTTAAAGCTTCTCAAATGCAGATTTCCTGCTTTTCTATATTTAATAATTTGGAAGATTTGGCCAAATGAAATGGAGATGACAGGACAGGAACGTGTCACAGCTTTAAACATGGCATGGCTAGACAATTAATTGGTTAATATGGAAAACACACAATCAATATGAAGGTAAACATTAGTGCTGACTTATTTATCATCTGATAGACACACACTCTAATGTGGTGTTGTTAAAGGAGAAATATTCTTACAGATTCATTCATGTACTCGGTTACTACCCAATGTGTGTGTGTGAGAGAGAAACAAAGAGTGTGTGTCTGTTGTTCCAGTTCCGGTTATCTTCTCAAAACGGAAGGAGGAAAGCATCGTGGTGCATTAAGCACACACACATACACACACACACACACACACACACACACACACACACACACACACACACACACACTGGCATACATACACACATACATACACCAGCTCAGTGGATTGCTGATTGCTAAGTGCTGTGATATGATGCATCAAGTGTGTTTGCCAGGCTGCCATGCTCGGCTTCAGCATCTCATGAAGTCTGCAGACTCTGTAATATACTGCACTGTTCCAAATACAAGGAAGAATATTGGAAAACCTGATTCACTTTGCAGTAATAAAACATAGGGACATACTGTAGGTAGAAGGTGCAGAGACTGGTAGTGTAGCGGTACAGTGGTATCTGTATTAGAGTCTCTGGATCAAATGTGCTCTATGGCCAACTGCAGTATTTTGTTGCCTGACTGAACAGTTTTAAATGTCCTGACCTGAGCATGTGGGCCATGTGTGTTTATGTGTGTATGTGTGTGGTTATATGTACTGTGTGTGTGGTGAAACACACTCAATCCTGATTTGCTTTGGTATTCACTGGCTTGGTGGCAGTTTACTCATTTGTCCTTCTAGGACAAGGTTAAACCTATGAATGTGTAAATTAAGGAAATATGTTTGAACTCTTGAAGTCTTGTTAATTACAAGCTTTTTAAATGTGTGGCATCAATTACTTAGATGACACCTTAGATTGAATTAAGGTGTTTAAATTTGGTGTTTGGTGCAGTGTGTTTTAAAGAGTGAATGGAGGATTAATTAATTGTATTTTTAAGGGATTCTTGTGTCAAAGTGAATCAGTGTTACTGTTCTCATGTAATTTTAGCATAAAATATAAAACAAAAAAAGGCATTAGCTCTTCAGTTTTTGGAAACACCCCATAACCCAACGGTGATCATGGTGTCAAATGAAATGAATTGTTGACGCTTCAAGACAACAGCACCATTCTGTGTGGAGTACTGTTCAGAGCCTGAGACAGTGGATTAAATGGCAGTTAACATTTGTGATTATTTCAGGGGGGAAAAAGTGGCCTGTGACACCACGACCACGTCACACTCTTTAACAGATGTCATATCTGATTAACGATTTCATCTGAACATCACTCAGTCCTGCTGGCTCATGACGGAGTGTCGAAGCAACAAAATGTGGCGCCACACACAAGCAGCGGAGTGTATGTTGAAGGGTGACTTTACTACTTACCATGCACTTATATGCCCTCTGTGTAATGGATACCAAGGCTTAAGTGGTAATGGTGTAATAAAAAAAGAAACAGAGAGAAGGAAAAGGAGAGACACCGAGAGAGAGAGGGAGGAACGAGAGAGACAGAAAGGTAGGAGGGACTGGAAGATGAAGGAGAGGCAGAGGAAAGGAGACAGGAAGGAAGAGAAGAGATGGAGGAGCAGAAAGAGAGAGGAAAGGAAAGACAGTGGAGGAGAGTTAAAGAGATAATGGAGTCAAAAGAGAGAGTTGAAAGAGAAAATGAGGAAGAGACGAACGATGGATGATTGATAAGACAGAAATGAAATACCATAGAAAAGGGGAAAAGATGGTAGAGGAGAGAGACAAAGGAAAGAGAGGAAAAGAAGGTGATGGATGAAGTATTGATGAACGACAAAAGAAAAAGGTAAAATCCAAAAGGCCACACAAAGAAATCCTGAGACAGAGAGAGAGACATAAGAGAGAGTAAATAGAAGAGAGAGTGATAATAGATGAAGAGACAGTTAGAGCTCTCCAGCTGATGGCAGCCCTTTGTGCCATAAATCCTTTTTTCTTACAGAATGAAGCCTGTCTGTCTGAGTGTGTAGAGCCCGAACAGACATCTAAGGCTTTATATTCAGCTGTATTGATCCCCAAACTTTCTGCTCTCTCTCTTTTTTTTAATTTCTCCCTGTGTCGCTCTGTCTTAACTTCTTACTCTCTACCTGTTCATCTCATCCCTCTCTTTACCGCTGTCTGTGCTGTGTGTCTGTGATGGGCAGACACACAGACAGAGGAAAAAGAAAATGCTAAACAAGGCAAAAGTTCAATAATACAGGAATTTAATTCACGTTCTGGATCATTGTGTGTCTCTGTACTTCTAGGTCCCATATTCTAACACTTACAGTTAAATATGTATCCTACACACGTCTGTCTAGCTCTTATAATAGAAGAATTAAAGGAAAAAGGAAGTCGTCAGATAAATAAATAAATAAATGTCTGTCAGCAACAGGACACATGCATGGTGCTGTGGAGACTGAGGCTGTCGTGGGCAAGCTGTCAGACTGTGATCTGTCTGTGTGGTGAGGATGAAACAGTCTGTAATGACTCCACTGAGCTCCTCTTTCTCCTCGCTCTCTCTTGCTCTGTGTAAAATGAAACCAGCGCTCACTGGCTCATTCACTTCCTGTCTTTAAACTTTTACTAAAACGTTTTTTTCTTTGTTACAGTTCATGAATAAATGTAACACAAAAAGCGTAAAGCTTAAGTGTGAATGATTAACAAACCTTGAATAAGTATGACATTTGCAATTAAACAAGGGTTAATTTAAGTATTTTTGGATATTAGAATTGGGCCTAAAATAGGACCCTGAGGGACACAGCGTTAAATCTGGTGTATCTAAGTATTTATTACTGCTAGTGCTGAAACAATTAGTCAGATCATTGATTAGTAAGTTGACTGAAAATTGTGGCAAGGAGGGAGTCCATACAAACAGTTTATTTTAAGTAAACTTGAAAGTCTGATGTTGTGGGATTGATGGTCTTGTTTTCTCCCTCCTCTCCACTTTTCTCTTCCATCCCCCTACTCTTCCCTCCATCTTTCTCTGTTCCTCCCCATCTGTTCCCTCTCCTTTCCTCCCTAACCTCTCTATTTGTTCTCTGTTTCTCTGTATTCACTTCTCTGCTTCAATAAAACATTACCTTGAAGTTTCTATTGACGTTCAGCAGCCCTTGACTCTTAAAACCTCTGTATAATAATTGATGTGTTTGCAGCGAGTGTTACCAGCTCTTGAGATTCAGCACTTGACTCAATCCTCCTTTCAAGTGAACAGAGGAGGGGCTTTAAGGTGGAATAAAGCCTCTCAGCTGCACATATTGGAAGACTTGACCTCTTGGTCAGCCATGGCTGTGAACAGCTGATTGTGTTTTTAAAATGTACCACATGTGTTTCTCAGCAGATGTGGTTAATTTCTGCCTCTCTGACCTGCTTCCAGGCTTCCAATGTAAAACGGTCTGTGGTCAGCTACAAAAGCTCAAACGTAAGTTCAAACATCTATCAACTATCACTAAACTGGACCGCAAACATTCATACTCTTTGTGTTACTGTTACACAGCTAACTGAACCAACTGGTAAAGCTAATGTTAGCTTGCTAATATACAATAACCCGTTAAGGCTGAAGAATAGAAGACGAAGCAGAAAGTGACCATAATGTCAACATCTCTGACCTGGCACTTGCTCCAATCCTAGGATCCATTTTGTGAATGTCATGTTAGAGTTACCAGTGTCCAAGTTGTTGTTCACATCAACATTCAAGTTGTAATTACACCTGGGAAAACTGAAGGCTCTGGAATGAGAATACATACATTCATACCCTACATGTAGTGGATATGATGGATGGCTGTGGTCCAGATCAGGATGATCATGACGGCAATGAGCATAGTTACAGTGGTGACACTGATGATGATGATGAGATGAGAAAATGTGACACGATTGTGAAGCATTGTGTTGTTGTTGTTGCTGTGAGACTAGTGTTGCTATGTGAGACTAATTCTGATTGCGGTGACAAACATTGGCCGCGATGATAAGGATTCTTTTGATGGTGATGAGAGAGATGACAGTGGCGAGGATGATGATTGACGATGAGCAGAATAAATAATGGCGGTGATGAGACCGGCAGTGAGGATGAGTGGGATGTGATGAGGATGACTTTGAAGCTGACGATAATATCGGTCACCGTGATGAGAATGATTACATGAGAATGAACGAATGAATGATCAGATGAAAATATCGACTGCGATCAATAACAATCACGTGCAGACAAACACAAACAGAAATAAAAGCGTAGTTTGTGGGTTTATGGAGGTAAATTCTTATAAAGTATTTCTTTAGAAAAGCAGTGTATCTGTCTGCCCTGTCCTTCTGAGCAGTATCTCTGAATAACAGTGAGAGGGTTCACTGTGATGACAAGACTTCAAGGAGCTGTTCCGTATATATTTAACAGACAAGATACAATTATGCTTATCAGTGAGTTTAGAGGTGTTGGAAGATGTGTTTTTGAACTTTGAACGGAGCCAGGCTGGCTGTTTCCCTGCTTCTCGTCTTTATGCTCAGCTAGGCTGACTACATCCTGACTGCTGCTCCTTACAAACACAACTTCTCAGTCCACGATATCATGAAATTGATGTGAATCATTGTGGTGAAGATGTTGATGATGATGATGACTTTGAGTATGATGGTTTTAACATTAGGGCTGTGTATTCTTTGAAATGTTCCTGAATATAGTTTTGATACTGATACGAAAAGGATGCTTTTTTGAAATCTTACTTAGAAAATTTTAATAATGCTTTTTCTATTTAATTAAATTTTCATTTACAGTAATGAGGAGAACTGTGACTGTGATTGTGTTTTATCTAAGAGATGAAAACGGTGACAGAGCAACACGTCACATGAATCACACTCTGAGAAGAAAAGCATAAAGAGAAGGCGAGTGATCCTCTGTGTTTTCTGCTGATGTCGTTTGCAGTTAGAGACGCATTTAGCAGCATGCTGAAGTCCACCAGAGAGACTGAGAGAGCTGATGAAAGACAGAGGAACCCTGCCTTATTGATCCTATCGATTCCACCCTTACCTTTAAAGAATACCCACCCCTCCCCCCTCCTTACTCTCACCCCTCCTCAAACCGGTAAACCCCTTTTGAATAATATAATTGCGTATTTGATCCTCACTGTAACCTCGACCAGAGGGGGAAAAAAGCCTGATTGAATCACTCAAGCGTGCTCTTTCCCCATTGACGGCACACTCGGTGTGTTTGTGTGTGGGTGATTTTGATTGCTCCCTTTTTACGCGTAGATGTGTCTGCACTTTTTGTCCTAAAAAAAACAAAAAAAAAAACAACCTAGTCTGGATTGCTGCTGAGCTGCTTTTCATGAAGCTACAGTAAGCAGAAAACAGGAGAGAGAGAGAGAGAGAGAGAGAGAGAGAGGGGGCAATGGTGGACATTTCAAATCTTTTTACGATGTTGGAAAACATTTCTGTACATTTTTTGGTTTGTTGAGGAGATTCGTCTTTTGTCTTGTTTGATGTAAAAGAAAAAAAACTTTATAGAACCACAATAATCAGACCAGCACTGCCTCCTTGTATTTTAAATCCTCATTCTTGCCATATGTCTCGCCACAGATGAAGTCATGAATATCCATCAAATAAGGCTTGTGAGCATATGATTCTAAATTAGTCCCAGATGTTTTTTTTTGTACACTGTCAGATATGATAAAAGCCATGTCCAAAAAAGTCAGAATGGAAAATTTAAACCTATATCTAAATGACAAAAAGACATGACTTGACCTATGGGGCACTAATTTGGGGAATGTCAGTTTAAAATGGGCCAAATATGGTTGTAATACAAAACAATCCAGTGCTGAGTTTTTAGCAGAGAGACCAAAGTGATTTTGATACCTTTCTTTAAGAAATACAAAGAAGTTTTTCTACAAACCCCTTTTAACAAAATTTAACAAAAGAAGTTATTGAAGACTAAATGTGGTCTAAACATAACAGCCGTACAAGAACTTAGTTTGAATTAAATAGTGTGAAATTCAATGACTGTGTTTCTTTACTATCACACTCTTTGTGCTACCTGGACGACCAAGCCTCTGCGCAGGTGTTAATACTGGTCTCTACAACAAGAGAAATTACAGTAGTAGTAGTTGTAGCAGCAGGAGTTGCAGAGCTTTAGTCGCAGTAGAAGTCATGACAATGTAAGTGTTATTAGACTAGTAACAGCAGCAGTAATAGTAACAGACTTCAACTCTTCCATTCGTTGCTGCGTTTACAGTCACAGAAGAAATGTTTCAGAGGAGAAAGAGGCTGATGTGTCAGCAGAACATTTGTGAGGTGACTCAAATGGAAAAGCTGTGAATAACAGTATGATTAATAGACCACCCATCAGCCTGTCGACTCACAGTCAGATGTTTTATCACAGAGATCATCCAGTAAATAGTCGGGTCCAAAGTCTGAGATTTGACTCTAGTTTACACTCTGAACAAACAAAAACAAAACAGTGGCACATTTTGTGTGTGTGTGTGTGTGTGTGGGGGGGGAGTATTTTAAATCAATAATCAATAATAACCCAGTGTTTCAAAGCAAAATGAATGGAATGAAAACAGATAAAAAAATAAGTAGTGCCACATGCACATCTACATTATATGAAGTGGGTGATAGAGGGTGAGAGACTGACTCTGATGCTGCTTCCTTACAGACAGTTCGGGCTCAGACAAATCTCTAATTTCTCTGCTCTTTGTTGATCAAGATGATTCAACACACACTCACACTACACATTTACTGAATATAGTGTGTGTGGCCCAGTGTTCATATTCAGAGATCAATAGTGCCACCTGTCAGTGACAAACTGTATTACAACCACAGCAGTTTGATTCCTTAGCGTGTGGAGGATTAATATTCACTTTATTTCAATGACACTTCACAACATTTCACTCATTTACCCAGAGAACAGAGGGAGATATTTTATTTGTGCTTTAAATGTACAGTGACTTAATACAAATACCTAGGATTGAACAAATGGTTTGTTTTGCTGTAAACTAAACCTAAAAAATGAAATTCTAGTGGCAACACCAACGTTTCCAAACATACCAGATATGTCAGGCTGAATTTGGGGCAAATGTGTCTAAAATGATGCACAAGACACATAAAATTTTCTCATTTGATGAAATGGTGCAGCCATAAAACACACAGGCTCTAGCTTGAATGTTTCGCTCAGTGTAAACATTATATATCTGTTTCTATCGTGCATGCTTTACAGATACGTGACCTTCTATGATCAAAGACAGAGAGCAGCAGTGAGACAAAAGCTGCCATCTTTCACTTGCATCTGTCGCCAGGTTGCTAAATGCTGTGATAAGAGGCTGAGAGAAGACAGGAGGAGGGATGAGGCTGTGTGTGTGTGTGTGTGTGTGTGTGTTTGTGTGTGTGTGTGTGTGTGTGTGTGTGTGTGTGTTTACACCGAGGATAGTTTCCCCTTACATAATAGTTTTGTTACTGAATTGAGTCCTTAACCTGATTTGTATTGATCGGGCTCTGACTCGTGCATACTTAATTCAGAGAGGCAATCAAATCAAACGCACCCAGACCTCCTCCTCCTCCTCCTCACTGACTGACTGAGATAGACCAGCAGACACATTAGAGGGGAAGTTATTATTATTATTGTTTTGTTGTGTATGTTTTATTTGGTCATAAAATTGGCCATGAACACATAAATAACACTTAAATAGACTTAAATAGTCTAGAGTAGACATACATTTTAAAGGGTCAGTCTGTATATTTTTAATTAATTAACAACTTTATCACAAATCTTATATTTTTACATGTTTCTTCAACCACATGGTGGCAATAAAAGAAAGCATCAGTTACCTAATAATACCGTATTTATAAAAATCAAGTTAGAAGAATGAGACATGTGCATTATTATTTTAAATGAATTTTAGCGCAGCCTTTCATGTCACAGCACAAACCAGTCAGACTTTTGAGCCTGCTCTGTTGTCCACGCAAACATAAGCAGCGATAATGTCACAAGATCAAGGTGGCTGCAGTTTTTGGAGCCGAACACCACAATGGCTCTCAGGCTCTGCCCTGAGCTGACTGGTGGATCAACAGCATGTAGAAACTCCTCATAATCTTTATCTGAAAGGTTTTTTATTTTACTTGTTGGGTTTTGTGCGATGAAGGTTTATTCTGTTCCCAGAATAAACGTTGTATCAATCAATCATATCAGAAATAATATCTGTACAAATGTGACATGCTGGCTTTCTAAATATCTGAGAGATCAACAAAAACTATCGTCTTGTATTTCAGATATTTCTAAATGTTCATGTGTCCTGTGAATGAGTAAGATACAGTGAGGCCACAAACATGGCTACTGCTTTCCACTTCCTTGTGAAAAATGTTTCAGTTGAGAAAAGAGAGAAAGACAGTATGTGTGTGATTCTGTGATAAGAGACAGTTCACAGGTGTTATTGGTTAGAGATTGATGAACTGTGACGGAACTGATTAGTCTAAGACTTCAGAGCTGTGTTTCATACAGTTCCCGTGTTCTAATCACTGCAGAGAACTGACACAGTGAAAGACTCAGTTCTTGAGAGACGCTGCTGTTTTTTAAATAATAAAAACACTAACACTTGTATTTTCTCTCCTCTTCCCATCACCCCGCCTCCTCTCCTGTCCTCTCGTGTCCTTTTCGTCTCTCTGTCATTGTCTTCTCTCTATTCGCAGCGTGCAAACGGAAGGAGCAGGACACAGCGAAGGAGCGCAACAACACACCAAAGAAGTCGCGGCTGGTCTTCACCGACCTGCAGCGGCGCACCCTGCTGGCCATCTTCAAGGAGAACAAGCGGCCGTCCAAAGAGATGCAGCTCACCATCTCGCAGCAGCTGGGCCTCGAACTCACCACCGTCAGCAACTTCTTCATGAACGCCCGACGTCGGAGCCTGGACAAATGGACAGACGACGGAGCCAGCCCTGGCGCCCAATCTTCGGCGTCCAGCACTTGTACCAAAGCGTGATAATAGATGGCGTGGAGGGAGGAGGGGAGGGGAGCGATAGGGAGGGGTCTTGGTTGGGGTGGGTGTCAGCGGAGATGCGGGGCGGGACAAAGGGGTTGAGGGCGCGGGTCGGGGTTTCATCCGGTCGAAGCGAGGAGGAAAACCAAACTTTTTACAATTTTTTTTGTTTGTTTCTTTTGCTTTTGTTGAGGGTGACAAACTGAGAGAGGGGCTGCTCACTGCGACGACTTGTTTGTAGCCAAACCGCCTTTTACAAATTCATCCTAAATCCATAAAGAAGCTGAAGGGTAAACTCATCTCTAAAATACACAAACCTCACTGAGGAAGAAGAAACTTTGGAATCATAGACTTTCACTGCTGATGCCTCCTGTAGGACAATAAGCTGACACACTAGCCCAAATACCAAAGACTAGAAGACGATATATGTTTTCTATTATGCAATATAAGCTAGGAACCAACCAAACAAGAAACCAATGAAAGCTTTATGACTGCAGAATGTGTGAGAAGTTCTGGGTTAGGAAAAAAAAATTCTCTGTAGAAATTTTATGGTACTCTCAAATGTCCAAAGATCATTTTAGGGCAGAGTTCTCAATCAGATGTTGGGTTTTGGAGATTGCACAGCCAAACTAGCTGAATTGTGATTTTTGGTCAGTTTGTGCAGGTGAGGGTAAAGTTGGGCCGTAGATGAAATCTCCTTCTCTTAACCAAACCAAAGACATACAAGATGACAAAAGGGGATTTTTCGGTAAAGCTGAGCATCAAAGTTCATTCTCGTCCTTATAGTTTGACAAAATAATCTTAACATAAGGTCTGTATATTGGCTTGGAAGGAGTTTCAACTGTGTGCTAACCAGAGAAGCCAGTGGACCTTGCGTGGAGATTACACTGTCATGCTGAAGAAACCGATCATTTTATATATCTGCTGATTAATGTGCTGAGTGATCGAGAATGAGTCCAACAACTGTGTTAACTTGGCTCTGCAGTCTCCATCTTTAATTATCAGGTTTACAAACAGTAACTGAAAAATCAAAGTCTTTTTTCCCCTGAGATCAGAATTGAAGAAAAATGATAAAAATCAAATTAAAAAAAGAAATATGTACCTGAAATTGATCTCTGAGATATAAATGACCTAGGTGGTAGATGGATTGTTAAGTAATGACAAAACCCAAATCAACTTTCTTCAACAAAACAATGAGATTTCTGTTACTCTGTTGTTGCTTTATGGACAAAACTCTTCAATTTTACCAAAGAAAAAGAAGCATCTAATGATTTGACTCTTTAAAGGGGGCAGTGAGGATTCGTAAAGTTAGGAAATGGCAAAATATGCAAGCACAAACACACACACCTATACACACACTCACACACACACACACTCATACACAAATATTCAGCAAGGCACACATGCAACTTTCCTCATAATTTGAGCCGACATGTAAAATCACAAGCTTACTCAGCATACTTAACATTCAGTGGAGTATTAGTGTATTATATATGAATATATGAAACGTACGTGAGCACAATCTTGAAGCACATTTTCTTTGCAATAGAACTGGGGCTCTCTGCCAAGCCGAGTGGTCTTCATATCTTAGAAAACTCAGGATGCCATTTTTTCTAAACAGTGGCTGAAATCCATTCGGCACCTGTCGTTATACACTGTAATGTACGAATGTACCCACACACACACACACACACACACACACATTGTTGCTAACAAGCAAGAAAAAACAAGAAAACAAGGGAAAAAAACACGCACGCACGCACACACACACACACACACACACACACACACACACACACACACACACACAACTTTAAAGAGTCATTTCCCAAGCATTTTTCCATAATTCCAACCCTGAAACATTGTCAGCTAAACCAAAGCTAAGCTCCAGTTTACCCTGGCTTCACCCACCCATCATTTGTGTTACCATGGTAACTCATCCATCAGGGCAGCGCTTTCCACCTAGCATTTTAGCATTAGCACAATCTTTGTTCGCAGTTAGAACAAAGATGCTTTTTATAGACATTGCTGAAAACTGGTGCTGTTTAATGACATTCTCAACAATTTGAGACAAATTCTAGATTTGTAATTTGAAGGCATAATTTTTAATGCACAAAATCTGATTTTGCTACTGCTCACTTTGAGAGACAAAGCACCAAATGCAGCCTGGATTTACTCAAAAACAAAAAGCTTTATCTGGGACTTCTCCCTGTTTAGATGGGATTTTAAAAAAAAACATAAAATTCATTTGAGAAACATGAGGAAACTCTCTGTTTACACTGAAAGTCAATAATCCCTAACAAAGCATTTAAAAATGATCCTCATCCAGTTTGAAATCTCCACCAATGTCACTTTCCTAAACCAAAACAAAATCTTTTAAGATCGACAAGATCTTCCAGAGTCCAAGTCCAGGGTTTCTGCTTATGACTGCATTGGCTTATCAGAAAAGGTTCTTAGTTGAAACCTGCTCAGATTTAACTTTTTGGTGTAAATCCAGCTGTAAAACTGAGATGCTTTTTGGAGACTTCCAGCTGCCATCACAGATATCCAAAAAACAAACAAACCACAAACTCCCACTGCATCAACTAACAGACACAACAGCAAAACCAGTAGAGAAGCTGAACCTGCGGAGGACGAACTGTCCAGGCGGATCAGGGCCTTTGTAATAGTTAAAGAGGACAATCTAAAGACGATGCCTGGCAGGTCCGTCTCTTCCAAAGGGCCAGCGGGCTGGAAAATGAGGACAAGTCTTAACGCAGCAAACAAATCATCTTGATTAAGTCTTGATGAGACTTGATGAAACTTTTTCCACGTTCCCTGGTTGATAGTGGAGAGATCATCTGTAATCCAAAACAAATGTACCACTAATAAGTGAGAGTTTTTACAGTTGTTTGTATGAAAAAAAAATCAGATTTTGAAGAAAAAACTCGAGATGAAGCTCAAGATAGAATTTGTTTGCAGTGTAGGAGAGTTGGATGCTTGGAAAAGTGGAAGGACAGCAGATAGACAGGTGGACTGAGAGACAGAGACAAGATTTCCTTGCTTGTCTCTCTGACTGCCTTTGCGTCCATATAGATTTTACCAAGCGTCCCTTACAACCAAATCCCACCCGTTATTATAGTTTGTTCACACTGTACAGCCTTTAAACATGATGTAAATACTAATGAACCCTAAAAACCTCAACCGTCACCACCTCCTGCTCTGTTTTAACAGCCTTTATCATATGCAATCACCTCATCAATCATCTCTCACTCAAGCTATCAAACCAAAAAAAGAAACAAAACCAAAGGAAAGGCGTCAGTCAGCAGCCCCTGCTCCTTAGAAACCCCAGGCTGAGTACCGGCCTGGTTAGAGGCAAGCCAAAGGCTTTAAGAACGATTTAAAATAAAAAATGGACACTTGAGACTTTTTCTATTTATTGACAAATCGAAACCAAAGAAAACCTTTTTCTGCACCTAACTGTTCCAACAAACGGAAAAAACTGAAGATGGAAGAGAATTATTACCAAAAAAGAAAAAAAAATACAAAAAAAGAGTGGTGGCGACGATGTCAAGGATGGAGTGTGAAGACGAAGAGGAGAAGGAGGGAGGATAGAAGGAAGGATGACATCCTGGGAGCGGAGGAGTAGCTTTGTTCTGCCTGATGTTGTGTCAGGCCATCTTTAAGGGGAAGCAAGTTGGGGACTGAAAAGGGTAAAACCACACGGGGAGGAGGGAAGGAACGAATGGAGGACGTCGTCGACCATTTTCTTCCCTCCGACCCCCCAAAAACGGCAGAACATTAATGTGTCTCTCACGGTTGAAGAGTGTCTCTAACGTGTGCCTATGCAGTTTTTCAAAGTAAAAAAATGGTTAAGAGAACAACAGAAACCTCATCAGCTAACAAACCAAAGATTCACCGTTAACTCCAGCAGCAGTTTCTCCTCCCCCCAGACAGAAAAATCTCAACTTTGGCTAACCAGCACGTACACACCTGCTGCATGATGTGCAGCCTGCTGGGAGCGATGTGCTGTGAGTTTTTAATATTTTCCACAAAATATTATTCCACTGCATCATTTGTACATGAAACGTGCTAGGTTAGCATGGAGGCTAAACCATGCTTGTTTTAACTTTCAGAATATTAGCATTTCTTTCATCCGTTTCAGCCTGGATGATGATTGAGGCTTTCTTTAGCTAATAGGCTAGCTGGCTAGCTAGCTAGCAAGTATATAACTTTATTTCCTTGGGCAGTACACTACCTTTCAGAGCTAAAACATCTGGTATTTTGATGGGTTGTTCCTCCAGCATAGCACATCCTTCACACCCAAAAACATGACCATGACCACACATTTTCACTAACTTCTGTTGCTCAAAAAGAGAAAAACAGGAGTTTTGTGAAATCAGTTTTTTGTTTGTTTGTTTGTGGTTGTTGTTGTCACCACGAGTCATTACCTGCTCCACAGGACAAAGTCTACCTCCAACAATCTCCAGCAGTAGTAACAAAAGCTGCCAGACAACAGTACAGGGATGACCCAGCCTGGGGATTCAAACCGACCACCTTTTTGCGTTAAGGTTGCTGTTGTCCGACGAGCTTCCTACTGCAGAGAGAGTGACAATGTAATGCTATGTGAAACGTACAGTACATACCAAAGATTTTCTGCTGTACAAACAGTAGCACGCCGACACCTTTTCTTTTCTCCACAGCCATTTAATAGTCTAGAACAGATCCTGGATCTGTGATCAATTTCTTTTACATTAAGTCGCTCACAGTGCTGTTTGACTCACTGACTGTTTACTTTTCACCCCAAACCTAGTAGAAACCAGCTGAACCAGAAAGACAGGCTTTGGATCATTTACCCAATGTGACATTAACCATTTAATCTGCAAATAAAACAAAGTGAAAAACAAAGTCCATTTCAAACACTGCAGAGTAAGCAACGAACATCTGCTCAGTTGACTTTCAGCTAATGAGAAAAAGTTCTGGTTTGGGTGGAAAAGTTTTGAATGGTGGAGAGCAAACACCACAGTTTTTTATAGGCCACACTGCTGTGCTGGAGGAGGAGCTTCACGAGACACTGATGCATGGACATGACACCTGTCCACAGCTAACGAACCCATGTTAAATTTGTTCTTTAGGGGGGAGGAACTACGCTGCTGCTCCATATATACAACAACAATAATGAAACAAAACCAAAAAAAACACCACGCCAACACCCGCTGAGAGAAACTGCTAAAATATCGGTCAAATAGCTTTATCCTTAGTTTTCTCTCTCTCTTTCTGTATGTAAAGCTTCTAGTCCAAAGAAATCCTCCACCCACTTGACGCTCCCACGTCCTACTTACCACGCTCAATGGAGGGGCGTGGCTTGTGGCTCAGGGGGTGGTGGCCATTTTCCATTCCCACTTGCAGTTCTGTCTGGATGTAACACAGGCTAAACCTGCCAAACCAAAAAAAAAACAAAAAAAAGAAAAAAAAGAAAAAAAAGAGGGGAGGGGGGGATGTGAAACCAAAAACCGTCCCAAAGAGGTTTTCATCGCTTGCTTGTTTTTAAGTACTTAAAAATTATTTGCCAATACTATGTGTCAACTAATACTACCACTATGTTCCTTCCTAGGTTTTTGCAATATGCGATTTTTTTATTCACTGTAATTTATGTTTTCTTTTTAATTGTGAATTAATTTAAGCGAACAAATTTTGTTGCCAAATCTCCCTCTGAACCCTTTCCCTTGATGATGATTAGCTTTGCCAAAGTTTACATTGTATGTTCCCTTTTCTTTCTGTTTCGATGATGTATTTATTTATGAGGTGTTTTAGAACACACTAGTTTTGTACTTAATAATAATTTAATGTTATTTAATTAGATGTAATTGTTTTTTGATGAATATTTATGAGTATTTAAGAATATTAGTTGCATCAAAGATGCAGTGCTTATGCCAGGCCTGTTAATTTATTCTTAGTTAGCTTTACTTTAAAAAGCAAATGAAATGTTGTGTTATGAATGTTTAGACTTAATGACAGAACAATGACAGAACAATGTAGGAATGTCAGATTAGACGTGCGTACTGAATGTCAACACTTGCTCTCACTCTTTAGCCAATCTAGTTTTTTTTTTTGTTGTTTTGTTTTTTTTGGGGGGGGGGGGTTGTCCTGGTAATGATTTTTCCTTTTCGAAAATGAAAACAATCTCTTTACAACAAATAATAGCCTAGCGAATGATGAGCACTGCATCAGCTTTTCTTTTCCTCCTTGTGATTTTTATGGCTGATTTCTTTTCGTTATGTTTTTAATTTCTTTGCATCCTGCTGACCATTGTTGAACAAGCAATGAATTTCAGACTGATGTTCTAGTGACACTTGATCAGGTGAAATAAGGGCCACACGCTGATATGAACTGACTCACCAAAGATAACTGGAATCCTTGAGAGGCCAATAAACTGTGTGTGTTTACATCCACGCAGCTCAAACCCTGGTTAAGGTCTTATTCATACTTTTACTGTACAAAATTACACACAGCCTTCACGTGTGTGAAAGCACCGTTTTCTGCTGCACGTAAAGCAAGCTCTCTGTGGTTTTGTTAGTAAAGTGATTTTTTCAGGGCGTCAGTATCAACAACATTAACTCTACAACATTAAAATCAAAGAGATTTTAGCTGCATGTCATGTCTCAAACATCTGCATAACTAAATTAAACAATTTCAAAAATAGACTTGTAGCATCTATGGAAGGCTAACGAGGACATTAGAGATGCCTCTAAGGGAACATGAACACCAGAAACTTTAAAGAGTCACTTAACACGACATTCACATTTTTGAGTTATTAAATTACAGTCACTGTATTGCATTAACTATTGATTCTGGTCGAACTGTATAGTGTTCATTGCAAAAGAAGCAAAACCTAGTATTTCTGTCAGGGAGTGTCAGGGTTCAAATGCATTTCTGCATATTTGTGTTCAAGGGTGTTAAGTTGCTCTTTAAATTTCTGGTGCACAACCAAGTTAGTTTTCCCTCTGCACCAGATGGTGTCTGGTGCACACTTTGTACACTCCATATTAGCCAGTTGTGAAAAAACATTTTTTATGATCATTGAATAATTAGACTGTGATCAAGAGAAAAAAAAATGTTTAGAGCCGAGCTTCAGAAGAAAAACAAGAGTTTAGTGTGATTCTGACTCCCACGTCAAACCTGCTCATTTCCAACTTCTTCACAGATTCTCTGCATGAGGATAAGAGCGTATCCAGGTTATCGTAAACAGGACGTGATGTTCACACACGCCACCTCTACAGTTAAATACCTGCCATTATCAGGATTTCGGTGTGTGTGACTGCGTGAATGCAAACACACCGACTTGTTTCACTCGTTAGGAAGGAAATCTAAGAAGTCCCTTAAAGCTAGCTGCTTCCAAGACTGACTTTGTGAGTGTGTAAAAAGAAAAAAAAAACTTTCTATTTCAGTAGTGAGAACCAGAGAGGCTACCTCACTGACTTTCCATTTGTCCTTTTAATCGTGTTGATGAAACCAAAGAAACCAAAGATTTTTTTCATCAGTACGGTCTGCGCTCACCTCCATGCTTCTGTGCTTTCTCTTCTTAATGATGATGCTACATTTTGTCCTGTTTTCTACTTTCTCCTTTTCTCTCTTTTTCTCTGTCTCTTATTTTCCCTCTGTGTCTCTTGGCCTCGCGTTGTCTTTTTCCTTAATGTGTGGAGTGGGAAGAGGCAGGTGTCAGGTTGGATGCTGAATATCAGGGAGCACAGGCAGAAAAACACATAGACACTTTAATCTGGAGTTAATCAATAGTCTGGACATTTGTCTTGAAGTAATTCATTTAATCCTGTCATTTTGGGCAACAAGTATTAGATCCCACACTTTTTACACACTAATTTAAAAAATTGCAGTAGTTAGCCTGAAAGATGATATATTGCACAGTAGGCATATAGCAGGTAAATACATTTTTAAGTATGGTCACTTATGATGATCAAATATAGGCCCGGTGGTGTCTGCTTTGTCCATCTCCATGGTGCATTAATAAAACTTCTGTTTTAAGGTCCTACTGAGTTTACAGAAAAAACAAACAAACCCCAAAACAAACAAATGAAAAGTATTGTGGAAGTGAGGTCTTGGACAAGAGAGTCAGTCTGTTGGTGTTCTACTCAGACATCCACATCCTGTTTTTTTCATCAACACAAAGGTTTCCTTGGGCTATTTTTATTTCCAATAACATTGAACCTTATCTTGCTAACGGTAATTAGAAGGCTAGTTGTTACCAACTCTGTGCTGCATAGCAACCAGAATGATGCAGTCCTGAATGTATCTGAGCAGCAGGAAACCTCATAAAATCTTCATCTGTGAAGTGAAATTGAAAGGGAAAACCATTAACATTAATGAGGTATAACTACCTTATTCAAGATGAGCACAACTTACGTGTGTCGTCTTAAGGCTGAACCAAGACAGGAGAGATCTGAAGACACACACAGACACACACCAAAAACAATTATTTAACAGAATATCCCAAAAGACCACAGTAGCCCTTAGCTGTTGTTTCAGTGCAAAATATTCCCATTGCCCCAGAACACAGCTAACACTTCAAGTAACTGAATCTAAATTGTCAGGGAACACCTTGGTTCTGCTCTGTGGGCCCTACAAGACCAAAACCACAAACCTGACATAGATGATACTAAAATACTCCATGGACCTAATACCAATCACACACATTTTGAATCTGAGCAGGAGTATGAAGGACTAGAAGTACAGACTTGGCAGAAGTTTTTATCAGCATGGACTTGGAAGGCTTTTAGGAGTCACATGCATATAAGCCCATGTTTTAAAGCATAAAGACTCATGACACTTAAAATGTATCTGTGTAATCATCTTGATTCAGTTAATTGAACAGCTAAATTGTTTTTCTCATCCCAGCAGCAATATGCAAGTAGGATTAGGTGCCTGGGGTCTATATATCCAACTGTGCCATTTTGCTTCCCTTCTTATGAGCATCTGGCTTTAAAATCAACCAGGGAAGCTGAATGGCAGAGGAACAAATCTATATCTATTTATGGCTTCTTAGACTTAAGGGTTTAGCCAGTTTTCAGACTTCTGCTGCCACACTTTGCTTTTCCAAAGCGGGCCGCTTTGAAAACAAAGACATAGATAGCGCTTTCGTTGCAAAGTATGAGATAACCTTGGATGAGTGCCTTGCTTGAACCAAAGCGAAGTCTAGACCTCTCTGTTTGTGCTGTAAACTTTCTATTCCTGTGAAAAATAAATACCTCAGCGCTGGCGCCGCTGTCACTCGGCTCAAGCGCCTGAGTTTCACTCTCTGCTCTCTGGTGCTTTGCAATGCAATCAGTGCAAAGAAATCCAGAGTGAATACCAAAGGCTTCCTTTTCTGTTTGACTCTTCTCTTTTACTATCCCCTCTTTTTTTCTGAGCTGTGTTTCCATGACAAAGACCTGGTCTTTCTGTGCTCTGTGGCCCAGATCTAATCATCCTCTCACCGCTGTCCGAAGGAGAAACCAAGTCAAATCGAATTTTCCTTCTGCTTCTACACAGATCTGAGATGATGAGACTGCAGCTACGCCGAGTGAAAAATGTAGAGAAACCGAGTTAGTTAGCATTTGAAAATAATCTGAGCAGAATGTGTTCAGGAATTAACACAAATGTAGATTTGGGATGCCAAAGTGCAAAAAAAAAAAAAAAAACCTGCAAAATTTTAAGATCTTGAAATTGAAGAAATCAAAGCCTGCTCACCAGAGATCTGAATAATTTTCTGATCTGAGGCTTACCACAGCCCAGCTTTGGTGTACATGCAGCTCGATCCTTTGCCGTCCTCCTTCTCTTTCTTCAAGTGGTTGCAAAGCTTTAAATGGTGAAAAAACATGGAGACAAACTTGTGAGCGTTGTGCGCAGACCGTGCTCTCTTTACCGAACTGTTGCAGATATACCTCATAGACACTAGTGGTAGGATGATGTTATAATAGCGTATGTCATAAATTATTCACTTGCTCTTCTTCCTCTTTTTGGTAACTGTAACTTAAAAATGAAACAAATGTGGGGAAAAAAGCTTTATACATTTTTAAGTTCTTTTTTTTTGTAATAGTTAGAAAGGTGCGCTACAACCAAAAATGCTTGTCTTCTTCTATGCTCTCTTTCTTGTTGATGTATTAATCTTTTCTCTCTGTCCCATCTGCCGAGGATTGAGGGATGATTTATGATTTAAAATCTTTTTTTTTTTTCTGGTTGTTTTGAAGGGGTCTCTGTCCCCTCATGTGGATATTTTAGGGATTGGAAACATTGTTGGAATGATGCCAGGACTTACTCGTTTCAGCCCAGAATAATACCGGCTTCTTTGATCCATCGATTCCGTTTTAAATCCAACCATGTTTCACTTGATTTTTGCGCATCATTTCTTAAGCCTTTATTTTCGTGTCCTTCCTTTCCTGTGTTAAATTTGCTAGCATCACAGTTACATTATCCATACAGCAGTGCTATAGCCCAGATTTTATGCATGAGTATATTTACGATTAGCTAGCCGTGTAATGCATTGTGATTCTTATTATTAACCTTATTATTAGCACCTTCTCATTTCATTTCACATACTGTATGCAGAACATTCCGTTGCATCTCACATTAGTATGACCTTTGACCTGCTGATTTAAAACCCGCTAACTTCATTCTGTTAAAATCCCTT
The DNA here is from genome assembly GCA_037833715.1 of Toxotes lorentzi. Taxonomy (NCBI): domain Eukaryota; kingdom Metazoa; phylum Chordata; class Actinopteri; family Toxotidae; genus Toxotes; species Toxotes lorentzi. Next base: position 2,311,748 of record JBBMJY010000008.1, read on the forward strand.
AGGGTAAAGCATCAGCGTCTCAATGAGAAGGGATCGCAACGTTTTCCACGGAGCTACAGTTGGCTACGAAATTTTGAACAACACAATAAGAGTGAGAGAACAAATGGGCTAATGAACAAAACAATAGTAAAGATAAAAAGATGCTTTTTTTTTTAATCTGGATTTAAGATTTTCATAATTTTTATGGACAAGCTCAACAGAGAAAAATCCCAATTAACCCAGTAAGTGTATGAACTCACGTTGTGAAAATGATGCTATAGTTCAGGGCTCAGGACCCATGTGTGACCCATAGGGTGACCACAGACCCAAAGAAATCCCTCAGTATTTTGTGTTTGTATTAAAGTTCATGCAGTGTTAGTTAAAGGAAAACAGAGCACTTCCAGTCCTACTTGTCTTCCATCGCTGATCAGCTTCTGAGCATCAAACAGCATCTGCATTGTAGTAAAGAAACGAGACAAACAAATGGACAAAGCTTCTCCTCCAGAATTAACTCAACCTGAAAATTTATATATTTTTTTATTTTGTAACATGAAATATAAATAAGTTTGGGTTTTTGTTTTTTTTTTATCAAGAATAGATGCAAAACTTTCTGAAGAACTGTAGCACAAACGTTAATGTGTTAAATGCTGAAACGTTGTTCAAAATCGCTAATGGTTAAGTTCTTTTATGGTTGTTTTAAAGAGCTTCCTGTTGTCAGATTATCATACCCTAATGTCAGATAATCCACAGGGCTGCAGATAAAAAGGTGATGTCAAAGTCATACATAAATATGCTCAAATACAGAAACCCTGAAGTCCTGTGAAAGGATTTTTGTTTTTTTACTTATAGCCTACATGCAAGACAAAAGTTTGCATAAGAAGATAAAACTATATTGTCTTTCAAGACTTTAGGGGCTGATTAAATCAACATATGCATTTAACTGCATTTTTCATGTAGACTGAAAAATAGTCAGAACAAAAACAGTTTTTATTCGAACATCGGCAACAGTGAGGGGTCAAAGGTCAAAGAGGCAGATTCATGATGTCAGTTTTTGAACAAAATCACAATCAGTCCACTTTTCTGTTCACTGTGGGCCTCTAAAGAATACACAGCAGGCTACTCCTGAGCTAAACACGTCAAAGCTAATCGATGCGTTTTCTCCCCGAAACACAAAGTTTGACCAAATAATTCAATCAAAATCACACACTCTCCCACCGAAACCTCACCTCATCAAAACAATTATTATTTCCTGTCTGGTTTTTTTGTTTCATTTTTCTTTTCTTTTCTTTTTTTTTTTTTTTACCATTTTCTTTCATAGTTGTCATACAATAATCGAAAAATCAAATTATGCATTTCCTTTTTTTATTTTTTACATTTGGTTAGAACAGAAAAAGAGAAGTGACTGAAAACTTGTGGTGTGGAATAAAACGATGATCAAACATGAAGGAGGTATTTGGAGAATTAATGTTGTTCCACTCTATGTATAAAAGAAGAAAAAAAAATCAATAAAGAAATCACAATGGTCTTATCCATGTACAGCTGATCCTCCTGTTATGTTTTCTTTACTCAGAATACACTGGTGGGAAACACAACTGCAAGACTGCAGGTACTTATGCCGACATTTTCTGCTTTAGGATTTTAAAGGATTCTTGTGGAGAGTAAATGGTACACAATTTCCTCTGAAATGCAGTGAAGTGTAACGTATAGTAAAGTTGGATTGTAAAAACTGTAAAGTTCTATTGTAAAAGCTCATAGAAGAACATTGAATTGTAGACCCTGGCCAACCTCCTTGTAGGTCTAGATTATGTATTTTTAATCATTTCCTTGTAATTTATACAAAAGAGAAAAATAACTTGTACTTATTGTACTACAATTTGACCCTGATAGGTCACCTCTTTTGTTCTTCTCTGTTTGAGCACTTTTTGTATAAATTTTCGATGTCTTCAAAGAGATGTTTTTTCTGAAACTTTGGGAACTCGTACGAGTCATCGCACCAACCTTTACAGTTTTTACATTAAGGCCCACGTTGGTCACTGCTGTGTTTGTTTATGTCTGTTTCTTCTTGGCCTTTCCTTGTTTTCCCTGCTGCAAACTAATTTCCCTACAGAGATGTTCAAAGTTTCATCTGATCCAATATTTTCTAAGTCAGTCCAGCCTTTTCCTGTCACCTGCTGATTTCCCCTCTCGTCTTTTTAACCCTTCCATCCATCAATCCATTTATTTTTTGTCTCTATCTTTACCGATTCTACTCTTTTCTCTGTCTTTCTAATCTCTCGCTCATTCATTCCTCTCCTCTCTCTGTGTCACTCTTCTCTCTCGACTCTTTTCTCTTGACTGTTTTCCCTCTGTGTAATCATACCAGCATCCATCTCCTCTCATCAATCCACCTCGTCACTTCTTCCCTTTAAACTCCCCCTCCTCCTCCTTTCCCCTTTTAATCATTCTATCCCATCCTCCTGCTCCTCTTCCTCTGTTGCCAGGGAAACAGCAGCCCATTCCAGCTGGCCAGCTGTTAATCTGGTAACACTGTCTTTCTATTACCTGTGGGTCAGATGACTGATAGGGAGGAAAAAGCGTGGGAAACCAAAGAATTACTGATTTTAAATGTTTATAAAGTGTTGGTCTGGGTCACATTCTTTTAGCAGTGTGTACGAGAATCTGTCCTGGACCACACTGAAACCACCTACTCAGATGAGATCCTCCTCTGAACAGGGCCTTAAATAATTCTGACAAACATTCATATTCTCAGAGAAAGAAGTAAAAAGAAAAGAATGATAAATGAGTGTCTTTAAGGCATTAAGTAGTTTAGAAGGTGTCACCAGTTGGCGAGGTGGCTAAAGAAACGTTACCTTCGTATTTGGCCATCTACAGTCTGAGCATCGCCAAGTGAGCTTTAAAACTGCTGAGACACTGTGGTTTTAAAACTTGAGCTGTCCTGTCAGAGACGTCTGCTCTGTTTTTATGTCCTATGCATGTTGACACTCACAAACATTGTTCCTGTTCCTGTTTCTTTCTCTCCTTCCACCTATTTTTTCCCTTTCTTTTCCCTCTTATCTGACTTTTATTCCATTTCCCCAGTTTATGCATAATTTCATTTCATCATCTTTCATCTTCATCTTTCTCTCCTCTGTCCAAATATTCACTTTCTTTCTTTCATACTTTGTTTCCTTTTGTTTTGTTTCCTTCCTTCTCTCTCCTCCTTTCATCCTTCCCAGTTTACTTCTGTTGCTTTCCTTAATCTACCTTTCCTTCTCTCCTTCCTGTCCTGTCATCTTTTGTTCTTCTTCCCTGCTCTTCTCAAAATTTTTTTTCTAATTTCTCTTTTACTTTTTTCCTCACTCTCTCTTTCTCTGTAGAAATCAATGGTCGTTCTCTAAATAGGAGGTCATGGGGGTTGCAGGCGCTCGCGTCCCAGCTTTTCAATTACTAGCAGCCTGCAGTCACCACCACACACACACACTCATGCACACACACACCTTTCACCCTGAACAACCCTCCCCCCCAGAGCTGCTGGACCAACAGAAAAAGAGAAGAGTTAAAAGAAAAGATTTCAAAATTAAAGGAGAACAATTTTGGTGTTGAAAAGAGAGAAAAGGGAAAGAAAGAAATCAAAGTGAAAAGCAGAGAAAAGAGAGAGAAAGAAGAAAGTAAGAAAGATGAAATGAGAGAAAACGCATCCAGGGATAGAGAAGTGAGATCGAAGAGGTAGGAGCTCAGGTAGAGGAAGAAAGGAGAAAAGAAAGGAGGCGTGAGGAAAGAAACAGGTTATGAACCATCCTCCACAACTGTTAGATTATTGGTTCTACAGCAGCGATTTCTTTGGTTGTGGTGAAAAATAACCGTTTAGACTTCGAACATGTGGTTCTTTAAAAAAGAGAGAGAGAGAGAGAGAGAGAATAAGGAAAGAATTTAGCTCAATTACTGGATATAAACGTTGTTGTCGGTGTGAGGGGTTGCACCTCGGCGTATGAATAACATGCCAATTTCCTTAAATCGTTTTTCGTGTTATCACTACATATTTTTGCACCATCTTGGTCATTTCCTGACCAAGATGGTGTAAAATGCCACACGGGATCATGTGACGTTAAATAACATATGAAAAGCTTAAAAATGACATGTGAAATTGACGTGCTGTTTAAACGCAATCCCATGAGATCACATTCGTAGGTCACCTGCATTTTTTGGAAGCGCTCAGAGCCAAATACACAGTCAATGTTCTCTGATGAGTCCATATACTGTTAGTCCTCCACGTCCCACCAAGACAGCTCTGACCCGTCCAGACATGGACTCTACAAGACCTCTGAGGTTGCCCTGTGGTTTCTGGCACCAACATGTTAGCTGCATTTTTCACAGTGACTATGAAAACTGACTGTTCACTTACCAGCTACTATATCCCAGACTACTAAACACATGATTGTTATTCACTTTATCTGTGAGTGTGAGAGGTAAGGGATGCTAACAGGAGGAGCCGAGAGAGGAGAAAAAGGAAAAAAAGAAAAGGAGAGAGGTGAGGGAAAAAAGGACAGAAGGGAAGAGAATAAGAGGAGAGGATACAAGAAAAAAGTGGACAGGGGACGAGGGGAAATGAGGAGAGGAGACAAGGAGATCAAAAAAAGAGGATAGGCAAGAGAAGATAGAATATCTCAGGAAAAAAGAAAACACAATGAAGACATGAAAAAAGAAGAGAGGAGAAAAAAAGAAGAGAGATAAAAAGGAGGAGGACAGGAGAAAAGGTGAAGAGAAAAAAAGAACAAACTGAAATGAATGGAGGAATTGTAGCTGGCTCAGATGAAGAGGAGGGGGTGAAACGGGGGGAGGCACCCAGCCCGGCGCCCTCAGGGGTTATTGGGTCGTGGACAGCCAATCTCTCTCAGCTTAATCAACAGCAGCAGAGGTGATTGCAACACCGCAGGGGACTGCTGGGAAAAAAGATGGAGGGAGGGGGAGGAGGAGAGATGGAGGGGGAGAGAACGAGATAGGAATGAATGCGAAGGTGTGGAGGGGAGGGAGGGAGGGAAGAAAGGGAGGGGAGGACCGAGCTGGGAGATGAGGAAAAGATTGGAACAGGGGGGAAAAACGGGGGTGAGGATAGAGAGAGGGGGAGGAGGTTGAAAGACAAGAGGTGGAAGGGGGAGGATAAAAGATTGGAAAAGATAAGAGTGGCTGAAGGGAGAGGAGGATGGCAAAGGGGGGGAGGGGGAGAGAGGAGAAAGAGGGGAGATAAAGAGATGGGAAAATTATGGGACGACAGGAGGAGAAAACAGGTGAGGGAATAAAGGAGAAAGAGCTGAAGAGCAAATGAAGAGGACAGAGACATAGGAGAGAGGTAAATCTGGAAAAAGCGAGGGAAGGAGAATAGAAAGAAAAGAAGGAAAACAGGGGTAGAAAGAGAAAGACAGGGCCAGTGATCGCTAGGCTGATGAGTTTAACAGAGGGGGAGAAAAGAGAAGGTAGAAAGGATTTGCAGAAATGGAGCAATGACAGAGAAGAAACGAGAGATGAAAGGAAGTGGTGGGAGAACGTGAGGGTATATGGAAGGATAGAAAGAGAAAGAAATAAGTACAAGAAAGAAAAACAAATGGAAGCAAGGAAACAAGACATTTAGCTCAAAAACACCTTAACTACACTGAACATAATCCAAGTTTTAGGCAATTAGTCCACAACAATCGTTCATCAGGGGAAAGGGCTGATGTGAACACACAGGACGATACAGGGGCAAGAGGGGACTTTTACACAGAGGCAAGCAGAGCCGAAAACCAACTACACCCAATTTTCATCCAAGATTTTTGTATTTTATTTTGGAGGAAGACTTGTTGTTAGGTGTAATCGCACTGTTAATAACATGTCTCACATATTAAAAAGAAAAAAAAAAAAAGATTCAACATGGAGACAGATGTTTTTTGTGCTGTGGGACACATCCAAAAAACCCCAAAAATAAATAAAATCCAAATGACCCAAAATACGCTGGAGCTGCAACAAAGCTGGAGCATCCTTGTTATTTATATACACAACATAAGCTCTGCACAATGCACCTTCGGCTAAACACACACATACAGCAAAACTCTTTTAAAACAACACAGTTGTCGAAACTTACACATCAAGGATAATTAAAAATAAATTAGACATGTTTGTGGAGGAAAACCCCAGTCGTCACAGACATCAACATGTCTTCCTGCTGTGACCTGAAAAGTTTGCACTGTCTGCACAAACAGAACTTTTTCCAGTTTACAGAGTTGTGTTAAAGTGTTTGTTTTTTTTTTAGAAACTTACTTACTGCGTTACTTATCGATATGCAGTTTAAGGGTACTGTGAGACCAGCCAGGTTTAGCTCATTAACTGAACGCCTGTGGATCGGCTAGCCGCTCTGCACAGAAGTAGAGAAATCCTTTAAGCTGCCACTTGAACACACTGAGTGGAGCAATGCTAATATCACCATTTAACATACCTTCCTACAAAGGAGTCCCTTTGTTTGTCAAACTCTGGGTTAAGTATTCCTCAAAACCAAAACCATCCCTTTGGAACCTGTGGAAGAGCACTGAGAGCACAGAGCAACGCTGTTTATACTGAATGAGAATGTGTGTTGTAAAGTGCATTTCTGTATGCATACACAGTGGAAGCAGAAAAATGGACCGACCAAAATAACTGTACAACTCATACAAGCATTGCTGGAGATTACCTATGGACACAACGTGCGGCCATGTTGGAGGACTGATATAAAACTGGAATTTTTTTAAGTGCTGGCAGAGGAGGTCAAATGAAGCTACACATGAAGAGAAAAGTCTTCATGAATTTAAACATCTGCCTCCCAATATGGAGATTTGTTGTTGGTAATTAATGGCAACCATGTCCAAACACAGGCATTATGTACACTGTATAGACTGGAAAAAGGCAGACGGTGACAAGCTCCTCCCAAAGCTCTGACTTGGGAGCAATTGCACATTAACCCCAAATGGTTAGTTCCTTTCTTTAAGTGGGAGATCTGTCAGAAAATTGCCACGTCTTTCTTTCTACACACAAAGTTGTGGTGTGCAGATTGCCACAGTTTATGGAAGTCCTGAACCACAATGGATCTGGTGAAAAGGAAGAATTGCACACAGAGCAGCTGCTTTGTTTCTAATTTAAACATTAAGAGAAGTGTCAATGGCCCGTATCACAGCAGGAGCATGTAAAGTCAGATTTCAGGGTGGATTTTTCCTGTCAGCATTTTGGTTAAGCACATATGAAATTTACATAAAGCACAAGTTCAGTATTTCTAGTTAGCCAGTGTAAAAGGCACATTATCATGGCATAGCAGAACAAAAACAGTAGAGGGGGAACAGGGGCAGAGATCGGAGGTCAAGTTACTGCCCATGAAAAGTGTAAGGTTTCACTTTGACATTTACACATTATTTGGGAGTATCATCCAAAGAAAATGGGACAGCAGGTGGGAATCAAACCAGCGACCTCCAAGACATTTTCTGGAGCTGCAGCAACTAATGGGGAAAAATAAAAATCTTTATTTCAACCTACTGACTAACTGAATGAGTCTTTTCACAGTTGGATACTGCACTATGACCAAAGAGATATGAGTGGAGAAAAAAAAAGCCTTCATTGAGGTGGGGGCAGACAGAAGTCAAACACTCAAACTAAGCTCTTATCCTACACTCCACATATGGAACTCTACACATCTGTGTTACGTCTCTACACTGTAGTTTTTAAAAGAACACATATTACTGAGGGACAACTCCAGCATCATTGTAGTATAATGCTTTTTATGCTTTTTCTGACTTTATTTTCTGCTCTTATCACACCACAAAGGATGTGACATAAATGAATAAATGGTAAAAAAAAAACAAAAAAAAAACCCTTTTGTCTTGTCTAAAATAGAAACTGTGCGGCCCTTACAAACATTTTGATACTGATGAACGAAGGTATTAGATCAGTACTTGTAATGAAAAGCACATAATAAGCTCAGAGGCTCCAAATAACTTTCACTGACATGTAAGAACTAGCTAGAAGACATACTACGAACTTCCACGGTGCGCTACTGACTGGAGAACATCATGCAACCTAACTTGCTAATGCTAGCTCTGATGATTTTACTTTTCCTTCATACATGCTACTCAGTGGAGAGGACAGGTTCAAGTTAGTGTTAGCTGTCTCTCAGTTGTCTCTCATTACGTTTGTATTATTTTACTCCTGTGTTGCACTTGCTGACGCGTAACCAGAAGATTTTCCCATTCACCTGCACTCCAAGAAACCAAAGCTGAAAAAAATGTAACTTGGTTAGTTTTAATTTAACAGCTAATTTAATTAATTGAATCAACAACTGCCCCAGAGGCTGCACATGTTCAGAAGTCAATAGTTCAATTTTCCTTTTTAAATTTGGGATTTGTTGTCAGTGGAGGGCTCAAGAGGCTCAACATGGTCAATGTTTCAGCAGAGATTTAAGCAACAACAGTATAAAAATAAACGTTAATGAATTTGTATATTAACAATGCTATTGTCCTTGCTTGTAAACCATCTCAAAATAACCCAACATTATTTCATGACACCCTGAGAGGTCCCGGCCCTGGACACATTTTTTTTTTCTTTTTAAATCTCAGCTGGACTACAGCTGCACTCACTGTAGAAATCACGCCACGTCTCTTATTAAACATTAGCTTTGTTCAGCACCAGCATAAATGGAGGATTAGTACAATAACTTCCATTCACATTATTAAAAGGACGTGTTGTGACTTCAGCACACTTTTCTCTCAAACTCACTTGTATCCACCGACCAGGCAGTGGCATCCACCTCCTCCAGTCACATTGCAGGGATTGCAGCTGTATGGGCGGGAATCACTATCTTGGAGGGCCAGTGGTGTGAAGGGACAGGTGAGAAGGCGGGGGAGCGAGACAGTGGTGCTGTTATCATGTTCGACTGTTATTCATTTAGCACCAGCGAGAAGAGAAACAGGGTCTCTGGTGGAGGTTTTGAGGGGCTAAGCGAATGGAATGTAAGCAGGGGAAATGTAATAAAAACAAAACAAAAAAAAGGTTTTTTTTCCTGTAGCTTTGATGTGATATGAGCAGTTTCAACAGTGTCAGTTCTTTTATCGACACAGACTTTCATCGAATAGTATCTGCAAATCCTTACAGAGTGTTTATATTAGTGCCAGCAACGTTGTTTTAAATTTAAGGAGCAACTTGTGCTTTGCTGATACTATATTTCACACAGCATCCTTTGACATTCATCAGTTTGAATCTGTATTCAATATTCTGAATCTGTCAAATTTTGGAGTTGACTTTGGTCGAGAAAATTTCAGGTGATTTTCAGTATTTTTCTTGACGTCAACAAATCCCACAAAAAGACCAAAAACAACAACTCCACCCTTCCAACATACAGCTACAATAAAACAAAGGACAAATGTATTTGCAGAAACCATTTGGTCTGTTCTTCCTGCTATTTTTACCTTATAACTGACACTCTTGTTGGGGAAATTATGTATATTTATGTGCGTATATGAAGCTTCAGTTAATTGAAGAAGGCCTTATGTTTCTCCACATATAGCCCTGCTGCAAGAGGGGCATCAGAGTGTGTGCATGTTTGTGTATGTGTGTTTCTATGAGAGTTTCTGGTTGGCAAAGAAGGCCTTGGTCTCTCCACAGGTGGGGTTGGTGCACAGTGGGCATCGCAGGGTCAGCTGGCGGGAACACGGCTCGTTGGACTTCAGGTGGGACTGGACCAGGTCTGCAAGAGCCTTGACAGTCAAATAAAGTGCAGATTCAATATGGAGAGAAAAACGGCTCAAAGGACATTATTCCTCCGTTTCCTGTTAGGCTTTGCATTTGAAACATCTGCAGGAAGTGTTGAGTTTCATTTACGGAAATTTACTCGCAAATGTAAAAACTGTTAAGGTGAAGCATTTGAAAGTTGGTAGCGAATAAAATATTTTGACATTTTGGGAAATGCTGAGTAATTTGCTTTCCTGGTTGAAGTTAGACTGATATCACTCATATCTGTCCACTAAATATGATGCTACAGCCAGGAGACGCTGTAGCGTAGCTTAGCTTAGCATAAAGGCTGGAAACTGGAGGACACAGTTTTCACTTATTTTTTGTATTGTTATCACTGAGGTTGCCAGGCAATCAGCAGAGACTCAATGAAGTCAATGCATCCAGCCCAGACAGTCTATCGCTTTTTGTACAAACAAACGAAATGTTAATTAGTGAGCTTCAGATGTGCTGGTTGGCTGATTTTGTCACGTTTCTGAAGCTGATGCCGAATATTGAAAATTGATATTGACACTTTCTGGGTTATCTTTCTCGGTTATCTGATAATGATTTATCAGCTGTTATTTTTTTATATTTTTAGCAACTGTATCCAAGAAATATAATGGATAACAGTTTATAGTTGAAAAATAAACTCGTGATGTCTCTCTGACAGAATGCGGACAGCTGTTTCCAGTCTCTCTGCTATGCTAATCTCAGCTGCTTCTGGTGGAAGCTTCACATTTACTGTGTAGGTATTAGTCAGTGATGCCAACCAACACCTGACAAGAAAGTGAATGTCCATTTCTAAAAATGTCAAACTAGTCCTTTAAAAACACAAACCCAGAGCAGACATGACTCTGAATTTACCATGTGAGCTATTACAGAACATTTAACTCTACCACCCTCCAGAATGGAGGAGGAAAATGAATAATCAAACTGAAAATTCAAGGGTAAGATTATCTGAATGAGAGAATGAAAGAAGTAAACTGACTGTGCATGTTAGTAATCTGAGAGAGGATTCGTCAATCATGAAACCCAGACACCGGCCGGGCTCTGCAGTGAAAATTCTGACGAATGTATTTTTCTTTATTTTCCAGAGGCTGCTGCTTGCAGACGGCAGCAGACTGATGCAGCTCACTGAGAAACTAAAACCACACCAAGGAAACCATCCTTCAGTAACTACCAACTAATCATCCTCTGGATATTGATTTATACACTCTCTCACACTCACACACACAGTCTTGGTGAGAGGTCTCTGAGCGCGGCGGGTTTGACCAGCTAGCCAGCCGGGCGGTTCAGTTCTACTGTAGTCAGCTCTAAAGGTTCCCATTGATCTGCCCCCTTCCTTTAATAAACCCTACACACACACACACACACACACACACACACACACACACACACACACACACACACACACACACACACACACAC
>JBBMJY010000008.1:2322992-2337965 GCA_037833715.1 Toxotes lorentzi
CACACACACACACACACACACACACACACACACACACACACACACACACACACACACACACACACACAGAGCTGTTACAGCTGGAGGAGTTGCCTGTTGTGAGAAAGGTTGCAGGGTTGAGGATGAAGGGAAGAAGGGAGGTGAGATGGGAAAGGAAGAGGGGTTGGAAGGAAGAAAGGAGACGGGGGGGAAAAGGAAGGACGCAAGGAAGGAAGGAGGAATCTGACCATTACTGACCATTTCCTGCCTTAAGTTCACAGGAGAAACTTTCATTATATGCTTTTCTTTTTTTCTCTTCAATCATGTTTCTCCCTCTTTTTCTTCCTTTCTCTTGAAAGGAAGTCTGTTCCAGTTTGAAAAATACAGAAATGCTCCTTTATCACATGTGTGTAACACGTACCTTCATAAAGAGAGGGTTCCCATTCAGTGACTCTGCTCTCCTGATGTTCTCCACCCCACACTGAAGACAGAGGAAGAAGGAACAGAAGTGGTCCCTCTTTTATAAAACCAAACCAAACGTGCAAACACACCACAGTTCATAAAAACCAAACAGGTCAGGTGTAAAAAGCACCATTAGACAGTTTATATCCATTCTGAGAAAAAAAAGATCATTAAATGGAGTTCAACATTCTGCCTACTGCAGATGTGAAAAAAGGTGTTTTCATTTTGTCAGTGGAGGACTTCAAGAAATAAAAGCATTTCGCCCTGTGTTTCCAATTATTTTTAAAAGTAGGTTTCATCTCAGAGTGAAACTCCTCTTGACTGTGGACACGCTGAAGTGGTCCAGTGGGTGAGTGTGTTGTCCCGGACTTCTGTCTTTGAGGGACCAGTTTAAACGTTAACAGTGAGGACATGTTTGGAAAGTGAGGACAATTTTTGGAAAGTGAGGGCGTGTTTCTCGCAAGTATAGAAATGCAAAGAGGTGTTTGTGTCTCCATGGCACCAGTCACATTGATTTGTAGTCACCTCACTGGTGCCTTCACACAGACAGACACACACAGAGGACACAGGCCTGCAGATGACACATCTGACACGTTTGCTTACTCAAACTCCACATTAAGTCTCAAGTTAATCCACTATGATTTGATACCAATACAAATTATAATCTTAGTCCTAATCCTAAATACAGTTCGTAATCACCTGTATGGTTCTTTACCCACTAAAATCTTCTATCTGGAACATTTAAGGCAAAGTTATGTGACGCTTTCCATACTGAACTGTGCAGAAAGAAGCTGAAGAGCAGAGAGGAAACTGGAGATGTAAACCAGGAGTTTTTCTGTCCCTTACCTCCTCGCCCAGCACCTGTCCGTACTCAATGTCCAGCTCGTGTAAAGTCTCTATGTGGTCTGAGGTGAAGGCGATGGGTACAAGCAGGATGTTCTTCTTACCCCGTTCACACAGACCTTTAATCACCTCATCTGTCTGAGGGCCCAGCCACGGCATGGGGCCCACCTGAGAGACCCAAGACATGACAACAGGTGTTGACTATGTGTTGACAGGACACGGCAGTTTGTCCATAACCCTTTGATCCTGAGCAAAATCTCAACAACTACTGCTCAGATTTCCATTATTCTTGTAGATGTTCATGGTCCACAGAGGATGACCACTTTTTGATTTTAATCACTCCAAGACCTTTGATGTAGAGCCAGGATAAACTAACTTTTAGCTCCTCTACCAGGGAGGGTGTAAAATAGATATATAAATCATCAGAGCGTTGTTTGTTCTGTCCAACAGTTTCATTTTGCAGCTGTTATGAACACAGCTGCAAAAAAAAAACAGGTCCCAGTCTTCTTCTATTTTTCAAGAACAATTAATGTGATTTAAGAATTCGCTAAACTGTCATCCACTGTGTCCTGAGGACCAAGAGCTTTGAGGTTTCCTGCTCCAGTGTAACTGCAGCATTAGACAGACGAGTGGCTCCACCTTGTGGCGACAACAACTGAAACATTCTGTGAAAGCACCTGCACTGATGTACAGCATGACGTAATGAATATAAAGGTCAATATGAATACATACAAGCAAAACCCTTTCTAAAATCCAGAGATTACATACTGTGTGTTTAAATCTAGGTTTTGTAAATACTGGTTACCTATGGGGTTCAGTACTGGGAAACAAAAGATAAACCTCCATACAAACAGTTAAGTACCAGCAGGAACTGTAAGTATTTTATTAGGATCTGAGTCATACAATGAAATTACACTGTAAATCACGGGCTGTGTGTGTGTGTACTCACCCTCGACTGCCACACCAGTCTATAAGGGTTACAGTGTCCCAGTCTCTCCATGACTCTTTGAACTGTGGCTCCCACTTCCTGAGGATATGGGTCACCTCTGTTTACAACCTGTACACAACATGTGTCAACAGCAATATTTTAATAGCAATATTAGATATTTTAATAATTGGCACTTTCATGGATGGATGTGCTGGGGTTTTATCAAGTATAAAGAAAATTATTCAGTGCAAGACATCATACTAACTAATGTTGACTGAATCTACATTAACTTATTTAATGTAGATTTCTTACTGGGGAAACAAGATTTTGGTGCAATTGATCATGTGTACAGTGAATCTCTTCACAAAATTGTTCTGTTCTTATTTTTTTTCCTTTTTCTTGCCCTGTAATCAAAAGAAAAATAAAGCACTAGACTGATTAGCAGTCTGGATGAGCATAATGTATTCAATATAATCACTATAATCTATGCCTATTGTAGCAGTGTTATCAGTAATAGCATACTGATAAATAGCAATATAAATAGTACTATCAGCATTTATCAGTAACACTAGCAATAAGAGAACGAACAGTATTATCAGGACCAGCAGGAGAGGCAGCAGAAGTAGTGGTAGTAGTAGTATTTTCAGTAGTAGCACTTCTTAATACTTACAGCCAGAGGGAGCGAGTGTGCTGAGAACAGAATGACAACATCATCTCTCTTGTCCTCTGGAAACTTCAGCAGCTCATTACTGACATGTTCTGCAAAACACTATACACACAAACAAACACCGACTGAACATTTGCTGTATTTGATGCAATTTTTTTTCTTTCATGAAAAAACTATTATTGTCCTGAACAGATTATAAAAAAAAAAATAATAAAATTAAATAAAATATAAAATAAATAAATAAAATAAAAAAAGTTCCTGACCAATCATGACTTCCCACCACGACAGCAACATGCTGACATCTAAAAATACAGCCAGGCTTTTTAGTTGCTATGATTACCAACCACAGCCACTTTGAGCTCATTAGTTGCTATGACAACTTCTTGCCTGAATCAGTCTGTTTTCCAATATTTAGTATTTGGTTTTCTCTGAGAGGAAGAGAAGCCTCACGGGCCCTTTGGTTTTACCATAACTTTCTGTGTGTGTGTGTGTGTGTGTGTGTGTGTGTGTGTGTGTCTGACCTCCACCAGCAAAGGGTGTGTGGGCCAACGGTCAATGACACTCCAGCGCATTTTTGGCCTGTCCCCTCTGTTGCTGTAGTAACGGTAGATGGCGTTCAGACTGCTGCCTGTTTACACAACAAACAAACAATCACACAACTATTACAAATATGCTGCATTACACAGCAACCACAGTCCTCTGTCAACCACTGCACAGCCAGCTCCACTGCAGGGTTTGTTTAATCTGCAGTGGAGTAGAAACTAATTCCCAAAGATCAGACAAGCTGCTGTAAAGGAAGGTGCATCATGTATCTCAGTCAGTTTCCTTTCCAAAGATCAAACACAGATCAAAAGAATAAAAGAAAGACATTTCATACATTCTGTGTTTTGGACTTGTGGGGTTTCAGTATAATCAGGGTTCACACTCTTTTCAAGAACTCCCTCTCCAGGATATTTTCAATAATGGGGATCATGCCCCAGACTATCAAGTCCTTGTCTGTGGAAGTCTCCTATTACCGTTCTATTACTGCAACAACTATGGTAACCTAATTTCTAAAAATACAAACAGTGCAGACAAACATGAATTTAGCTTCTGATTCACCGCTTCTGAGTCGGCACAAAGGGCAAAGTTCATGAATATTAAATTACAGCACAACAATAATACAATGTAGAGACCGCTTTTTGAACAACTTATTGTGAAACATCCTTGTTAAAGGCTTAACACTTTTTAAAACCCAATTTCAGACTTATTATTACCAAATGACCCACACATTTACACATCACACCTGGACCTGGATTAACAAGTAGACTTCACTAAGTGTTTACAGCACAGGTTCAGATTTGTGAGGCCTTTATTCTATTTGAAAACACAAAAAACGCAATTTAAGTACTTCTTCCCTCATCTAGACCACATCAGACCATGCCTGAATCAAACACCACTATGTTTGTCAAATCAGGAGCAGATTAACAGGGAAAGTTTAATGCACAGCTTCAGATTTGTGAAACCTTTATTCTGTTCGTGTCCAGGTCTAGACCAGATCCACTGTTGTCTGGATGGAGACATTACAGTGAAATGATCGTTTCTTTGCATTCACACATAAAATAAAGGTTTCACAATTTTGAGAGCGGTTTTAAACAGTGTTATATTAAATTATGTTGGTCAGCACTAACACTGACGACAAGACACCAAACTAATCGGTTATCACCAAAGATGCTGTGGAATTTAACTAAACAAAACTCTCTGTGGTTTCCTGTTGTGAATTTAAATCTGCACCACATTTGGCTGTTATTGCTTACAGAACATTTTCCCATCCCTTTATTTCGCTCTCTGTATTGATTTTCTCCTCCATTTTTTTGTGGTATGTTGTGTCTGTGAATCTTCCCATGTATTTAGGCTGGAAATTAACCCCTCCTAAAAAAACAAAACCTGGGGGAAGAAGGTGAAAAGCTGTCAATGAGCACAACACTGGATCTATATGATTCACAAAAAAGTCCTCTGATGTGGGCGGTGATTCAAATATGGATTGTGGAACTGGACAGCCCTACACACACACACACACTACAGTGACAGCTGAGTCGTCTTGTTTTCAAGAACTCACGAGTCGTGTCGACTCCAATCATGATTCAAAAGCTCCTCCATCCAGCATGAAGCTGGACGGAGACAGCTGCAGCCTCAGTGAGTTCACTGATGCTTACTGACAGTAGCCTAAGAACACACTGATCACACACAGGTTTTTGTTTAGAGTATACTGGTGAGTGTGTGCGTTTATCAGAGAGTAAGAGCTTGGATAACACTCTGGGTGTGGTGTCGCTAACGGACACAAATGTTTCCCTACTTTCGATTCATTGGCACATTATCTTTAGAAGAAGTTCTACTTTTGAAGAGACCAAGCAAGAAGTAAGCTTAAAGCTCCTGTAAAGCAGCTGCACAGATGATATTCTCTGTTACCTGTTTTCAGTTTAGCATATTAATCTGTTCATTTTTCTTTATCTGTGTCACTGTCACCTGTGGTGGAGCAGCTGTACTGAGGATACTGTGTGAAGGCCACGGCTCTCTCCACTCCGTCTTTCTCCATCTCCTCGATGGCCTCCTCTGTCAGCGGGTGAACGTACCGGAAGCCGATGTAGAACTTGTGAGGAGCTGATGAGAGAGAGCGACAGAGAGAGTCAATAACTGCCAACAGCGTGAAATAATCTCATTAGTCATTTACAGTATTAGAGTCTGAGTAAAACTAGAAATGAAAGGCACTAATTTATATGTTAACCTGAACAACTTGAATAATCAAATGAATAGGAAGGAAAATGAAGGGAATGTGTTATGGAGGTTATTGTTATTTACATGTCTGACTCTGGTTTGTTTACAACTAGATACGGTCAGCTTTCAAACCGCTGCTTACTGTTTGTGTTCTTATCAGTGAGGTGTGTTGCAGGCGTGTTAAGAGACACTCCTTCACTGTGTCACTATCTCCACTTCACACACACACTTCTTAGCTTTCAAATTTGAACTGATCATAGGAGTTCTCACATCGATCTATGAAAGCACAAAAATACACAAACTTTACACTTAAGCTAAAGTTAAAGGATTTTAGGAGGAGTGAGAACCCTGACAGGCAGGATGTTCCTCCCTCTCCAGGACTGTCTCACCTGTCTCGGGACTCATCTCGTCCAGCAGCTTCACCATGCCCTCTCCCTGCATGGAAGTCCAGTGTTTGATGGGTGAGCCTCCTCCGATCTTACTGTACTGCTCCTGGATCTTTGGTGTGCGACGCTTGGCGATGAACGGACCGAGCTTACTGCAGAGCAGAGGACAGATTGCAAAGTTACGACTACAACACTCTTTAACGACATTACAGTACATTAACAGACACACAAAACACTAAAAGCAACAGACAGTTTCACCTGAAACTGCATGCAAAGTTTTCAAAAAGCTCTTAGCTGTTAGTAGACAGGTGTTGGCTGACCAAAGAAAGCATAAAGATGCTTTCCTTGATTGAGTCCCTAAATACCAATTTTCTGTCCCAGACCACCATATATGTTGTGCAACAGGAAACAAGACTGGAGGTCTACAGCACAGTCTCTGCTTGCTTAGTCTGTACTGAGCTACATCAGCAGTCTAACACATTTACAATGCTCACCATCGAAGTTTAGCTTGTTAGCATGCTAACATTTGCCAAGCACAGCTGGGGATGATGGGAACAACAATATTTGTGTGATTATAAACCAAAGTATTAGGCATCCTGAAACTTTGACCTGATGATGGTGCTAGATGAAAAGTCAGGAGATGAGGACTGCACAAGTCTAGCAACCAAAGACCCCCACAGCCTCTTCAGGGGTCACACATACATGTTGTCTAAGCAGTCACAAGGCAAAATTGTTGGTTTAAACTACTTACACAGGATCTGTGTTGTTGAAAAAAAAAAAACAACAGAAAAGAAACCCACTGTGTTTGTTCCCCATCAGTTATTATGTAACAGACAGAGACATAGCAGGACACAGTGACCCAACAACCTTCTCCATTTGTTCTCCTCAATTTGTGTGAGCGTTTACAAAAAATATGTAAGACATATCACAATTAACATGTTGTAAGTCCAAAAATATGTTTTCATCCAAAAAACCAAAACAAATGTTTACACATTTTTTGAACTGCTCACTGTGTGTATGTGTCCAATTTGCAGAAGTTATCGGTTGTGCTTTCCAGACTGAACTTGAAATTTGATTCTATGCTGTAAAGACAGAGTGCAAGCCCCAGGCCAGGACTTGAATCCTCAAACAAACACACACTAGACAAATATTATACTTCTTTATCGACTAACTGCTGATAACTGACAATTTTGGAGAGGAGTCTGATCTGAGTCCATCAGGTTGTTGGTCCTAAAAAAGAATATCAACATCTCCTGCTCAGGTTTGCTGCTGACTTTTTAAAAAGCTGCTTTTACTCAAAAACCCACAATACATGTGACTGCGCGTGTGTTCATGGTGCGTACTTCTGCACAGGGAGTTTCATCAGGTCTGTGTCCATGAAGAGCCGCAGCAGGAAGTCGTGAACGTCTTCTAGTTTTTCGGGTCCTCCCATGTTCAGCATCAGGACGCCTGTTTTAGGTTTCCTGCAAACGCATGAGATCCATAATCACTAATTCATATCTGACAATGCCACAAGAAGCAACTACTGCTAGCTTGCTATGTCAGGCTGTGATGTTAATGCTAACTTAGGCACTCAATGTTAGCTTGTTACATCAGCTTATAAACTTTAACTTTTTTTCCATTTAATATTTATTTTTTAGTAGGAAAAACAGCAGAACAATGAAAAATGTTACCAGCTGTGGGTCTGTCTAAGTTTACAAACTGTTTTCAACAGAGAATAAAATAAACAACTCATAGAAATGTATTCATTCAAAATAAGGGCTAAACAACAAACACAAAACAGAAAAAGGTTACACGCTATTCCAAGGGCTAATATTGGCTTTGTCATGTCAGCCTGCTAGCTCAAGCAACTAACATTAGCTTGTAGTGCAGCTTGAGATATTAACATGCTATGTGTTAGCTTGCCCGCACAGTCTATAAAGCTAACATTAGCTGAAGCGCCTAATGTTAACTTGTTGTATCTTTCTATGAAAGTACAGTTAGCTCAAGCAGATAACGTTAGCTTGCTGAGTCACCTTGTAAAATGAACACTCCCTCAAACAGCTTTTCGTTAGCTCGTTGTGTATATTTGTGACAAAACCCTGAAGCACTTGGTGATAGCTTGCTGTGGCAGCCTGTAAAAGTAACCTTAGCTCAATCAGCTGATGTTAGTTTTCATTAAGCAGTGATGGAGGCTTCCATGCTGTCAGCTGTACACTACAGTACTACTGTACCTATTATCCATATAAGATTATCCCTTTGTGACAAGTAATACATGATTTCCAGGTTTTGTAAAATCTATGTTCAATAAATTTAAGTACAATATGTGGACTTCCCATTCTCTACATACTACATTACTGACTGACTTGTCTTTGTTTACACACTTTTTGAGCCTTGAACACCACAGAAGGACTTTGATGTCTCATTCATAATCTCCAAAGGACAGATAGGAGCCCAAAAGCCATAAGGACAGAGATGATAAGGACTAAATTTGAAAAGGCATCAATAGAAAGCTGTTAATGGCTGACAGGGATCTACAGACAGCTGGCAAAGAGCCAGTGTTTCATTTCTAATAATACCAAAAGGTCAGATCGGGACACCTGGCATCTGTGAACCAGCAGCTTCACTGTGTAAGCTTAAAGCCAAGCTTCTTCACAAGATTTTATATAAATTCAATAATGTTTAGAACGGAAAGTATTAGTCAGTTAATTGATAGAAAGCTTAATCGTCACTGACTGATTATTAGTCATGTATTGAGTAAAAATATCAAACACTGTCTGATGGAAGCTTGTTGCTTCTCTGTTAACTCAATCACCTTGAGTTTTTGGACATCCTGTCCCACTCAGACTGCTAACAGATATTTGTCCTCATTTTTACACTTCAGAAATTGAATGACTGATTATTAATCAAAAAATAAGCAATAACTTAATTTAATGGTTCAAGGCCTGTTGGGTTAGGACCAAAACTTAATCAAATTAAGTTATTTCGAGTGTACACCCTCTAATCTAATCACTGATGTCCTTCTCTGTTGATATCCCAACTCATATTAATATATATCCCACTGGTTTTTCCTTATTGAATTATTTTCACATCACTGTGACTCTGGTGAAACAATCTTGTCTTACTTTTGAAACACACGCTGTGAATACTTTGAAGTTCTGCCTTGCTTTGCAGTAGCATTGTCAGACTGTAGTACTCTACTTGTGGAACAAAATAAAAAATGCAGATGCAGAAGACTGCCAATGCAACCTGCAGATTCAACTGAAGACTGCTATTAAGTGCCAGCTAGAGTCAGTGTTACCAGACAAACGACAGTGACTGTCAGGCACAGCTGCTCAACGACGGCCCAGTGGCGGCCCTGCAGCACACAGGTGACTGGCAGCTGACTGTTGTTATGTTGTGCCAGGAGCTGCATCTGCCCCAACCGTAATATTACGGTGCATCTATGTACATTTACATCCACTTAGTATAAAACTGCGACAGTGTGTTGCCAGTTATTTCAGTGTATGTGTGCATGCGTGTGTCACCTGTTCTCTTGTGTTTCTGGAGTTGCAGTCTGGGCTAATGCAGCAGCAGTGGAGCGTCTCCTCACACTCAGACTGACACTGCTCCTGGCAACTAAAGAACAAGAAAACAAGTTATTCATTCATCTGTCACCCACACATGTCTTTATTTAATCATCTACTGTAGGATAAAATAAGAATTTAATATTAAGTCCACTGAGTGTGAACAACATTTGCCCAATAAACAAAGTTTTAAAAAGCTCAGTAAAATGTGGTTCTAACAGTGTGTTTGGCTGAATAGTGGATGTTTATCACACAGAGAGAAGATATTTGAGAGGGGAAAATGACATAAAATGTTGATGGTTGTCTGCAATGGTGACTGCTCTCTCTGTAATGACCTCTCACATGAGGTCACAGTAAGTGACCCGAAACACGCTCTATAATAAATAACAGTGCGGTCAGCAGCAGAGTGTGAGCTAACAGACACACATGCTCCAAGTTGCAGAGGACACGGAGGAAGGAGCCAGTGTCTTCTGATCTATGTGAATGCACAGGTTAACGGTCCACACGGTCAGCTTCACTTTCATAACCCGGGCTGCAGTACTCTCAGGCGCCACCAGGAGGCCTGCTGGGATTATGCAAGTTCTCAACGCTGGAATTGTGTAACTGTGAAAATGTTCAGCTCTTTCTCACTTGACGTGGAAACATGGAGCGTTAACGGCCGCGTGTAGTATTTACAGATCCTATGCTCGGTCTAAATGCAGCACAAGTATCGGATAAGTCCATTATGTAACTAAACATTTAACAGTAATCTACAGTAATGTTGGGCTGCATCAAGACACAGCGTGTTAGCGACTGGCAAGCAACGGAAACACCTCCATTTGTCTGTGAAATAAAAGCACACCAACGGTCACTTTTCAGAAACAGTTGGGAGTTTAAATGGACGAAAATGTCAAACGTGGCCAATGAACGCAGTACCCGGGTAGTTAAAGTGTGTCTAAAGGGTCAGTAACACAAATTAATCTGTTACAGTTACAGGGAGGGTTATAGAACGAAAGTCCTGACAGGAAGTTGTGTTTCCATATCCTTGCTAGCTTAACGCCAATTTACGAAACGTTGATTCCAATGTCAGAGGAGTGTTGATGAGTTTACACCACGTTACACCAAACACCGCTGCTCCGTCTCTCCAAACTGCTTTTAAAATACGTTACAGAGACGGGCTAGCACAGTTTACCCCGTCGTATGATTTTCTTACGAAATCCTAAAACTTGCAGGTTTGCGTGCACAGCTTTGATACGGCTAACTTAGCTGCATAGTCACACTCACATTGGATCAAGCGACCAGCGCTTCCCAGGACTGCCATCATGGTAACTTCCTGTTTTCGCTGCCGAGATGAGTCTGGTCCCGCTGAAATAAAGACTGGATACCTCTGCTATCAGCCTCTGGATCCACGAGTATTTACCCTCACTGAGTAACGCGCTGGTCAGTCCTATGTGTCAGCCAGATTCCTTCAAGTACCACCGGCTGGCTGGAAACACCTCTGTCCACTGCTTCAACGATTACTCTGGTACTTCTGGTTTTCACCTTCAAAATAAAATCCGTTGCGCTAATGATGCAACCTTTAAGGGATGGGAATTGTGGTCTATTGTTACTCCGAGGTCCCGTTTATAGTTTAGTTGCATATTTTTAGCTGTCATTTCGTTTACAATTTATTTATATCAGCAATTTTACATCACTGTTGTTAGTATTTTTGTGTTTAAATGACAAAAAACAAAAACGATCCCTGAGTTTTTTCACAGGTAATTAAAACGGGACACGGAAAAAAAAATCTAAACTACAAATATACTGAACACAAATACAAACGTACACAAAAATGTGAAGAAAAATGTAAAGAAATATTAATTTTAAGATAATAGTGCTACAAAATTAAAAACTATATCTAGTCTTAACACTAAAAGACTAAAAAGCTATGACTTGAAAGCAGTAATTAACATTAATTAAAGAGATCTGTACAACGACTTTACAACTACGGTTTTACCGCACCTTTAATGTAATGTGTCGAATAGTCGAATATATTTTTAATGGCATTTATTTTGTACACGTTCTGTTGGAAACGTGACATTTCATCATGGTGACCTTTATCATGGAGACAATTTTACCATATTTCCGGTGTGACGCTTGCTTAATCTGGTTAACTTGATTCAGATTCGTTCTGTTGGAATAGCGTCACAACTACGTTGGTGTAAACTACAAGATAACAACGCCCCGCGCGTGCCGACCACGCCCACATCAGATTGTGCGAGTGTGTGTATTTGTGCACACATCTTTATATGTTTGTGCACAGTCTATGGTTTGTGTGATCAGATTTTAGTTAGAAACCATCATTATAAAGACATTTCTATATTGTGAGAGCTTACACCTTCAAAGAGCTGCGATGTGAAAACACCACATGAGCATTACTGATATTTAAAAGTGCCTGTTCATATACAACAAAATAAACTTCACCATACGATGTTGACAAGCAGGACAGGACATTTAAAGAAAATAAAAGAAGCATTATCAGGATTTCAGTCCATCCATGCAAGTGTCTGAGTTCACAAAACAGTGTAAGAGAAATTATATGTAAAAAAACAAACAAACATGTTTTCAAACAGGTATTACAGGAAGAGGATGCGGTTTTTAAACTGCTGAGATTCGTTCTCATTGATACCAGTTTTTCTGGGACTGAGGTCTGAAGCTGTGTTTCTGTGTTGAGCATAAAGCCACGGAGGATCCAGGAGCTGTATTTAAACAATCATACGGAAGAAAACACCAGCTCCTAAAGAGGGAAGTCCTCACATTTACATGTGTGTCTCTGGCTGTCTGTCTGTCCTCACAATGTTGCACAACAGTGTCTGTATGGTTTCTCTTTGAATTTCAAGAGAATTTGTTTCCCTGTTCGTGTTGTGTCACAACAGTTTACTTGGAGAATCACCCAGTGTCCATTAGAGGAACTGCAGCTGAACACACCTCACTCAGCTAGATGAGCTGTCTCATTTGTTCAAAGGCTCAAACTGCAATGCTAACATAGAGATAATAAGTCAGAATTATGGGAAAATGTCTCATTTTGTTCTGTTGATGGATGCAGTGTACTTCCATTCACTTTTATTATATAAAGTGTATTAAAAGTTTTCTACCAATGTGAAAGTAAACTGACAAAAGCTTTCCACAGCTACTTCAGAGAACATTAGATAAATAAGTTAGTGAGGTGTCAGTGTGACACTAATGTGACATAAAATAATTGTGCAGTATGTGCCTGTATTCATTTGTGTATATACACAAGTATTTTTTTGTAAAATGTGTTTTTAATGTGTATTTAGTATAATACAGATGTCTGTATTTATATTTTTCAGTTGTGTTAATGCTGATATTGCATTTAAGTTTTACTTCAATACCACTTCATACAACTTTAGTCTTCAATAATGTTTCTATAAGTAGCCTGAGTGACAGTTTTTTGAAGAAAAACCCTCATACAACATACATTTGTTTGAATTCCATGTAATTTAAGTGCAGTTTATTGAGCTAAGTATTTTCAGACAGAGGCAGAATTAACATGATGAGACCCCCAGAGGCTGAAACCTGCGTCACATTTCCAAACCACCCATGAGAATCATTTGACGACAGACTGCTGTCCACAGTTTTATGTCCAGACCCAGCTGTTCCTCTGAGGAAAAGAAGTAAAACTTTCCTAAATACATGAAACATGCACAAAAGCATTGCTGTTGTTTTTGTGATTTAAGTTTGAACCAACTACAGACAGAAAAAAAATAACTTCACCCAACCACCAGGAGAGTCAGGGCGGTGGTCATCCAATACGATGACGGGAGGAGTAGCATGTGTGTCTATGTGAGTGTGGCAGCACAGCTTGTAACTTTAGATGTTGTGATTATAAATTGTTACATCATATTTATGAGAAAATGTTTGGTTTTTTTCTCCACACATCTGCAGAGGGAAGGACACACTATTCCATCCAGGTTTGTTCAGGTACAGTAAGTGAATCTGTTTCTTATGTCTGTGAATCTGACTCAAACACGTCTTACAGTACAAGTTTTTTTGGTTTGTTTGTTTTTTGAGCCACAAAAACCCAAATGAACATTTCTAAAGATTTTGTTCTGAATCTTAATGATTCAGTGTTTGTGTGATTTTTAATGTAAATATGTGGTTCCTGAAGTTAAAGACATTAATTGTCAAAGTCCATGCGATTGTTTACTTTAGGAAAGTACAGGGTGGCTGCAAGTTCAGTCTTACATTCAAGACTTATTGAAGTGAATAACAATAGAAAAATGTAACAAACACTGAATTCTTTGTTATTTGATTTAGCGATACATTTTATGGCTCATGTGCCAGGTCCAGATACACTAACAGAATGTGTCCGAGTGTGTGAGTGTGTGAGTGTGTGTGCGTGTGTGTGTTTGTGTGTGTGTGTGTGTGTTCAGGGTCGGCAGCGCTGGATGAACCGTGGATACAGGCAGACGTCCCTGATGTGATGTCTGTTCAGCAGCCAGGTGAGGAAACGCTCCAGACCCAGACCGTAACCGCCGTGAGGACACGTGCCGTACTTCCTCTGAAACGCACACACAGACAGACGGACACGGCAGCCCGTTAATACACACCCTTACAACAATAAACACAAACACGGTTAACACAGTAAGGCCAAGTGGCCACTTCATGACGGGACAACTCCTTAACACAGCTGGAGTGTGGAGCTGGAGAATGACTCAAGAGACGATGATGGACAAATAAACGATAAATGGGCTAATCGTTTCAGGACTAATACAGCTGAACATAATGCAAACAAACACTAAAACAAACAAAAAAAAAGCACACTCAGTTTTCCTTTACCTGGTCAGTGTACCAGTAGTACGGGGTCGGGTCGATTCCCTCCCTCTTGTATCCCTCCAGCAGCTCCTCAGCGTCCCAGATACGCATCGAGCCTCCGACAATCTCACCAACGTTCGGCATCAACACGTCAACCTACCGGACAAAACCGTCGTGTAGTTAGTGGGACAGTCAACACATCAGCTGATTGGTCAACAACTCTGGGGCTTCCTCTACAGCTTTCAGTGGGATCGGGGGTTTAGGTCCACTAAAGCTCCAGTATATCAAGCTACCAAGACACCACTGATTCACAAAACCAACATGATAGATTCAAACATGGAGTTCGGAACAATGCAGACTCTGACTGGTTGTGTTCAACTAGATTCAGGTTCTACTGCGGTTCGTACCGACTCAGTGAGACGTGTGTCCTCAGCACAGCGCTGCATGTAGAAGGATTTGATCTCAGCCGGGAATCGACAGAGCAAGATGGTCTCGTTGATGGTGTCTGTCATCAGCCTCTCTGGAGCCTCTGGGATGTCCTGAGAGAGAGAGAGAGAGAGAGAGAGAGAGAGAGAGAGAGAGAGAGAGAGAGAGAGAGAGAGAGAGAGAGAGAGA
>JBBMJY010000008.1:2338065-2348347 GCA_037833715.1 Toxotes lorentzi
GAGAGAGAGAGAGAGAGAGAGAGAGAGAGAGAGAGAGAGAGAGAGAGAGAGAGAGAGAGAGAGAGAGAGAGAGACGACACAAAGAGGGAAACATGTCAAAACCAGCTCATCTTTGATGAATTATCAGACTGAGGTCACTTGATCAAAAGCGGATTTGACAAATAAAATTTGTTTTTGCTGAAAATCCACAGTGAGTGCAAATGTTTATTTGTGATTCTGTCTGATAATTACAGAACAGACAACATTCAGTGAAGTATCATGACTGAAGACATAACTTGTGGGTCTAATGACCTGCAGCTCCACAGAAATACAACAAAGCAAAGGATCATTTCTTAAAAGTTTTAAGATTTCAAGATTTGTAGATTTGTTTTGATATAAGTCAATTTCTCCAGTTCGGTCTTCTTTGACATCAAAGTGAACTCTGTGCCACTGAGTAATGAGTCATACTGAGACTTGAACCTGCAGAGGCTCATTTGGAGAACGATGTGTGTGTTAAATATTCTGATGGAGGTGTGTGTCGTGTTCGGCCGTCACCTCTCCAAACTCGTAGTAGGAGCCGTCGTCCTTCTTGACGTCGTGCTCTCTCAGCCACTCGATGGCTTCAGTGTAGTTCATCCTCCGGAACGGCCTCTTGGGGGGTTTGAAGTTCTGGGGAAAAAAAAAATAAAAAATTCCAATCACATACAACTCCATTGAACTTCATCTGCTAATGAAGATCATGTGATCAAAAGCTCCAGAGCAGCAACACTACTAATTACAACAGTAATTAACCGTTAATGAGAACACAAACTGTGATACTGTGATAACATGACAGCCTGTTTTAGCTTGAACACACTCCCACATATTAAAAAAAAAAAAACAAACTGATGTACCGGGTTGATTTCATAGAGCAGTTGAGCTGCTGGGGATTTGAGCACTCGGTCCACCACGTCACACACCAGGTCCTCCAGTCTGTTCAGCAGATCCTCAAATGATAGGAAGGGACACTCAGCCTCTATGTGAGTGTACCTGAAAACAGAAGATCAATTAATAATCACACTCAATTAAAAAATCAGAACACTCCTTTGAAGTGTCCTTTCTTGATGAAGCACTAATAAATGTCCAGCTTGTGCCGCTCCTTTTAATGTGGTATCAGATTTTATATATATATATAGTGATTGAGTCCAACCCAGGCCCACTTCTCTAAACCCAAGGCCACTGATGAAATATGTGGACGTATCAAGAAATGATAAGTTGGGAATGGGGTTGAATAATGAAAGTATGCTGTGAGGTGTTGGGACATAAAATATATATGTTGATATAAGGCTCAGGATGTAGCAACATTTATATAAAATTTACAGAGGAAAAAAATAAAATAAAATTGAATTTCCCTTTGGACTTAATTTTTTTCATCTTCCACTGATGCCCAGACTGAGATCTCTGTGCTGCTTCTGCAGCTGTTAAACCACACTGGGACATAATTCACTGCCTGAACCAGTGTTTACACTCTTTTCCAGCTCCTACACACGACTACCTGAGTGGTATTTGTTAATGTGTTGAACAGCATACTCACTCGGACAGGTGTCTTCGGGTGCGAGACTGTTCAGCCCGGTACGACTGAGCGATGCAGAAGGTGTCCCCCAGGGCAGGTATGCAGGTCTCCAGGTAGAGCTGGGAGGACTGCGTCAGGTACGCCTGCTCGCCAAAGTAGTTGAGGTTAAACAGTGTGGAGCCGCCCTCCACCTGAGTCTGCACCAGGGTCGGAGGAGTGATCTACACCCAGGAAAAAAAACAAACAAACAAAAAGAATTTATTTAAATATGAAGTTATAATGCTCTTGGCGTTCATGAAATAAAACTTTTGATATTATTCATGGCCTGCATTTTTATTTCAGCAATAGCAATCACTGTACTTACATTCTGTAATTACCTCTCTATCTAGCAGTACTCAATTTTAGTGATTAGTCACTTCCACACTGATTTCAAATACAGATACACACGAGGGACAGATAGGAAACCATGCATAAAATCCAGAGTTAGTGTTTGTAATTTATTCCCACTGGTATCAGCCTCACTGTTTACCGTTCGCTCTGCCGCAGGTGTCTCAGAGCTGAATTAAGTTACTGCTAATGGAAAGCCAGTTTCTACTTCTGCTTCATATTGAAAGCATTCACATGGCAAAACATTAGGTGGCTTGTATTGTGAAACAGTCACAGGAAAGACAGCCGTGTTTCTGGGAATTTTATTTTGATCAACAGATAAGTTTTATTTTTTCCAAGGCAGTACTGGAAAAGTCGGGAGCAGCCACAATGAACCGTAAGATGGACACCAACGTCACTGTGTCCTGCTGTTGTGTGGCAAACTGAATGAAATCAGATCCTGGTTATGAGCATTTTTGACTCACTTCTCAATTAACACAACTTGGGTTTGTTTGGTTGCACTGCAAAGAGACACACCCGCGTTTGCTGGAGAATTAAACCACACTTACTGTTATCATGATAAACACGGGTGTTGATGAATCAACCCGGACTGAAATCTTAAGGATTATAACTTTAAGACAGCTCAACATATTTAATAAGAGATCTGATGAGCAGATTTGGTACTGGACTCATATTTGACAGAATGCTAGTGGAGCCAAACCTTACTGTTTCAAAGAGTCAAATCTGCTGCCAACTCAAACCAAGTAACTGAACAAGAGAAAAATAAACCTTTAGCTTGCCGCCTCTAAGGGATTCTCTTGTATAACTGAACTCCTGCAACAATAAGATTGTAGGCCAATTTTAGAAGTCAGTAATAGACCGAATGACTTGTTGAGATGGTTTTTCAGCTGCACAGAACTCAAAACACACAGCTGAGGATCAGCATGTGTGAGTGCTGCATGTTTATTTTAGTGAAGGTCAATGAAAGCAACAGTCTGAACCAGCTAAAGGTGAGAGGCATTCTAACTGAATATTTTCTACATTTCTCTTCGGCCATAAAAAAAGAAATTGAAAAAAAAAAAATAGATTGTTCCTCTTTAAAACGAAAAATCTTAAGAATCAGTCTGAAAATGACGAGTGTTGGTGTGCTTCACCTCGTAGTATCCGCGGCTGAAGAAGTGGTCCCTGAAGCACTGTGTGACAGTGGATCTGACTCGGAGGATCTTGGAGACGTTCTCTCCTCTGATCAGCATGTGTCGGTTGTTCAGCTGGACGTCCACATCCGACTCTTCGTTCAGCAGGTTGTCGGCCCCGCCCGCTGGAGCTAAGCCAATCAACTCCCAGAAGTCACAGTGCAGCTCATGGCCACCAGGCGCCTGGGAGAAGAAGACAAAGGACTCACTGATGACTTCCATCATGTTTTTATACTGCATCCATCCTGCAGTACTATTGCAATGAATGCCAAAAAAGATTGGAAAAAGATGTATCGTGTACTGGTTTCTTCACCAAGACAAACTTTTAGATCTTAGCAGAAACAAATCCACATCTGTCTCTTCAGATGTGGATGTGGATCCAATTACTGGTTTCAGTGCTTACTGAATTTCATCCATAAGGGATGAAAGACTAAAAATAAATGAAGACTAAGTGAAGGTATTAGGTGTATTTTATTATAATTAGCATGTGAATTGTTGAGTTATGGCCAAAAGCATGTTTTGTGAGGTAAGAGTAACCTTTGACCAGCAATTACTAACCTGCTGCATAACCAGGTTACCACAGTACATTTAAACTTGTTGTCTGATTTCTCTGAGTGGCCTGGTTTCCTGTTTGCATGCTGACTGTTGCAGCAGATGTGTTTACCTGTTTCCCCTCAGGAACTGCAGTGACAGTCCCGTACAGAGCCACAGTACTCTCTGTGGACAACACCAAGCCGTTGTAGCACTGGCACTGAAGACGAGAGGAAAGCAGGTGAGTCGGAAGCACGATCAGCATTTTAGTCAGCAAAATTAAACTTCAACAGGTGTGACGCTGATAACTTGTGTTTGAAGCGCCTTATTTTGATTTACAGAGAAAGATTAAAAAGTGTTAGACACAACACAGTCAGAGACGAGCTTTGACTTTATGAACGTCTTAAAATACTTAATGTACTAATGAGGAAAACATATCTATCTCAAAATTAATTTAAAAAAAAGGTATTGGTTGTATTTTATTATATTTAACCCTTTTTAATGTATGAACAGTCTTAATTTGAACGGTCATATTACATGAGTGAGGACCAAAAATGACAGCACTGCGACCTAACTGTAAAAAAGAGAAGGTATAAAGTTGTACCAGTTTATCAGACAGGACACACTGGAGAAAACCAGTTCCATCTCTCAGCACAATGAACATCAGGTTCTTCCCTGGAAGAGACCAAAATATACATTGAACCAAAGTTAAAGTAACAGACATTTGGAATTCAAGTAATGCCTTATCTGCTCCGACACCAGAGACAGAAACAAATCTAACACAGAAACCATCTTCACACTCAGCAGTGTACTTCATTTTAAAACTGGTCTGACAGTTCTGAACAACAAAAAACTAAACCAATGGAACCCATTATTTTTATTTTCATGTGTTACGCTCCTCACCCTGCCTCCTGAGGCGATGAACCCATCCAAACACTTTGACTCTCTGGCCTCTCTTTGGCTCCAGATGATGAATTTTAACCTGTAAAACAAAGCCACCACTCACCTTTAGATCATGAATACCTAGTGCCGAGCACTGAACCCCAGCACTTTATTGGTACACACAAAAACAGACTTATGTGGAGCTGCAATTAATGAGAAATATGTTAACACTTGAAATGTCCTTATATCTGCTTACAACGACATTGTAACATGTGATCACACAACATAAACCATTTATTAAATGTTAGTACACTTGTTATTAGTGCTAAATAATTTATACTTGATTGTAGATATGGTGTGAATGTGAAAGACTAACCACTTCAGGCTCAGGCAGGCTGGGGTCATTCTCAATGACGATCTTCTTGGCTTCTTCCAGGTTCTTCTCTCTCCTCTCATTGTCCTCTGCCTGCAAAACAAACATGGAGCAAACACTTAAAGACACTGGTGCGTTAACACAGACTGAAAAACCAATATCCTGGAATGACTTCTTGTAACTCACTGATGGCAGGGAAAAAACATGAAGAAAACATGAAGTTGCTCTATTTTGCAATCCCCTAGCAAAAGCTGATATGAAGCAAACAGTGGAAAAAGCACACCTCCTTCTTTTCTTTGGCATCATTCTTCATCTGCTCACGGTTAAAGGCCTTCTTTGCATTCTTCATCTGTGTCTTAGAGATCACCGCCCAACGCTGAGGAAGAGAAAGAGGAGAAACACATACTGAAGAGACTAGAAAACAATCCAGTGAATTAATAAAAGCAACATATGAAGTGGATCAGCTACTTGTTGGGCATGAGATAGTGGGTTTCTACATGTTAATGTTTTGTTTTTTAAATAGTCTAGTCTATGTGAGCTCCTGTGTACAGTATCAAATATGTCAAGTAGCATCGTGACCTGATTCTACAGGTTTTTACAGCAGCCTAAAACTGCAGCGAATGACTGTGACAGAATCAATCACACAGTGACAACAACCTTTGAGTGAGAGTTTAAACTAGTCAGTGACAACATGCTGCAGTTCTGGATCAAATAAAACCTGCTAACACAAAAGAAAGGATTAAGAGAAGAAAGGATTTTTTTTCATGTAAACCAAGAGAGGATCATTTGCAGTGTGTGCAGTAGGACGATATCATGAAGGTTAAAGTACAAAAAGAAAAGAAAAAAACAAAAGATTTTTTTTTAACCAACCTCTCCCTCCTTCTGTGACTCTAGATAGATGGTTGGGAATGGCTCCTTCCCAGCAAACATCAGAGCCTGTGAGGATTTGATACCAATAATATCAGTTAATATCAATAAAATCCCTCCTACTATTTCAATAAAATCTGTTGCATGAAGCATTTTAAACAATACATGTCTGAACATATAGTCAAACCACTTACCTTAAGAGGAGTTTTGAAGGGTTTCTGCTCTGTGCCGTCTCCATCCTGATCGCTTCCACATTTGTCCGACACATACAGCTCGCCTGAGAAAAAGAGACAGGGTGAGACACCAGACTCTTTCCCGGTCAATACAAAATACCAGTGGGAAACATGGATATTTGATATTTACTCCTGTCTGTGTAGGTTGAGTAGGATTATCAGCTAAAAACTACAGTTTCCAGCTGTTTGTCGTTTTTCAAATAAAATGAAACTACTGGGTGTTTCGGGCCCCTGATGCCCAAAGTGGCAAGATGAGCGACAGAAAACAGATTCTCCCTGAGACAGTAAAATCCAGAAATGTCCTGTAAACCTACAAGAGCCTTGTTGAAGAATGAGTCAGGTTTTGAACTTTTGCCTCATTAAGCAATATTACAACTGGGCAGGCATTTCAAAGTGCTAAGTCATCTGAGGCTTTACCAGACTGGACAGAGGCAGACAACATGGATGTAGTGCTGGTGATGCCACAAATAGGATTCTGCAGGAACATTTGAAGCCAACAAGTTTAATTTATTCCATCCATCACTTAGCTATACCGCTTTACCCTTTTGAGGGTCACGGAGGGGCTAGAGCCAATCCCATCTGACACTGGGCAAGAGGCTGCAGTCAGTATTCCAGTTTATCTCAAAGGTGTTGAATGGGGATGAGGTCAAGAGCTCGGTGCAGTCCAACAGATGTCTACACAAATGACAAATCATTTGCCCTGGGTATAACCAACATTAAAATCCAATATGACCACAGAATGTCCTGGTCCACTCTGCTATTACAGAAAAGATATCCCCATTGCAAACACTCTGCAACCTGCAATTGCTGCACTGTATCACAGTGAAAGAACCAAAACACACTGACAGCACAGCAACAATTTCCTATTCAGGCAAAATAGAGGTTACCTGGATGTAACCTCGGTTCTGCAGTTATATCTGTAGCCTACTGTTGCTTAATATCAGAAAGTGAATAAAGTGTTAAAGGCAGTCCCAGACCAAAAGTACACAGATGTATGTGGCCAGAGGTTATCACATACATTTGACCATAGTGTGTGTGCCTCTAACATCATCTTCATGACGCCATTTAAAAAAAAAAAAAACCACCAATATGTGCAATAAAATGAGTAAAAACCAATTAAATTTGCTCATAATTTGCTTCAGTACAGTCAAGGCTTTAAGGTGGCAGCAGCTAAGGAGAGCAGAGTCACACTTTAACTTTTTGCTTGGAACACAGACATTAGAGGCAGTATGTTAAGAATAGCATATGGACCTATATATACACCCCATAGGTGCCTCTGGGTGGATCAAGACTACCTTGACCCTGCAATTAAGGACTCGTTGAGAGACTGAAAGCATTTCCGGTGTTTTTAGGTGTTACACAAGGCTGCTATACATATTATAATGAGGCTAAAAGACAGTAAATTAAAAAGCGAGGACGGATTAATGCACTGGGTTAAATGACTGACGCAGACCCTTAGCTGCTGCATTGCAAACTGACAGCTGTCATGGCTAGGTATTAGCCTATGCCTGGCTCACACTCTTTATCTGTGACTCTCATTCATGCGACAGCCGTACGTATGTACAGTGACTAGGTAAACCTATTCCGCATGAATGTACATCGAACCAGACCCGTTAGCTACATGCTAACCGCTAACATCACTGAAACTGATGCAATACACAAAACACACATGTCTTCAGGAGCTAGCTAACCAGCAAGCTAGCTAGCTCTGGCTAAGCTACTTCCTTTCTTACCCACTGAGACTTGCTCCACACCTTTTGTTATCTCCGTCGCCATTTCCTCCCAAATGTTACGGCAGTGTGCTGAGATTGGGAAACTAAATCAGTTTTATTTAAAAAAAAAATGGAGATAAAACCCCAGTAGCGACTGCCGGTAGCGCCTATTCAACCAGCGACATGCAACTTTACGTCAGCCCTGCCGCAGCCCGCTGTGGTCAAATGCGGACGTTGTAGCTGGAATGGTTTTTTTCTTTCGGCACACTTCACCAGCGCTGATTGGGCCATCCTGGTAACGTCACCACCATAACAGCAAATTTGATTGGTGGTGTGTCCTGTCAGTTAGCTCAGGTTCCAGGTCAATTAAAAGAATGTTCAATCACGTCCAACAGCGCTCCAGGCAAATGTTTTTTTTTTTTTTTTTAACATAATGAATAAATAGATGTGAACAAAAGCAAATTGCTAAAGACGACGAAAATATTTATTTAATTGTCTGATTTATTAAAATATGACTCCCACAGTGATGAAGACTGACCCTTGTAAGCAGCAGAACAGAAAGAGCTGTAAGTATTACAGCAACAATATGAGCATGCATCCGACAGAAAAATTATGCAGACCACATCATGCACCATCAAACCAAAACTGCTACAACAGCAAGTGTTTTTAAGAGAGGTTAATATGGTTTATTGCCACGTACGTGAAAGGGTTTCCCATTACTAGGAATTTGCTTTGGTGATTTGGTGCATACATAGAATGTAACTTCAATAAGAGTCATGCAATATAAAAGAAAAATATAGAACACAATAAAATAATATAAAGTAAAAATATAGGTAAAATATAAGTACAAAAAATAAGATAAAGCTAGGACCAATCTTTTTAAAAGATATACAATATAAACAAGACAGTGTGTTTAAGTGACCAAAGAGTATTCTCTCACATCATTTATTACCAAAGAAATTAATTTGAAATCCAGTACTTGTTACACAGATTTAAATAAAGATATATCCTACAATAATCTATTTTTATTTCTTTTCACATTATCCTTCATACATCATTCTTTTTTTGGTACTGTAATTTTTGTTTTTGTTTTTCAAAACCACATTTTTTCACGTTTAAGTTTCCTTTGCGTTTTATTATTCTGTTGTTTCCTTTGCAACGGTTTACTTGGGATACTAATATTTTATCTTCAAGAATAATAAACAAAACCAGGGACAAGTCATCATGAGCAGTGATAACTAAAGAAAGAATGCTGCTCAGAGAAACTGAAAATAAGTTGTCACGTGTTTCCTCTAGGTTTCAGTCCTAATATATCCCAGCAGAGGCTCCACTGACATACATACTGAGTCCAGGACAGAGCGGCCGACTGAATGTGGTCTGGACTCTGTGGAGGAGAGTCATGGTTTCAGAGACACTGTAGAAGGACAGAATACCTGCCCTGTGGTTCAGGTACACTCCCACTCTGGAGGACAGAGGACCTGAGATTGAAGTTCTGATCTTGTCATGTCTGAATTCATAACGACCATTGAAACATTGTAATGCCCAAGACTTGTCATTGTGTCCAAATGCACTTTCTCCCCCTGCTCTGCTGATGTCCTTGTACGCGACTGCTACAAAAACTTCAGGCCCACTCCACTCCACCTCCCAATAATGACGTTCAGTCAGACTTTCTCTACATAAAACTTGACTCCAGCTAGTGAACTGGTCTGGGTGTCCAGAAGCATACACACAAATACTATAATGGTATTCCACTGTTCTGTCGTCAGCTCTCATACACATGTGTGCTGTGTTTGGATCCAGTGTTATCTGACATGAATACTTGAGGAATTCATCTCTGGTCTTGGGTTCTTCTTGTGGCAATGAAACATCCACCTCAGCCTCTCTCTGTGAGGTTTTGGTCCATTCCTCACTAAGAATGTCTTGTAGTTTATCTTTGAGCTCTGACGCAGCTGTTGCTACATCTTCAGTGTACCTCA
The DNA here is from genome assembly GCA_037833715.1 of Toxotes lorentzi. Lineage (NCBI taxonomy): Eukaryota > Metazoa > Chordata > Actinopteri > Toxotidae > Toxotes > Toxotes lorentzi. The sequence continues at coordinate 2,347,730 of JBBMJY010000008.1, forward strand.
TGGGATGGATGTTGATGTTAGGTGTGTCTGTGGCTTCAGTAAGACGTGACAGCAAAGGGTAAGTCTGGAGAAACTGGCCGTGGTCCTCTGTGTGTGAGAGTCTATCCAGCTCGGTGTCTTTCCTCCTCAGTTCTTTGATCTCCTGCTGCAGCTTCTCCTGAAGCTGGATGACATGAGTCACTTCAGATTCCTGACGAGATCTGATCTGCTGCTTCACACCTGTGAAGATCTTCTCACTTTCCTTCACAGCTTTATCAGCAGAGCGACTGATAGCCTCCACCTCCTGCTGAAGCTGCTTCACATCCTTCTCCCTTTTCTGGATTATCTGCTGGATTTGTTGCCGTCTCACCCTGAGCTTTCTCTGCCTCTCAGTCATTTCTGCTGCAGCAGAGACTATGTCGTGGCCTTTATGTTCATCCATGGAGCAGAGATAACAGATACACTGCTGATCAGTGCGGCAGAAAATCTTCATCACCTCATTGTGACGAGTACAGATGTTCTCCTGAATCTTCTTGGACGGTTGAACCAGCTTGTGTTTTTCAAAGGCTGGAGACTCATAGTGAGGCTGGAGGTGTTGCTCACAGTAAGAGACCAGACACTGAAGACAGGACTTGAGAG
>JBBMJY010000008.1:2351919-2362125 GCA_037833715.1 Toxotes lorentzi
GGTATGAAATCCTGCCTGCACTGAGGACAGCTTTGTACTTTCCCCTGTTTCTCTTCATACCAGTACCTTTTAATACAGTCCATACAGTAGTTGTGTCCACAGGGAATAGTCACCGGATCTCTGAGTAGATTAAGACAGATCGAACAGGAGAGTTTTTTCAGATTGGTTTCTTGCTGTGCCATTTCTCCTCTCTGAGACAGGGAACGTCAAATAGTTTCACTTTCTCATGAAGGATTGAAGCTGTTCCTCTTCTGTATGTTCACTTGATCTGTAGCGCATACGGAATGGGAGTGACTTTGTTTTGAGAACAGGACGAACAGGGAGGGGATTTCAAGGTTTGATTCTATCCAGGAAATGGAGCAATTTCAGCGGTGTGCAGTGGGGTTACACACCCTGTTTACAACGAGAGGATAAAGTGATCAGACCTTTAACTCCTTGTATGCTCCAGGATTATTGCTGTTCAGCTATCAACACCATGGTTTAGGCTTATCTTCTTCAGCAGTGTTTCTTCACTTCCACTTGTTTTTGAATCTACATCTGCTCTGCAGATCGCAGTTTTGTTTCATGAAGGAAATAATTGGCTCTTTAGCTTCTAAATGCTCCGCTATGTTCACCAGCTAGTCACTTAGTCTAACATTTGGTGAAGAACAGGTAGAGTTCAGAGGGTTTTTTTTTGCTTTCTCTCTAAAAAGAGCTGCCTGTTGCAGAAAAAACAACTTAATGAATCAAAACAGCAAAGTTAGTGACCGAAAGCTAAACAATGAGCTGAAACTCACTAAGAAGCCCTGAAAAGCCTAAGGGAGATGCAGGTTCATCAATATGAGCGACCACCTTCACTTTCTCCCACTATCAGTTAAGCCAGTTTGTAAATACCTTAATGCCTTAGTCCACTCCACCTCCTGTCTTCTACCAACATCAATTTCCACAAAAAGCAGACTTCACGCACATGCCTTTGAAAAAGGATTGTGTTTTATTTACAGTGATTTTCATCAGAATTACAATACAAATGATTTGTAGACTCCACAAATGGAGAATTCATTCAGAGCTTGAGGAGGAAAGCTGGAGGTTGTGTGCGTGCGTGTGTGTGTGCGTGTGTGTGTGTGTGCAGAGTGTGTTGCAGCTTTGGCAGAGTGAAAGTCCTTGAATGTATCTGTAGCCTCCTCCTCTTCTCTTCCTCTTTTTCATTCTCCTGTTCAGTGACTCTCTCCTTTCTTCCCCACCACCTGCAAAGCAACAAAATAAAATGATTGTCCACGAGTGCAACGACACACTCACAAACAAATCTGAACACAAACAAACCCAGGCTGCTGTAACTGCTCCATACCCTCTTGAAGTCGTTCATGTTGGTGGCCTGTACCGGGGTCCCTATGAACGTCAGATAGTTGATTTTTGTCGTCTCCTCGTCTCCTTGGTTCGACTTGACAAACAACTGGTTAAAAAAAAAAAAGAAGAGAGAAACAATAAGACAAACACTATTAATAAACATACTCAACCAGTTAAACCTGAGGGTTTTTAACCACTGGTTAGCTCTGCTGGTGCCATGTTAGTATAGACAGACATGCAGTGGAGCTTGACCCACTTTCTGTTGGTTGATAATTCATCAATATCTTCTTAAAAAGCACAAACTACTCCACTGATGGGTCTGAAAAACAATGGCTCCACACATGGTTCATATAAAATTACAAGCAGACACAGGTGTTATAAGGGGTGTGTGTGTGTGTGTGTGTGGTACAGCTGCACAGGGCTTCGCACCCTCCTGCATCAGCTTTGAATGGAAACCCGAGTTATTTTATGGTCATAAATAGTAAAAACTAACTCATAAAAACAAATACTGTCTGGTCCTTACCGTAACACTCTGTACGTTCTGAAACTTGACGTAGCGCAGAGGAATCAAACCGTCGTCTTTGTAGTCCTCCTCTGACAGCTCCAGGGTTTGAGTGGCTTCACTCCGCTCTGCGTCGTCAAAACCCATCGACCGAGGGAGATTGATGAACACCTTCATCACCTTAGGGGCTTGGGCTGATGCAGAGAAGGATGAGCAAAGGAAAAAAAGAGACAAAGGAGAAATGAGTGGAGGAGAAAGGTTGCAGGTAGGAAGTAAGGAAGGGAGCAAGGAAGGAAGGAAGGAAGGAAGGAAGGAAGGGAGGACGGAGAAAAAGACACGATGTTAGTTATCAGGGAACTGAGAATGACTTTCACTGCATCCTCCTCAGATTTAATTACTGACACTAGAAAAAAAACTCACCAAACTCTGAGGACTGTAGCTTCATAGAGAAGAGCTTCACAGGCTGGTTGAAGGCGATAGTTATCAGCAACTGGACCAAATTATAAAGAAAAAAACAGTCTTACAATATTAATAGGAGGATCTCACCTTCAGTAGGAGGTCTACAGGATGGAGCAGACAGTACTACTGTTATACTACAATTATGGTATTATGAAAGTACTGCTACTGCATAAATGCTGGGGCAGCAAACAAAAGGTGAACTGACAGATCGTACCTGTTCATCACAGTCAGACTCCAGGTAGGAGGAGTCTTTGATTAAACAGTTATCAAAGCCACAATCGTCACTCTCATTGAGGCACTCGCAGCCGGCTTTGTTAACAAAAGGCATGAGGTCCATCTGAAAACCAACCAGACAACATTCACAATATATATCTTGATATTTTGAAATCTACTTTCTGATTGTAACACAGAAATCAGTCCACAGGTTGTTATAGGCAACCGAGAAAGTCCAGGGAAGCTCTCATTTTGAAGCTACGTTACTCTCTGTTCACACATTAAAAAATGAACAATGCATGTCAATTGCTTCGCATTTTTAAATATAGTACTTTTAAAAACATATATCGGGTCAGCTTATAAAACTTGACAGTAAATCCTGCGCACACAACCAAAGAAACCCTGCAACAGAATGATGAGAGATTTTCCACTCACATATCCCTTTGGAATGTCGGAGTCCTCACTGTTTCCCGGGTCGTTCTCTGTGTGCTGTTTGATCTTCTCCTCCAGACCAGCAGCATCTGCCCCCTGATACTGATCCACCCGAACTCTGTTCCTGAAGAACAAGAACGTTGGTGTGGCTGAGATGTTGTTGGCTGCTGCTGTCGCCTGAGAAAAAGAGAAATGGGTTTTGTAAAATCAGCCTATATTTTCTTCAACAGTAATATCTTAGTAATGTCTTAATGGCTGGTTCTCCTGCCTTGCAGTTTCTCGCTTTTTTACCAGTAAATATGTATGCTTACATGGAGCCTAATGTTAAAAGCCCAAACAGGATAACAACGCCCCCTATAAACACATCAGTCAGAATAAACAGGCCCAAGCCGACAGAAATCAGTCGGATAATGAGATGTAGTTTCACCCTTTTTATAAACAAGTCATTAGACAAATCTTACCATGTAAATGATTTAACCTGATGACTTTCTGAGCCCATATAGCTCAGACTTACCTGACACATGTGAACATCTACTTCAAGGAAGACAACTTGTGGGTACTTGTTACTCAACATGTTGAACGCTGGAGCTATTGTGACACAGGGCCGACACCTGAGGAGATGGAGGACAGTACATTAGTGATGTGCACTGGTCTCTCATGTAGTGCTGAAACTATTTGCCGATTAATCAGCAAGTCTAATTAATGAAACTGACCAAAATTTTGATTTTCAGTGAACTGATTCAGTTATTTATCAGGTTAATACAAAACTTTAGCTCCAGCTTCTCAGTCTGAGGCATTTCTGCTTATCACTGTTGTATATTTTAGTACTTTTGGTGTGATTCAATGTATATTAGGTAGAAGACAAATAACAAAAGTGAGAATCTGACCATGAACAGTGCATTCAGAAAGTATTTAGACCACTTCACTCTCTTCACAATATGCTAATATCGGGAGGACCCTGTGCGACCATATAAAGACAGGTGTGTGTCCAGTCAATTAAATTTACCACAGGTGGACTCCAGTCCAGGTGTAGAAACAACTCAGATGATCAAGAGAAATGGGACGCACCTGAGCTAAATTTCAAGTGAATGCACTGTATGTATTGTCACTTGAGCGTTTAGTACCTGACAGTCTCCAAAGCTATTATTTACAATTCAGTTATAACTCAAAAGTACTGCTTATAACCTGACTAACACTGTATTTTTAAGGTTTAAAATGATCAAATAGCACCTGATAGACAACAGGCCCTCAGACTCAATGATCAAAGAAGCGTAAACAAATACAATCAAAGTGTAAAGACACAACGTTACACAGACCGGCTACTGCTGGGGGGTAAAATATAACCCACTTGTATTTAACGTTAGCTTTGTATTAGTGGTAACACTGTTGCTTTCCCCGGTGATGACCACAGACTAAAGAGGATAGCTCACTCTCCATTTAATTAACCAACTCATCATCAGATCTTACGACACCTTAACAGCCAAGTTACTGTAATACTGCCATGTCATTGTAAGCACCACGGCTAGTCAGCTAACGGTAGCATGCTAACTTAGCTTTCCTGGGAATGAAAGCCACCCCTGTCAGATAACGTAGCTCTCCGGCTCATGTCAGCTCTCCAGACCAGTAAAACGCGGTGCTCTGAGTATTTTCTAGTCCTGTGTTAAAAGGAAAGAGAAACGAGCTAAGCTCGGCGAACGGCGCGGCCTCGTCGCTGGTTTGGTAAGCTTACCCAGCCATTGTGAACTTCACCACGGCGAGCCTGGAGCCGGCGGCCGCTAGCTCCGGCTGGAAGTCCGGGTCGCTCCCGATCACTTTAACACCGACCATGGTACAGTTTGCGGCTGTGGCGTGAGCTGGTTACCTGAGCGGCGTTCAGGACAGAAAGTGGGTAACCTATTAAGTAAAACGTGTTTTGTGTTTTTAGCTTTCTGTCAGTATATTAGCGAACTAGCTACCTCCGGTATCTGAGCCACACTACAGGTACAGTGAGCCGCTTCACGGTGTGGACTCCTGATTGGCCAACACAAAACAGGAAAGGCGGGGTTTTGTTCTTCTTCTTCTGTGATTTTTGGAACTATAACTGCTTCTGTGCACTTCACTGCCCTCCACGAGAAAAGGGGGAACATAAATCACGATTTCTAGAAGAACTGAAACCTCTTGAAATTGACATTATCCTTTAATAATGTTCTTCTCTCAGTGCTATATTTCCCACCGTTTAGAAAATACACGTCAGGACTGCTACAGGACTGCTAAGGCTGTTAGCCCTGTATTTAAAAGAGTACAACAGCAATTTAGTATTGCACTTGCTTAAGGGCAGGGGACTAACAAAAAACAGATTTAAAAAAAAAAAAAGACTGGTCAAAACTGAAGTAGCATAGTTCTAGATATCATGGCTTTTAGTCCCCAGTATGGGTCAAACTCCAAAAACACTGCAACCCACGGCATACAGCTCCATAACATCTTTAGCTAGACCTTCCCTGACTGGTCAACAACTTTACATCCCTGTTCATTGTAGAAAATTTCTGGAGAAATTCTGAGTGTGCCTGCAGCTTGGTGTGTCTACAGAATAATCAACTGCCAAGATGGTGGGTAATCAACAAGTAGCTGTGAGGGTGAACTGCGTGGAGACACGGGTGCTAATGTGACAAAGACTTTACTGTGGACTTGACAAATCTCCAGAACCACAAAAGGCATTTTTCAGCCGTTTCCCTCAAACCGGAAACCTCACAGCACTGCTTAAAAAAGCCCTGCATTGACTTTACTTTCTGAGGCCACTCAAGAAAGTAAACATTAACACAGACTTGGTGGTGACCTTTTACAGATGTAATACTGAGAGCATACTGACAAACTGCATCCCAGTGTGGTACTCCAGCTGCAACACGTAAGAGCGCTTCGGTGTATTGTTAGGAGTTCCCAGAAACCTGCTGGGGTCGACCTACCGGCTGTGGAGGAGATCTAAACCTACAGGAGCATTCGCTCCCATTCCAGCAGACTCAGGAACAGTTCCTACCCCAGAGAAATCCTTCATGTAAAACAGACAATTAACAACTGTAAAATTGCAACAGTTCGTAACAGAATGTAACTCCATACTCTTTATCGTCCTCTGCAGACCATAGATTTGCATTGTTCTGCACCAGTATTACTGCACTCATCACACAGACCACACACTTCTTGGTGTTTACCTCAGCCTACCAGGGCCGCCCTGCCACTTTAAATAGTCCTCCTATTCAGTGCTATCTCTGCTACTTATATCAGTATTTGTAACTGTATGTTGTACAGTTACAAATACTGATACACATTCTCTCTTGTCTTTTTATGTCAGTTTTTAAAAATCTTTTATCATTATCTTTCCTTTATATTTTTGTATGTGTGTGTATGTTTTGTATGTTTCTGTAAATGTAGACTTGGTGGAGGGTGCACACTTTATTTTGCTGTACCTTGAACCTGTACAATGACAATAAAGAAACAAATTAATTGTTGAATTTGTGCCAGGCTAAATGCCCATTCTGTATTTGAAAGCTACATGTTCAAAACTTAAAACTTTATTGACCAGGAAATACAATGTAAGCACAAATTACATTAAATGTGTCCTGCACAATAATGAACATGTTTCTCTGCAGTGAATCTGGTACCTTAACTGTGGTACACGGACCACCACTGACTCACCGAGGCCTCTCAGAGGATTCACAACAGCAGCACAGAGTGACAATCACAGCTACAAGATTATAGATTGATATGAGGTGTCACTCAGCCCATAATAACTTATATTGGTTCATTTGTCTCACTGCACTGCAGCTGCCTACTCTTTATTATTTTTTCTTATTGATTTTCACAATTTTATACCCATGTTGTTTTTTTGTTTATTTCCTTGTTTTGTTTTTGTATTTGTTATTTCCTTGTTTCTGTTTTCCATCTTGTCATTAAAGTTCCCATGATTCACACCAGTTTTGTTATAATTCTATATATGACACACATGCAAGTAAAAAGCACAGTAGAATTGCCCCCTGCAAGCGATCACTTGGTTTAATTAAGAATTCAGTTACATACCTTTACCTGTACATCACGTGACCAGAACACCTCCGCGCCCACTTCCGCAACTGCAGCTTCACCTGAATGCCACGCGTTGTTTTTAAGGAGCTACTTATTGTTGTTTGAGGCTTTGGAGGGGTCGGACCGGTCCTGCAGGTTTGCGCGGCGCAGAGCAGGTGAGGCAGCAGGAGAAGAAGGGCGGGGAGCCGCCGGAGCTCACTACAAGCAGGAAGAAGAGGAAAACATGGTGCGGTGACAAAAGTCCCGAATACCAACTGAGAATAAGGATTCATCTTTTTATATCAATCTGCGAAGAACACCGGGTAAGTCCTGTTCAGTGTAAAAATGTTTTGTGTTTTGCTTTGAGCTTTTGGCTGTTTTAGAAGTGTTTAAAAACACTAAGAACAGGATCAGAGTTTCACCTGGGCGGCTGCTGCTGCTGCTGCTGCTGCTGCTGCTGCTGAACTCACCTTTCCTGTAGAGAGACTAGAGCTGAGACTATGGTGTTTTGTGTGTGTGTGTGTGTGTGTGTGTGTGTGTGTGTGTGTGTGTGTGTGTGTGTGTGTGTGTGTGTGTTGTGTGTTTAATTCTTCTGGAATCTTGATATATTTGCTCTAAGGAATAAAACCGCTTCAGAACAGTCTCTTTTCACATTTTTGTTGTAGTTGCAGGTAATTTTACCTTCCTCAGTGTTAGGGCTTTGGCTCAGTCCTGGACTTCTTTTTCCGTAGGATTTTCAGGTTTGACAATTAAATCCTGTCAGATTCCTTAAAAGGTATAAAAATCCCATGACTTTCTGTCACATCTAACAAATGGTCTCTATAAAGTCACAGTTGAGGGTTAACAGATATACTAGAAGGACTTACAGAAGATGAAAATAGATGGAAATAAAGATGTTAGATTTGATAAAACACCTCTCAGTCAGTGAAGTTCAGCAGCAGCAAATTGTTCATCATTTTGAGGAAACAGTCCTCTAAAACATTTTAAATAAAAACTGAACATTATAACCAAGCCACCTGGTTAGCTCAGTAGGTAGAACATGAGACTCAATCTTTCGGGGTCGTGGGTTTGAGCCCCACTCCATGGGCCCACCACCCGTGGGAGGTGCTGTAGGACTTCAGTGCATTGTGGACTGGGCGGCGGTCCCGTGACCTGGGCTCGGACCCAGATAAGCAGCAGATGATGACATTATAACCATCATGAAGGCTGGCTTTATTGCAGGACTGTATGTATTGGACTGCATTATTTTACTAGGTGTGCCTAATGAAAGTAGTGATGTAGGTCTACAGCAGTGAAACAACTAGTACTAGTACCCAGCCCTACAGTTACAGGGCTGAAGCTTGTGGCTGAATCTTTCCATTGCATAATCAAGTATTTTTATATTTACATTTTGAACAAAAAAAATACACACCTTGTATAGATCTGCACTTCATCCTCACACTATAAATTTACCTGGCTATATTTTAAAAAACAAAACAAAACAAGCTGAGGTTCAGTCAGCTTTTTTAGTGGGTCATAAGATGATTAACAGGCTATGAAACCAGGAAAAATCTGTTTCTACTACACAGAACTATTTGCAAAATAGTTGCAAATGTGGATTTTTTTTTTTTTTTCTCAAATCTAAAATATATTTTCTCCATGTCCCTTCCTGGGATCTGTATGGGAATGACTGCTTGTAAAGTAAGAGGGTTTTATTAGACTTGCATTGCCATTTTTCTTGTATGATATTATTAAAGTGTCATTCCACCCAAAATTTGTTTCATGAAAAGAACATAAAAACTTAACACTCAAACCACAACTGCAACACTGAGTACTTGTACACCTTCATGTGTCCAAGCATCCTGGATGTTTTTCCATAAACAAGCAATGAAGCTCTTCTTCTGCAGACAAAACAGGTCTGTGTCCTTTGATTAGGGAAATGTTTGTCTCCTTATGGAAATTGTTCGACCTTGAAAGCAATGACGGAGAATTTGTATAGTGACTTGAGAGGAAAATGGACTGAAGGTTTAGCTGAGGTGAAAAAGTCATGGCAGCTGTTTTAAATCTTAAGAAAATTTTCCTTATGGGCGACTTGTTTGTCAGTGTGGGATTGGCACTTTCTTCGTCATGTGAGTTTGTGTTGTTTCACATGCTGATTTTCTGTCTTAAAAATGTTGTTATATCTTCTATCTACTTTAATTAGTTTAATGGGTTTCTACATTTTGTGTGTTTTTAAAGGATTGCAGTTTCTTCTTAATTCATCTCATGACATTCGTGACCTTATCATGTGGCCTTCTCAGGCTGCAGGCTCCCTGAATCAATCTCAGGGGGATCAGCAGCACATTTTTGCCCCACTATAGGTCCCTAGAGCCATGGTCGACAGGCAGGATACATGGGGGGATACTGAGGAGTGCCAATATTGTTACATGCTATGCTACATGGGTAGGTTGGGGAGGATGCCCTATTAAGGTGATGGTGTTCAATTTTGATCTAATAATAAAAACATGGATCTGTAGCATCACTAGCAGTCAGTGAATTCCACAAGACCTGAGACTTGAGCCATGTTAAGGCTCTAGTCACCACTAATATACACTGTTAGTACAACACAGGCAAACTAGGAGTCAAATACGATTTGACTACATAGGGGACGGTGTTAGTGTATGTGTGTGTCTTGTTGGAGGAAAGCATGTCACTTTGTAAATGGTGTCATATGCTTTCTGCTGAGCTCAATGACTGTGGCTTTAGTACATCCTCATCGTCGCTGAACCTCTGACTCTGGTCGTACTAGTGCCTTGCTCAGGGGCTGTGGCAGTCTGGTTCACATGTTGCAGTAGCATCTGGTGTCTCTTGTTCGTGGATTCATTGTCTGGGCTCCAGCTGTGAGTATAATGCTGAAGAAAAGACTCGACTCATTAACCATCATTTAGACACACACACGTGCACACGCTTCTAATAGTTCTCAAACCAATAGTGGATTAAATGATTATGTATTTATGTATTTATTTTAATTATCCAGGAGCCATCCAGTGTCTCCAGTGTGTGTACCTGCTGCTGCTTTTTTTTCTGTTAACAGCATGGCAAATGATAGTTTTGGCATTTAATAGATATGTCCAGTAGGTAAGACTTGCCGTTTAATGCCATAAAATTTTGTCTGCTCAGGCTTTTAAAACATATTTTGACACAAGTTTGCAAGTTTAGCCTTTTAAGAATGAGGCAAACTGAAAGTAAGAAAATAATCTTTGTTTACTCTTAAATTGGATATATATATA
>JBBMJY010000008.1:2373233-2385945 GCA_037833715.1 Toxotes lorentzi
CCCCCCCCCCCCCCCCCCCCCCCCCCCCCCCCCCCCCCCCCCCCCCCCCCCCCCCCCCCCCCCCTCTATCTGGTTCATAGTTCAGTTCACTTAGTTTTGAACTCTAATACCTATATGGATTGCTAAATTCAAACTGAGTAATGGACTAACATGGAGTGACTGCTGGAGCAGAGTTCTTTGCTCCATGAACTTTTTGTTTGACGTGTCGTTTTCTTAAGTGTTCAGTCAACAAATTACTCACTGATAAGAGGAGGGTAAATGTGTAAGGAGCTTTTGCCAATAGTTAAACAGCCTCTGCCAAACTTGTCCATGTGAATTGTGCAGTACATTCTGCGATTAAGTGAGAAACGCCTTTAAATAAAACAAACAGACCTGCACAGGTGTCTCGAATGGGACCATTTTACAGTGAAAGGCCACTTCACTGAAGCTCAGACATAGATTTCTCCTTTATTTACGAAGTGGTATGCAGCCTGAATGTAGTGAATTAGGCTAAATTAATTGTGAATGAATTTATTATCATAAAATCTAATTCATCTTCAGTCTGTCCAGACAGGAGGCCTCTTAAGGTCACCTCAACCTGAACAACATGCAGATCAATAAATCCTTTATGAACTTGAATCCATCTCTGCTCAACTGTGGTTTCAGTTCTTTGTGTTTGCTTTTCTCTCACAGAGAGACCAACCTGAAGTTTAAGATGGGACTTAGAGTGACCGATGAGAAACTGCAGGAGGAGCATCAGCTGGCTCAGTTTGACGGTAAGCACTTCTGCACAAAATGCAGATTTTCACAACCTCATGAATTTATATTTCAAAACTACAAGCCAGGTTTCATCATTTCAATTTCATATTTATTTTGAAATTAAAACATGATCACAATGATAATATTGTAAAGATATAAAATAATGATGCTTGGTGTGTTATGACGGGTAGTCCTCGTAACGGTAAATGAAGAACGTGACAACGAGCATGAAACAATGTGAGCATGAAAACAACAGTTTATAATCACATGCTCATTTCGATAACCTCAGCTGTTGGAGATAAGAATTAAGATAAAGTGTGTTTATATTTGCATTATGCAACATGTGCTGTGCAAGATTCTCAAAAATATTGGTGTGTGTGTGTAACTTTCTTGATGTTTCATTTTTAAATTTGTTTTCAAAGTCTGGTAACAAAACTTTTTTTTTTTTAGTTTTAAGTATTTGTTATAGGACTGTTTTCAATGAATCACTGTGGCAAGGGCTGGTCAGCAGAGATCAGAGGATCAGTAGTCATGGTTACCTTTACCACTTTAATGCTAATGTTTTTTTTGTTTTTTTTTTATCTGTCAGCACTTGGATCCAGAGCAAAATATCACAGCAACAACTGACAGACAGTCATGAAATGAACTGAGTTAATTCATGCTCCCCAGAGGAGGAACCGTTTTGTCATTAACAGTTTCTACTCTTCCTCATCACGTCTTCTTGTCTCTCTCATAGCTCTGATTGAGTGTGAGGAGCCAAACAACCGCCTGGACAAGTTCACTGGAACGATGCTGTGGCAGGGTGAGCGCTACCCTCTGGACCTGGACAACATGCTGCTCCGAGGCTGCAAGGTCAGAAACACCGAGGAGTGCCACGGGCTCGTCATCTTCGCAGGTGTGAACGCTGCTGCAGCCATTAAATTAAATTTGATGGTATCATTTAGTATCACTGATGATTTTGAATATTGCTGATCTGTGAAAAATAATGATGACTAATGTTTAGCATTCATAATGTGTCTGTTTTGCTTGTTGCTGAAGGTGCCGACACCAAAATCATGAGGAATGGCGGGAAGACGAGGTTCAAGCGAACCAAAATTGACGAGCTGATGAACTATATGGTTTACACAGTAAGTTTAAGTCCTGGTAGCTGGACACTCATCACTGTCAGTATTTCATTTTCAGTTTTGTCTTTTCATTTAAATGTGTTTTTGTGTTTTGTTTTTTTTGGGGGATTTGTTATTAAATGATATTACTGGGTATTTTTAGTAGTCACTCAGTGTGTGTCTGTGTTTCTTTCTGCCTCCCTGTAGATCTTCGTGCTGCTGATCCTGGTGTCGGCAGGCCTGGCCATCGGTCAAACCTTCTGGTACGAGGAAATCGGCTCTAAGGCCTGGTATTTGTACGACGGCAAAAACCAGGATGCCTCCTACAGAGGCTTCCTCAGCTTCTGGGGATACATCATCGTCCTCAACACCATGGTGCCCATTTCACTCTATGTTAGGTCAGTAAAACGTCACCCACATGCTCTTGTTATCCTACAGAATTAGGTCTACACATTTTATTTTTTCCACATGGTCTCTGGTCAAAAAGCAGCTCTGCCTCCAAGTAACAGTCAGAATGACTTGTCAGTGTTTCACCTCTGGTTTGTCTGCTTTGTGTTCAGTGTGGAGGTGATTCGTCTGGGCCAGAGTAAGTTCATCAACTGGGACCTGCAGATGTATTTCTCAGAAAAAGACACTCCAGCTAAGGTACATTACTACTGCTTTTATTTTTACTTTTTGTATAGAAATACTTGAGCAAAGGTTTTGGAAAGCAAATAAATAATCTTCCTGAACCATAAATAGTTTTATCTTTGTGCAGTAGCACAATTTGTGGACAGTAATGTTACACACTGCAACGTATTAACATATTATTGCAGATATTACAGATGAATTTGTACGTCAGTTGCTAAATAGTATGGTCTATTTTCATGACACTATATTGACTTTACACTGAGTGTTACTTCACAAAAATCGGCAGTGACGTCCTTTCCCTGTGCATCGTTTTGAAAACATCTCTCTTTAAATTGATTCTTGACCCTGTGCAGGCTCGAACCACCACCCTGAACGAGCAGCTTGGTCAGATCGAGTACATCTTCTCTGACAAGACGGGAACTCTGACACAGAACGTCATGCAGTTCAAGAAGTGCACGATTGCTGGACGCAGCTACGGTACTGACCAGTGTCATTTCACTCTGACTCTGACTACATGCCATCCGAACTGAGACCCTGACCCTGGCAGTATTAGTGCCTTGCTCAGAGGTATTGAGCCTTTGACTATGGTCACATCAGTACCTTGTTCTAGTGAATTAAAGTATTAATTAGACCTGTGAGTGAAAATAGGGAAAGATGCATATAGAAGAGCAGTAAGGGTAATTGTAGAGATCTGAAAGTGAGAGAGTGACCCCTGCTGCTCTGTTATTGTAATGGCAGCTGCTTCATTGGAATATATCAATAATGTAGCTGAATATTCAGGAAAACCAGAAACAACCTGAAAACCCAGTTACCAGACCTGGGAATAACCAGAAGCTGTCAGCATATCAGTCGTGTTTTAGATCAAGGCATTTTAATATCTGTAAAATCAACAGTAAACCAGACATCATTAAAACTGACATCTGCATCAGAAATTACGCTGAGAACTCGAGCTCAGTAATATCGAGAACTCTTTGAATTCTGTTTTTCCTTTTTCGCCAGTATCCACGTGTATGTGTTGACTGTGTGCTTTTACACTAATGCATCGCTGCACTCTGCCATCGACCTGCACTTTTTTCAACTTCTTGCTCTCCTCTCCACAGGTTCCCCGACCACTGCTGAAGGAGTGGCGCTGGACAGAGGAAGGGTAAAATATCAAATACACTCACTTAAGAATTTCCAAAATAAGACGATTGATATATGAAATGTAAAAAGTTAATAAGGCTGAACAGAGCAATTTTTCAGATATTGATAATTGATTATTTTCTGTTTCCCATCAGCCGGTGGACTGGAACTGGAACCGCTACGCAGACAAAAAGTTCCAGTTCATGGATCATTCCCTGGTTGCCATTGTTCGGTCCAAGAAGGACAAGGATGCAATGGAGTTCTTCAAACTGCTCTCGCTCTGCCACACGGTCATGGTGGAGCACAAAGACGGTAATCCAACAGTCATCGCTTGGGCAAAAGTCAACAAATACTGAGTGAAGCTAAGGTGGGCTGAGTAAGCTGCGACCACCGTGGCAGACTCTGATAGGCTGCCGCACCTGTCAGTCAACCCTAACATGCAGTGCCATCAAACAATACTTCTCATGCTGTCACTGAGTCAAATAACAATTAAAAAGAACAGCAGGTGTTACACTGGACATGGCCTCTTCATATTACATCTTTCTCTCAGGTGATCTGGTGTACCAGGCGGCGTCTCCTGACGAGGGCGCCCTGGTGACGGCAGCCAGGAACTTCGGCTACGTATTCCTGTCTCGTACCCAGGACACTATCACCATCAGCGAGATGGAGCAGGAGACAACGTATGAAATGCTGGCGCTGCTCGACTTCAACTCTGACCGCAAGCGCATGTCTATCATCTGTAAGAGTGCACACACACACACACACACACACACACACACACACACACACACACACACACACATACATACATACATATATGCGCTTCTGTAGGTGTAGCTTGACTGCATCTGGTAAAGTTCCAGTAAATTCACATGAAAGCTCACAAAGATGATTTCATTAAAACTGGATAAAAAACATACAGCAAATACAATATGAAGTTAGTGGTTAGAAGGTTAGTGTTGCAATATAAGGCTAAAACTGAGTGTATTCTACTAACAAGTGTTACATGGTATGTCTTATTCCTCTGTGCACACAAATTTACAACTTGGACTTTATTTTGGACTTGTCTTCTCTGTCTTTCAGTGAAATTTCCCGATGGACGTATCCGTCTCTACTGTAAAGGAGCAGACACGGTCATCTATGAGCGTCTCGCCCCCAACTCCAGACACAAGGACACTTCCCAGTCTGCTCTGGACGTGAGTTCACATGGCTTTATTCTCATTTGCAGCAGTGTATATCACTTCTGTACGCAGCATAACGTGGAACGAAACGCTGAAATCAAGTATGCACACTCGCTGTTTTTCTCTCGTTTCTGTGGGAGTGAAAGATGACTGTGTTTTGTGTTGCAGATTTTTGCCAATGAGACCTTGCGGACGCTGTGCTTGTGTTACAAAGACATCAGCGCCACTGAGTACGAAGCCTGGTCCAGGAAACACAAAGAGGCCCAGTTGTCCTTGGCCGACCGAGATGCCGCCCTCGACCACGTATATGAGCAAATTGAGAACAACCTGATGGTGAGTGGACAACAAGTGAACTTTAGTTTGACAGATTCCTCAGGAATGAACTTTAATGCACACAAAAAAGTTTGGTTTCCATCAGGAAACTGGAGCATTGAGGCATTGACAGGTACAGGATTCAGGAGGGAAACAGGAATTTGCAGAGGTGTACAACCTGAACCATGAAATGTACATTGACTACAGGAGAAATTATTGAAACACTTGTAGGGTTTAGTAAACAATGCTGCCTCAGTCATATCTAAGCAATAGTGTCCCTCTGTTCAGCTGATTGGGGCGACGGCCATCGAGGACAAACTGCAGGATGGAGTGCCGGAAACCATCGCAAAACTGGCCAAGGCTGATATCAAGATCTGGGTTCTGACAGGAGATAAGAAAGGTACCATCACATCAGACTGCAGTGAAGAGTCTGTCTGGTCTACGTGCCAGTAAGACAACCAGGATCTACATAGCTACATGTCTCAATGAAAAAATACCAATGGTTAAAGTATGGTGCTTGATTTATGAATGAATCTGCCTTTTTTTTTTTTTTTTTTTTAAGAAATGTTTTTTCTCCTTTCTACTTGTAATGTTTTTTTTTTAACCTTTTCTCCCCAGAAACGGCAGAAAACATCGGATACTCCTGTTCACTTCTGACAGACGACATGCAGATCCACTACGGAGAAGACGTCAAGTGAGTTGATGTGAAGGTCACAGCCTTGAAACTGTGCGATGAAAGATCAACTGGTCTTTCTGTTTTACGTAAGAGAGAAGTTTTTTTTTTTTTTTTCTTTGGAATGAAGAAAGAGCACACAGCTGGAAGGATATGGCTACGAAGGTGTATCCCTCTGCTGCTGTACGACAAGGAAGTGCTGTCCAGGACAACAGAAAAGGGGAATTTTGTGCTAATAAGCCACAACTTACAAGAAACCCATTTGTTTTGTCTACCTCAGACTGCTGAAGCCTATTATTATATATTATTATTAGCATTCTGTTAGTTAATGTGTTACACAGATCCTCATGGTTTTAACATACTGTACAGCATTAGGAGACAGGACAGCACATAAGGATGTTCGGCTGTCTTATTGAATTGCGTAACATTTTCTTTGTTTCTGTCTTTAGTGAAAAGCTAAGGCTTCGTCAGGCCAACAGGAGAAACGAGCCCTCAAATTTCCGTCGCGGCAAAAAGAAACCCTCAGAACCTTTCTTCCCCGAGCCGGGCAAAAATGCTCTTATCATCACTGGAGGATGGCTGGTGAGTTCCACTCAAGAGTAAAACTGTATGTAAAACTATAGTAATGATTCAGAAATGCAACATGCAAGCCAACATGGTAGACTGGACTGATTTTTTTTTTCTTTTTTTTTTCCCTGTTTTTATTTTCTAAGAACGAGATTCTGTATGAAAAGAAGAAGAAACGCCGTCGTTTGCGTCTTCGTCGTCTAGGAAAGCGACCGCCTCCCAGCAACCCTCAGGACGGACAGCCAATGAACGACTGGGAGAAAGAGATGAGACAGGTACAGCTAAATAAATTCAGATGTACGCCTGATGTTCAAAGGATGATGCTTCTCATGACGGTTTATATAACAAATGCGATAAAATGTTGTTGTTTTTTTTCTTTATAGATTGACTTTGTGGACATGGCCTGTGAGTGTGAAGCAGTCATCTGCTGTCGTGTCACGCCGAAGCAGAAGGCCAACGTGGTGAGTTTGGTGAAGAAGTACAAGAAGGCTGTGACATTGTCCATTGGAGACGGAGCCAACGACGTAAACATGATCAAGAGTAAGGACGTGAATGGATTTTGCTTTGTTAAAGGACATATTTTGCTCTGCGTGTAACATGTCCCAGTGAATCTACTGTAATTCCTCGTCCTCTGTCCTTCCAGCTGCAGACATCGGTGTGGGGATCAGTGGTCAGGAGGGGATGCAGGCCGTCATGTCCAGCGACTACGCCTTCGCTCAGTTCCGTTACCTGCAGCGCCTCTTGCTGGTGCACGGACGCTGGTCCTACATCCGAATGTGCAAGTTCCTGCGTTTCTTCTTCTTCAAGAACTTCGCCTTCACTCTGGTCCACTTCTGGTACTCCTTCTTCAGCGGATACTCCGCACAGGTCAGCAGCTTATGGTCGAGGATGTAAACACTCCTCTGAGGCATGTCCTGATCGAGTGTGTTTGACACACAAGCCCTGTCCAGTATGAATTAATCCACAATGAATTTAGCTCATGTAATCGTTGAATACAGTTCCTGTATATATATTTTTGTCTGTAGGTGGAGCTAGAGGAAATGAAACCAGGTCATAAGAATCATTAGAATTCATCCCACATATTCACAATCTGGGCAGCAGATTTCAACATATTTTCCCCTGGGGCAAAAAAATGGAGAGAGCAACAGCATCAACATCTGAGAAATAGTTAAGCAAAATAACCTTAAGAAGATCGAGATCCACTTTCTTCCTTTTCCCGGAGCTTTCAGCTACATCTCATGGTCTCCATCAACAGAGGAGATTGTTTGCTCACTCGTGGAGTATGAAACTGTTCCAGTGGCTGAAGTGGTTGAAAACCAGTAAGCCAAGTAAAAACAGGTCTTCTGTTAGGGTTTCTCTTAATAGTTTTCAAGAAAAACAAAGCAAAATAATAAAAAATGTTAAACAATGCTAGATCATAAATGTTAGATCACTTCCTGTTATCATTACAGAGCAGGAATTAGTTTTGTTTTTGACCATGGTTTAATGGAGTGTTACGTGGAAGAGCGTTCTGTGCTTCAACGTAACAGATCGTTGTTGAACTTTGCTCTTTTCGTCGGAGCGTTGTGAGTCGTCACACATGCTACATCAGCTGTCTCCCACTGTCACAGATTTTTCACCTGATGCTCACTTTTGTTCCCAATGCCCGCCGTCTGCCGGGTCGAGCCATTATCAAGTTCATGTTGTAGCCCAATCCCAGCATGCCTCAGTTTACACTCACTACCGGAGACACTGAATGACTGTTCTCCTGTCTGCAGGTTGCCTATGAAGACTGGTTCATCACTCTCTACAATCTGTGTTACAGCAGCTTACCTGTTCTACTAGTTGGACTTCTTGACCAGGTAAAAACAGGCTTTGTAGAAATATCCTAATTCAACTTTTTCTCTGACTATCATAGTGATCCTGCTTTTTCAAAGTGTGGTATTGTAGGACAGGTTGGGAAACCGGTTCCATCAGTTCCATTCTCTAATGCTCAACAAGAGAAAAACAAAACTCATCCAGAACTGTGCTCCTCCTCTTCCTCTCCCACTGCAGGATGTTAATGACAAACTGAGCCTGAAATTCCCTAAGCTCTACCTGCCTGGTCAGCAAGGGACACTGTTCAACTACAGGAACTTCTTCATCAGCTTGTTCCACGGCATCTTTGTCTCACTCATCATCTTCTTCATCCCCTATGGAGCCTTCCTGCAGACCATGGGGCAGGACGGAGAAGCCCCCTCCGACTACCAGTCCTTTGCCGTCGTCACCGCCTCGTCTCTGATTTTTACCGTCAACCTGCAGGTTAGTCACATAGCTGTGTTTAGGCACATTAAGAGCTATTAGATGAGAACATGCGTGGATGCTAACATCAACGTGCTGATTTGGTTTCATTTGGAATGGAAGTTTATTAGTTTTAACCTTCACCTCTTATTTGTCAGATCTCTCTGGATACCTCCTACTGGACCTTCGTCAACTGCTTTGCGGTTTTGGGCAGCATAGCCATTTACTTTGGCATCATGTTTGACATCCACAGTGCTGGGATTCACGTCATCTTCCCCTCAGCGTTCACCTTCACGGGTCAGTTACCCTGAACTGAAATCGTCTGGCTTTATAAACTCTGCTCCAAAGCAGGTGGAGTTGCTTCTTAAACTGGCAACAACTGATTTTTTTTTTTAAGAGTATTTTTTAGGGTTTTTTTTTTTTTTGCAGGGAAAAAGGAGCTTGCTGTGGTGGAAAATAATGCAGTAAGAGTAATGCAATTGAAAACAGTAAAGCTTTGTGCTACAAAAACCAAAATAATGTTCCTATAAAACTCAGCCCTCCCCACCATCTGCTGCACAGCAACAGAAATTGTAGCTCTGTGATTGGATGTTTTTACAGAGATGCTCCCTGCAGACTCTTCTAAATAAAAGTACAAAGAGACTCTTATGTCCAAGTATTGAAAAGTTCTTATAATCTAGTAAAATAAATAGGACTGTTAAATAACTTTTCGACCTCTTCACTACTCTCCTAACACGTTTGTATTTTGTCTTTGTAGGTGTAGCATCAAATGCCCTGCGTCAGCCTTACCTGTGGTTAACCATCATCCTGACTGTAGGCATCAGCCTGCTGCCCGTCATCTGCATCCAGTTCCTCCATAAAACCATCTGGCCCTCTGTAGGAGACAAGGTGAGACCTCTGGGAGGACTAAAAGTTCCTAAATATTTTATGCTCAAAATTTAGATAAAGAATTATGTAATCCAAGTGAATTGTGGACAAAATCAGAAGACAAGATCAAATTGTCGTTGGACTGAACCATTAAATTGCACAACTTTCGAACATGAATGGAAGTACCCTTGTACCTCCTGTTTACCCATAAAATGAAAAAAAGACAAAACAGCACTTTTCTGATTTTCCATTCTTATTTCCCATCATCCACCAGGTCCAGAGAAACAGGAAAAAGTACGAGATGGAGATGGAGGAGGAGGAGAAGAAGAAGCGACCGCCAGCTTTCCAGCGTGGGCAGCGTTCCCGCCGCTCCGCCTACGCTTTCTCTCACTCCCGTGGCTACGCAGACCTCATTTCGTCTGGGCGGAGCATCCGGCGGCGCCCACCGGCCCGTGGTGGACTGCAGGACAGCATCAGGGAGGTTCCCCAGCGAGAGGCTGAAAACATCTGAGGAGCGGGAGACCACGGAGCGAAACTGTAGCCAGACGGGTTGTAAATATTTGCGAAAGCGCAAGGAGCGCATGGTTTATCTTTATTTGTATCTGTGGAGTCGCTGCTGAACTGGTCAACATCAGGAGCTCTGCACAGAAAACAGCCTGGTCGGAGTTTGAGTCGACTTTCTTCTTTGAGGGATTTCAGTACTGTGGGAGCTGATGAAACAACAGAAGCGCTCTAAAGTAGCTCAAATAAGCTCCTCATTTTGGACAGTTACCACCAGCGTGTGCACCTGATCTGCAGAAAGTTGAATGAAGCGCTACTCAATGTGTTTTTGCTCCAGTCTGCGACCTTTGACTCCACCGGCCTCAGTTCCTCCTGTATCCACAGACACTGTTAAAATGCAAAAAAAAAAAAAGAAAAAAAAAAGCTCACCGAAGAGACGACCGCCGTTACGGGGTTTGAAGTCATGCAGTGACTGTGTGACTGACAATGTTGTTTAACTCAGGACTTTTTAAATCACAGCCTCATTTTTAATAAGTCTGTCCCTGCTCACCAGTGCTGAGGCTGGATGAGGAGACGTAATGTGGTTTAATACGACACTTTTTGACGTTCACACTTTTAGTGGAGCACTCGATGTCGGTGCTTTATTAAAATTAAAACATGATCCGTGGTCCATCATGGTCCATCAGCGACATGAAATCGCATCGCCACATTTATTTGGTTTGTTTCTGTCCGTTGAGGTGCAACTTTTTCCCCTCGCATTATACACAGTGAGCTGAAGCTAAACATGTCGAGGTATCTTCTTTTAACGTTTTATTGTAAATAATGGCGGGACGTTATTACGCAAGGCTATGCAAGGTGGTCAGGTGTTATAAAGTGTGTCTTAATTTAAAAATAAGTTGTGAATGGGATCTTTTCTCCTCTGCTGTAGAAAACGTCCTAAGTGTCCATACAGATGGATGTTGTAAACTCTTAAACATACCTCTGTCAAAGCTGGATTATACCCCACGTTTTGTGTTTTTGTTTTTTTTTTCTTTCTTTTCTTTGCTGTAAACAAACTCTGTCATCATTCAACAGCAGTGTCTCAGTGTCAATTTGCAGAATGTAATTTCAGTTGCTCCTCACTTCTGAGGGGGACAGAGACTCTCTGACTCTCTGAGAGGTCTTAGATTATCTTCTTTTGATTATGCCTTATTCTTTTCTTCCTGTCGTCTTAACTCCTTGGAGGTTAAAATTTTTTCCTTTTTTTTTCTTTTG
Source organism: Toxotes lorentzi (assembly GCA_037833715.1). Classification (NCBI taxonomy): domain Eukaryota; kingdom Metazoa; phylum Chordata; class Actinopteri; family Toxotidae; genus Toxotes; species Toxotes lorentzi. The sequence goes on from JBBMJY010000008.1 coordinate 2,384,441, forward strand.
AGTGTGTGCACCTCACTGGTCGTTTACAGTGAACCCAAAAAAGTTATATAATCTGATTTAGAATATCTGCTGAATGAAGCCAAACCTGACATATACCTGTTCTGACTGTTACTGTACCTTTCATGCTAGTGTTACTGTATATGGATCTTTTTATTACTGAATGAATGGAGGCAGTAGGTCATGGCTGCTGTTGATTGTAACAGGAGGAGTTTGATCTCTGTCATATGATGGTGTTTTATCATGTGGTTGTTAATAAAAGCCAAGGGCACATTTAGCAATCTGAAATGAGTGTTTTATTTTGATTGTGGTGACCTGTGCTTCTTATTTTACGTCTTGACTGTCGTCTCTGTGAATTGTCAGTGATGAATGATTAACATGATTTAAGCCGGAGTAATGTTAAGAGGTTCATGATAAAGTTTCCTCTTTATGATCCAGCTTTGCATATAAAGACACACACACACAAAAAACATTTTTCATTCCACAAACTAAGTCGAGGCTGCATGTTTTAACCAGCACCTGACATACAGGTGACAACAAAGGAATTTCAACAGAAGGTCGAAGCAGGAGCAGCTCATCCTGAAGTGACACTTACTTAATTACACAGCATAAGTATAAATAATAAGGATGAAATGAATCGAAAGTACACAGTTTAAATTTGGATTACACACACCAACAGTCCACTGGAGACATTTGTGAAGACCACAGTCCAGACATTTCCAATATTTGGTTTATTTGTTAATCACTGGGGACACCTTGCCTTAGTTCTGACAAACCCTGGACATGAAAAAAGGAAATCCAACCAATGTAAACAGTAAAAGTCAGAGGAGTGAAGAAACTTCACACATTGAAAATACTCCTTTTCATTTGCTTCATCCTCACCCTGCATGGTCTACACTGTGCTTTTTGTTATAACAGCACTTTGAAAACTAAACCCCCACAGAAAAGTTGCTATGTTTTATCAACTGACTGCTCCCTAATGGCCAGCAAGATGCCTTCCACTTTGTTATAAACCCTGGAGGACATGCCCCTCCTCCTCTTCCTGCTTTCCAATGCAGCCAGTCCCATTCAGTCCACGTTTCCTGCTTCCTGTGTGCTTCACAGATCTGCAAGTTTACAGATGGGCTTAACCAACATGGTGGGAAGTGTAAGTGCTTTCAAGTGAGTGAACGTGTAGAAATGAAAGTCAGGATCAGTCTTGTTGTATGAGAAAGTGAAACTATTCGACTTTCACTGTCTCTGAGGGTTGAAATGGCGCAGCAAGAAAAACTCTCCTGTTCGATCTGTCTAGATCTACTCAGAGATCCGGTGACTATTCCCTGTGGACACAACTACTGTATGGAATGTATTAAAAGGTACTGGTATGAAGAGAAACAGGGGAAAGTACAAAGCTGTCCTCAGTGCAGGCAGGATTTCATACCAAACCCTGTCCTGGTGAAAAACACCATGTTAGCAGAGTTAGTGGAGGAACTGAAGAAAACAGGAGCCTCAGATGAACCAGCTGATCA
>JBBMJY010000008.1:2394811-2406908 GCA_037833715.1 Toxotes lorentzi
CTGCAGCACGTTCTTAGTGATGCATGGACCAAGATCTCACAGACAGTGACTCATGTGGATGTTTTACTGCCACAAGCAGAGCCCAGGACCAGAGCTGAATTCTTACAATACTCACAACAAATCACACTGGATCCAAACACAGCAAACACAGAGCTGATTTTATCTCAAGGGAACAGAAAAGTAAGAGTGAGACAATCAATATTTGCTGCAGTGCGAATGTTAATGGAGTTAGAGTCTACACAACTGAGTTCACACTGTAGATTCTACCCTTTTCAGATGCTGAGCAGCGAGACTTTGACTGAATGTTGTTATTGGGAGGTGGAGCACAGTGGGTTTTCAGTTTCAGTAGCAGTCACATACAAGCATACAGGAGGAACAGAATATGAGAGGGTATTTGGGCACAATCACTTGTCTTGGGCAATGTATTGTTTTGCGAATAGATTTGAATTCAGACATAACAACATCAGAACCTCCATCTCAGGTCCTCTGTCCTCCAGAGTGGGAGTGTACCTGGACCACAGGGCAGGTATTCTGTCCTTCTACAGTGTCTCTGAAACCATGACTCTCCTCCACAGAGTCCAGACCACGTTCACTCAGCCGCTCTATGTGGGACTTGGGGTTGGTTATAACTCTGCAGCTGAGCTCAAATAGGTTGGAATTATTAGGTGGATGAGGGACATTGGGGTATTTTGCTGCTTGGATCTTTTTGCTGTAGAGTTACTGCAAATTCTCACTGATGACCTGATGAACTGTGTAGGCCTGCTGTGTTCTGCCTGTGATTTTGCCGTTCATGTAGTTTAAGCTTTGGAAGGTGGCACTGCTTTCAATTTATGTTTGACATAAAATACACATCAGTCTAAGACCAGGACTCTTAACCTCAGGTTTGCAGTGGAGTTACAGGAAGGCTGCTAAAATAAGCCAATATGAAATAAATTCACCACGCTGCAGAGTAATAGTGCCACTTACACACACACAGGTCGCTCTCAAAAGGTTGTGAACCACTGGCCTAAGATGTTTCTTCTGTGAATTCTGTGCAGTAATAATTTGTTATTGGTCTTCGATTTCTCAAAGTGAGGGCAGCAAAACAAGAAAAAAAACTTTTTTTTTTCTTTTTTGCCTTTGAAACAATATACTGTATATGCAGATGAAAACGTGAACCTGTGTGATACCAAGATTTACTGATTGGCTGTGAACTAAATCAATCAATCAATCAATCAATCAATCAATCAATCAATCAATCAATCAATCAATCAATCAATCAATAAAACTGTTTTCCTCTGTCAAGAGGTGTTTTTTTTTTGTCAGTTCATTTGAAAGACTATCAGCACTGCTAGAGAAAAAGGGAAAGTTGTGTTTGAGTGCAGTCTTCACTGACAGTGTATCATTATACCATGTTATAGTACTGTTAGTATATTATAATGAACTGCAGCAGAACCTGATGTGTATTTTGTTAAAAATGAATAAATCATTATTGCTGCTTTGCTTTTATTAAAGCAGTATCCTTTGCAGCCTCTGGGTGTCACTGCAGGACTGTGCCTGTCTCTTTCAGCTCTGCTCTGACCACTTTGTGGCTCCAGTGAAAACTCAGCGTGTGGTTCAGCTGCAGGAACACGACCTGGCAGCTCACATGGCACCATGACATCTGAGCAATCGCACTTATTTACTCATGTATTCCTACATCTTCTTACTAATGGTGCAGATCAAGGGTTGTTCAACACTTAGTGGGTATGTGAGTTTTCTTTCTTTCTTTTCTTCTTCTTTTTATTTAATTAAATTAAATTAAATTTGGTGTCTGAAGAGTGTGTGCTACAAGGCAAAGCCACACTGGACAATTTACCTGAATCTTATATATTATATGAATATATTTATCTTTTATTCATACTTTTACATTTGCATGTTTAGTATCTCTCACTGTAAGATATCAAGCTTCCATAACTGCATGTGAACTAAGAAAATGTGCACACCACTGAACACTCCACTTTACTGTGACAGGAAGTGGAACATAAACCGACCACTTTATTATTGTATCCATTTTGTATCCATTTATTTATTCACGGTAACAGTGGGAGGACAGTGCCATCATGAGGCTGAACTGGTAAACACAACATTACCCGCTATCACTCACACTACCACAGTGTTCAGAGAAAGTCATGAGAAGAGCAATGCTCATCATTGTTTTTGACATTTTGACATCAGAACATTGTCAGAGATAAAGAGCTTGAATCAAATGACTGAACTACACAGGCTGTAATTTGTGGGATGAAAGAGGAATGAGTGAGTGAATGAGGTGCAGCTGAAAATGAGCCTCCCTAAAAGAAGAAACTCTTTTAACTTTTTCTTTAAATCCTGAGGAGAGACGAAGACACATGAAGAAGCAGTTGAGGAGTCAAAGACATGGAGATGTAAGCATCTGTAAGTTGTATACTGAACACTGTACAAAATTCAAATAAAATAAATAAAAGTCAGATTTAAGGCTTCACAGAAAAAAAACTTCATTTATACCTTAGAAGCCCCTTAAATGTTTCATATTAACAATAACATTTTAACAATGTTATTTTGTTCCTTAAAACAATCCTGCCTGAATGACATTAGACTCCACTGGGGTTTTATAAGTTGAATTTTCATTTGATTCATCCCTACATCCAATAAAATGACTCCCGTAACACTGCTAACAGCATGTTAAATCATCCTTTTTTTGGCCACTATCTCTCGGTCTCTCTGTCAAATCTGCATCAGTTCCACATCGGAGGCCTCCAGGCGGACTTAGATAATGCTCTCCATATTTACAGTGGCAGGAGGATTGGGAGGTTTTTGACTAGATCCCATTTGTGTGAACCTATTAGTGCTGAGCGCTCTGAGCCCCCTCTGATACGCCTCTGAGATTAGGCAATGGTATTACTGTAAGAGGATCGACTCGCCTCGAGGCAAGGGCCGAACATACAGAGTGAGAGAGAGAGAGGAACACACACAAAAACAGGAACATGTTCACACTGATAGGACCACACACTCCCCAGAAAAAAAACAAAAAAAAAAACAGGATCGGGCAGTCAGAGGGGGAAGGAGGTAGAGGGAGGAACACACACACTTCAAAATGAAGAGCGGAAAGCAAGGAGCTGTGACGATAACGACTGTCATGGGAGAAAAGGACGGAGAGAGAGAGAGAGAGAGAGAGAGAGAGAGAGAGAGATCAGGTCATTTAAAAAAATGATCTGTTTCACTCTTCTTGACCTGGATAAGTGTGATTTAACCCCTTATTTTCTGTGTGAGGCCCGGGAGGAGAAGTCAAACCTGACAGGTGTAAAATCATTTTAAAAGAAAACCTGAACCAAAATGAACCGTTGCTGGAACACAAAACACTCGTCCTTTCTGGGGTCTAACTGTCCCAGAGATCTCTGGTTACTTTGTGAATGAAAAGTTTTTTAGCTTACAGAATAAAAACATGTGGAGCCCATCTGACCATAAGCATACATTCCTTACTCGGTATAATATCAAGGCTTTATATAGGTTATCACCTTTTTTCAACATTCAAACCAAGTTTGTGGCAAAAAGATGGACGACAAATAAATCTGAACTGTGCCTTAAAGAACAATTCATGCTTAATACAACTTCTTCTTTTCAGTTTCCTCCATAATGTCAATCAGTAATAACGACACTACTGCTTTAACTTTGACCACCGCTTCGACTGTACTCCCTGTAGCTGTGTGCACACAATTTTTCTGTGCAATGAGGGATTTGTTCTTCACATTTCTTTTACCCCCCCCCCCCAAAAAAGTAGTATAGTTTATTTACTGGTTGCTTCTTGGCATAAGTTCAGAAGTTTGTGGAAACACTGAAAATCTCCCACTACATTAACGTGTCCCGTATGTTTTACTGCCTTTGTGTGTGTGTGCGTGTGTGTGCACCAGTGAACCTCGGTCAGGAAGAGGAAGGTTGATGAGGAGGAAGTCGCAGCCCTCCCCCCGGCAGAGGGGGAGAGAGAGAGAGCACCTCGTCATAATTTATGACTTAAAAAGCATGAATTTTTCATCGCACAGTGGCAGAGATGGCAATTCATGTTTACGACAATCATTTCCTTAGTGAATGATTCATGTGGATGTGGCACTTATGAATCTTTCAGAGAACAAACAGAAACACTGATGCTCAGAGCTTTAAACTCCTTCGCTAGTTGCTGCTTCGACAGCCAAACTGAGTGTCTGGGAGCCGAACGAACTGAGACGTGAGTGTGGGAATAAAAATCCTACCTGCCTTGATTTCTTTTGTAAGCAAGAACGACTGTTTGGATATTCTTAATGAGTGAAAAGCAAAATTGCATGAACAATGAAACGGATTCTCATTTGAAAGTTGAAATCTTTTTCTCCAGTGTGGCCAAAAACAGCAGCCTCAGTGGACTAATGCAAGACTTGATGATGAATGACTCACAGGAATCAGCCCAGTTCTGGTCTGACTCCAGGTCTAGACACTGGCCCGGGGCTGGTCCAAGTGCTGCTAACTGTAGCTGATTATCAGCCCAAGTCTGAGTCCCCTAAAATTAGGCCAAATCTGGAAGCACTATATGGTCCTGAGCTGTCAGTTTCAGCCAGTTTCCTGGCTTTTCTGGAGGTGTAGGAGATCTGACGGCCAGCTTTGTTTCTCATACTAATTAGTGCAAACCCACTCAGGCTTTCTTGTGACACTGGAGTATTTCAAGTAGTTCCTGATCAATCTGAGCTCAGAAAAGCTCAGCTCTGTAGATTAGCCTTTTCCCTGACTTCTAACAAAGCTAAACGTTCAGTACTCTTAACCCGGCCTTCCCATCACATTTCACTTGAATGTGATGTTCACATTCTTCTTCTGTTCCCCTCCCTTGTGTTCCTTGTTTGTCCCCTTTTTGCCCCTGTTCGTGTGTGTGTGTGCTGGTTTGGGTGCGTTGACCTAGTTTCTCCCTCCGGTCAATTCTCTTGCACACCTGTTGCACATCAGTTGATTCTCATGCTGCTCTCTGGTTTCTCTGCTCAGTTCTGGAGTTGAGAGACTCTCGTCTCAGCCTGCTCTGCTCCAGCACTGGCTTCAACTGCTGCTCCATCGTCAAAGACTCTTTTCACTCTAACTGTTAAAAGGACTGTGACTTTGCACCAATCACAAGTCTTTAAGTTCGAGTGTCACATTTGGGTCCAAAAAGACTGTAACTGTAACACCTTCATGATGGCACATTTCCACAAAACAGAGGTGGCATCCATGGATGGTTTAGCAGCGCCTGGAACCATTAAATTTAAGGTATGTGCTCCACAAGACATACAAAAAGCTCGTAGATTTTCAGCTAACGCCCTGGCATAATATTTAGCATCCTTGATTTCTGCCACCATTTTGTCCAGGATTTTGTCGCTGTTTTGGATCGTTTCCATAAGTATGTGATATGCTGTGCTTCACTGTCGAATTTAGCTATCAGTTCCACTTCTTTTAGAACGTTCCCATAAACAGATCCCTGAGCACCAGATTCCTTTCTGCCAGGGTCTGAATAATAACAATTAAGGGCTTGAGAACATCTCTCAGATTTTCTGCCTCCAAGAGCCTCATGTGTCTCCTCGATAAGTTTCCCCTTTGAAAGACAAAATGCTAAATCCTCCCATTTTTGCCATGTTATTGCACTGATCAGGGTTTTCATGCTGTTTCAGTGGTGCAACTATATGGACTCAATCTGTTTCCAGTTTTGTGAACTTAAAGGAGGAGCAGTAGACTACAAATACTCTCTGTATTTGTAGTAGTAGTGGAAGCTTCAGTCATCATGTTTTTATGCAATATTACGTTTTCCTTAATAGTTCCCTCCCAAAAAGCAAGATTTACCTAATCACCCTCTGTATTATCATCAGCTGAGGTGGATTGCAGCGCTGAATATACAGTGGCAACATTACCACTGACACTGGCACTTGAATAAGTATCAAGGGCCGGAGGCGTTGGTTGTACTCCAGCTCCAAAATCCTTTAACAGCACTCCTGGGAAAGTTTCATATAGTATGTGTACATAGTTGATGGAACAGAATGAGTTTCTTCTACCAACATAAATTATTATACCCAGCAGAAAGCAGCATCTTTATGTACATGTAAAACAGCTATTGATTTGTAAATAGAAAGGAATCATTGATATTGGAATATAGGAAAGACCCCAAAATGCTTAACATGAGGCAGTTTTTTAATGAGCTTTTTTAAATTTCTTTTTTTTTTCCTCTGCTACTGTTATATTTTCTTAGCTAATTTTAAATGAAAATGTTCGCTAGCTAGCTAGACTGAACTGAAGGTTTGTTTGACACATCTAACCGGTGAATGTTAATGGTAAGATAATTAGTCATGCAAACATGCTGTTCTTTTCATCTGGTTTCTGGTCCTTCTGGTTTCATCTGGATGTTTTTTTTTTTAAATGTAGTGATGGATTTATGAAGAGCTGGTGCACGCAAACGATGCCTTTTAAACATTTCACATTTGCATTTAAAGGAGATATAAACAGCACTATTGTCATCTTTTGCTATGAGTCTGTACCTGAGATGAAATTGGAACTTGGTTCCTGGCAGACCCTATCATCACCACCATGCTGTTTCCTTTTTATGGATATCATGTAAGGTGCAGTTCCTCTGTTGGCCCCTAGATGATGTTTCTCCAAGAAAACTTTTACTATATTTAAATGAATGTTGTTTTTTTATTTATTTATTTTTGCTTTAACTTTAGCAGTTGGAATGAATTAAGTCAGCCAAAAATATCAGGCTCATGCAGTCATACAAGTGGCACCTTCAGCTCCTGTAGTAGCTGCTACACCACAGCTTTGCACAGATGAACCATGGTTTGCAATCCACAACAGCTTTGCTACATTTTTCTTGTCGCTGCCAGCGTGTCTGTATAACTCCATTTTCAGTTTTTGACATTTGATCAGATTGGAGAATAGCATTAATATGAATTCATGCTTTTATTCGTTAACATAAAACCGTTGACGGGCCACCGTCACCCTGATATTAACTGTCGCTGCTCGGCTCAGTGGAACTATGTCCTCCTTTCAAAATCACATTTATCTGTTGACTGGAAGCTGCAGTCGCCTGGTGGAAATCTTTCATCTTGCCTGTGTAGTGCCCTTCAGAGGGCCCTACCGGCTGTTTGGATTTTAGCCAGGGTTACTATAGAAACACACAGAGGGAGAAGTGCAGGGAAACAGGAAAGGCTGGCTCATGCTAATGGAAAACACACTTATTGATTCCCCCCCAAAAACACACATATTTTAGAATGTGCACAAAATGTAACTGTGTAAGTTTTATTTTTGTTAGTGATCAAGCAGTTTGTCTAATTGCTGCCTATGAAAAATGACTGATTTAATCAAATGGAAAGTATTTATTATTCAGCTGATCAGCTGTTTGTTGAACTGATTGAGTGAAGGTATCAGAACAGACACACACTCATCCGCTCTTTGTATGTGGGTTTAAATTTAATATGAGCAAAATGATACACTATCGTTTCGCTAGCTGTTAAAACAAAGTTCTAAAAATGTATTTATATTTAGTTTTCTCATATGTTTTTTGTCACAACAGAGTTGATCAGTGTGTGATCATCTCACTTTAACCAATCACAGGCTGACACTGGCAGTTTTGCATGCGTGTGTGTGGGCATGTCTGCACGGCGCGGGCGTGTGTGTTTGCAGACTCTGAGGAATGTTCTTCTCTTTGAGGTGAGTTTGATATTCATGGCAAACACCTGCACAGATCACAGCTGAAAAATTTAAATCGTGTTGACTGTGAGAGTATGGAACTTACGAACGAATGAACAGATGAATGAATTAAACTGTTGATCAAAGGCATTACATTAAAATGTATGTTTGATTGAAGTCAGCCACACAGAATACGCTCAACATGCACATTATAAAAAAAAAAATTAACATGAATAAATGCACACAAGTTAATGAATGAATGGATGAACAAATGAGACAGAGTGAATGAATGAATAAGTAGATGTCAAATAAATGACAGCGTGTGAGTGAAGTGAATGATAGAAAATGTTATTTAACCTGCATCAAAATACAAATGATGCTGAACAATTGTACTGTGTGATGGCTGAATCGTACCTTGGAATGTAGCACCTTGTTCAAGGATGAAATGAGCAAAAATCAAAATGAGTCGGACTCATCAAGACCTGCTGTAATGCCACCTATAGATGAAATTCCTTTGAATTTTGCGACGTGCATGTGTCGTATAAATTTGGTTGCACATTCGTAACATACTCGGGAGTTATGGCAGACTTGCGGCACACAGACCACACCACAAGGATCTGATGTGAAAAGAAATGAATACATCTCTGGACTCATCGTCTTTCTCTTTGAGTTTAACTGGCAGTGACGTTCCAATGTCTGTAAGTACAAAACGATGAATTGATTTCTTTTGTATACTAACTGCTGAAAAAGTATAGTCTGATGATTAGAATGCCATTGTCTTTATGAACCAACCCTCCAAACAGCAATGGGAGGAAACAATTCAAAGTAAAATACTAGGTTTACATCAATAGTGAAAGAACTGTGAGGGGAAAATTCAACCTCTATCAAAATGATGCATAGAGGAAAGGATGGAGGAAAAAAAAAAAAGGAGCAGCTCGTGACCCATGAGCCTCCACCTCATCTGTTAAACATGGTGGTGGTTCCGTTATGGGTTGTACAAGTCTCTTTTGACACTGGCACACTGGCATTTATTTATGATTTCACTGCTGGCTGACTGCACTCTGTGAGCTCAGGTTCAGCCAAATGCATCAAAACGCATTGATCCCAAACACAAGGCCAAAGTCACACCCATAACTTTTAAGATATGTTAGTATTTTGTGGATTTTATTCCTCCCCTATAAAATGACCCCATTCGACTCATAGCTATGTGTTATTGTTTGGTGACCACTAGCCGTCATAGCCATTATGATGGGAGCAAAGAACGAAGCCAGGTGATGTAGTATAAAGAGCGACAAAGTCCGCGTGAGGAGGAGGTTATGGTGAATGACTGGGTCAATAAAACACTGGACTTTGACACAGGACAAGTCCCAACCATGCGAACACACAAAACTGTGACTGTTCCTTAATAACATATTTATTATTGTAAACAAGGCTACGAAGGCGCGGTGGCGGCAGATGTATTGTATCCTATTTCAGGAGAGGATACCATGGGTTGCATCAGTGGGTAGAGACAAACAACTTATATGGTCATTCAGGTTGGAGGACTTGTTGAGATTTGGAGATGCAATTACATTAATAATGCTCTGTATACTAATCTCTGTCTCTCTCTCTTTGTAGCTGTGTGTGGATTGAAATATGGCTTATAAAATGTGTGCAGCTGTGAAGAACTCCGGTAGGGTCCAGTTGTCCATTTATACCTGCAGACAACCATCCATCCATCCATCCATCCATCCATCCATCCATCCATCCATCCATCCATCCATCCATCCATCCATCCATCCATCATCCATCCATCCATGCAATTTACCTCCAGATTGAAAGGAAGTCTGACAGTACAGAGACAACTCAAGGGAGTGTTTAGTCTAGCTTAGCACACAGACTGCAAACAGGGGGAAAGTGCTAATCTAATGTGATCAAAAGAGACAAATGCACCTTTCAACAACTCTAAAGCAGTCTGATTTACTCAATGTATCTTGTTAGCAAGCAAACTAGTCATGAATGTACTGAAATATTGTAGTAACATTTCATTTTACATTTGATCAGTATTTCTGAACTAATGTTTTCTCATGTTGTTGTACTCCTTTTCTTACTTTTCCTTCTGATGTACAGTACTTTACTGGTCATTTCATGTTAAGCACTATTGTGACTCAGTATCAATCAGTGTATCAATCCACCGGTTGAAATAGTCCCCATCAAATGCAGTGTTTCCTCCGGTTTGCGTAACATCTGTTAAAAGCTACAGTGACCACCTGTTTTACTGAACCAGTTTTAAAAATGAAAGCATGTATGTGTGTTTGTGACTGAGTGCCACAGACCAAAACACTGTTGGTTTTGGTCTTTTAGAATAACACCACACTTGTTTTTTTTTTAATTTTTGAAGTGAATATAAGAGCAAGTGAATACAAGTGTGTTACAGTTGCAGTATAAATGCACCAGGTACTGTAACGCTCTGTGTATCACAGGATATTCTCCTTAAAGACGAATACTTTTTCATTGTGCCGTCTCTATTGTTTGCAACCCAGTTCTTCCTAACATTTAAACTCCCTCGGCGCTCTTCCTCCCCTGAGGTTTCTCGTTCGTTTGACTCGGAATCTCTTCCTCTCATATTCAAATGCAACTACTTTATTATCATTAAACATATATAATATTACATCCCATTTAGCTGGACACAGTTAGCGCTCATTTTTAGCACATGCTGCCCCACTGGGAATCGAACTCTCACCCAGGATGTGTTAGTGCCTTGCTCTGCCAATTAGGGACAGTGGATCAGTAAACTGCTTCACCCAGGGGATCAAAAAAGAAAAAGAAAAAACAAAAACGAAAAAGAGATGAGGCATGGATGTGAACCGATAAATCAAACTGATACAGGATCATTATGTAAATTTTAACCTCAAAGGGCAGTTTCACTTAGTGCTGATGTGTGTGTGTGAGAGAGAGAGAGAGAGAGAGAGAGAGATGTAGAACTGCTTCAGAACACACACGCACAGAAGGCATTACTCTGCCAGCTGAGACCCAAACAATAAACAACAAATAATAAAACTCTTCTCCGTCTCTCTCTCATCCCTCCAGGACAGCCAGTGCCTCTCTCTCTTTCCTGTTCTCTCTCTCTCTGTCCTCTGTCTCTCTCTTTTTTCTTTCTTTCAGTCTCCAGTGCCACACAGTCACCATAGCAGGTTGGTTTTCTCCGTCTTTCCATCACCACTGTATCTCAGCCACTGTTCAGGATTTGTATTTTGAAGCCAACAAGGAAAAATTACTGGATTGAAAAAAATCTATTATATATAAATCTGCACTAAGTGCAACAAACTCTCAAATCTAGATCTTTATTATTTTAGTTCACGTTGTGCTCATATGGTTCACATTCCTAAATTAAGTTCAGTCAGGAAACACACAAGTTAACATGAATGCAGAAGCTTTGTTTGAAAAAGACTGTGGTGCTGACCCCCATCCATTACATAAATGTATAAGGACAGAGCCCTATGAATATGAACAGCAGCTATCTGAAAAATTGAAATGGAAATTTATTTGGTTAAACAACTTACTAAATGAAAATACTTTCAAAAAACAGAAGGGAATGCAAAAAATAAAAGCATGTACAGAGTCATTCTTCAGGTTTAAGTGTGATTTACTTTAATAATGATCTGTAATGAATAAATAATGTTTTAGAGCTTTTTCTGTCAGTAAATACAAGTTTTGCTTTAAGCTGCAGCAGCTAAGCCCCTTTTGGTGCACCGAACAAATAAAAAAATAAAATAAAATCAGTTTATACTGGCGTTTGGATTTGTATGTATTGCTCACATGTTGCTCATATATTCCTCTTTTCTGTGTGATTTTCTGCCTCATTAGAAGCTTTTGAAGAGTGACGAGAGAGAGAGAGAGAGAGAGAGAGAGAGAGGATATTACTGTAAACCTAATAAAGGAAAAATAATATGTGAGATTTATGGTTCTCATCAATAATAACATTTCTGTTAAAAACTACCAGAAAAGATCAGGCTGACAGGATAATATCAACACATACAGTTAGCAGCATCTGTTTTGTCTTCATCTTTGTTTCACTTGTCATTTGCAAATCTTGATGTGTGTGTGTGTGTGTGTGTGTGTGTGTGTGTGTGTTTCTGTTTTGTCTTTTGAGTATTAAAAAAAATAAGATTTTAGTTTTTTGTTCTCCCGGGTGGTGGGCCCATGGGAGGTGCCTGAGATGTCTGCATTGCATTGGTGATGTGGCTCTGGGTTGGTTCATCTCTGATGTGTCTGAGAGGTCTTTCTCTGTTATGCTTGTAGGTGTCTCTTCCTCTCATGTGTTTGAATGGTGAAACAATGATGATTTGGTCCACCCATCACCATCATCACTCTCCCATCAACTCCAACCTCCTTATAACATGAACTTTGTCATTATTCAGCCACTTGACTTTACTCCATTATAATCACTACAGCCACC
>JBBMJY010000008.1:2409382-2431597 GCA_037833715.1 Toxotes lorentzi
ACACACACACACACACACACACACACACACACACACACACACACACACACACACACACACACACACACACACTGCCATCAGCCCTACCTGTGGACTGCACACATACACACAGACATGTCATGTGGGGCAGCTCTTCTGTGTTTGTGTGTGTGTTTGTGTGTGTGTGTGTGTGTGTGTGTGTACTTCAGTGTGTGTCAGAGATCAACAGGTTGTGTGTCCTGATGGTTGTGGGGGTGAAGCGGTGGTGTGTGTGTGTGTTTTCTGTGGATATTAGCGGAGCTGAACTGCTGACTGTTAACATATGGAGCAGGTTACCTGCATACATTAATGACAGGTAACACGCTCACTCACAGATTTTATTTTCTAAAGAAACCTTTGAAAGAAGTTTCCCAGAGTTCAGAGGGGAGAACAAACTTCTGCTGTAAATTTTTTTTTTCTTCAGCAGAAACTGATGGAAACTTAAATAATAACATGATGGGAAACAGCTGCATTTTATTAACGCTTCAATCACAATTTTATAGTTATATATTGTCCAATGAAAAACATTTTATAAAGTCATAATAGGAAAAAAACACTGTCATTACTACTAAGTTTTTATTTGTTTCACTTTGGTTGTTTAATTTAATTTAATTTAATTTTTTTATTTAAATAACCAACTTTAAGTAATAATGATAATCACTCATTTCTTAATTTCTGAATGCTCGGGTGTCTTAACAGTAGATGTTAGCATGTTAGCATGTTACCTTGCTCAGAGTACAGTTGAGTCAGCTTAAATTTCATTCTTATATAATCTAACCTAATATTTTATTTCAATAAAAAGAGTTAGTTCATTGTATATTTAGTTAATATGTTGAGGTGAAATATTTAAATACAACTGTCAGCATTAATAGCAATAAACACATATTATGTATTTCCCTATTATTTGATTGCAATTTTCAGAACTCGTATTCCTGTGACTCATAACCTTTGATTAGAGACTCATTCATTTGTCTGACTGTATCTCAGAAAAGAAAAGCTGTGTTTCTGTCATTATTCAGTACCGTTGCACTTCTCTCAGTCTCTCTGGAGTTAATGATGACAGGAAACACACAATTGATTGGAACACATATGAAGAATATTTACAATTAAGGGAAGGAAATGTTGATTTTCTTGAAGTTTTTTTTTTTGGTTTTCTTGTGGTTGAAAGGGACAGGACTTGAACCTTGTGGACTCTGAGGACTGTGGGGGCAGGCTAAATGAGATCTGAGGCTGGACTGTTCTAAAATATGTTGCTTATGTAGGAAAGTGTCCTCTGCTGCTGAACTGTCAGTGTGGCTGAAGAGAAGACTTTTCTGGATCTTGTGTTCATGCAGCTCTGTATTTGAGGACATGTTAAAGAGCCTGATATTGTCAGCTCATTGGATGAGTCATGAAACATGAGTGTAGGAGATTGTTGATAAAACTTTAAAACCCCTTTGACTAGATTATTTCATATAACAGCCTGTTTAATCATCACTGGCTGCTTCGATCACATCACACTGAACTGGAGCTGAATTATTAAAAGTCAGGAAAATTAAGCGAGATGCAACTTCAGGAGACGACAACGAACTGCTGCTCTTTTTTGGTGCTGAGCGTACTGTATGTCTGATGAGACAGTGATGCAGATTGTGCACCTGCTTTCTTTAGATGTTAAATTTCAGTTCCCTTCTCTTTATTCTGGAATGAAACCTTGGTGCAGTCTTGTAGTATATACGGACAAATGCAATTTACTGTTGAGAGCTTAAAAAAAACATAAAGGCTCAGTAAACATTCCTGTGTGTGTGTTCAATAACATGGACGTATGCCTTAGGTGATGATTGACATAGTGTGTTATAATCTCACAAAAAATGCTTAATAATGTTATTCGTTTAAAATGCAGCTGTGTTTGTCCAGCTTGATCAAAGTTGAGCCAACTTCTGACTAAACCGAGTCTGACAAGCTGAGTGTGAGATGTCCTACAAACTCCACCGTACCATACATTGAGTTTTTTTTTTGTTTTTTTTTTAAATCATTGTGGCTGTTTCACAAACATTCACCTTAAAATGCCTGAGGAGTTTAGCCTTGTAGCCAGGCACCATATGGCCATCTCATGCAGGATCCACCCTCGTCCTGACAATTAGGACCACAGGCTAAAACCCTGCTGGATCTGGAGCAGAGCCAGATGAGTGGAGGGACAGAGAGAAACTGAGAGAGAAAGAGAGAGGGAGAGAAAGAGCAGATTCAACACTAAGACCTAGAAGAAAAATGCTAAAAAGACTGAGAAAGAGGTGAAGACGTGAAGATAGACCAAGATTCATCTGAGTGTAAGAGAAACAGGGTGAGGTGAGGAGGAGGGCAGCTGGACGGCTGTCGTCAGGGTGATAATAACAATAAAGGCAATAAAAATAGTGGAGGAAAAACTAACTAAACATTGTTTAGCCCACTTAGATGAAGCGTTGCAGAGGAATCCATGTGCACAATGAGCCACCCATGACTGAACGCAGAGACAGAGGCAGAGCTGCTTAATTACAGCCTGAAGAGACGAGAGTCTTCATCAGAGCGTAAACACAGGGAGGGAGGGAGGAAGGAAGGAAGTCATTTTTAGTATTAGGAAGGAAAGAGGGAAGGATGCAAGGAGTGAAGGAATGAAATGAAGACTAATGAGCTGATGTTAAGTCAAAATGAGACGTCGCTTTCATCTACAATGCAATCTTTGTCTATTTGTTTGATATTTATCAGATATCCCTGCTGATGTACCTGTGAAACACAACAAAAGATAAATATAAATCACCTCACAGATCGCACAATTCCCCACACACACGTAGTAACACATAGTTGTGAATAAGCACAGATAAAACAGAGAGAGAAGGTGAATTATGATGGCGACATAAAAACAAAACAGCCCAGGAGGCTTATAAAAAATCATCTCACCTCCAAACAAAAACAACAGACACGCAACACAGTGAGAGGACTGAAAATAAACGTCAGCGTAACAGGAGTGTGTTCAGGTATGATTAATTCACTGATCTGAGATCTAAAAACGGGAAGATTTAACAATCGAGAACAAGACGGGGAAGTCAAGGTGTGTTTGGAAGGCTGTGAATAAATATGAACAAACTTTTCACTGAATAATCATAACATTAAAAACGTGACGTTTAAAAAGGTGACAGTGAATGAATGCAACCAATAAACTTTACAGTGTACACATGTGCAGTGAATTAACTTTATCGAGGTAAAAAAACCAAACAATTCCTACACAATCTACGATCAAAGTCGACGTTCACAGCTATTTTAGAAAGTAGTGTGGGTGTGTGTGTGTATGTGTGTGTGTGTGTGTATGGGCAGGTCAATGTTTTGGTAACTGGTAACTTGCAAACTTCTGAAAAATATATACTGAGTAATTCAACTGATGCTCAGCTGTTGTTCACTGTGTTCACTGTGGACATAAAGAAAATAAAAAGTTGATAAACAGATGAATAGAAAGAGTAAGAATAAAGAGAAAACAGTTACCAGATAACAGATGGGTAGCAGTTGTTGTTGCTTTGTAGTTTAGCTGCCACTTCCATTCTTTTACTTGGGTACTCTTCATCTACCACTCCCTCCAGTGATTACCTCTCAGCTACTTTACATCCCTACACTTCCACTCTTTTCAG
Source organism: Toxotes lorentzi (assembly GCA_037833715.1). NCBI lineage: Eukaryota > Metazoa > Chordata > Actinopteri > Toxotidae > Toxotes > Toxotes lorentzi. The sequence goes on from JBBMJY010000008.1 coordinate 2,413,033, forward strand.
TGCAAACAGCTGCATGCTTAAGACATATTTTTTAAGGTTTCATTTAATCTGTATTGGCTATTTATCACTGTTGAGTAAATGTTTTATGATTTGCCTTTTTTAAATTATTTAAGGTCAGTTATATTTAACCTGACTAGTTAGACAGGTCCCAGATCTACAGTCATGACCTCTTGAAATGTGTGTTAGAATGTGTGTTAGTGTTGTGTTATGGTATTCATAGGTCTTTCATAAATATGTGTCTGTTTTGTTTTTTGTTTTTTTACTGTCCTTAAGACACCAAACTAAGTCCTTCTATGCAAAAATGATCAGTCTCCTATAAAGAGTTAATTAAAAAGTATAAGAGATAATAGATTGCATGAATAAATGAATCATTAAAAGAATAAACCAACAGTCAGTATTAGCAAGTGTAATTATACAGCATACTGAATTAATATTGACTATAAAGACAAAAAAGTAGTGAATAAACAGATAAATAACAGATTGAACAAGAGAAACAGTGCATACAGTTCAGTTCAAGAAATGAGAATAAATAATTTGTCTTCAGCCAGCTAAAAGCAGTTAAACCTGGTTTAATGTTACACATTAAATGAAGAACGCAGTACGTGTCTGTGTGTACGCTGCTTAAAGTGGTAAAATTAATAATACTGAGCATTTCAGTTGATGGTATGTGTCCCTGTCCACCTGATGTATGAGGGTTATATTACAGTCCACTGGAGGGGAGGGGGAAGAGAGAAACTTCTTCATTTATTTTCTGCTGTGCTGCCTGGCACACATGTTTAGCCCGGGGTGACGGCGAGCAGGAAGTATTTCTAAAAACAGGGCAATTCTGGAAAAATCACTGGCAGCGAAAAATCAACACCCCCCCCACCCCCTAATGTCTTTGGCTGGGTCATTGCATAATTTAGTAATCAACTAAATTAAGGCACGGAGAGATGAACTTGCAGCTAGTGAGCATTTGTGTCAAGTTCATCGGCTTTTGCAGGAAAACGGTGTCCAGGCAGCCACCGCACTTTAATGAATCTCAAACTGCCTCCGATTTTCATCTGCAGCGGTGAGGGAGGGAATTAGCCAGGGCCCCTGCATACTCACTCATACACACACTCACACACACACATACACACACACAGGAAACAGGCACCATTTGGTGTTTATGTAAATGTGCAAAAACAAAATGGCTGACTGCCAAATCCTGTCAGTAAACAAAGCTTGTTTGAGTGCCAGGCAGAGTGTTGTTAAGGTGGACCACTCAGGATGGAGCCTGAGCAGTAGGTGGCCCAATGAGGCCAAAACACCTTAAACGAGGGCGTCGGTGACCATGTAAAACAGCCATTAACTTGTGATCGGATGCAGGAGCGCTGGTCTGCATCTCTAAAACAGGAACATTGTTCCCGGGCCTCTTGGTTTGGGGGATGGTTCGTTGTCATGGCAGCTGAACAACCAATAATCATTCAGAACAGAATAGTAGGTCTGACCTACATCAGCTTCTAGGTTCTGGCTGAAGGTCCAGTGAAATCATGCAATCACATTTGTGAACACTGCAGTGCTCTTCACACATCAGGTACATGTAGAGGTGACTTCAGAGGAAGTGGCCGGATGTTTCCTCCCTTAATTCACTGCAAGTACGCCCTATCACTGCTGTCAGAGAGGGCGAGATGTTTTTTTTATATAATCAGAAATCATATTGATAGCTGTTTTTGCTTTACTTCCATTTATGTCAGTGAGGGTGGATGACGTATCAGAAACACCACTCAGTATAATGGAGATCAGTTCTGTAACACCCCCCCCCCCCTCCTGGCTAAAGGCTATAAGATAACCACAGAGTTAGATCATCTTCCTTACTGTGTCGACCAAACTGGGACCTTCCAGTCTTCATAAAGTTTTTTGTTAGTGCTAGTGGTCGTAAAGAATTCTTGCTCACTGTACAAGCTTAGAAATTAAAATTGTGCATAAAATGTTGAACATTTCTGTAAAATGATGTGATTTTGCTACTGAGGCTGCCACTGTGCCACTAACAATACCAGTACGAGCACCAACACCGCTACAAATACCAGTTCTACTACTACTTCTCCTACTGGCACTAAAAACACTACATGTAGTTCAGTGCTGAAATTTCAGCTCCTCTCAATACAACTGCCACTTCAACTACTTTGTTCTCACTCTTCAGCTATTAGTGCTTGTCCTTAAATTACCACTTTAATTCCTGCTTGTCCTTTCACATCAACTATTTTGACTACTTACTTTTCACTTCAGCTTCTTTTCATAAGAAGGAAAAGAAGTAAGAAGCAAATCCTTTTGTTCTGTACTTAAACTCCTTTCAGTGCTTTTACTTCGACAGTTCAATTCCTTTATGTCTTAAACTTCAACTGCCCCTTGTCGTCCATTCTTACTGTTACTCTATCACTCTATCACTCCAATGCCTTTTACACTTCAACTTCTTCCATCTCAAGCGTGCCATGTGTACTGTGAACTACAGTGGTTAGTGTCAGTGGTACAGCTCCTTTACATTTTTACACGTCAAATAACGCTTCAACTCCTTTCCGTTATACTTCAACTGCCACTTCAACGCCTTTCAGAACTCACATTTAAACTGCAGTTCAGCTTTTTTTTTTGCTTCTACTGCCACTTTGAATATTTTACTTTCTTGAACATCACCTGACACATCCACTTCAACCACGTTATTGAGACGTAGAGTTGAATTGCATTTTATATTCATAGTAATGTAACATTTTTTCCTGCGTCGTCACTGCATTGGGAAAACACTGCAGAATTTTCTCAGTTGGTCACAGGTGTGAGCTCTATCCCGTCAGACCCTCTACTGCATTTAACGCATTAACCAATAATTAATCAATAATCATCATATGTCTGATCTTTTCAGTGAGCTATCAGATTTCTCCAGTGAGTCCCTGAATGCCTCGACCGGTATCTTTTACCACTTCAGAGACCCTGATGTGTGTGTGGAGACTCAAAGGATCACATTGACCTTTTCAGCTTCAGGGAGGAGATAACGTTTTTAGGGCTTAAGAAAATAAAGAAATATTCATTAGCTCTGTATGTGATTAATTGGTGTCATTGAGTGTGATGTTTTTAGGGCATTTCCTGGTACCTCAGCGGCAGCAAACAGCTAAATAAACCGAAGGACACTTCTCTGGTTGGGAAGTGTGATCATTTTTTTTATTAAAAATATAAAATTAGAACGTTCAGTGTTGAAAAAACTCATCTTAATTTTCCAATTTGCAATTCTATTGTGCATTTTCTCACATTTTAAGGATCTTTGTAAATGATATATTTTTCCTTCTTTAAATTATTCAGAATAAAATTTCCTGAAAATATCTCTAAAATTTCATTACACACCCTTAATGCACATATTTTCATATTAGTCTTGCATCTATTCTTCCTTCCCTTATTTCCGTTTCATTTTTTTTTCTTGACCTACACTCTTATCATTTTTCATTCTTTTCTTTTTTATCTTTTCTTTCTTCCTTCTCAGTAAATATAATATACTTCCTACACTTCTATACCTCCTGCATGCTTTTGCATGCCTTTTTCCCAGTACCTTTTCTGTTTCTTTTCTTATTCCCTTTCTTTTCACTTATAAATACTTCTGTTTTTCCCACTTTCCTTCCCTCTCTCTGTTCTTACTGTGTTCCTCTTCTTGTTTTCGTCTTCACTTAGACGATGATGAGGTTTTCACTAACTACTCCTGACCTGGACACCAAAATGTAGTGTCCAAAAATAAATCCTAACAGTTCACATAGCTCAGACCTTGTGTGATTATAACCAATTACATACAAGTCAAACTCAGGATCAGTTAAATTGTCCAGTTATAATATTCATTTACAGCTTCCCTTCGTCCCCCTCCATCATTCACTTTCATTCTTTTGCGTTTGAACAGAAGAAAAAGAAGGATCCTTCCCTCCTATCAGCCCCTGGCTCTCCATGTGTGTAACTCAACAGCAGAACTGATAATAATTAGCAAACAGGGACTGGATTCATTTGGTGGAAGTGACGGCGGCAGGTGGGGCCCCGCCCCCTGCAGCGTGACGCTGTTTGCTCAGCTCGTGGACGGACAAGCGGGAAAGGAAAATACACCAGCTAATTATTTCAGATAATGCAATTAAGATATGCATATTTAGCATAAATTCCACAATGGAAATGTAGATGTCAGCAGATACTGTGTGTGTGTGTGTGTTTTATCCTCATGGTGGAGTATGTAGAGTAGTCTCTGGTGGAAAGTAGCAACATTAATCTTGCCCTGTTTTGGGTCTCTTAACTACACAGAGGTTATGGTGTGTATCTGAACATTTGTGTGTGTGTGTGTGTGTGTGTGTGTGTGTGTGTGTGTGTGTGTGTGTGTGCGTGCGTGTGTGTGTGTGTGTGTGTTTTCCTGGACTAAAAATAAGCACATTTGAAATCTTTTTTTAAAAATGTTTATTTATCTCTGTCATCCTCAGCTGTGCACACTCACTCTTAAACACACACACACACACACACACACACACACACACACACACACACACACACACACACACACACACACAGTGTGCAATAGGCCAGGTGCGGGAGCATGTCTGTCCACAAAGTGTGTTTGCGTGCATACAGTGGTTGGTGTGTGTGTGCATCTACCTGCTACACTAATGATCTGCAGCTGTCAGCAACACACACACACAAATGGATAGTGGAGAGTGAAGGAGGGGGAAAACGGCAGCCAGAAAAGGAAAGAAGGAAAAGAGAGAATAAATGAAAGTGAACCAGAAAGAAAAGAAATATGGAAAGAAAAAAATGAACGGAAGGAAAACATGACAACAGCAGGGAAGAATGGGAAAAATAAAGAGATGGAAAAACAACAAAAATAGAAAAAACTGAAAAACATGGAAGAAATGAAGAAAATAACACAAAGAGAAGGGAGATAAGAAAGGAGAAAAGAGGAGAGAGGGAAAGGAAAGGAGGAAACAGGAAGAGAGAAGGGAAGGAAGAATAATTAGAAAAGTAAAAGACCTGAAAAAATAGACACAAAGGAGAGGTGGAGGAGAAGGAGAGGAAAAAGAGGAGAGAGAACTGTTGGCATCCGTCCAAATAGCAGCCTCTTCCTCTCCTGTGTTCTGGTTTGAATACTGTTGCATGTCATTAGAGCTGCCAATCAACAGCTGCCGCCGCTCTGCTGCAGCGCGCCGCCCGATGCAGGATGACAGCTGCAGCCGACGCACAAACCCCGAACACTGTGTGCTTCAGCGTTTTTAAATGGGTTTCACCTGCAGGAGTCCTGGATTTAAGCGAACACGCCTGATGACCTCAGCAGGTCCTGGTCAGGATCAGGATCACTTAATTCAAATCTTAGACCTCCTCCTTGGTGTGAAGTTCATTTTACAGGCTTGCTTTAACGTGGTGAATTTATATTGAACATGTGGTAAAAACCTCTCAATTTAAGGTAAACAACAACAACATAATAAAAAACGGAAAATGTTGCATTAAAAAACACTAACCCACCGTCTACCTGTTACATCCTCTCCCACAGGAATATAAAGCCTCGTTATTGATTCACATTTTGCACACTGTCTGTACAGCAGTGGTGGGTTTTGAGTCTGAAACACATTCACCGAAGCAGAATGACAAAATTAAAAGTGTCACCAGATCTACAGAGAAAGCTGCTAAGTCGACAACGCTGCTAAACAGCTGCTAAACAGCTGGTCTGGTAACAGAGAGTTTGTAGGTTCAAATCCTGTCTGAATCTTTTATGATACTCTACACATGCCTACCTAACCTGCTCTTTACTATGACTTGAAATCAAAGGTAGTGGCAGTTATTGGAAATGATGCAGTGGGAACTTTGTGATGGTAGGAGGTCATGGTTGGAAGGAATTTCCTTCACCTGCACAGACTCCACATGGTGGACAGCAGGCTACTTTCTGAATTTAATATTTCTGTCTGTTTTTCTTTGGAGGGGAAATACACTGGTTGTCATGACTCATGCTCGTTTCTCAAAATTTCCTGTCACTTTTCTGCAATGGAGAGAGACAACAGAGAGAGGACCAGGACAGGGGAAGAAAAACAAGCCATATTTTAGAGGTGGCTCCATCTCATCTCACCGTCTCATCCAGGTGTGACTGTTTCCCGAACTCCTTTTAACCATTTATTAACCTGGGTTTGTTTCTCCTCTGTCCAATTACTGTCTCGTTCCATTTTCCATGCGATTAAAGTTTAATTGATAATCATCATTTTTTAAAAAAAGTTATTAATAATTTAGTCGTTTTCACAACAGGGTTCCAGCTAGTTATGGGATTTTCTTGAATATCATATGAAGTGTAATTACATCTTCATGAAGCCCAGAGAAGATCTGGGAACTGTCCAAAGGCCTCACAGAAACATGAGTCAGACAGATTTACATTTTGTCAGATGGTGCAAACCAGGCTGCTGAGCTTCAGTTTGAAGTCATTTAGACACCATGTGACAATTACAAGATTATTTTCCGTCTTACTGTAAGATGAGCATTCATACGCTTCATCCTTAAAACTTTCTGCTTTGTGCCACTTCCAAGAAGGAAAAACTGAAGGTGCATTCACTGAATCAAAGTTATTGCTCAAAGCATCAAATCTCAGTGGAGGATACATCTATAATGATGAAGAGTACAAGTTTCTATTTAACTTTTTGGGTCTTTTCTTTTGCAGTGACCAAAACCCAGAGCCCTCATCCAGCTGTGTGTGTGTGGTATCTCCTCCTGTTTGTTTGTTTTTAAATGGTGGTCTTGAACCTGACTTGGGAGGGAATGTATTTTCACTCCGGGGTGGTGGGGGCTTTGACTAGCGTCAATAAGATTTTGAGCCTGTAAAGTGACGTTCACAAAGAGTTCCAAATTTTCTAGTTGTGTATCAAATCTTTATAAACCTGCTAAATAAAATCTGCATGAGAAATTCAAGTTTGTGTATGTATAGAAAGGATTTGTACTTAAAAAAAAAAAAAAGAGAGAGAGAGACTGTGTGAATAAAATCTGTGAACAAACCATATCAGTGGTGAAGTTACACAAAGACGCTGTTGAAAAAGCTTTTGTGAACATCTGTGTACAGATACAAAGCAGAAAACTGAATGTAAAACTCAGCGCTCAAAGTTCCCTCACTGTCTGACTGTGTTTTTTTATAAATACACATCTTGTTTACACACACACCAACTTGAATTTCTCATGCACATTTCTTTCACGAGTGGATTCACGACTGCAAACTTTGGAATTATTTGTGAACATCACAAATGGCTTCACCTCCATCAGGAGGGCTGCTCTGAATATGGTATAATGGACAATAACTAACAGACGTAGTCGGCAACATTTTCTATAATTAAATCCGAAACTTGCGTGGAAATAATATCACAGCAGAATAAACAATATTAATCATCAGGGATATTTAAATCTGCAACAACCTCAGCTGCTGCTGATTCATCAAACCGCAAAGATAAAGCATACAGGCTGAACAGGCATGGGCTGATCGCCTTCTTCTGTGTGCTGTTTTATACATAATGAATGATGCGTCATGTTTCAGGTACAGTAGATTGTTTGTTTTAATCTCCTTACCTCCACAGGTTGTCAGTGGGTAAACACTGGACTGTAGGAGAAATTTCTGCATTAATGCACCTGTGGATGGACTCTGTTGTTCCATGTAATTCCACTTTTTTGCTAACATATTTAATAAATATGCTATTGCTTATGCTTATGTTCTGTGCCAGTAACATTGTGGACGTCTGTGCAACTTTTATTTTGGAACTATTTTTTTTTTAACCGTTACAGGTTGTCACTATTAGTCATTATGAATGTAATAGCACATTTAGTAACACCTGAAAAATAAAGTGAGTATAAATTCAAAGGAAACTTTCACAGTGGTTCAGTCAGACACTAAGCAGATATAACATTGGACTATACACTGTTTCTTTAAGATGATGACATTCATTCACACACCTGCTTCAGACTGACGGGGAAAAAAAACACAAAGAAAAATCAAAAGAAAGACAAAAATGTAACATCAGCAGTGTTTGGATTTGAATCTGATACCCTCATTCATCAGAGCACAGTCCTCCAGACGGGGAAACCCAAACGTTAAAATACTGCGACTGGAAGAATGTTCATTGTCGTGGCAACCGGGTAAATCTTTGATGTGGAGAGTTTGTTCAACTGGTGAACTGATAGCTCTGTCTCACCCTCCTGCCCTCTGTCTGTCTGTGTTTCCATCTGTCTGTCCTCCAGTCTGGTTGAATTTCTGTGTCCGTTTGTGTCTCTCCAGCCATTTACTCTGTATGTCTTCCTCTCATTTCAGTGGAGACAGCAGCAAAATCAACAAAGCGAAACTCAAACTTTAGTAAGTGACTACTTTGGATGCCTCGTCTCATTGCATAAATTAAGCCTCAAAGAAAATAACTGATTTAGCCATCAAAGGCATGCTGAAAAGCCTCTTGCAATTAATGGCCTCAATTAGTCAGGTGGACAAGGAGTCTCTAACCAGCCTCTGAATTAAGGCTAATAAATTAGCTCACTATGGCTGACGAAACGTACCAGGTTAGCCATTCCAGCTGATGAAGCAGACGGTTGTTTGCTACTCTGACAAAGAACTGTCGCCCAACTCTTCATCCTTTCAGCTCCACTGAGTGTCTCAGGGTCTTTTAGCTCATTGTTTTGGTTTTATTGCTCGAGTTTTCTGTTTTGGTTCAGCCTCTCTGCTCCTACCAGGCTCGTTTCCAAATGCAGATGGTTTTCAGAGGAGAAGCTGAAAACCTGTACCTAAATCAGCATCAGTTAGTCTCTGACAGAGACAGTCAGAGACTAACTGGTGAACATAGTGGAGCCAGACATTTTTCTCCTGAGCAGGAGATATTGGACAGGAACATGACATAACATCACATAAATAAATGATGCTGCTCTGTGTCTGTGGGACGTGTAAATAAGAAACTGTTTGCTAACAGGTTAATTATGTTCTACAGCAAATGGCCAAAGAAACACACAGAGCAGGTTTCATTTTATTTTGCTAATGGTTGCAGTGTGGTTACTAAGGCAAAACCTTATTAATGATTCTTTAGATTTGGTAATATTTCCTTTAAAAAAGCGTAAAACACCTTTGATACTTTTTTTCTCGAGGGCGTTCACCACCTTTTTTGTGTTCACCTCTTCTGTTTTTCTGGTCTTACTATTTTAAAGTTGAGCCCTGTTTGTCCGTCGTTGGTCAGTTTGAATGTCAAGTCCAGACCATATAAAAAACTTCATACATTTTTTCCTCTTAGGAAAAGTTAATCCAGAGAAAAAATTATTTCCCACGATGGAGGAGGATGACAACGCTGTCTCTCTCGCTCTGATTGCATCTACATGTATATGTCTCTCTCAGTCCACAACAGCTGCTTTAACTCACCAGTGTGTGTGTGTGTGTGTGTGTGTGTGTGAGGTATCGGATAGCAGAGCACATTTTCTCACCAGCTGACGGTATGGGAAATGGATTATCCTAAAACCTGCAGGTTTACATTTCATAACATTTCCTCCTTAAAGCCCAAACTCTCAATATATTACAACATCAGATGCACATTTCACTCAGTGCTAAAGATCATTGAGTGGTCAAGATGTGCAGTTAATGGTCAGAAAAAGAAAGAAGGAAACTGGTGAATTCAAAAATGCACAGTACAGATTGACTCAAATTTTTCTTTTTACTTTTCTGCTCCCCAGAGGACAAACCCTTTAGATTTTAATGGCCCTGTGACGTTTTCCTCTAACACCAACCTCAGGACAAACTTAGCTCCACTACTGTTAATTCTGTAAAAGCAGCTAAATCATCAGTATGTTTGTTCTGTCCAACACGTTTTATATTGTCACTGTGATGAACACTGCAGGTTCTCGAGGATGCTGGCAGCACAAAGAGGAGAGCAGAGAGTAGAAGAGAAGAGGGACCGACAGGCCTGTATATCTGGTTTGGGTCCTTGTATCTGACATATCTAACTTGATGTTGCCTTGATGACAGCTGGAGGTCAGCGGTCAGGATTGATGTAAACACACACACACACACACACACACACACACACACACACACACACACACACACCTTTGTCAGACTGCAGGTGCAGTTCATTTTCAAGTTGCTGCTGTGGAGGAAGGTGTTTGTGTGTGTGTGTGTGTGTGTGTGTGTGTGTGTGTGCATGGTGGTTGTGGGAAAGTGGGGAAGTGAAGGTGAGGAGGAAAAACAAAGAGATAGGATAGAGAGATAAGAGAGAATTTCAACTAAAAATACATTGGTTACACTCGCAATTAACCTTTCTATCTTTCTGCATGTTCCATCCATCCATCTGCTGCTCATCCATAGCTGGCAGCAGGTTAAGCAAGGTGGTCCAGACATCTCACTCCCCAGCAACGCTTTCCAGCTCCTCCTGGTGGATCTTGAGGTGTTCCCAGACCTGATGAGGTTCCTCCTACCATGCCAGGAAAACCTGATCCTGAACCTCGTCCTGCCCAAACCACCTCAACTGGCCGCTTTCAACACAAAGGAAGCTCTAATCCTAGCTCCCTCCAGACATCTGTGCTCCTTATCCTTTCTATAAGGGTGAGTCCAACCACTGAATGGAGGAGTCTCTAGAGGTCACTACCCAGAGTTCATGATCACAGGCGAGTGTTGGAACGACTGGAAAGCCAGGGTCCAACATCAGCACCTGTCACTCACCAAGTAAGAGTGTAAACCAGGTTGGTTAATAAAGTAAATGAGATCAGTCGCCATTGGTTTGTTGCTGAAATATATAATATATATTCAGTATAAAATATTTTGGACCCTGCTGCAGACGCTGTACCAAACCACCTGTTAATCTCACATTCTCTTCACTCGAGGCAGCAACCCAACCTGAAGGGAATAATCCACCATTTCCTGACCAAACCAGACCAGAACCAGACTAAGAGCATTTCACACAACTCTGATAGACAATTTTTATCTGAGATTAGTCACCTTGCCTAGACCAGGGAAACTGGGGACCCCTCCTGGGGCCAGCTGGTGGCACAGCCCAAAAAATTTACATGGCCCCAGCACTTGCAGGGACAGGAATCAGGGTCAGGTGGTGTGTAAGCTGAGTGGCAGCCGGGGGAGGAGTGCTGATCCCTGGCATCATAGAATGGATCGCAGACTCTCTTTATGTTGTTTGCTGTTATATAAATATATCTATACGTTTTATAACCTTCATTAAAGAATCAGTTCATTCTCTAATATTTGTTGCTGAGAATGAAAAAAGGAAGAAGGGAGAATGGATGGACGACTGAGGTAAAGGAGGAACAGGGAGAGAGTGAAAAAATGAGGCATGGAGGGAGGGAGGGGGGCGTTCACCATGAACATCTGGCCCTGCGGCTATGAAAGGACCCCCACCCCCGTGCACACAAACACAGACACACATTCCTCCCTTTTGTAAATCTGTCTGGCCAGGTAAGGTGGTTCCAAACAACTCAAGTTCAGCAGCAAAATTACAAAAACAAACGGAAATGTGTTCACAGTTCAAGCTGAGTCTGATCCCACTGGAAATAAATACTTTTTTTGTCCAGAGATGCCATTGTTTTTTAAACAATTTGTAAAACCAGAGTTTTTTTTTTTTTTGCTGTGTCACTGAGATGTTCCAACAGCAGTTGCCGGTTAAGGCCTTTGCAATTTGCTGCTGCCAATTCAAAATATGGAAAATTGATGTTGTATTGGCTGTGGTGGCCCACATCTTAGTCGGAGAATGTTAACTGTTATAAATGTTTTTCTCTCTTTTTTCCTCAGACAGCCACAGTGCCCTTTAACAAGAAGATATTGAGAAGAGGAAGATATTGTAATGTAGAAAAAAAATGCCTCTGTGTGTGTGTGATTAAATCATTTTATTGTCACATGTTCCATAAACCCTCCAATCAAAATCTGTCCTCACCATAAGCCCGGAGTGGGGCTCAAACCCACGACACCGAGAGACTCGTGATCTGCAAACTGAGCTAACCAGGCGGCTGTCTTAGTATGTATTTTGAAAAATTGTATATGCTAATTTTTATTAAATGTTTTATATCCTTTATCAGAGTCAAGCTTAGATTTGTTTCAGAGCGTCACATGAGCACAGACACACCACCAGACTAAACATGTGTAATGTGAGTTAAAACTGGGTTCTTTGGAGCCAGTTTGTGTCTGTTTGGATCTGAAAGTTGGGTTCAGCTGAATCCTCTGGCTCATCCCTAACTGTTACCATGAGGTCTCTTTTGCACATTGACCTCCCCAATTGTGATAATTCCTCCTGTGCCAAATATTAAAAGCCTCTGTTTGTGCCTCTCGCACAGACCGTTACCCTGTGAGAGGCTTTAGCAAGTCTAAGAAATGCAGAAAAGCACTGTATATCCATAAGATTTATTTCTCTGCTGTGGCTTTAAATGCACAGGTTCACCAATAACTGTACAACATTCAGACCTTAACAAGATATTTAGGGCTGACAAATAATAACATTAGCCGTGATAAACTCCCCCACAGATCCACACACACACACACTCTGCAGAACCTCTTGTATCAGATATTTTGGGAAATGTTGAGAAAAACTGCTTCTGCCTCATAGAATTATTGTCCTCTCTCTAGCCTGTGTATATTCTACAGCAACCTGTTTCAACAGCCGAGTGATGAGTCTGATGTCTGTGTGTGTGATTAAACTCTAAATAAGGCCATGCTGCCTCAGTGTTGTCTGCAATCTGCTGTACTGCAAATCAAAAGGTCACAGGTCACGACGGTCAGAGCCATGTTCTGCAGCTCCACTTTTACTAATAAAATTAATTAGAGTTAAATCTATAGAGTTAATATGAATCACATGTAATGAACTGAGGCCAGAGCAGAGGAACAATCTGGAGGATTAAAGGCTCAGCGACTTTTACTCTGATTATGAGATGTCATCATGAAGGGTCATGATGAGCGCATCATCAGGACAGGAAGATGAAGACTTTCTTTGGTTAGTTTGATTAGTTTGGTTAGCCTGGGTAGCCTGAGTAGTCTCGCAGCCACCCATATCCAAGAAACAACAAACAGTTTTGTGTGAGATTTAAACACGTGAAATACATGAAACAGAGGTGCTGGTAGGTTCATGTCAGTGACATTAATGTTCTCATCTCAAGTTACTCCTTTAAATTCTAATGTAGATGAAAAAGTTTCAGTGTCTCGTGTGTCAAACAGATCCACAGTGATCTGGAATATTTCCAGTGGAATAAACAAGTCTTAGGTCTGAAAACTGATATTGTAAACATCATAGAGCTTGAGTGAGGAGCTGGATCGACACAATATGCATGTAATACACAGTCAGACAATGTGGACTAACATTATTTAAACTAAGAGGGGGTAGCTTGATGTTGAGAGGATAGAGAAGTGAATTTGAAGCTGGGAGCTGAAGATGTGTTCAGAGACTCCTAAAAGTACTTTAATTAGTCACAATGATTAAACAATAACTTAAATAAATCCCTCCTTCTCATCTGTCACAGTTTCTTAGGTCATGTTAAGCTACACAGCTTGCATATGAGCAAAAACCAAACCAGTTTGTTTGATGTAGAATTTAATGTTGTTGGCATTATTTTCCAGCTGTAGTGCACACATTTGATTAATTTTGTCAATGTCAATACTCACGTCGTATCTTTAAGTTGTATTAATATCATTTTGTTTTTGAGTTACAGTGGGGCTGATTTTGGGACATGGCCTTTTCCTGCCTACACCTAGACTGGACTGTACCAGACACCTGCCACAGTAAGTGGGGTTTGGTGTGAGAAAACTTTGTGTATTTGTTGTAGTTAATTTTGTAAATCATCTCAGGGATCACGAGATGTGGACATGAGATAGTTTGGTAAGGCTGTAAATATGTATGCAACTGTTGTTATTAGGCCAGTTTGCTGTGTTTTGGGTTCACCTCTGTTTTGTTGGTACATGTTTGGCCCAGTTTAGTCAATACTTATATTTGTTTTTTCTCTCATTTTGGGGGGAAATAAAACCCCCTTTTTTCTTTGTGTCCACCCGCCCAACACCCCCCCAACCATCAGTAATAAAACACATTTAGGTTATTCCAAAGCTGAGGAACCTTTACAGTAAAAACTCTTCTACCCTCTGTCTCAAGATCCAAGACTACGAGCAGCAGCTGGAGGCGGTTGATAGATTTCTGGGGCAGTTACAGTACTCTACTGTAGATAATTAGAATCAAAAGCATGAATGAGTGTTTGTTTGTGAGTCACTGAATGCTAAAATGTTTAAAACAGTTCAGGTCTGAATCAACGATAAACATTGGGGGCAGGGTTTTCATGAGTGCACCACAAACCCTGTCCCCACTTTGAATTAACCACATCATTTTAATCTCCCCTTCATTTCCAGACTTGCCACAAAAATGGCAGTATATTGCTGTAAAGGATGGCTGCAAGCCTTTTCATCCAATCAGCGGTCAGGTGGGATTCTGTCATTTCTGAGACAGTCCCCAAAACTTTGCCTCCCATCCCTTTTTCTTCTTCTCTTTCTTTCTCTCTGATGGACTAATTATTGTCGTTCTGCCACTCACGCTGCTGGCTGCCAAATGGAATTAAAAACCAATTATTGATAAATGAAGAGTGGCTTTAGCTGTGTGTATGTGTGTGTGCGTGTGTGTGTGTGTCTGGAACCGAGCCCAGACCAGAGTACTACATCTGTCATCCAAACGCCATGACAACCACTCATGTGTGGCGTTGCATCCTGTGCATTCAACACACACATCTGCACTGCAACGCCTTTCGCTGCAGGAGAGGAGTGTGTGTAAGAAACATGTCCCACCGTGCATCTGCGCTTTCATATGTGTGTATGAATCATATCTGTGACATTTTAGCATGTGCATATGTACATGTATGCAGGTGTGTGTGCAGATGTGTGTGTGAGTGAGTGAAGGCTGGTGCTATGTTAGACTGTGTTTGTTGTGCATTTTCCTGTGTTTGTGTGACAGATTGACGTGTGCGCAGATGGCGGATGATGAACATATGAATTTCACTTCACACTTTACATGCTGAAATGACAACAGTGTTAAAGCACACATGATGAACATTTCATACAAATAATCAAATTGAACCAAACTTTATTGATGTGTGTGGAGTGTTTTGATCACTGTAGCAGTGAAGGCAACAGGATTCAGCTCAGAGGAAACAAACAGGATCACTGAAAAATGTCATGTCATGTCTTTTCCTGGAAGAAGGATCCCTCCTCTGCTGCTGAGGTTTCTTTTTTTAAAAATTATTTTTCCCCTCTGAACTGAGGGTGTAAAAATAGAAGTTGTGCACTGTACAGTGCTCCGATACAACCTTGTGATTTTCCATAAATGAACATAACAGCAGGACAGAAATAATGTAGCAACATGATCAAAAACAAGCACAGCAAAAATATTTGTACAGCAGCTTTCAAAGCTTTCAGGGGTTTGAAACAAGCTTACATGGGACTTTGAACTTGGCAACTCAGAAGTCCAGACTCCTGAGGACAGGAGGACAACCAGCAACAGCAGCTCAGATCAGCACTGGCCAACACAACTGTACCTGACTGAAGTGTGACGAAATAATCTGAACTCAAAGTGTGTTTGAGTTAAGAGACTCTTTCAAGGAAAAAAGGAATAGATAGTGTGTGTGTAGTACTAGCAGCAACAAATATATTTATATTTAAACTCTGAGACCAAATTTCATCTTCGGAATTTTATAATATACCAAAACACTACAGAAAACAGAGCCAGGGGTGAATTGTCAAAGAGTTTGCTGAGATAAGATTATTTTCCTGAGACGACGGTGCACATTGACCAGCCGGTCATCTTAGCGAGGAGGCAGGTCCTCACACCTCCCCGAAAACACCAGAACAAATGTCCAAACAAACTGACCACATAAACAAAATTTAAATGGTTACTTTGTCCCCAGAAAAAAAAAAAAATCTAAACTTAACAGTCTTAGGAAAAAATTATTACAACTTAGAGCCTGGCTCAGAATCTCTGCCACTGTGGCTGACGCAGTGCATTCTGCACCAGCTGCACAAGTCATGATCCGTACTTGGCTCAGTGCGGACTTTGAGCTGGAACAGTACTTGAATGATGACGTTTCACAAGTATGATCCAGCACACAACTGCAGTAGACTACACATCCAGGAGCTGAGAGGAGGAATACAAGTTATCTAGGAGCACTTTGGTCCACTGTACATAGAAGAGACATAACCAACCAACATGTCAAAAACTTACATTTCTTCATGTCCTTTGATTACTGTCAATCCTAACACCAGCCTGTAAAGGCATTACTGCCAACAACTGGACTAATGTGGAGCAGCAGACTGTGTGGAGTTTTAGGATTTTCTCTGAATGCCCCATTGAAGCAGTATTAGGAAACATATGCAAGTGTGGAGTGCAGTGTCCCATTACATGCTTGTTCAATTAAGTGCTCAAGGCCACAACGCACAAGATTTACCCTCCGCCATGCCACTTGAATGTCCAGATTCTGACTGAGAAATGAATGCACTGCTGTACGCACTCAAAAATTCTCACAGTGCAATAAAAAAGTTGTGTGTGGCATGGATGCCGCTTTCTGCTAACAATCCCACAATGCAATGCAGTGATGTGAAAATTACTATTATGTGACTCATCTGTCAGTTACGATACCAAATGATGACGACGATGAAGTGTCCAGAATCTTAATTTCCTTCTCACTGCAGAGTAAACTGCTAATATGTTAACATGTGTGGGGGACACCCTGCATGAAGAACAGCTTCAAATTACCCTCTTTTAAAACAATCTGAGAAAAAATCACAATGAAAATGAGTCTTAATAACAAGATTAATGCAGACAGAAACATGCCTAAAACATGCCCTCTCCACCATAACACACACACACACACACAGAGAGAGAGAGAGAGTAAATTATTATTAATCCCAGCAATAACGGCCTTGCTATGAATCCATCAACTGATCTCTATCTGGGAGGACCAGGCTATTTTTAGAACTGCTGCAGGGAATATGTGTGAGTGTGTTTGTTTCTACATGTATATCCATATATACATATGTGTGTGTGTTTGTGGGGGTCGTGGGACCGGAGTTGTTTTCCAGAAAATAGTTTTGTAATTACATCTGCGAGGGGGGAAACTCGTTATCTGCGTTAGCGAGCGGCCGACGGCGAACGCTTTGAAATATGGCTCCTCTTCAGCGCGGCGACGCCAAAATACTGGTAATAACTGCTGATAAACAAGGCAAATGTAATTGCATCTATTTGCATTTTTAAATAATGCAGCTGAAAAATAAATGTGTTTGCTGTAGACAGCGGCTGCTAGGTGTAAACTGCAGATTCACTCACTCACAGGGGGAGTTGCTTTTATTGTTTATTTTATTTATTTTTATTTCTGCCTGCTTTATTCACAGATTATCGTCTCAGCTTTTTAATAAGCTGATATATTATCTCATTATTTTTAGGATTAATATTAGTATTATTTCAGAGGTTGGAATCAGGGAGATGCTGCTGCCCTTCAAAAAGTTAGAAAGGCCTTTTGATGATAAAAACATTTTGGTTTATTTACTCTTTTTTTTTTTTTTTTTTGGCGCTTTCAGGGGAGCCAACTCTTTTTCTTTCTGCTTCTTCCTCCCCGAAACAGAATCTGACTGAGAGCATTATCTAATAACTTAAAGAAGAATCATTAAATCACGATTCATCATGAATCATGAGCATTTTTTTTTTGGCCATGCAGTGTTTTCTTGTTGAGATTTTCCCAACAGTACACATTATGTGCGAAAAGGCTTTTGCAGCTCAAAACTCACTTGTCTGTACCTCCATAGAAGTTAAGCTCAGCCCAGGTCTGTTGCTCCTCCTCAGGGAGTAAATGGTCAGGCTTGAAGCTGTTCATATGATGAAGAGGCTGATGATAGTGATGGTCATTCACACGTCCATCATCCACCACTCACTATACAGGGAACTGTGTCGAATCCCCAAAATCAGAATCAGTAGCTGTCTGAGTGTGTATATTCATTCCTCTTTGTGTAAAGTGTGATAACTGTCACAGTCGCTCTCCATACACTTCTCATGTATTGAGGGATGGTTTGAGGCTGCGTCTGATCAGTCCTGTAACTTTCAGAAACACCCTGACACTCACACCCTGTAAAGGATGCCTACAAGTCTGTGGCTGGCGTGCTGTGATCAGCTCTGCGCAGGAGAGGAGGGAGCCAGGGTTTGAACTAGCTCTGTGGCTCTCTTTTCATCCTCAACAGTTTCCATGTGAACCACCGAGTCCAATGCTGATCTCAGGGAGAGACTTTCAGAAAATGCACACAGGTTGTCCCCACATTTAAATGATATCATGTCTTCCTCCTCTGGGTGACAGTCGGCTTTTCGCTGAGCCTTCCAGTGTAGTTGATTTGATTTCCGACATAGTTGGACAACACATCATACAAACCGCTTCTTTCCTAGAAAAACCTTAAACCTTAGGAAGGTTAATTTTGTCTTAAAAACATTTAACAGTTTAGTAATACTTTTTGCACAATGCCCACTGTGACCTGGCTAACACAGACCAACACACACACACACACACACACACACACACACACAC
The DNA here is from genome assembly GCA_037833715.1 of Toxotes lorentzi. Lineage (NCBI taxonomy): Eukaryota > Metazoa > Chordata > Actinopteri > Toxotidae > Toxotes > Toxotes lorentzi. The sequence continues at coordinate 2,431,567 of JBBMJY010000008.1, forward strand.
ACACACACACACACACACACACACACACACA
>JBBMJY010000008.1:2442858-2482858 GCA_037833715.1 Toxotes lorentzi
CACACACACACACACACACACACACACACACACACACACACACACACACACACACACACACACACACACAAATATACACACACACACACCACAAAAACACACAAAACAAACTTGAACCAACACTCATCCTCTCTCTCTCTCTCTCTCTCGCTCTCTCTCTCTCTCTATCCAATCTCCAAAAGCACTCACAGTTTTACACACTCATATTCTTACGCACACACACACACACACACACACTCACACACGCACACACACACTCAGTGATCCGGATGGAATCAAAGGGTATTAGCTGTGCGGTGTTCAGTTCCCCCGGTCCTTTCCCAGCATTCTCCACAGCTGTACGATTACACAGGTGTTTGGCAAAAACACACTGTTAGAGACCGCAGAGGGGCTGTGTGTGTGTGCGTGTGTGTGTGTGTGTGTGTGTGTGTGTGTGCATAAGAATATGAGTGTGTGAGAGAGAAAAGAAATGAATATGCATGTGTGGTTGCATGCATTTAGTGTGTGTCTGCTTGCACTACTTCCCTGCAGGAATGTGTGTGTGTGTGTGTGTGTGTGTGTGTTTATACCATTAATTCCTCTCAGTGACTCAGCCCAGCTATTTCCTTGACCACCATCATCATCACATTTTAAATTCCCTCCTGTCATTTTTTTTCTTCCCTTCCGTCTCCCAGTCTTCATTCATGTCTGTCTCTGTCTCTGTGTGCTAGCTTCAGTCAATGTCCACTGCTGCTCAGGAGCTGAGGACTTTAAATATGGCTGTTGAAATGTTTTACCTGCCGATCAGATTTTTTTTACAACGTAAAATATCACACTTGTGATCTAGTATCTAATAAGATGCTTGAAGCTACTAAAGAAAGAACTCCACTCTACTTTTACAAGACTTTATTCTGAAGGGCGTCATCATGGCCTGGTCATCTAATCTTCATACCTCAGTGCCCTGTGCTCAGATCTATTACTGAATTAGGTGAAACTGGGCAGCATATTAGCAGAAAGTTGGGGTGGCAGGCCCTATCATAAGAAACAGGGAAATGCATTCTTTGGTCCCTTCTCCCCTTCCTCTGTGCTATAGTTGGATTATAGCCTTCATCCTCAGGTTGAGCAAATGTTAGCTTGAATAAATCTAACCTCCACATAGGGCAGATGTTGACATGTTGCCAAACCTGCATGCACTGGAGAATAATGTTTGGTAGACAGTTTTCTTTTCTGTTACTGTTAGACTGAGGACAACGATTTCACTCCCAGTCTGCCCAGTCAGAGAGACAGGGGAGACGTAGTGGCGGCAGGAGTGGAGGACGAGCCACGAGAGGTTGAGTAACATGTGGGAGAGGGAGAGCAGCAGCATCAGTAACTGAAGTGAGGAAAGAGTGGAGGAATGTTACAGAGAGGACGACTGAAACACAGATTCATAGCCTACTTACAGTTACTACTTCTTCATCCTCTCATGTTGGACTGAGGGTAGACTGGAATCAACAGTGACTCACTATCACCTCTTGAGGTACAAAGTGGTATTCAGAGACGGGAGGGGCCAGGAGCTAGCTGGTTAGCATGCTAACTTCAGTGGATATCTCTGCAGCACAATACATAGACATCTTTAACACAATAATTAGAGGTGTTTCTTCACATTCTGGGATAATCTTAGTTATTTTTGAATGTTTCACACTAGAGTACTTACTTATTACCACTTTTAATTACCCGAAGAGAGAGATATTTATACCAAAGAATGGTGGTATAACATGGCAGTTTTACACTGTGTCCTTTGTGCACTATTTAATGTACTCATATGTCTTTTTTTTATTTTCTGTGATATCTTCTTCAGTATCCAGTTCTCCCACTAACTGAATCACACTGGGAAATACACCGTGCCCTCCGTGTTCCCTCCTTCCCAGCTCATTATGTAGTAACTTCTATCTATCAAGGGTGAGTTTTGCAGCTGAGTTGTGGCCCACATGTGACAGAGGCTCTGTGTTCTGTGTCAGACCATAACTGTGTGTTCCTGCTCTCTTTCAAGGTTAAAGCGCCCAGATTAAACCGGGATATGTTGTTTGATTGTTATGTAACTCTTTCCTGAGTTCAGATATTGATAATGAAAGAGAAGCAGTGAGGGGTTCACGGGTCTGGCTTTCTTTTCTTTTTGTCCAGTCTGAGGTGCCACTTAAGGTCATACAGTCTTAACGAGCTTACAGGTCACTTGTACTTACACTCAGATACGACCCAGAGGAACGTATCGGCAGCAGGCATCCTTGTGTCATCATTTCTGCAGCTACTAGAGGCCACAACAACAGAATGTAACTAATGGTCATAATAAGCTGCTTTCACAGTCGACCTATGGACTCGTTTTTAAACTAATAGCAGAGTGAAAGAAATTAAGAAAGAGAATTGATTGTAGTAATGTGCTCACATTTCATTCAGTATTAGTCACACAGACAGATCACAGGTCATGAGATCGGGTGTTTTCTTGATCTCTGCCATAAGTAAACAGATGATGTAAACGTGGTGAAAATCTCTAAGATCCAGCCTGAGCAACAGCTTAACAGATTACCTTTGTCCTTTGTTTGTCTTTATCTCATTCTCTCTTTTAAGTCTGTCTTCAACAAAACAATTGTATGTTTATCACCACGTGGGAACAAGGGAACAAAAACACAGCATTTACATATTATCAGGTAAAAGTTGTAATGACTAACACGTTTTCAAAGAATTTCAGACGTACACATCTTGCAGACAGACAGTGCATTATCATCCCACTGAGTTTGTGTTTGTGAGAAAAAATATCCAGCTCTTTAGCTAAATGTTTCTTCACCAGCTAGTTGCTAATGTAGCAAGTGAGTTCATCAGAGCTTTTTTTTTTTTTTTTGCTGAGAACTGCTGCTGGAAATAAAGTTAATGAGAGCAGTGAGAGCACTGCAAAGCAACTGTGCTGCGAAACCAAAACTATGAGCTAAGAGAAGCTAAAAAGCTGCGTAGATGAGGGGAACTTCACAGTTTCTGTGACTTTGTCACTATTAGCAACACCTCTCACATTACACACAATCATCTGATCCATTGTTAATATAAAAAATATTGATTAGAGCAGCTTTAGGCTTTTCATCAAAGCCAATTTTAGACACACGTGTTGATGGAGGATGTTTATGGTTCTAACTGTGAAGATGTACTTTCTCTAAACTTTAAGCAGGTAGTTTTATTGGCCTAAACTTTAAAACTGACCTGCTGCATATTGTATGCTAACAAACAACTTAGTATCTTTCTGTGATTTTGCATGTTGTCCATTCACTCAAACTTGCATGGACTGATTTCATCCCTTCCAGACAGCCAGTGGCTTCAGTTTGTTGCTCTGAATATTCGTCTGCAGTATCAACACTGACTCACCTCTTTATTAGTTTGTTTTCTGGGTCTGACTCCCTCCCTGAAAACACAGCAGGAGGTTTTTTTTTTTTTTTTCCTTTTTAATGACTCACAGGGTCGATATTGACCATATAACACTGCCATAAATGTCAGATACACTAAGGCCAACCAGCCTGGCAAACGTTTGTGGTGTGGCTGCGACTGAAGAGATTTTGACACGGGGTCTCGCGTTTAGCTAATAACACAGGACTTGTCTTAGTTTATAAGTCTATGTCATACTTATGTCGTCCAAATTATTCTCTGACAACTTGATAGGGACTGTGGGACTGATCGGCAGTCTGGGGGTCCAAGATGGGGGGAGGGGGGCCCCACTCTTCCAGCAGTGTGTGTCAGGTGTGTTGGCTTGAAAAAGTGGATGAAGAGAGTTGTAGTGTGTACTGTCCACTTCATCGCTGACAAGTTTGTCTGGTCAACACTTTTAATGTCCAAACAGTTGTTCATCTCTCAATTCATCTCATGTCAGGAACTCTGTTCACAGATTAAATCATTCTTGCACTTACACATTTTGTAACAACAATGAGTGTATCTGTGCTCTCTTTGATTTTTTTTTTTTTTTTTTTTTTTTTTTTGCATAAGCTGTTACATGGCTTTTAGTTTGTTTGAGAGTGAGGGGCTATAAAGGGGGCCAACAGGCAGGACCACTTTATACAGCAACAAATAAGCCTTTATGTCGTGCCTGCACCTGTGTGTTTTTGCTGGCTTTTTCTCCATGAGAACAACCCGCACATACAGGGTGTAATTTACAGAAATAGGCCAGTCATTTCATACCTGCAGGCTGTGGGCTGCACACACACACACACACACACACACACACACACACACACACACACACACACACCAACAGCAAAGTATTGCAAAGTATTTCCAGAGAGGAGGGTTTTGGTGCTGTTGTGGTTTTAGTGTTGACCCATAGGGGGGATGCCATGCAGGTCAAACACTGCACTTGTTTCAGTGCATTTTAAAGTCTTATTAATAAAATGGCAACGGAAGAACTACCTACCTACTACCATATACACATATGTATAGATGAGAATGTAAAATAATGTATTACTTGAAAAGCTAACCACCTAATGAATTATTTAAAATGATAAAATATATGAACAGCTATAAAGCAAACACAAATGGGTAAATAATTTTAACACATAAACAATCAACTACATTCCAAATATATTTTTAAAAAGTTTTATTTCATCTTGGTTCTAGCACCATTACAGTTCCCAAACTCCACAGGACAAGAAAAATGACCTTTCCCTTCCCCAATTAGCCCAATTAACCCAGTCCAAATCAAACCAGCCAATCACCGCACCAATCAGCCAATCAATCAAAGCTACAAACCGATTTTTCTTTAAAATTTATTTATTTTTTCTTTCAGATTTTCGGCTCTCTCCTGCAGCAGCAGCAGCCTGGTGCTCGGCGCGGTGGTGTTAGACGGGAATGTAAGCTAGGTGGCCGCACGAACACATTTATTTCACCGAGGCTGTGCCAGACGCACATGGGATCCGTCCTGCGTACCCGAGGATCTTCAGCACCGGCAGCCGAGCGGAGGGGACCCTCAGCCCGGTCAGGAGCAGCGCTCACCCTGCCTCGTCTCTTCCTCTGACACAACTCTCACACACAGACACACACAACAAACAGCCGCCACACATTTCTGAGGTGATCTTTTTCCTCCCGGAGAGGTTCGCGGAGACACAGCGCGTTATTTATTTATATCGTGTGTGAGCCTGACAGTCAGCCGCGGCGGACAATCTGCGTCTTGACGCGGAGAGGTCGGACTTCTTTGGCTGGGGAAAACACACCAAAACACACGCGAAAAGACTCCCGTCCTGTCGCCCCCCTCCTTCTTTTATTTCCTGTCAGTTTTTTCTTGCGATTTATTTCCTGCTGCCAAACCAGGAACCTGGGACTGAGCCCCTGCTCCGAGGATGAAAGAAAACTAGATTTGTGATCGAGGCTTTTGAGGTTGTTTTACTGGATTTATTTCGCTGTGGAGGAAAAGAGATCCGGGAGCGGAGCGGTGCGCAAAAAAAAAAAGAAAGCCGAGGTCTTCCTCCTCTCTCTCCTCTACCTTCCTCTATCTCTCAATCTATCAATCTGTCTATCTATCCTCCTCTATCCATCTATCTCTCCATTTGTTTCCATGTTTTTAGGTCCGTGCGATTTTGCTAAAATGCATCATCAACAGCGGATGGCAGCTTTGGGAACAGACAAGGAACTGAGTGACTTACTGGATTTCAGCGCGGTAAGCGAATTCACCTTCTTCTTCTTGTTAATATGGATATAATGACTAGTATCATGACAGTACAGCCCGAGAGGAAAAGAAACGCGTCCTGTACATACAGCGACCACTGTTTACATTTTAATGTATGAGTTGCACGGCACATAACCTGCATATTTTAGCCACTCAGTCTTTCAACTATTTGCACAAAAGTTGTGTGTTTATGTAGAGTAACTTGCAGAAAAGTCAGTGCATATTGTTGGTTTTGTAATTTCATTTTTGTTTGTGTGTGTGTGCAGAGAATTGTGATGCTGCATTAGTAATTTTGTTGTCTTATAGATGCGAAACAGCGATTTGAAAATGTTCCCAACATCCATGGTAGTATATCTCATTTTAAGTCCTTCTTTCCTTTATGTGTAGCCTGATTTTTTTTGCCCATGATAGGATTTAGAAAATGTTTCCTCTTTTTTTTTGTCTGTGTGAGAATATAGGCTGCTTCATGCACTCTGCACCGTGTTGTACAGAACATTTCAGATGCAAAAGGCTCGATGTTGAATCATGAACCTGCATGACAGACAGATAGACAGGCAGGCAGCCGAAAAGAGAGAACTGTGTCACACTTTCTCTCCGCTGTTTAAATGTTCCTGCAGCACGCTGTTAAATGCACAAACTCATGACTCCGTTTCAAAGTTAGTGTATTTTATTTTATTTATTTATTTATTTATTTTGGGGGGTAAAGAACAGCCTGTGTTGTGAACTTGACGGACAGGAAATAGTGTCCCCGCTCTCGGCCATGTTTTCTCTGCGCCTCCTCTCCTGTGGGAGCAACTTTGGCCTGAAGAGTAGGAGAGGGAAAAAAAAAAAAAAAAAAAATCAGAAACACCCCCAAATGAAGAGAGCAAACAGACTTACCTTAATTCTGTTATGGAAGGCAGAGCCAGACAGCATGGACATAAAAATATCTGCAAAATCAATGTCACTAGAATGAGACTAGTGATGAAATATAAATATACAAGAGAAAATAATTTATTTTGCATTTTATACTTTACATTTCTACAATAATGTCAATACATGAAACAGATAAGATCACAGCTGAGGCCTGGATATTCACAGTAAGACACTGTGGAGGGGAATCATAGAACTATTACAAATATCATAGGATTTAAAGAACTCTTAGAAGAACTGTATAATCTCACCACTGGATTCCAACACACACTATAAACTCTTACAGCTGCATTAACAGTGATTTTTAATTATTAAGGAAACATTAGAGAGACACCATAGGTCATAGTCTGTCTGTAATAACTGACTACACCACAAATACAATAATCTCTGAATGGTACAGGACTGTTATTTTGAGATTTTTACCAAAACACATTCAAAACAACCTCTGTAATGTCAGAGTGATGAGCACTGTGGACAGATAATATGCCTCTATAGCAATATCATAATGTTAAAACATGTGTGTATACTATAAATACAGTAGGATCATGCTTAATGTCCATATAGTGATAATATATGTTACAAAAGTACCAAAAAAGTACAATAAAATCACTACTAACTATTCATTTAGGGGCACACATACACTATCAGGTCCTTATAATGGTATTATAGAAATGTTATAGTGACATTTATTAAAAAATACTGGCAATAAAATCACTAAATTCATAATTCAGTACCAGAAACACATACCAGTCCCTGTAAACAATATTCTCATAGAATTGTGATAGTCACTTTTTATTTTTTTAGAAAATGGTTAATTAATGAGAACCACAAAGACATAATGGGTTTTTATAGAAAGATTCTAATGATACAAATATACAGCATATTGTATATATTTATACATACAGTAAGCTAGTGTATACCCTAAATGCTTTAAAAAACACAAAAGTAATATTATAGGAATATTATATAGTGACACACACACACACACACTTGAGTGACTGTGGACTAGGAACATCATAGGATTATAATTGTGGAGAAAAAAAAAAAGAGTTAAAGATATTTTTTCGTATTCGATTTTTTACAGGTTCACAAAAGTATCAATGAGCCCTGTCTTAAATCGTATTTCTTGAAAAAAATTCAAACAAAGGAGGGCAGCAACAGCTAAAACGTGTCTCTTCTCATTAGAAACGCAGGCCGAACATTAATTTATGCGATCATCTGTCTTTACACGCCCACAAGCTGAGACCAACAGCTCAAAATGCTTCGACCGGGATATCGATAGACCTGCTAATAATCAGAATTAGATCCTTTATCTCCCAAACATTTGTTTTCCCTTTGTTGCAGCTGTGAGGGAGATCGAATATACAAGCAACCTCCGTATCCAGCATGCAGACTTACAGGCCCACCAGGGTGTATTAAGGACAATAGATCACATATTTATTGTTTTCAGTCAGGGTTTAATTTACTTGTATTCTGGTCAATTCTAGAGAAAAGAAAAATCCCTTCAAAACCTAAAGTCCTTTGCTTTTAGCATCTGAAAGTGTGGAAGCTCAGAGTGTGTTCACGATCAGTGAGATTTCACCATCAAACACACCGACACACAGGCCTGATGTTTATCCAGGGAGGGTGTCTATCGGGGTCAGATGTCTCACTTTGAAACCGTGAACTCTTTCGCTGTAAAGCTTTACAGTAGCTTGTACAGTAACACAGCAGGAATCAGTATTCAGCCTCAGTCTCTGTCTTATTATGGGCTTGATTTTCCTGTAGATGTGTAGAGCAGATGGCAACTAGTTCTGATGATTATCTCATATGTTTAAGTCAGATATGAAGTGTTTCATTCCAAAATGAGCCGACCAACATTTGGCTAAAACGAAAACACATTTTTCTCAAAGGTGATCAGGTGATTTGAGTGATTGGATCCTGTTTATTTTTCACAGATGCTGAATGAGGAATTTGATTTCTTTCTGCTTTTTGGAAAATGAACTCTTCATATCTGTGTTCAGCTCTGAGCTGAGTGTCTGTGTGATCACAGGGCTGGGTATCAAACCTCCTTACATTTTGAGTACAGACCAAAATGTGTCCATAGCATACAGTATAAACTTACCAAAAGCTGGCACCCAGAGGTGTGGACTCGACTTACATGACATACCAAAGACCAAAGCCAGACTCAAGCCATGAATTTGATGACTTTAAACTTGACTTAACATCCAGAACAACTTGACTTTGACTTCAACATCAGTGGCTCATGGCTTAGGCTCTGGCCATCTCACTTGGAATGACTTATACTCCTCAGGCCTAAAGATTAGAAATCACACGTTGCACAAACGAGAATAAAACACAAAGAGATCAAATTTATTTTCAAGAAATAAATGTAAATTAAAAACAAACAAACATTCAGTAGGGGACTCGGGACTTACCTGTTTCGGGACTTGAGACTTGACTTGGAATTTATCTATTTTAACTTGGGACCAGATTTGGGATTTTCCTTTCTTGCCATGGGACTTGATGGTCTTGACTTGGAACCAGAGTCAGGATTTCCCTGTCTTGATGTCCGACTTGACTGTGGACTTGTTGGACTTGACTTGGGACTTGGTGAGGAATGTACCTGTCTTGACTTAATGTGGGATTTGACTCAGGACTTGTTGACCGTGGTTTGGGACATAGCTTGGAACTTGTTGGACGTCTCTTGCAGACTTTTCTCTGGACTTACCTCTCATGACTTTGGACTTAACAGTCTTGATTTGGGACTTGATGCAGGACTTGCCTGACATGACTTGGGACTTGTTAGCAAAAATCTAAGACTTTCATGCAACTAGCAAAATAGTGACTTTGCAAGTTGCATGAAAGTCTTAGGTGCAACTTGCAAAATAGTGACTTTGTCCCTCCTCTGTAGACACTAAGTTTTGTTTAATTATAGTGTATTAAGGAATCAGAAAAATACATTTTATTATTTGGCACCAAAACAGAGGTTTCTTATTAGCATTAGTATTGAAAAAAATGTGATATACGATACACAGCCCTGGTCATGATGGAAAATTTTTCATGTTAACAATCCCCAAAGAGTTTCCTTCCAAAACAGGATATCTAGTGTTTGAAAAGCAAAAAAAACAAAAAACACTCCAATAAGATAAAAATAAAGAACAACCTTCACATTTGTGACGTTTCGTAGTGAGATCGCGCTGCAATGAGAATCTAACACTATTTTTCAGCCAAATGTTGCCCTGGCGTTTTGGAATGAAGCTTTTTCATGAGTAGCTGCAGTGATGTTTCTGTAGAGATGTGTCTTGCTGTCTGCAGTGTCACAGCTCTCGGAGGTAATGTGCGCTCTGTTTGTCTTGTAGATGTTTTCCCCTCCTGTTAGCAGTGGAAAGAACGGGCCGACCTCCCTGGGGAGCGGACATTTCTCCGGCTCAAGTACGTCAGCTCTCTCCTTTTTTCCCCTCCTCCTCTTTCTCCTTCCCTTTTCCTTCAGCCCTCTCTCAGCCTCCTCCTCTCTTTCCTCTTACACCTGCTCGCTGCTGCTTCGTTTGCTGTTTGAATTTTCTTTGAGGGAAATGGTGTTCTGTACATGCCGATGCAGTTTGGAGTTTTTTATGCTGTTTTGCTTTGTGGATCACTTTATTTAGAGCAGACTTTTTTTAAATACAACTTGCATCATATAGTCTTTGAATACTTTGGTTGTCCTTGTTGTTGAGCTCACTGGTATTTTCTTTACTAAAATGTTTCATAGGTGGTGTGGTTTGTTTATATTACTTTATGCATTAGTTCATCACTTAATATTTACCTATCCTGTCTGCAGCCACAGTACATTCATTCCTACTGAGAACCTAAAGATTAAAAAAGGGGCTTTGATTTTTAAAACACAGTTGTGCTTTGTAGATTTTAGCAAACATAATTCAACAGGAAGAAATAGTGCATTTGTTGGAGACTACTTTCTGCAGCGGATTAATACACTCTGGGTGCTTGAATTTTGACCAGAGAGGTGGAATCTGAATCATTCCTGCTCTCTGTCACTGTACATAACATATGAGTGTTGTGGGGTAAAATACAGTCTTGAGGTAATGATGTGGTTTTTCATGTTTCTTTATATTAAGGCAACACATTTGTTTTTCAGCTGCTCAAGTTCATTCCTGAAGGAGACTTCCTGTTTTTCTGATTTGCCAGTCTCATTCTTTCCTGCCTGTGTGTGTGTGTGTGTTATGGAGGTGACTTCACTGTGTTTTTCGACACAGTGGTTTTGTCTGTGTCAAACTGGTACAGTTTGGTTCTATGAGTGGAGAAACATGGTTCCTTTAGCTTTAAAATGTTATGGATATGGGAGTTTGAATGCAGAGCTTTAACTGTGCAGCTGGTAGTTCAGCCAGTCAAAGCCTCCTCAGTTATTCTCCTCCTCACTAATTCAGCCAGTCATTCAGTTCATACCTCAGTTTAGTTATGGAGCCTTATGGAGTGTTTCGTTCATTCAGCCACTGAGTGATTAGTAAACTAGCTAAAGAATGAGTCAGTCAGTCACAGTGGTTATTGTTATTGATTCATTCATCCAGTCAGTTTGTTAGTAAGTGGGTGAGTGATGACATTCTTATTGTGTAATTCATCCACTCATTCACCTATGCCGCCGTACAGTCAGTCACTTACCGTGTTACTGTATTAGTTCAGTTCATTTATAGCAAATTGGTTTTTACAGTTAGATTTGGTGGAAAAGTCTGAGCTCTTTTTACAGAGATCTCAAACTGAAAGGGAGCAGCAGGACTCTGCTGACAGAGCTCACCCCCCTGAATAAACATATACCAAACCAAGTCAATGAAAGTATCGGCAGAATAGTGTCAGGTTATAGTGGCCGCACTATACACCTGCATGAATGTGACTGGACGTTACTAGTCAGCTGACAGTCACACGGCTGTGACCGAGCCTTTGCTGGTGTGATTTCAGTTCTCTGCCTGAACTAAGTCTGTGCCACCGTCCTGCCTGTCTCTTTAAACCATCAGGCTCCAGCCATTTCAACCCATTCAGTCATAGAGAAGCGCAGAGATGCGGTGGTGTTAATCTGATCCCTGATCAGTTATATTGCTGACTGATCTTTGTGGGAGAGGAAGCAGTGTGAGCGAGAGCCCAGTGTGAGACAAAGGATAAATCTTTTCTCTCAGTCTGAGTTCATAAATAAGATTCATCCGTCTGCTTGTGTTAGTCTGTGGGTCCTTTTAAGCTAACTAGCTGCTTATTGTTAATTGTTGCATGTTTTTCTTCTTCTGGCATTTTTGTGTGTTTTGTAGCAGCTTCTGGTGAAACTTGACAGGTGCCCTCGTCAGTCTGTTGCACAGTGAATCAGTCAGTGAGGAAGTCAGTGAAGACATACACAGTGCGTTCAGATTTTTTCACATTGATATAAATATCTTGATATATTGATATAAATGCTGATGATGGAGTAACACTACAACACGGCCTGTTGCTTATGTTTTATGTTTCGTTTGATGGTTGAGAGCAGTTGATTTTCTTTTTGGTTGTCAGCCAGTTAGTTGGACATATTTTTATCAGTTGATCAACTTAAATCATTGGACAGTTCTTAAGTTCTTAAATAAATATCTGAAGTTAATTGACAGCAATTAATTGACGTCCTTATAAACTGACAGCATTTCCAATAAACAGATTAAGAAAATTAATACTGCAGTAACTTTATAAATGAAGTAAATACTAAATGTTGTGCAGCTATACCAGTCCCACAGACGCCACACAATGTCCAGTTCTCTTTGCTGTGATCGTATAGCTGGTTATAAGTTATGCTGCATTTCCCTCAAGTACCTCCCAGTATTTTAATGTAGTGTATAGTTCTGTATGATCTATGACGTCCTCAATCAGATCAGTCCGTACGAGAAAAGCTAAACGTTCGTCTTTCAGACCAGGAGGATACTTTCTCTTTAAAACCTTTTCTGGGAGGTATTCATGGGAAACAGCCGAGTTGTTTCTGTTACTCTCGCTCATGTTATTTGCCTCTAAACAGCGTTCGGAAGCCATTTTGTTAGTTGGCTGGAAAACAGAGAGATGCCAGGATGTCTTCTTTGTTTACTGCTTCGTTGTGTGGTTGTTGTTATTTGTGCTCTGCGGTTTCAGTGATGCTGTTTGCTCTCGTGCCGTGCTCACAAATGTGAGGACGGACGACAAATGTTACGATTCTGGAAAAAAAAAAAAAAAAAGCTCAGCTTTTGTAGAATTTGTAGCAGTTAGGCCTTGGTTTGCTGCTTCGATGTGTATCTTCATTTTGGATTTTTTTTTTTTTTTTGCTCTTTTGATACAGGAACACACTCTCACACACGCATACACTCACTGCTGTACAGAAATCACACTCTGTTTTTAATGTGCACACATCGAAACACCCTCATGTACAAGATGCAGCACACACACACACACACACACACACACACACTCTGCTCACCCCTGCTGTGGCTTTCTGCAGGCCTCGGCATTTTGATGAGACCGGCGCTGTTTGTGAATGCAGCTAATTAGAACTCTACAGACCCACACAACCATGAGAGCAGTGGTTTCCAAAGGCTGGGGTGAGGCCTGAGGATGGGACACGCCGTCACTGAACAGGGTCCGTTTACTTGAGGTTAACAGCCATGACTTTGGTTTACATATAGACGGGTTCAAATTAAAGGAAATACCTGAATAAGTGAGTGGAGAAACATAAGGAATGCACATGCTTCCACACAGGTTCACTACATGGTACAGTTAAACATCTAACATCCAGTCATGCTCTGTGGTGTGTGTGAAAATGCTGAGCAGGCCCAGCTGATTCTGATTTTGTATCAAAATGGCAAGAGGAACAGATCAGTCACAGAGACTGGTCAGCTGGCTCGTGTTTAGATCTGTGGGAGAGACGTCAGTACATAGTCAGAAACTGTGGTTGACGGCTCATGATAATTGATGACTGCGATGCTCGTGCAATAGTGCGATGTGTTAGAAAAACAGAAGAGCAGCCCTTCGTCAGGTGACTGACAATGTCAGCTCATGATGTGATCAGACTTTGAAATCAGACTCAGCAAAAACAGTCCATTGACAATTACATAGAGAGGGGTGTTATAGTAGGGCTGCAGAGCATAAACCCCTCATTACAGAGATGAATGCACATGAGAGCTCAGTGCTGCAAAAACCAAAAAAACCATAGATGCTGGTCTACAGAGATGTGGAAAAAAGAGTTATGGTCTGAATCATTCTTCATCATATTCTCCACAAGTGGGCGAGTGTATGTGTGGCGTACACCAAAGTTGCTTTCAGGCATGTCCTGCAACCCTGAACCTTTCTTGACTTTATCCGAAGGAGCTGTATGTGAGAACGCAAATTTCTCAGACTTAATATTAATCATATTAATGTTAATATGAAGTTCATATGTTCAAGATGTCAACATCTCATGAACTAAGAATATGTTTTATTCTAGCTGGATGACAATATTGTGTTTTTTATTGGTATCCAAAGAAATTTGAATAGATAAAATCCCCCAAAATTGGAGTTACAAGGTTTTTATCAGGTAGTGTGGAATTTTAAAGTCCTGCTCCCAAAATGTTAAAATAATATAAAAATTCTTAAACTAACTTAAATTATTTTTTCTGGTCAAAAATCACTATGGGACATTAAAATGTTTGTCAAGAGCAGTTCACACTTTTCAGTTTCATCATCACATTTTAAACTTTTCTTTCAAACCATGGCCTCACTTTCATTCAGTTGATGCCATATTTGAAATGTCACGATAGCAGGCTGGAACAATATACAACATTTTGATCTAAGCATGATGAAAAGGATAGTGTACAGTGTAGATGGTTTGTGCAGTTTATTGCCCAGCTGAGCCACTTTGTATTTAAATGGGCAAGTAACAGTTGTTTAGAGAAGCTTGGCAGAATTTGGGCTCCTTTTTTATTCCATTCGGGCTAGGCACACTGCTTTGGAAAAATTAAAAAGCCTTTAATAAATGGGCTTAGCGCCTACAGGTTTCAACTCACAGTCTTCATCAGGGCAACGCGTAGGCGCTAAGCCCATTTATTAAAGGCTTTTTAATTTTTCCAAAGCAATGTGCCGTGGTATTTCTTTGGTCATGACTTATTGGTCACAAAGCAAAGTACAAGTCTAAACCTTTCTCCTTTTGTTTAGCTTCATGATATGTCCTCAGATCCAAAGAGCACCTGTTTTTTGATACCTGGATTTGTGAAGCAGCTCTCCTCAGCTAGTCTATTGGCATATGTTTTATAGTCTATGCTCCAATTAATCGGCCCCTCCTGCTGAAGAGTAAGGTTGATGGAGTGCAAAGATTAGTAGGCTTCGCTCAACATGCAATGAAAAAAGTGCGTTTAAATGTGTAAAGAAAAAAAACACTGAAATATTGAAAAAAAATGTTACTCTTGGCTTGAACAATGGAAATGCTGGTGTATTGATAAAAGCAAAATGCGACAAAGTGCAATGGAAAAAGACTTGGTGAATAAATCATGATGCACTTGAAACATGTGACTTAAATGTCACTGAGGCTTCTGCTGGAGATGAAGAACAATTGTGACAGATGACAGTTTGTCCCCAGATTCTTTGGAAAACAGGTGGAGGTTGCCAAACAGGGGTAAAGAAGACGCCATAAAATGTAAAATTAGGATATAAAGGAGACAAGAGCCTGGATAAAACACCAAACACACAAGTGCTGTGTAAAAATAACATGTCAGTGAGACAGAGGAATAAATACAGGCTTTAGGATTGGGTTTATCTGATGCTTTGGAGAATAAGGAGTGACATTTTTTCCAGCCATGTCTTCATGTAGAGGTTAAATTTTGAAATGACAACCTTCACACAATGCTGAGAATAAATTTCAGTTTTGAAGACCCCCCTCCACATTTGATGTAAGTCCTTGTATTTTTGGCGATAAATTCACCTTAAAAACACAAAAGCATCTAAACATAAACGCCACACAATCCCCACGAGTCCCAGCTGACACGCTCAGCCCACGGTCATCAACAACCAGGAAGTGGATTAGGCGTTTTAATTATTGGGAGATTTCGCCGTTGCTGTTGTTTATTTTGGGATCATCCCTGGAAAGATAATGCACACTTCAAACTCTGTGTGTGTTTCTAATCTCCTCCTGGATGAAGCCGTTCAGCGAGCGGCTTCACTCTGCCTGTCAAAACCACCACCGCCAATGCCACTCGTCTATTTCAGGTTTTGGCTGGTTTTGGTGTTTTTCTGTCTTTTTTTTTTTTTTTGAAACACTGTTATAACCTCTCAGATCCGCTGTTTGTCTCCCTGTCAGTGGTGTTGGAAGGGGACTGAGGTGTGTGTGTGTGTCTGTGAATGTGAATGTGTATGTTCACAGGAGAATGAGTGTTGAGCATAAAAATTTGTGTCTGAGAGATTTGAAGAGATTTTGAATGTGCGTGAACAAGTGAGCATGTGTGTGTGTGTGTGGTTGGGGGGTGTTAAAGGAGGTTTGGGGGTGGGAGGGCAAATCTTCATCCCCGTTGCCATGGAACATAATGTTGGCAACGAGAGATGGAGGAAATGTTTCCTGAAGTGTCAACAGAAAGAAACAAAGAAAAGGAGAAAGGAAGGAAGGAGGAAAGGAAAGAAGAGCAGGAGGAAGGGAAGGAAGAGAGAAAGGAAAGGTAAGAAAGACCTGAAGAAGGGAGAAGGGGAAGATGGGGGAAAGGATGGAAGCAAAGATGGAAAGGAAACAAGGAAGGAACAAAACAAGAAAGACAGAAAGCTCAATAAAGAAGGAGAAAGAAGGAGAAAGAAAATAGTGAAAGGATAAGTCTGGTGTCTCACAAATGTAAAGTTTCATTGGTTTATAGGCTATTGCACTGGCTCAAACTACAACAGTAGTTCTCAACCCAGTGTCAAGACACGGTGGCTTCAGAAAGAATTCAGAGTCCTTCACTTTGAGCTCCTGTTCCTGTCATTTCTTTTTAACAAAAAATAAACAAAATGAAACTGTGTTCTCAGAAAGTTTTGCAGGTTTATTAAAACTGAACTCTCTTGTTTCTAAAAGTATTCAGACCCCTTGTTGTGGCACTGTTGCTTTAATTATCCTTGAGATAATTGGAACTTCACTGGAGTCCACCTGTGGCAGATTGAATTGATTGGACATAGTTTAGAAAGGCACACACCTGTGTATATAAGGTCCCACAGTTCGCGCTGCATGCAGGACTAAAACCAAACCACGAAGTTCAAGAAACTCTTTGCAGACCTCTGCTTGTGGCAAGGCATAGATTATAAAGGAATTTCTAAAGCTTTGAGCATGTGAAATGGAAGAAGCCTGGAACCAACAAGACTCTTCCTAGAGTTGGCTGTTTGGTCAAAGTGAGTAACTGGGAAAGAAGTCCTCCTCAGAGACGAGAGAACCTGTCATGGGCTAGAAGGAAGCTACTTTGTTAAAAGGAATGTGACAGCCCTCTTGGAGTTTGCCAAACTGACTTTCTCTTTAAACAACTCTGAGGCCTACAGTGAAGCATGGTGGTGGCAGCACCATGTCATGGGGGGGGTGTTCAGCGGCAGACCCAGAGAGAAGACTGGTCAGAGTTGAGGGAAGGACGAGTGCATCTAGAAGAGAGGTCCTTGAAGAAAACCTGGTCCAAAGAGTATGTGATCTGAGGCTGATGTGAAAGTTCACCTTTCAGCACGACAATAACTGGAAGCATACAGCCAAGACAACACTGGACTGGCTTTGGGACAAGTCTCCCTGTGTCCCTGAGAGGCCCAACTGAAGCTCAGACAAAACCCCATAGGACATCTGTGGAGAGACCTGAGGATGGCAACTCACAGACGCTTCCCATCCAGTCTGATAGAGCTTCAGAGGATCTGCCAGGAAGAATGGGATAAACTCCCCAAATCCAGGTGAGTAAAGTTTGAGTTAATCAAGAGGATTCACAGCTGTCATTTCTGCCAAAGTGTTCTACAAACACTGAATTAACTGTCTGAATACTTTTGTAAATAAGAAATTTCACTTTTTAATTTGTCATAAATTGGAAGAAATGTATGAAAACTGTGCAAAAAGTGAAGCGGTCAGAATATTTTCTGAAGCCACTGTAAATCCGGTGATATTTTGAAATCCTTATCACAATACTGATATGTTTCTCATGTCTATTGATATGAATATCTTGTGTTTTTGATATGTCACAAGAGAGCAAATACGTAGCCAAACCGATAATGAACGTAATGAATTGTGTGCCACTCCATGCGTTAGATGAGACCACACTTATATGTGGCAAAAAAACAAAACAAAACTTTGCTCTATGGCAAAGAGGAAGAAGATATATCAGGCTTTGGAATCACACGCTGTAGAATAAATTCATTGATGGCTTCAGTCTTTTCATGCGACTTGTTGCCAATGAGAAAAATATAGAACATCACCAATATCTTCCTATCCTAAAAATCAATGAGCTTTATCCTGTTTTATTTTATTTTTGTTCCTTCTTCCACCTCTTCCTCTTCTTCGTTTTCTTGTCAAGACAAACAGAAAAACACAACAGCGCAGTCGCCTCTTCCAGCGAGCTTCACGCATTAGCAGAGAAATTTGGGCAAGGGCAGATACAGCCCCGATGGCACGCCTGATTTTTGTTCCCCTAATTGGCATAGCTTATTAAGTCACAGTTCACAGCAGAGAAAAAAGGGGGTTGCTTTAATAATATCCCCTCTCCCGTTTGATTTGATGCACTTGTACCGAGACAGATAACGCGCTTCAATGCAGCAAGCGACGCCCCCACCGCCACCCTCTTGTCTCTATTCAGTCAAATCTGCCTCCGTTACGCCCGTCACTCAAAAACACCCCAGCTGATCGCTTTCAAAATAGAGATGGAGAGCAGGAGCCAGTCGCTTAATACCTCACCCTCCCACCTTCTCTCTGCCTCTGAGGCTGTTAAATTGTCTCGTTTCCCTGTCAAGGCAGAACGACTCACAAAAACACCCAACCATGCTCTTAATTGTGGTGCGGATTAGGGATTAATAGGCGTTTTTAGCTATAATGGCAAATATTATTAGCCCCATTTGCTTTTCTAATGCTAATAATGACTCTGCTAATAATGGCAGTGATTTCAAGGTTAAAGTCTGTGAGAACTCGGCGTGGATTTGTGGTTTTTATTTAATTTATTTTTTCCAAAGCTCAGGAGATTGACGTGCCGCTTGCTTCGGCGGGCTGGCTCGCTACCGAGTCGGAGCTCCATATGTTTTCCCCAAAGACAATGCTGAGATGAGCTGGGCTGGGCTGCTAAGTTTAGATTAGTTTGTTGAGTTTGAGCCTTGAGTTTGTTTGGACACATCTAGTTTTGTTTCTTTTGAATTTACTCAGGTTTTCTTGAGCTATGAGTTGGTTTAACTTTGGCTTTAGATGTGCTTATGTGTATTCTTCTATTCTTATGTTTATTATGTTTATTTCATGGTATAAACTTTGCTTTGGTGATTTGTGGCTCAAAAGATGTACAGATGTCTAGGTTTCTAAAAGGAAAATGGATGTTTTTTACAACATCTATCTTGTGTTTCCGCAGCATTTCATTGACTGTTTTTCATCATGTATTGAGAACTTGCTTCAAACTGAAATACCTCCATTTCTGTGCTAAAGCTGAAAAATAATGTACCCAAACTAAAAAGGTAACTTTCCTTCAACCTTTTTGATTGCTATATAAAACAGGTTTAGCTTAGACACCTAGTTGTCTTTTGACAACTTTATAACTGGATGTCAGAGTCAGCTGGAAGAACACAATATAAATGTTTGGTAGGTTTAGCTTCTTAGATCTATAGAACGAGTGTGCCGGCAGTCAGTGTTTGTGTGTTTTTCACTAGAGTCATTTTAGAAGCATCTGTTGTACACCTGCAGCAGGTTACCTGTCACATTTTACATGTTCAAAGCACCAACCAGTCATTAACTGCGGAGAGCACTTAGGAAGACGGCACAATAAACAACTGTTTATATGCCTCCATGCCAGCGATCGTCGTGGCCGGAGGCATTATGTTGTCAGGTTGTCCGTCTGTCCCGTTCTAATGAACGTGACATCTCAGGTTGTCTTGAAGGCTTTTCTTTCTGTCTGTTCTTCAGATTACCTTAACACCTTTACCTTAACTCCTTCAAAGTGTGCACTACATATATTAAATGAGTCTGTACAGACATGGATGTAAACCTCAGCTTGATTGGTTGGTGGAGGTCTACAGCTGTGAATTAGTCTCCTAGTCTCTGTATCTTTTATTTTCTCTCGCTCTTAGGTAAGGTAGCTTGCACAGCTCCATCATTCTCATCCACCGTTTTTGTGACCATTTTTCTGTTTTCATAACACTGACATCAGGAGATGGTGCTCATTTTCTTAATCCCGCCTACAGAGCTGTGATTGACTTAGTTGTTTTTTCCCACTGGGAAAAAAAACACAATGTGCAACAGAATCACAACTCAGATTTGGGGGGAAGTCAGGAACCAGGTTATAAGTTAAAGGCATCTACAATTATAAACTGTGCACACAGGAGAGAAATAAAGGTGGCTGCCAGAAGAGAGGAATGACTGTGACCTGTGACACACTGTGTAGTCAAGAGTGATCTCAGGCTTTAAAGTGTCCCAGTAAAGGTGTTAGCAAATGTCAGCATCCTACACACTAAACTGTGATGGTGCACATGGTAAACATTACACCTGCTAAACATCTTCATGCTGATTTTTAGCATTTAGCTCATTTAGCTCAAAGCACTGCTCTGCACAGCCTCACAGGGCAAGTGTAGCTGTACACTCTTAGTCTTGAGTTATTAGTTATGTTCACAAGTGTCTTTTCTTTTCCTCCTCAGTCACACAATCTGCTCATTTCCTCTCCTCCAATCAGCTGAAGGTGACTGAATACCTGCCCCCCTCCCCCGCGGTGAACTTCTTTATTTATTTATTTTTTTTTCCATCTTCACTATCTTTTGGTGAAACATCATGGCTCGGGGCCCCCTTGTCATGAGTAAACAGCCCTTCTCCTCGCTCTGCGGTCGGTCTGTGACGTCGGCGAGGTGTCGTGCGCTTTTGGCGCTCGCTCCCACACCTGTTCGCTCGTACCGGCAGCGGTGGCGGCACAATCGCAGTCACCGAGCCTAATTACCCAGTCCTTAAAAAATAAAGAGAGAGAAAACGTCAACCAGCCTGCCTGGCAATTACAGCGCCGCTCAACACCTCTCCGCAACAAACACCACTCCAATTAGAAGCAGCCAACTTATTCTGGGAGGCGGCAGAGTGTGTGTGAGTGTGTGTGAGTGTGTGTGAGTGTGTGTGAGTGTGTGTGAGTGTGTGTGAGTGTGTGTGAGTGTGTGTGTTTATGCTTGTAAGTGCAAGTGTGTGACAAGCTAAATTGTTTTGGGAGTTTAATGTCGAAACTTGTGTGTTTTTTTTTGTGCGCTGTGTGTGTGTGGCAGATGAGGACGGAAAATGTGTGTGTGTGTGTGTGTAGGTGTGTGTGTGTGTGTGTGTGAGTGTGTGTGTATAGGTTTGTGTAAGTGGCTAAAATGAAGGCAGGAGAGGTGCGTTATGGGAAAATGGTGGTTGTTAATTGAGAAGATGAAGGTTTGAAAATCAAATGTGATGCAGTCAAAGCAGCTGATTCCACCCACGTCTTCATCCTCTTACCCTCCTCTTCCTCCCTGATGTTTTTTTTTTGCCTCATTACTCCTCCTCCTCCTTCTGCTCCTCTTCTTCATCCTAACCCTGCCCCCCACACGTATTCCTTTGTCCTCCGTACAAACCAATCTCTTGCCTCCTTTCTCCTCCTTCTTCATCCCTTCTTCCTTGGCCTTCTCTTCCTCCTCACTGTTTTTGCCCACTTTCTGATCCTCCTCTTCATCCTCACCCTGCTCCTCCTCAGCATCTGCCCCCAGTTCTTCCCCACCTTATTTTTTTCCTCCTTTCTTCATCCTTTCAACTGATCTTCCTCTGGATCCTCCTTCACCTCTCTCAGCCTCTGTCTCTCTTCAAACTCTGCCTCATTTTCATTTTACTCCTTCCATATTTTTTCTCCCTACTTGCCATCCTTCTCTCTCTCCTCCTCCTCCTTCTCAACATCTTCATCCCTTCTTCTTAGCTTAATCTTCATCCTGCTTTTTTCAGACTTTTCTCATTTGTCACCTTTCTCCCTTGTTCCCTCTTCTTCTCTTTTTTCCTATCATTGTCATTCTGTCCTTCATCTCTGTCCCCACATTTCTTCTTCCTCCTTATTTGATCCAGTCTCTTCCTCCTATTTTCCCCATTTAGATGCATCCCTCTTTTTCTTCCTCATCCTCTTTCTTCTCTTTCTTTTGTTCTCTCTCTCCTGCTTCCACCCATTCATCTTCTTCCTCCTCAGAGGTTCAGCTAAACCAGAAAACTGCAGACAAAGTTTTTTTTTTCTCTAAAATTAGACTCCGATCGGGGGTCTGTGGCTACTTTCAATGGAAAAGATCCTGTTGTCATGTCATTTGTTTGTTGTTATTTGCTTTTACATTGTATTTCCTTCTAACCTTCAGCATTTACTGTTTCTTCCTGTTCTTATCCCATATTTCCTTTTTCACTTCCTCCTCTTTGACTTCAACACAAAACACAAGTGTGTAGGCACTCAGACCTGACCTGACCTCAGGGCTGATTATGTTTGTCAGTATGAAGGGATGTTGTTGTTGAGATTTTTTTTCTCTTTTTTGGTAAGAAAAAAAAGAAAAGGACATACAACTTTTCCCCAACAATGTTAGAAGACAGCATTGATGAAAGTTAAATTATAACATCACAGCCAGTTAGCTTAGCTTAGCACAAAGACTGGGAGCAGGGGGAACAGCTAGCCTGGCTCTTGTAAAAACCTGCCTACCAGCACCTGCAAGCAAATTGGCGTCTGGCTGTGGCATCATATCGGACAGATGTGTGTCATATGCATATCCTGGAACATGTGTTGTGTGCTACTCAAAAATGCCAAATGAAGGCGTTTCTGGGTAGCTAACTTTATAACATATGGCATGCTTAGCTAAAACACACAGTGGTTGTGGCATAAGCCTGTAAGTACAGGGAGTGAAAACAGAGCACAAACTGCACAGGGTTCGAAGGGTTAATTATTCCGAATCACCAGAGGGAAGGGTTTGGAAAGACGAGGAGAAAACAGAATGGGAAGAAATGGAGAGAAAGGAGGAAGATGGAGTGGAAATCACACATCACATCACACGCTGGTCTCCACTGAAAAACACACTGTAATACAATTAATATTGTTTTTCAGATGTAATGTATTTTTCCTCCTTTTCTTTTTCTCAAAACCTTTTTTGCAGCTTACATCAAAACAGGGCTTTTATTTGATAGGGGAATTTATCAAGGCTATCATAGCATTTTCTAATGAAAAACATCCTGTTTCCTCCCTCATCCTTTGCCCTTCCATGCTCCTTTTCCTCTGTTTCTCCTTTTGCCCTTCCTACTGAAAATTCTTCACCTCAAGCTGAAGTGAAACTGAATTCATAAAGCACATGCTTTTACATTTATCCTCTCTGTAGAATGTATATTGTAAGAATCTGTTTGTTGAAGGTGTTTAGTGTACAAATGCGATGAGAGTTGACTTGCCAGAGACACACTGAACCTTCGCACCGCAGAGATCAGCAGGTTAAACCATCTGTTTCAGAGTTAGGGGTGGGATAGAGGAGGGAAGCAGTGCAATGGTTCGTCCCAGCTTTTGTTTTATTCTCAGTCTTTGGCAGCGTGGCACCAGAGTGGCACTGCCAAGTCCCTGCACACACACACACATACTGACATACGTGCACAAACACACACACACAGACTGTAAATTGTCTGGAACACCCCTAGTGCCATCTGGTCTTGTGACAGGCCAGACAGAGTGTGTGTGTGTCTGTGTGTGTGTGTGTGCATATACAGTGTGTACATGGAGACAGAGAGAAAATGAGGAGGAAAAAAAAGAGTGCATGTGTGTTGTGGTTTGTGTGTGTGGCATTATTGTGTTTTTGTTCATCCATGTAAAAGTCAAAAAAATAAAAAATACACTTTTCAAAACACACTCTCTCTCTTTCTGTCTCTCTCTCTCTCTCTCTCTCACACACACACAGAGCAGTATCAGCACTAAATTTATGCCACCATCTCTGGCTGTGTTTGTGTTCATTTGGATGTTCTTCCCTGACGTTTAATTGATATTTTGGTCCAGTGTGAAACTAGTTTACAATTTAAAGTCCCAGTGTGTTTTGTCTTGTTTTGGACATTTTTCTAATGAAGTTCTGCAGGACAGCGGAGAGGAGCTGTGGCTAGAAAGCTGAGCCGTGTTTAAATGCCCTTGAGCAAAACACTGATTGTCTATGAGCTTCAGTGTCACGTTTCTGCAGCAGACCCTGACCTTTGATCTCTGATATTGTGGATTTTTGTCCTGATCAGGTTAGGTTTGTCACTAGAGGATTAATTTTGAGTGACTAGAGATGCTAAAGATTGGATATTGTTATATTTGGTCCTAAGGAATGGCTGGTGTGCAGGTTTGACCTGTGCAGTGTGTTGCTCAGTGCAGCTGAACCTCTAACCCTGGCAGTGTGTTAGTGCCTTGCTCAGGAGAACTGAGCTGCAAACTGTGAGCATTTCATTCATAAAATGGTGGCAAATGTGAGTGTAGCAAAAAAGGAAAGCTGGTGAGAGGAGGACTCTCTGTGACAGTGTGTATGTGCGTATGTGTGTGTGTGTGTCTGAGATACATGTGGGTTGACCTGAGGAGACCAGACTGCTTCTTCCTCATTGGCTAAAGAACATCTGGCAGTCTGTGTGTGTGTGTGTGTGTGTGTGTGTGTGTGTGTGTGTGTGTCTGTGTGTGTGTTAGAGATACCACATTGATCTCCCCTCTCACATTCCACACTGTCAGGACTCTGAATAGCAAGAACTCCTCACTCCAAACATTTCTGTCTCTCTGACTTTCTTCCTCCCTCACTTTTTCCTCTTTTCTCTCTTCTGTCGTTTTCCATTCGTTCATTCTGCTGCTTTTCCCTCTGTCTCTTCCTGTCTGTCTGTCCTCTCTTTCCTTCTCTTCTTCTTTCCTTCTCTGTTTTTTCTTTCTATTCCTTTCCTTCTGTCTGTTCTAAAATCAAGTCAAGATAATTTCAGTGCAAATCCTGTTTGCATTGATTTGCATCAAATCAATGCAAACATGACTTGGATTTAGCCTGAAGATGTTGAGACTGGACTTGGACTTGGCTTTGTGACAGTCTAGAAACATGACTTGCACTTGTCCTGAATGACTTCAGACCTGACTTGGCCTTGACTCAGAAAGACTTGTAAACATCTCTGTTTGGACCAGGATCAGACTTTTTCTTTCCCTCAGTCTTCTTAACTGGCTGCTCCACTAGACTGAATTATCCATGCACCAACATGGAATGTTAATTTAAAAAGTTGAGAATTACTGTGTATTTGTGGTTGTTCTTTTTTTTAGTTGACAGCTTTGTGTTTGCAGTAACTTCAGGCTGAATCCTTCACTTCCACACAGTGTTTTTAGCCTGTGGTTAAGAGGATGTTAAAAAGGACATTAGTTCGTTTTTTGGGTTTTTTCCCCCCTTGACTCTCCTCTTTTCTCTCATTTTCCGGCCTGCTGCCTGTTGGATGGCCGTCCTTCGACAGCTTGAAGCCATTTGAAGGACCAATTAGCCAATAAATGCGGCTTTATGAAGTTGTTTCCCTGCTGCTCTGTTCTTGGAAGGCAGAGGTGTATATCAACAAGATTTACAACGCTGGAGCTTTAAAAGAAATAACAGCCATTTGGGAGGATGTGGCACCCACGTCTGCTAAACAAAACATAAACACATTTGCATTATTGTGTTTTATTATCTTGGTCGACAATCCAAAACCAAAAGTAAGTGTTTGGAAAAACTGATTCGATCCACAAAATGAAAGACATACACTAAATTGTCAAAAGTATATGGACACCCCAACATTCTAGCCATGTGCTATAGCTGAACATGTCATTTCATAACCAAGAGCATTCATCTGCTGCTCTAACAGCCTCTTCTCTTCAGGAAAGGCTTTCCATCAATTTTCTGAACCTGGCTTCAGGGATTTGCTCCCATTCAGCCCCAAGAGCATTAGTGAGGTCCAACACTGATGCTGGCTGATAAGGTCTGGCTCACAGTTGGGGTTCCAGTTGATCCTGAAAGTGTTGGATAGGATTGAGGTCAGGTCTCTGTGCAGACCAGTCAAGTTCCTCCACACCAAACTGGGAAAACCATTTCGTGTTAAAGCTGGCTTTGTTCACAGGGCCTTCCCCAAAATGTTCCCACACTATTGTCTAAATATCACTGTATACTGGAGCATCAAAATTTCCTTTATTTGGAACTGAGGAGCTTTTCCCAAACTCAAAAGTCAGTGGTGTTGATTTCTGTTGCCACATTAAATTAACTTCAGGTAGTGATTATTTTCCAAATTTTCCATATTTAGGCTTCACTCATTCATTTAATACTCCTGCAGAGAGATTTCAACCAGAGCAGTTTTTCCGCTAACAGGGGAAAAAAAGGCAAACCTTGGTTTTCTTCAGGATTCAAAGCGTGAAAAGCGGACACCTTATAGTCCACATTACTCCTGGTCCTTTACTAGTTAACTTTGCTTGTTTACCTGCGTTTTTGTTCATTAAATACTACAACACATTTCTTCAAGAGTACCAGCTGCTTACTGAGAGCAAGACTTGATTAAACGGCTGATTAAAAACACACTAAGGATGTACATATAAGGGAGGTTTTTCCTTTTTCTTTGTTTTTCCACTGGTGTAACTCTTTCAGACAGAAGGCTCTGGGTGCGGCCAGAGGTTTTAAATACTTCAGTCCGGACTAAGGAAGCAGAACTAAT
This sequence comes from Toxotes lorentzi, assembly GCA_037833715.1. Taxonomy (NCBI): domain Eukaryota; kingdom Metazoa; phylum Chordata; class Actinopteri; family Toxotidae; genus Toxotes; species Toxotes lorentzi. The sequence continues at coordinate 2,469,207 of JBBMJY010000008.1, forward strand.
TGCTTCAGTGACTCTGTAAGAGGGGAGGCAAGGCGAGACCAGGGATCTGTCACTTCAGCACGCGCGTGTGTGTGTGTCAGAAAATAACCCTGTGCATGAACTGATTGTGCTTCTGTGTGTTTGAACAGTGAAATTTGATTAAGACCACCTTGTTGACCTAAATGAATCATTCCTCGTACCTCTCTGGATAAAGGTATCATCTGAGTTTTGGAGGCAGGGGTCTGGAACAGCTATCAGTAAATCCTCACCATGAAGCACGACCATATTTTCAGGAAAACAGACGCTCCACTCCCTGTTTCCTCAATAAACGGTTTCCTTGACTGAAGGAGCGTTTGGGCGGTGAGAGCCATGTAGTCTTTACCCTCTCTGGCGAATAGGATGAACCCTAAGTTTCAGACATAAATTTGAATTCAACTTTTTTGAACTCGTAAAAGACATGCAGAGGATGAAAAGCATGTGTTTTTGAGTGTGTTGCCATTAACAGACAAGAGCACAAAGATAAAGTATTTAGCCTAGCTTAGCTCAAGGCCTGTAAGCAAAGGGAAAGTGCTAGCATAGCTCAAAAAAGAAAAAAATACACATTCCAGCAGTGCCAAACACGTCTGGTCTCCAGGAATTATCTTGTTGGTTGAATAGGTGTTGAAATATAAACAGGGATATTATGGCTTTAGCAGGAACAGAGTGGAATAGAATTTAAATGTCCCCGACTCTGGAGGCAGCATCTTAAAAGCCCTGTCCTCAAAGTGGGATTACCTGGTTTGAGCTCTTTTCTAAATCTGCCATCACAGCTGACTCTTGGACTGATTAACAGCTAGTGTGTTAATTATTAAGGCTTTTGACAGGCACAGTCAAAAGTCACAGATGCTGGTCACTACTTTTAGCAGCAGCTAAAAACACAATATCTCAGTTTTACATTTCTAGCTCAACATTTGTTCAATAAACAAGAAATGACATTGTAATCAGACATGTTTGGAGTTGATGGAAGCTGTTTCCCCCCATGACCAGTCTGTGTGCTGAGCTACGCTAAATCCTGAATCTGTCTCTGTACTAGACCCACAGACATGAAACGGAAGTCTGTGTTCTCCAAAGAACAAGATGATTTCCCAAAAAGTTCAGACTGTTCCATTAAGAACAAAGCATTTCCTGTAGTATGCAGACAACCAAACATACAGTATGAGAATATTCTAATTCCAAAACAATAGGCATTAACCTGCTGCTGTAACAGCCTCCACTCCTCTAGTTTCAGGACTTTCACAAGGTTTCGGAACCTGGCTGTCAGGATCTGCTCCCATTGAGCTACAAGAGCATGTTCTTATCACCAGGCCTTCTCACCCAACTCTGCATCAGCACCCAGCACTGATGCTGGGTGATAAGGTCTGGCTCACAGTTGGTGTTCAAGTTCATCCAAAAGGTGCTGGATGGGGCTGAGGTGAGGGCTCATTGCAGTCCTTTCACACCAAACTGTGAAAATCATGTCTTTATGGAGCTGGATTTGTGCACAGGAGCTTTGTCACGTTGAAACAGGAAAGGAACAAACACAAACTGTTGCTGTGAAGTTGGCAGAAGGCTATTGTGTAAAATATCATAGTGTACCATAGCATTAAGTGTTCTCTTCGTTGGACCTGGGGGCCCAAACCATGAAAAACAGACACAGACCAAAAGTACACCAAAGAATATAGAGAGGGGTGTCTGCATACTTTTTTGTGTATTTACTTTGGGTTTATTCTAATGCATAAAGCCAAAGCAAATATTTTTTTCCAGTCTGCTGTCCTATATGTACTCCTGTGTGTGTGTTTGTGTATGTGTGTGTCACAGCATGCAAGCTTCATGTGCACAGGCGGTCTCATTTGGCAGCTTTTCTGTAAGAATGTAACCTGAGACTCACACACACACACACACACACACACACATACACACACAGGCGTTCCCACAGTACCTCTCTCTCTCTCTCTCTCTCTCTCTCTCTCTCTCAGATGTAAGCCTTTTGTCTGCCCTCGACCTCTTTTTTTTTTCCCCTCCTCAGTCGTTGCAGGTGTTCATCATGAGGCAATAAAACAAGTAGTGACTGTTCTCCGTCCCAAACACAGCCCACGCTCACGCTGCAGCAGACCCTCTGCCCCCAGCCCCTTCTCCACATTTACTCAGCTCTTTCTAATTTGTAGCTCTGTGTGTTTGAAGTGTGTGTGTGTGTGTGTGTGTGTGTGTGTGTGTGTGTGTGTGTTTAAATGTATATATGTCTGCAGTGGCAGCCATCTTGCATAAATCCTGTCTTACGACCTCTGCTCAAGTCTCTTTTGTTCATCCATACACATTTAATAACATGTTCTCTGTTTACGTTTGTGTGTGTGTGTGTGTGTGTGTGTGTGTGTGTGTGTGTGTGTGAGTGTGTGTGTTATGTTAAAAAGCACAGAAGAGCTGAACTCTGTATTCATGCACAAAGTTAAGGGGAGACATAAACATCTTTTAAAGGTGAAGTTACAGGAGGGTGACATGCACCTTAGCATCATGTTGTGAATCTAACTTACTCCTGATGAGGATCATTAGATGCATTTCGACGTGAGCCTCCATGAGTTTTCAGAACGTATCGGGGCTTCTGACATGAGGAAGTATCTGTTGAAGTGATTCTGCAGCTCCAGAAAGCTCCAAAGCTTGTGGTTAGAGTTGATCTGGACACTTCTCCTCAGTAGTGACAGATTCATCACTGCTGTGTATAATGTTGTGTAATGTTTAAATAACCTAAAGATGATAAAACTTCCTTAGACAACCTGAACTGAAAAAAACCCTAAAAAAACACTACAAGAGCAACAGAGTGAGAGAGCTGAACTGAAACTCAAACTGAAACTTGCTGCCATATTTAGAAACTTAGTTTACTGGAACACAGTGCACTGACATACATGGTAAAGTAAAGTAATAACAGCCTTTCAGATTTTCATATATGACGCCGATGCTTCCTGCAACATGCGTGTCCTGCAGCGTGATCCAGCTGCAGCACTGAACCACATGCATCGCTGAACTGTGACGCAGTGTTTCAGAATGCTGTCGGATTTCTTAAGAATGCACCACATTAGTTTATCATTAGAACAGAAATTTCCTCTGAAATCGGTATAAGCTCTACAATCTGTCGTGTAGATTTTTCAAGACAGTCAGTGGGTCAAAGGTCGTGTTCAGCTTAGATTTCTGAATCTGCTGGTTGTTTGGGTTCCTACTCCTCCGCTTGGCCACTGTTACCTCAAATGTCCTCCAACCATATATGAAAAATAAGACGTTCGCTATTTCCGCTGGTTTTGTCTGTGTGTGTGTTTGTGAGCTAAATGAATGCACTTTTTGTTCACCACAGTCCTTTGTATCCTTGTGTGTGTGTGTGTGTGTGTGTGTGTGTGTGTGTGTGTCTGTGTCCGTGTCTGTGAGTGCATTGTAGTGTGTACACCAGACCGTGGTTCTCTTAATAGTAATAATATGAAATGTGAAGCAGTAGGTTCTGTTCTCTGTTAACATAATGACTGCAGTTATAGATTCTGACAGCCACGCACACGCGCACACACACACACACACACACACACACACACACACACACACAAAGCATACAACACATACATACAGACAGTCACATGTCTGTATGTATGTCAGTCAGCATGTATGTGGTCCGTGCAGCCAACATTAGAATTAGAAGAATTCACAGTACAAAGAATGAGAGCTGATCAGGCAGAGGTTTATTTTATGGTGGCCAATGAGGAAAATGCTTTTTTGTGTGTGAGAGAAAAGCCACGTTTACATGATTTATAGTGCACAGTCCTAGGCTGCAGTATGTGTCCGTACAGCCGTATGTTAGTGAATCCAAAACACTCTCAACACGAAGTGTCGATGAGCTTGAGCTTATCTGAAAACCTTCACGTAGACCTGTCTGTTCAGAACTGAATTCAGTTTTGTCTTTAGATGATTGCTGTTGTTGTCACTTTAAACAGCTGAATGCATTCACACACATTCACACAGGCACACACACATATATGGACGTGCTTTAATGTGTTTAGGCAGAGCAGCAGAGCTCTCCTTCCTGCGTGCCCAGACATGTATTATGTGGTTTTCAAAGGGGAAGCCTTCACTTTAGTGTTTGTGCATGTGTGTGTATGTGTATATGTGTATGTATGTGTATATGCATGTGTGTTTGTGTGCGTGGAAGTGGGTGTGGGTGTTTTCTTGAGATCAATGCAGTTATAGAGTTCAGTGGCTTTTGACTCCCCACACACACTCCACTTACACACTCCACTTACACACTCCACACACACACTCCACACACACACTCCACACACAGGCCTGGGAGGCCTGTTCTTAGTCAAGTGTCACGCTCTGCCCTTCTGACATCTGGTCCCTGAAACCTCTGGAGTCCCTGGTGTGTGTGTGTGTGTGCACATGTGTGTGTGTGTGCGCATGTGTGTGTGTGCATGTGTGCATGTCTGTGTTTGATTAACTAACCATTCCCTGTCTGTGTGACAGACCTTGCCAATACACTTGTACTTATTGTAAACCAACCTCCTCCCCTTCCTGAGCGTAGCATGCACGCTGCGCTGCTGCACCACCAGAGGAACTGTTTGGAAACTTGAATGTACGTATCTTGCAGAGGTTTCCTCGTCTGAATAAGGCCCCTTGGTTAATACAAAGAGTCCAAGTGTTTTTGGCCTTCAGAAAAATGTATTCATCATTTTACATTTACAGTGCATACAAACCAGAAAGTCCAGCTTGGAGGTTTATTGGACACAAGGATACTTAACCGCAATTGCTACATAAATTCTGATGGTAACCCACTGGTCATGCTAGCTCCTGCACTTTTCCCCAGGAGAGTAAATGCCACCTGGCGAAATCTGCATCTCGATGTGTGTGAAATGTGTGAAATCAGTGTTTTCTGAAACAAACAAAAGAAGTGTACGGTAATAAATTATAGAAAATGGCATTCTTTACTGAATTACTCCGATTTTAACTCTCAGTTCAGCTGTTATTGGAAAGGAGATAGCTAATTAAAATTGTTATGCTCATGCTTTTTTAAAATTCTTCTGTGCTTACAGTATTTCATAAAAAGCATTTTAAACAGTGTGCATATCGGTAACCATCACATAAAAGCCAGAATAAATACCCTTGAGGGCAGCTGTTTACTGGGATTAATGGGAGGACTGGGACCGAGACTGTGTTCTCAGTTTGCCTCATACCTCCGCACATCACTGTTTTACCGGCAGTCACAACGAAAAACGCTGTCCTGGGGATTATTTCTGCAGCACTTTTCTCACTGTGGATATTTTAAAAATAACTGCAGCCCAGTGAAATAACAGCAGGCTCTCAGAGGATGAAAAACTCTCTCACACACACACACACGCACACACACACACACACACACACACACGTGTAGCATGTTAAGTGTGAATTAATTGGATTGCTGCTGTTTTCAGCCACACTTTATGAATCTCATCTGTGGTAGGATGTGGCGTTTGGTTTGCAACAATACAAATTGGCCTGATGGAAAACAAACTGGAGCAAATTAGCACTGAAAATGTTTACCTGTTTCCTTAACAAGCTGCATTCTCACTCTGCTGAGGCTGCCGCTGATTCTCTCTGCAGACTCAAACCGACTAAACTGTGTCGTCCTCTGAGCGTGGGGGTGTTTTACTTATTACGCCACTGGAACATGGATTCATGTGTTGTGTGTGTATGTGTGTGTGTGTGTGTGTGTGTGTGTTGGGGGGGTGGGGGGGGGCAGTGAAACTTACATTTGATAGAAAGTCAACAGTTGACAACAAAAGTGGTTGTCAACACAATGCTTTTAGCTTTTTATTTCACCAACACTGAAGGATCATTTCACTTTATATCGATTAGCTTCACTGGCTAAAAAGTTGTTATGGAGCTGTTGGAAGTGCAGTTCTCCATTTTTAAATGTGCTCCTTTAAAACAATTTCAAATGGATTAATTCAGTGAAGTAAGACCACCTGTTTCAGGTTGGCTCACACATCAATCACCTTGTCTTTGACTGTGTTTCACTTATCGACTCTTATTGATATATATTGAGTCTTTTTAAGTTGAGATTTGATCCTAAGATGACAATGCTGTTAATTCCTTTAGTATTAATATATTAAAGATCAAACTGTAGGTCAGTTAATGGATATGTTAATTGCAATTTTGATAGTAAACAAATAATTTTAGTTAATTATCAGTCTAAAATACCAAACCAACCTTTGTTTTAAATCTTTGGTTTTGGAATGTTAGAGAAAAAGTAATTTGAGGACGTCATGTTGAGCTTTGGAAATAAACATGGTAATTTTTCTTCTGTGTTCTACAGAATTTACAAATGTAGCCGTGGAAACAATCTTTACCATCACTTCAGTCCTCTGTACCATGAACAAATGTGTTTTTAGTATCAGGAGAATTTACTGCCACATAGAAAGAAGAAGTTTAACTCTGTACTTTCAAAAGAAGTAGTGTTTTGTTTAAATGTGTAGACTAAAAAAAACCTTCTTACTTAGAAGCGGGGGGAAGGTCATAACATCAGGTGACACTGTGGTAAAAATCAGAATTTTTCTCGTTTCAACCTGAATCAGGTTTATAAAAAGCTGCATTGCTTTGGGGTGAGTTGACGCAGAGTCCAAGTCAGTTAGGTAACTATAAATTTCCGTCGCACTCACATAACTAATCTACGTACTTCCTGTTTCATTAACAAATGAAGACATTTGCATTCTCGTACACCACGATTTTCACTCTCATTTCTGTGCTTCATAAGTTTGGTCTACTCTGTCATCAAACCTCGTGTACAATTAGGAATTAGATTTTATATCAGCAAAATTCTAACTGAATGTATATGAATATTTTACATCAGCTAGCATAACTGAAAGCTCTGGTATCTAATCACATTCATTTTGGCTTACTGTTGTTAGCATTAGCTTGTCGCCTAAAATGCTTTTACTGCCTTGTGTTGGTTTCCGAATGTGATGAAATCCACCTGTAGACTGTGAAGTTCTGAAGTAGCCTTTGTTTAGTGTCAGTCACATGGTTGTTTTCAAAGAGAGGGGCTTTTAGGACGTCCCAGGGGTCCTTCAGGGGTTTCCACGGGACAAGCAGACAAAATGAGGAACAGCATCATTGGAAAGTGAGAAACTGTGGTTGTAGTCTATATTTCACCACTGTTTAGTCTCCTTACTGGCAGCACAGACAATCGTCACAGTAGAGATAGGACAATTATTATTATTAGTTTTGTTTTGTCCTGTCTCTCTTTTCTCTCTCTCTCTCTTTTTTTTTGTACTTTATGTTAGTTGCCTTGGCTTCCTCCATCCTCTGCCACATATTATATCTATTTAGTTTTATCATTCTGTGTATTTTACCAAAAAACACAAAAAAATGTCAAGCAAATATTGTTCTTTTTTTCACAGCTGCTAGGGGAATGTGTCAAACCCAGATGTTTATTTGAATCTGACTCTGCGAAAGCTAAAAATTTTAACTACTCTTCAAACTCTGCAGAAGTACTGACAGGAGAATGGATGAGGGGAGGGAGAGGAAAGAGTCAGAGGACGAAAGAAAAAGGAATGGTAGAGGGAGGCAGAGCAGGAGGAAGGGATGAAGAGGAAATTAAAAAAAAATAGAGAAGAGTGGAAGAGGTGTGGGATAGAAAGAAAGGAAGCAGAGGGAGAGAGACAGTTCTCACTGGGGGAAAAGAAGAGAAAACTGTCTCTCTCTCTCTCTGTCTCCATTAGATTTCACAAATTAAAGCGGTATTATCTTGAAATATTTAAAGGTTAGATGAATGTTGATAATGGATCTCGACAGCCATTAAGCTGTAATTGCTCTCTAATGTAGTTAGTGAAAGACATGGGATACAATTTTGCAGCAAACACAGGGTGGGCGAGGGGGGTTGAGAGCGAGGGAGAGAGAGAAAGAGAGGGAGAGAGATAGATGAGACTGTTTTTTTATTTATTGATTTTAGTCACATCCCCTGATTTAAACCAGAGCTGTTGTTCTCTGCATTAAGTCTTAATAAGGCTAAAACAGAGCATGATTAACTATTCAGAGAGAGACAGAGGGGTGGGAGAAAGAGTATGAGAAGGACAGAGGCACTGGAAATGAGATTTTAACACCAGACAGATGTCACTTTTCAAAGGTTACTTTCTAAATCTTCAAAATAAAAGCTTACTTACCAGCAAAAATAACTTCTGTTTTATTATTATTGTTATCATTATTGCGTGGCACACAGTGAAGCTGCCGCCTAATTTTAATGAAAGCTGCAACACGCTGCTTTCAACAAGTAAACCCTTTTTAAAGTGTAATGTTCACACACTGATTTAGAGCAGTGGATCCCAGCCTGGTGACTGGCACCCATCCAATGAGGTCACAAAGTAAATCTGTGGAGTTGTGAGATGATTAATAGAATATGAAAGAAGGAACCAACATTTCTCACACGCTGGTGGTCACTTCTTCTTACTTTATTAAAAGTGTTTCTGTCTTTATATCTGCGTGAGGTGAAACCGGTTTGGTTTACAGCTCTGGCACCATACTGTCTGTACAATACATAACTGACCTGTGAAGAGATCACACCAAGATGCTTTGTGTGTATCTTTGTGGTCAACAAACGATTGTTGAATGCATTAGTATCTATGAAGTGACTGAATTTTCTGAAAGTTGTTTTTATGTATAATATATGAATTAAGCCATACTTTGGTAAAAATATGTGTTGAATGTTCGATACATAGTGAGGATACTGGTGCTGGATACTGGAGGTGGATTATGTTGTAGAGGTGGTTTGAGTTAAGTTGAGTTGAGTTAAGTTTCTGTGGATGAGGAATTTACTTAGAGTGAAGGTTTTTTTTGTTGAAAGCAGAGTGACATGACATTTCTGAATTTCAGCAGCTGGTGGAGTCGATGAATAACCTGTTAAACTTGCCGTGTTTCTCTCCCTGTGTTATGGTATAATATAGAAATCTCAATTATTTCTCCTTCAGTGTGTATTTATAACACCAGCATGTAAATGTGAGACAGAACTGACTTTTGAAATGTCCCTGAATGCAGCATTTGTTGTTGCTGTGATGGAAGTGAACACAGTCTTCTTCTTCTGCAGAAATCCAATCAACAAGTGTAGAGAGACTGAGAGAATGTCTGCAGGCAATATCTGTGTGTGTGTGTGTGTGTGTTGTTTCGTCCTCTGTGTGGGTGTGTTTTGCTGTTTCAGTCTGAGCGTGTGTGCATGTGTCACGCTGGTTGTGTGTCTCATTGCGTGCGTCTCATTGTGCGTGTCTGCGTGTGTCCCCGCAGCCTTGCACCCATGCAGACATGCTAACTCGTTAACGGCTTCTCACTCCTCGTTTCCAGAAAAGGAGGTGCCATCCAGGTGGCAATCCCACGATGCACCTCTCCCCAGTCGGCGTTAACGGTCGCCGTTGGTAACAGCCTTGTCAGGGGAGAAAACAGGGAATCTGCATTTTAAAGAGGGGGGTTGTACCTTTTATCTTCTCAGTGTCAGCTTTCAATAATCACTAACGAATACTGAAGTAATCAGCATTTAATCATAAGTTATTATCGTCTCATTCTGAGGTAGAATTTACCTCATTTAACAGTCTGAACTACAGGGAAATATACAGCACATGGAAATAATCATAATGATAGTAACTGTAATTTACAGAGTGCTTTATAGACATGAGAACAGATAAGACAACATGAATATATATATATATATATATATATATATATATATATATATATATAGCAATAGCAAGCACCCTACATATGTGTGGTGTAGTTCACATCATGTTTTAGCATGTATTAATCTGTTTAACATAATACCCCCTTTCTCAAAGCCAGGTCCAAAAAGATCCTGTTTCCCCAGTTCTCTGTGGAAGAACTCGGAACAAACCATAACCCAATAACAAACACCTCGCTGATGCTCTGACGCTCTGGCTGGATGCAAGTAAATCCCTGCAGCCAAAACCTGGTGGAAAGCCTGAAACCAGAAGAGTGGAAGCTGTTTTAGCAGCAGATTAATCTGGAATATTAATCAACTATCACATGTAGTGGACTATTCTTGTGTCCACATACTTTTGGTCATGTACTACAGGAGGAGAGTAGAGGAGGAGGAGGTGCAGATTCTCCCTCCCCAAGTCTCTGTTGACAGACTTCTAAATAATTACTGGAAAAGAGAAACAAACACATTAGTTTCAGTCTCACTTATAATCACTGTGTGTTTGTGTTTGTGTGCGTGACAGAGAAAGAGTGTGTTGCCAAAATTAGCAGTGTTAGTACTTTGTTAACAACACATAGTAGGTCTGACTCAGTCTTCCTTTCTTCTCCGTCTTTGCGTGTGAGGTGTTCTTCATCTTTGATCAGTGGAATGGATCTACAGAAACTGACTAATCTTCTATCTATTAATGCAGTTAATCAACAACAGTTCTGATCATCGATAAATAGCTAATTGAGGAAACATGTCTCTGGTTTCTAGTGTGTGTCACTGTAAACTGAGTATATCTTTCCTTTCAGACTGTTGGACTAATCAGATGATATTAAAAATGTCACCTCAGTAAACTGTGTAAACTGTGATGGGCAATTTGTAGAATAACCCAAAGCTGCCTCCTCTCAGTCTGTCTTTAGCACAGATGGCAGGCTGGTCACTGATATCCTGCTGCTAGATAAACTGTTCTGGAGCTGGAAGGTTACAGGTATGATTCCCGTCTCGCCCTCTGTGTTCGTCTACATCCGTCTTCTTCCTGTCAGAGTGTCCTTGAGCAAGAAGCGGAGACGCCGCGCTGTTGGCATTTTCTCCAACTAGTCTGTTGTTTTCTATATAAGGAGACGGTAAACTGTATCCTAAAAAAAACATGTATCATGGTCACTTATCTGCATTTGCCTCTATCACCTCTATCACCACCATGAGGTCAACGTAACAGGCACCTGTTACAGCATCCAACCCATGCGAAATAAACTTCATAGTGTAGTGGTTTGTAGCACAGTTTCTTGTCAGCACTCTGAAACATGGCTGACTGTAATTTATTGAGTCATTTGAAGCAATGAGCATTTAGATTGACGGGCTCCTAGTGCACTTTCACGAGGACACACACCGATGGGTTCAGTATTTGGTGCCTCATCGTCCTCATCGTGAGGAATAAAGTCAAGTGAAGCAGGAAACAGTAGCTCTGAAGGGTTTGGGTGTATGCAGGTTACAGGTTTCGTCCCTCTTCACAGTGACTGTGTGACAGATTTCTCTGTAAATAGCAACTAATGCTGTGCTGATTTCAGTGGTCATTTATTATTAGCTGGTTGGACCAGATCTGATGGAATTCACCTGAGCCCCGCTCTCACTTCCCCATCACTGCCGCAAACCAACTGCTACATAACTAATGCACAGGGCTCTTCCTGTACAGGTGCATGTGGTGTGAGTGTGTGCGCGTGTGCAGCTATTTTTAATCCCATCCCAACCGCAAAGATTCACGACACCCAAATTCATCATGTCAGACTGTGGTGGCCTCTGCAGCAGCAGCAACAGCAGCACATTTTTCTGCACATTTACTGGACCACAGCCGCAGTGCTGCTTCAGTCTGAGGTCAAATAATCAAGAAAATGTTATGTTCGGTTTTCATTTACAACCATCACCACAGATGTCATAGAAACATAGAATGGAACTGCTCTTGAAGCTGGAAAATAATGTTTAGATTTAGAAAATCTTTATTTTCCATCACAAAGAAATAAATAGTTTTTAATTAGGCTCAGTAGTTAAAACTGTTCATTCATTAATGGATTTTTGGCCAGTTCACCAACAAGTTCTCCAACCTTAACGACGAAATGGGTCGCCTGCCCCTACCCTCTGAGGCATGCTGGACCTCTGTTGTCATGGTAACAATAATAAATACAGTCACAGTCTGGTTAGGTTCAGTCACAAAAACTACTTGGTTAGGTTCAGGAAGACATTGTGGTTTGGGTTAAGATAAATAGTTCAATAAGGTTGGTTAATGAGAGATCTGAGGGTGAAACATAGAGTAAATGTGTCATCAAACCAAAATTATAAGCTAAAAGAGGGTAAAATAAAAAAAATTCTAGTACAGTAGTTTCAGTTTTTAAAGATTAAAAAAAAAACTTTTCCTACTTTTCTTTTTAAAAAGCACCAGATCCTCTTCAGATTTCTCTCTGCTGTTTGTTTCATAAAAGCAGTTGTCACATTTTCCAGCGGCTGATTTCTTATTTTGGAGTGAACCTCGCCGTTTCCTCGGCGGTATCAGCAGGAGGGGCGTGACTGGAGGACGAGAGCAGAGGAAGAGCTGATAGGAGTCGAACCCCTCTGGCTCGGCGCTCAGTCATGTTTACACTTGACGACAGGACGCCATGAAAGAGCGAGGAGAGGCGGAAGATAAAAGGGAAGAAGAAAGAAAGTGAAGAGAGGGAGGGAGAGATGAAGGGAGGAGGAGGACGGGAAGGAGCAGAGAGGGGAGGGAGAGAGGAGAAGAAAGGAAAGTGGAGGAATACAAGGAGGAAAGGTTGTTTTTAGTGTTAATGAAATCAGATAAAGGTGTGATTCAGGGTGAACGGTGTCAGTGCAACACTCAGGTGATAAATTTAACCTTAAAGCCTGAAGTTTCATTAGAGGCCTCAGTTAATCACTTAACTGTGTTCAGCATTGTTAGCACTTAACATACACAATACACAAAACATAAGCAGTGGTGCACAGTCAGCAGTGGAGTTTCATAACATCAGCACTGAGCTGTGAGGCTGCTATTTAAACTGTACATCTGCAAACCTTATAATGACTCCTTCTTGGGTCACAAGCTGTTTGCATGTTATTGTTTTTTTATAGTTTATCATTTTGTCATAGTAAACAACTGACAGCTGAAAGGCTGTTGCATGAACTGAAAAAAAGTTGCTAAGTTGCAATGCACATGCATGTTTTTCTTGGCGTGGTGAGGTATCATGTAAGATATCACCACAGGTATAATTAATAACATCTCCGGCTCCAATTACACGTCACTACTGATGTTATTTGCTCCAAATGTCTGCTGGGAAAAGACAAGCACATGCTAAACTAAGATGGTGAGCATGATACCTGTGAAACATCACAGCTAAATGACAATGAAAAAGTTAGCATTGTCACTGTGACCGTGTTAGCATGCTGGAGTTCTTACACCAGCCAGGGTGCAGTCTTACTGGTGCACTGTATGTATGTATGGTTGGGTGACCTCACATGTGCCTCTGGCCACCTTCAACCTGAGCAGCTGTCCATTCAGCCGGCATACATGAAAACACCTGTGTGGGCGTCCTGGGCCTTTATCTGTAACCAGACCACAGACACCAGGGACAGACATTGTCAATTTTATTTGCATTTGCCAAAGAAGAACATTGTCATAGATTGTTTTCTAAATTATCCAGTAATGATGTTCTGAACAAGTGATGACATTTTGTAAAGTTGTATGAAAAAGCTTCAGGTGTAGCAGTTGCAGAAGGTGGAGCTCCACTAGAAACACATAATATTCCATGATTATTACAACTATAAACTTCTATACTGCAGTGCAATAAAGTTAATGATGTCAGACTGTTAACTTACAGTCATTTGGATTTAGGGTTTAAGGATATTGTTCCTTAGCACAGGTTTATTAATGTTTATTCATCAAAGAGTTAGTTCACCACCCAGCAAACACACTAAAATACCCAAA
>JBBMJY010000008.1:2495198-2508484 GCA_037833715.1 Toxotes lorentzi
TCTATCTATCTATCTATCTATCTATCTATCTATCTATCTATCTATCTATCTATCTATCTATCTATCTATCTGTGTTTTTTGAAAGGTAATATATATAATACATACATTATTATTTCTAAAAATCTTTCTAAATCATCAGCTCTTACTTATACTTCCCTGATCCTAAACTGCCATTACTGCTATATACTGTGTGCTGTTTCCTGTCATTTGAATTTTAATCTCTCTCTCTCTCTCTCTCTCTCTCTCTCTCTCTCTCTCTCTCTCCCCCTCTCCCCCTGTCTCCCTCATATATACAGATATGGAGGAGAGGACGAGTGCAGGATCATGGGCGAGTGGAAGTCGCTCTTCCAAGGTAACAGTGCTGTCATTAACAATAGACACTGCTCCTTCTACCTCCCGATGTTACCAATACTATAACTAATACACTTATATCTCTGACCTGCATGAACAGAAGGGGTTAAACTGTTGATCAGAACCATTATGAAGTGCCCTTTAGACTTTTGAGGAGAAAGTATTATGCACGTGTCTTGGAGAGATGGATGCATCACCATTTTTGCCTTTATTCAACATTCCATAGCATAGAGGCAGAGAGGAAAGAATTTTAAAGAAAGTTTTTTCTTTTGTGTGGCTGTTACAGATTTAAATAATGCAGCGCAACCTCAGTTTTCATGAATAATATTAACAGTCCAGTGAAATGTGTGGGAAATGAGTCTTCAGTATTAAATGTAGGTAACTTGTCGCCACCCTGGTGGTAATAAACGTGCAGTTAAGGTTGTGGAGCGACCATGGTTTGGTTAGGTTTAGGCACAAATACTTCATTAAGGTTAGAGGACCTTTGTTGTCATGGCTACAATAATAAACATGTGGTTGTGAGTGGTCTCTCCTGTGAGTGAGTCCTGTGTTTGGTCGCCTCGTCCATCCATACACTGCATATTACACCACCTGACAAGATCCAGCGTGTTCAGTAGTAAACTTTAGAGTTAGTGGTTGGCGGAGTTTTCTTGCCTTTGGACAAGAGGCAGAGTAGCTGTTTCCCTGAGTGGCACTTAACATACCATCTCTCTGCAGGGAAGCGGATAAGCATGTAGTATTTCCCAAAATGTTGTACTATTCCTTTAAGCTGAGTACGCTCTGTGCAGCTGTGTTATGATGGAAAATACGACCATGAAACTGATTCTCAGTATCAAAAGCTTTGGAGTACTATCACTAGAACTACTATGACTTCTCTCACTGATTATTACAGACTACTGCTAGTAAAGTGTAACCTCTGCAACTACAGTCATTACTCTCACAACTGCTTCTGCTTTTTTGAGAAACAACTAGACAGATTAAAGAAATGTGATTCCTCACCCCACTTGTCTGTCTCTGTCTCCAGAGTTATGCAGATGGGTCTCAGTACATGGCCTCACACGACAGCCTCTCACCTCCATACGCCAACTCCAGGCTAACAGGTACGGTGCAAACTGAGGGTGTGTGTGTGTATGTTTGTGTGTGTGTTGTATTGTATTTTTCAGTAGTATTTTACAGTGCACCTCTTTCTTGCCGTCAACTTTGGATTCACTGCTTTATTAGTTTCTTATACGATAGTGCGTGTGTGTGCGCGTGTGTGCGTGTGTGTGTGTGTGTGTGTTCGCAGAGAATTAGTGAAACAGTAGCGTACACTGGAGAAGACAGGTCATCTGGCATACAATTTCTCTCCCTCTCTGTCTTTCTCGCTCGGCCCGCTGTGTAGAGAACGCCAGGCAGTGTGTGCTCATTTACCCATGATGCTCTCTGCCTCTGGCTCTCTCCGATGTGGCGCCAGTTGTGAGCAAATGGCCACTGACACAGATAATCTGCCTCTCTCTCTTTCTCTCACTCACATGCATGCAGTCACACAGACGTATAATCACTCAAACACACACACATGCAGATGTACTAACACGCGCACACACACACACACACTACACAGAGCTTAATTACCTTTGACTAGATGCATCAAATATGGAAGATGTCAGCTCTCAGTGATCTGACTCTACCTGCTCTCTCTCTTTTTTTTTTTTGTTAATGTTCATCACACTTCTTGTGTAACATCAGATATTAAACCTTCCGTTCTGAAGCCAGGAAAAGTTAAAACAGGTGTGTGCTTCATGTATTTTCTGTTGTGTATTAGTATTTTTGATGCACGTTTTTAAAGGAAAGACACAAAGACAAACTACTATCACCATGAGCAATGGAACTATAGTTGTTTATACACTGTCGGGCTAAAAATGCACCCTCATTTGATACTATTACATGTCATTCCAAAAGCATGAGCATGGACCTGCCTCCACTCCTCCGCCTCCTCAGGCTCCACCTGGCTGCAGAGATTTCCTCCCATTCACCCTCAACATCATTATCGAGGTCCTGGCCTGATGTAGGGTGATAAGACCTGGCTCTCAGTCTGCGCTCCAGTTCATCCACATGCATGTTTGATGGCTGTGTTTTAGACAGATTGAGTGTTGAAGTGATGATAAAAAATGGGAACTGTGTCAGAGCAGTTTATTTTCCTTATTTCAGTTGTGTTTTAAGGTCAGATGTTTCAGGAATGGGACCCTGTGAGATTTTCTTTGAAAACATCAAAATTATACAATCACATAAATTCAGCTAATTCTTTTCAGTTCGTCGTGAATGTTCGCTAAGAAAATATGTATACACACAAAATGAAAGAAACTTCAGAGTTGTGGGTTGGAATGATCCATTGTGTGTGCGATGTGTTGTGACAGTGTTGTGATTGTGGTATGCTGCTGCAGAGGCAGAGAGTGAAGAGACAACGCAGAGTCAGAAATGGAAATATTGTATTCTTCATCTGGCACACGGGAGCTGCAATTTACTTTGATAATGATAACACTAAGAGACAGAGACAGCCAGGGATATGGAACACAGACACACGCACACACACAGTTCCACCATCACCAGCAGTGTTGTAGAAAACATCCTCTTCACTTTCTACCTGTGACTGTTTCGGTTCTTTTCTATGTCTGTTGGCTTTTCTCTCTCTCGCTCTCTCTGTTTTTTTTTTTTATGTTGCTAATGGAAAATTTCATTAATATCACTGATGGTGTGTTCTCCAGCTGTAAGCACCAGAGATCGAGTCAGACTTATTTCTTTCCACAACTGTTGGCCACACAAACAGGTAAAGAGAAGGTTTGTTCTCACATGTTCTTCTCTCTGACCAAACAGTCAGTAGGGGGTTGCTAGGTTTTTTTAGGCCATAGCCAAGAGGTTGCCAAGTGGCTACAGGTTGTTAACAGGTTGCTAAAAGGTTGAAAGTGTTTTTAAAGGAACAGTAATTGCAAGAGCATGTGATTATGCTTATGTGAGGGTTACTACTTACTGTGAAGGTGTTTCTAGGTGATTGTAATGTGGTTGATAACTGGTTGGCAAGGCTCTGCTAGGTGGTTGCTGTGGCTCTTTCCATTCCAGATGTGTTGTTGGATGGATGTTTGCAGCTGCTTGGTTGTTGTGTGTTTGCTTGTTTGTTGTCGTTGTTGGAGTGTTACTAGCCTGATTTTTTCATGTGTCAAACCCGTGAGTTAATCCTCGTGCTTGAAACCTTTTCTTCTTTGAAACTGAAACATACTGTTAAAGCATATATCTCACCTTTGTGTGGCTTGTACATTGTATGCTTTTTTATAATCATTCTTAGTTGTGCAGTGCACGACCGCTTAGGATTTCAAGCAGAAGCCTCCAGGATCCCATGCACGGGATGTTTGTTATCGGGTTGTTGTCTTCGTTTACTCAGAACATGATGTCCATCACATTCACAGTGTGTTTGAGTGAAGGTTGTTAGAAGCAAATATAGTCTGGTAATCACACGTCACATGACTCATGAGTAGTGTTTTTATTGCACAGTAAATGCAAACGTGTTTACAGTCTCTACACAAGGTGACACACACGTCACCTGAAACGTCTGAGCAAGACTGTGCCCTGTGAGGCCACTCAGGAGCACAAGGAACACAAGCACAAGGAACTTCATTCGTCTACCCACAATCCCTTGCATTTTGTGTTGAATCACTGTAGTCGGTTCAGATTATTTTCAGGTTAGACTCTCAGTTCTCACCTGAAATGAACTCGAACTAAAAGAAGAAAGAAACAATCCAGAGTTTAATGAACCCTAACCTGAACATGTTGAGTGTGAATACAGCCTCTCTCTCTCTCTCTCTCTCTCTGTCTCTCTCTCTCTCTCTCTGTCTCTCTCTCTCTCTCTCTCTCTAACCTTGTCTGTCTTTCTTAACCCCCCCACTATCGGATTAGAGTGATGTTATGCTCTAGATAATCAGCGAAGGGATTAGTGTCATCTTAGCGACCCCACTAGATTAATCTGCCGCCACACACACACACACACACACACACACACACTGAAAAAACCATACTGAACTAGCACTTAGAAGATGTGTGTGTGCTTTATGTGCAAATGTGTGCAAATGTGGACTTGCACTTACATATAGCTTTATATAAGTACACACATTTGTGTCTGTTATAGATGAGTGTGTGTGTGTGTGTGTGTATGTGTGTGTGTGTGTGTGTGTGTGTGTGTGTGTTTTAATGATTATTGGATCTGTGTGTGAATTTGTGATGCCTGCTTTTTGTCTGTGTATGTGTGTGTGTTTGTGGATTTGTGGTGGATTGTGTGTTTCTGTGCACGCTGGGAGGTTACTGTGTCAGTATGTGTGTGATGTAAGCTTTTAGTACGTATGTGGTTTTATGTGGTTAAATGTGTGTGTCCTTTGTGTAAATGAGTGTATGTGCACTGTATGTGTACTTCAGCGTGTTTCTCTGTTTTCATGTGTATTCAGTCATCTGTTGTTGTCACTTTGTCTCTGGGTCTGACTCTGAGTGTGTGTGTGATACCAGCTTTCATGTGTGTATGTGGTTATGTGTGGGTTGTGTGTGTCGTGCACTTTTACTTGCGTGAATGTTTCATTGTGTGTGTATGTTTGTTTCAACTTGTCCATCTTTGTATCAGAGTGTGTGACACTAGCTATATGTGTGTATGTGTGTATGTGTGAATGACGATACATATGTGTGTGTGTGTGTGTGTGTGTGTGTGTGTGTGTGTGTGCTTAAGTGTGTGCTTAAGTGTGTGTTTTTTGTGTGTTTTTTGTGTGATTGTGAGTAAGTTGAGGTATTGTGTGACTCAAGCTTTCGTGTACATATGTGGATATGTGGTTACACACTATATATATGTGTATACCTGTGTTTAGTTGCATTCCACAGCAGGTGCACCACCCTGTTCCCCCCTTCGTAACTGTCACCTACATAGTAAATGAGAGGCTCAGTGGTTTCAGCCTGTAAGCACATTCTCTTCTGTTATAAATAAACAATGTGATGTGGCTTCAGTCTGATTCAGATGCACAACAGCTTCATTCCTCCAGTTTCTACGGTTTTCATTCTGTCCTTTAAAGAAATAATTAGTCCAAGGAAAAAGGGGGACAGAGTATAGAGGATCTGTCCTTACCCCCCAAAAATTTAATACGTCACTTGTCAAGGTTTTGGGGTGTAATCACAGCTTTTGGTATATTCAAAGCAAGCACTCTCTTGAACTGTTCTCCTTTTCAAGAGCTTATATTAAAGCTATAATATGTAACTCGTGGAAAGCATGTGTTGATTGACATTGGCACCGTTGACTTTGGCCTCCTCTGATTGGTCAGACGGGCGAGACTGACTCAGAAACTTTGGAGGTGAACATCTCCGCACTGCTGCCAGACTGTTCAATGAGTCTGGACCACTGAAGACTTTGACAGCACCTCCCCATATTAAAGAGAAAACACACCCTAAACACACAGAGTTCTGCTGGCATATGTTGTTGATATTGGCAAATTTACCAAACAAAATTCACAATGTCCCTTGAAAAATGTATGAAGGAGCAAGAGCTAGATATACATCCCTTTTAAAGAAATAACTGAAAGCATGTTCAGTGCTACAGTTTTTGTTTTTTTTTTAGAATTAAGACATGAGTACAGTAAGTTCTAGCGAGATCCTGAGGTGTAGTGCAGTGTGTTGTACAAACACAGTATTAAACAAAAGTGTACGGTATAGAAAAAGCTGGTATAAAGCTGATGGTCCTGGCTCCCTCCTCCTCCTCTTCCTCTTGTTGTTTTTATTGAAATGCAGTGAGTCAGCCGTCTGTCTCACCTCTGTGTGACCTTATTAATGAGTGTTGAGCCACGAGGCTGGACCCCCTCTGAGGAGGTCACATCTGGACACTTATATAGAAATACATATCTTTCTCTCTCTCTCTCTCTCTCTCTCTCTCTCTCTCCCTCTTTTCTTCTGTCTGTCTCTCAGTTTAAATTTTGTTTAGTCTTTGCTTCATGTTTCGTTTTTTCTTTGCATTCTCTCCTCCTCCTCCTCCTCCTTTTGTTCTTTTTCTCCGTTCACTTCATCTCATGCCCTTAATATATCGTATCATTTCCTTTCCTCATTTTCCTCCTCCTCTCTCTCTTGTCATTCTTCATCTTTTCTTCCTCTCCCCCCTTCTCATGCCCCATTTCTCCTTTTCCTGCCCTCTTTCTTTTTTTTGGAATACCTTTCCCTCCATGTCTGTATCATCATTTCTCCTCCGTGGAGACCAGCCCCCCCCCCGTCTCTCTTTCTACACCAGGAGCCCCTCACCCTAGCAGGGTGTGGTGCCAAGGTCATTCCCCTGTCTCTCCCTGCTGGGGGTGGATCTTTGTGCTCAGAATGTTTAAATGGAGAGGAGAGGACGAAAAGAGAGGAGAGAATCCAAGGAGACATCCTCACTGTCTTTTTGTCCGAACAACAGATATAAACTGAAAGAATAATGTTTCAGTAAAGAAGTGTGATGAACAGCGAACAGGGGTTAAATCTGCAACCACCTGTTATCACATCACAGTTTAGTTAAATCATATGATGATACCTGACCTCCATTAACTGAATGAAGACCATAAGACACAGTTGAAAGCTCTGAAAAGCTATCAGGTCTTTGGCCCTTGAATTCAGATTTTGTTACATGGTGTTCTCAAAGGTCAGACATGAACTTGCTCAAGTCTCTTAAAGTTGTATAAATGTGAAATTATCAGTAACGTTTATATTTTGATATAAATTAAAGTAAAACTCCATCATCATTATTAGATTACATGGTGATTTTTCAGAGTAAAATGAAGTAGAAACATTCAGCCAGAAATAATAAACAGAACAAGGACAACACTTGCAATAAATTAAAACATAAAAGAATAAACAAATAAAATATATTAAAATAAAGATGTTTTTTTTCATTTAACACCCTCCGTTTCCTGCTCTGGCCTCAGTGATTTTGTTTCCATTGTCTCTACTGATTGAAACTGAACAGCCACCGTCTCATTCTCAGAGTATTTTGAATGGATGTCATGCATTGATTAGTGCTGCATTGATTTCAGTGCTAACACAGACACACAATGTAAGCCACTGTGGAGTATTTAGTATATTATTGTTTTGAAGGGGCTGTGTATCACATGTAAATGGTCTGTGTAATTAGATCTCACATAGTAATAATAGGTCTTGTCAAGGCGAGAGGGCGGAGGGTATAAATGTAAAACGTACACTCTGAAAGGAGCAGTTCATCGGGGAGCACTTCAGGGTTCCTGATCGGGAGGGGGACATGTCCCAGAGTATTTTGTGAAGATCGCTTTTAGGTTCCTTGAAGAACTGTCAGAGGTAATTATCACGTCTTGAAAAGGGTAATAAAGGAAACTGTAAAGCTGAGGAAAAGCTAGACTGTAGGTCAGTGTGGTTCAAGCCTATGAAGTCAGATTTTGGTAGATTCATTGGCATAATCCATTCCTTCCATCCAGGCAATGGAGAAACCTGGCATTTGAGGCATATTTTTGCATAGGTGTGCATAGTTGTTGGTGTGTACTAAAGAAAGCTTTATGAAGCAAATGAAATTGCCCAACCAAAACATCACCAGAACCGTTCTAAATACTGAATACGTCTGCAAACGAAAACCTAAAACAGGCAGGCTGTTCAACAAGTAGTTTGATCCAAGGCTGGATTACCAACCGAGAAACTGAAGTACAACATCTGCCACGATGATCCAACCTCCGTCTGGTCTTGTGGAGGGACCTTGTGTCAAAATGTCGTTTTAAGACCTTCATTGTTTTAATTTATACTCTCTCAAGATTGTGTTTTATCAACTTTTATGGTAAGGTTTTATTTTAGTATGTGATTGCTCTATAAAATGTCATAAAATAGTGCAAAACAACATATCAACATATTTCAGTTACTTATTTTAACTGAGCAAGAGTCAAAAAGCCAAAGATGTGTCAAGCATCATAGAAAACAGGAAAACTGTCAAATGTTCATATTTGCGAAACTGGTGCAAAGAAATGCTTTGCATTTTTACATATTAACAAAAAAACACTCAAAGGATAAATCAGTTACCAGAATTGTAGCCATTGTAGTTACTTTTCTGTCAATCATCTATTTGATTAATCGATAAACTAACCATTTCAGCTCTGTAGTTAATCCAGCCATGGGTTGATCAGGCAACCTCCATCCCCTATCCAGGGGACTCTGGAGCGTCTAGAGCAGAGGGGCTCAGTGCTGCAGCAGAACATCCGTCCCATCCCAACTGTGATCCATCTCTCCATCCATCCATCCATCCATCCGTCTTCTCCATCTTCTGTCATCCATCCAGATGAGGTCTCTTGAGACCAAGCTGGGGTCATTCATGTTACACTCTGTGTGTGTGTGTGTGTTTTTCCCTTCTCAGTGTGTGTGTGTGTGTCCTCTATCCTTCCATCTCTGCATGTCTCTGCAGCTATGTGTGTGTGTGTGTGTGTGTGTGTGTGTGTGTGTGTGTGTGTGTGTGTGTGTGTGTGTGTGTGTGACAGACTGTGAAATGGTGCGTAGTAGCACCTGGGCCCTTCAGTGTTGATTGATCGGCTTGGTCATGTGGAAGAGTCCCATCTGGCCAGCCACGCTACTGTGTGTGTATGTATTTGTGTGGCACAGAGAGAGTGTGCTTGTTTGTGTGTGAGAGGTGAGAGCGAGAGAGAGAGGGAGATAGAGATAGAGATGTGCAGCATGAAACAGTATGTTTATTGTGAGAGTGAGAGAGGGACAGAGAGAGCTCTTCAGTTATAACTGTGGCTCCCAGAGGCCAAAGATGAACTGTATTTTATCATCTGAGAGAGAGAGACAGGGGCTACGTTCACAGTGCAAGCCTTAAAGAGCAATTCCCCTGTTTTTGAGAACCCAGATCCTTGTTTTCATAAATGGTTTGTTGGTCCAGGACTGTTTTTTAGGGTTTTGGGCACTTAATGCTACAACACACAATGATATTTAGACAATAGTGTGTTTCCAGCTGTGGCAACAGTTAAAGGAAGGTCTTTTCCTGTTTTAACATAACAGTGACAGGTCCATAGCAAAACAGTTTCCCTAGTTTGGTGTGGAAGAAATTGACGGACCTACCCAAACCCCTGAGCTCAACCCCATCCAACACCTTTGGGCACACACCAGTATAGCTATTTAGCAGCTTAGTAAGCTGATATATAGAGTGTGGGAACACCAGAGGAAAAAATATTATTAATTAAAATAAAATGAGTTAAATATAATTTTTTTTGGCATTTGGTACTACATGCTCTTTAGAATACATGTGAAGATACAGTGGTTCTGCTAAATGACTATAAATTGTGAAAGGGGTCCCTCATAGTGATGAACCAATCAGAAACGATCACTTACTCCATAAGTCTACTGGTCTTTTTAGCTCCGAGTGTTAGTTCAGAGTGTTGCTTCTGCAGCATCATTTACTGTTTGGGTTCAGTCTCAGCACCAGAAGCAGCAGCAGCTGTTTTCAGCAAACAAGCTCTGATAAAGCTGCTGTACAGTACCTGCTCAGCACCGATCCACAGACAGTCTCAGTTAGCAACTAGCTGGTGAACATAGTGGAGGGAGTTGGTGGAGTCCAAACCAGAGCTAAAAGCAGAGCGGACATTGGAGCTACATTCATCAGGTGGACTCAGATAATAATTATGTACAAATATTCAGTTTCAGAGTGCAGAAAAACTTTGTTTTTTTTTTTTGTGCCTGCATGATCACTTCAATTTGTTGAGAAACATATTGAGAAAATAGTTACCCCACACTTCCTGACAGTGGTCCAGAGGGACCGAAATGCTGGTATGATCAATAAATGGCGATGATGAGCAAGATTGCAGTGTGCCACTGAATTTGTGTCACCACGCCCTCTCCAGCTCTTCTCCTTCCACCACTGTACATGGCAAGACAGCAAGGCACAAAACCGCAGCACGCCACATGAAAATACCAGCTCATTCATGCGCCATTGTGCTTCGTGCCATGTGCCAGCACAGAAACAGAGACCTGAGTGTTTCCTATTAAAAGAGCAGGTCTGAGTTAAACACAAAGGACAGAAATCTCACTTCACACTGAAAAGATAGAACAAAAAAGAAAAAAAGAAAAACAGATGCAGACAAAAACTAAGACAGAGAGACAGACTGGGAGAAAGACAGAAAGAGAGACAGTGTGTGTTTTCTGAAACGAAGCCAACTGATAATTAATGCCTCTGACATCATGGTGCTCTAATTAAGTCTGGCATTCATTAAGCCAAGTGAGGGGGGTGTTCGTTAGTGGCTTTTTTTGGAGGGGGGATTTGTTAAGTCTTCATTGTTACTCTTTTTGGACAATAGAGAAAGAGAGATGGAAGGAACAACAAGAAGACAGAGGTGAAGGGAAGAGATGGACAGTAGTACAGGACATTCAGGTGATGTAACACATGGCCCCTGGCAGCCATGTTGGAAATCCTGAACTTGTGGGCAACAGTGCCTGTGGTCAGCTGATTGTCTGTTTGAGTGTCCAGCTTTTCCATCTTAACAGAACTGAACAGAGGTGGTTAATTTGATTAGAAACCGATCATTTCATCGGTGATCCATCTGAATAGTTTTCTCGTCAGATAATCATTGGATGATCATTGGATCACTGGATCAACTAGCTGTGTTTTTACAGACACGTCTGATAAAATACATTCAATTTTACACCATAAGTCATTAAGCAAGAATTCCTTAGCTATCCTGCTAACAAACTAGCTGGCTAACACTTTGTGGAGGTTAAGCTTGACATTGTAGAACTGATTCTTCTAGTTCAACACAGACTTCCAGAATAGATTTCATTAAATACTTAGAAAGAGCAAGTTTCTCTGTAGTGAAGCTGGGAAGACAGAAGCCACTGTTAAAGGTGGCAGGATGAAGAAGCAAGTTCCATTTAATTTACCTAAATCAACCAGAAGACAGGGATGAGAGGTAGGGTTAAAGGTCAAACCTGGACTAAAGAAGGAAAGGAAGGACTATATCTACAAGTGGCAGGACTAACGGACTCATACTGAACTTTATATGGAGCCAAAACAAAAGGAACTAAAGCTTAAAGATGACAGAGACACTAGAGCTAAAGGACCTAAAGGGCTACAGAAACTGGGTCTAAAGACTAGATTTGAAAGTGTTATAACTTAAGGAGTAAAGGAAGCTAAAAGAGCAAATTGGAGCTCCAATGGTTAAAGGAAAAGGACTAACAGGGCTACAACCACAGGAGCTATGTCTGAAATCACTATAAACCTTGAGATTCTGGGCTGTTCAGGACCATGGTTGACTATAGCCAGAAAAACTAGTGAAGTCATGTGTCCAAAACATTAAACCGAGGTTGCACTGTGAGACACTGAGAGAGACAAGTAGGAAACTAAGAAAAGAATAAATGGAAATTAAGAGAAACTTTAAATGGTGGTAAAAGGGGAAGAGAAAGGAAAGACAGTAAAAAGTGAAAAGAAAAGAAACAGGATGGAGGGACATAATGAACATAAATGCAAGGAAGTCTATTATGTAGTTTGGAAAGGATATAAAGAAAAGTGGTTAGTGAACAACAGCGATGGAGTGACAAAGGGAAAAACGGGAAAGAGGTGTAAAATGAAAAGTAAAGTTTGGGATCCCTGTCCATTTTTTTGATCGGAGGATTTTCTGATAGCTAATTAGGCATGGAGCGCCAGTCATCGACAGCTGCATTCATCATCATAAAACGTAATAATTAATGACATTCCAACAAAGAAAAATATGCAAATGAGCTCCGCTCATTAGCATTTTCATATTCAGCTCCCATAATGCTTTTGCTGACAAGGTTGTAATTAATGAAAATTCATGTCTCTTAGCCGAGGTCTAGATTGGATCGCATTCATTCGCAATCCCCTAAACGAGGAGTGGAAAAAAAAAACATGACGGGGATCACTGCCAAGTTTTTAGGGAGACTAGCGGGAGGGGCGAGAGACACAGAGAGAGGGAGAGAGAGGGAGACGAGAAGAGAGTTAGAGCGAGAGAGGGAAAAGAGAGAGGAAAATGGAGATGGAGGAAGGCAGATGGCGAGAGAGATGAAAGGAAGACAGGCAGTAAGAGAGAGACAGATAAACAGAGAGGAGTAGAGGGAGAATGCTTGGGAGATGGAGGGATAAAGTATTGATGCAGAAAGTTACAGAAAAGCTTGCAGAGTGAAGCGAAAGGAGAGGAAGGAAAAGAAAGAAAGGAGTGGAGCAAAGAGAGTAAATTGTGAATGGAGAAAGACAGAGGGATAGAAAGAGAGAGTGGAGGAGAAAAGGAGAAGTCTTCTTAAAATATTTTTGTTTTCATTTTAATGAAAAACATTGAATAATTAGTTTTAGGACTGATACCTGCTGAATCGCCACAAACATAACTTCTTATTGTCTTTTTGCCCAGAGTTTTGCCTCTCTACAGACACTTCATCCTACCTTACTGATGAATGTTGTCTGAGCTACATTTATGGAAAACGGCCACAATGGTGAATCAAACTGTTGTTGTCCTTCGACAGAAATGTCTCTTAAATTGGCTTATTTCTTTGATATAAGTGAAACATTGTTTGTTATTTCAGTGGATTTTTCTCCTCTGTCCACACTCAGCACTGTGAGTGGAATTGGCAGGTGCTGTAGTTTTCCTTGTTTTGTCTTCCTTGCTGAATGGAGGTCTGTAACAGTGGGTGGCAGCCTTACACTAGCACTGCGTCCACACTCCAGGAATTAAATAAGAGAAAAACAGTCCCATGATGTCTTTAATTCACAACAATATGTTTCTAACAGCCTTTATCTTTGACTTTATCTTGTAAATAGGAGGTTAGGTTAGGTTTTCCATTTCAGCCAGGGGGATGTTTTTCTGATGTTCTGTAAAGTTATGTAAAAGTCAGTTAATTTGTGTGTGTGTGTGTGTGTGTGTGTGTGTGTGTGTGTGTGTGTGTGTGTGTGTGTGTGTGTGTGTGTGTGT
>JBBMJY010000008.1:2512105-2534137 GCA_037833715.1 Toxotes lorentzi
GTGTGTGTGTGTGTGTGTGTGTGTGTGTGTGTGTGTGTGTGTGTGTGTGTGTGTGTGTGTGTGTGTGTGTGTTGGGTGATGGCTGCTGATGCTTTCGGCTGTGGGATGAGGGATCATGAAGCAAAATCAGCCCTAACATGCACTCACCCCACACTCTGTTACACACACACATGCACACGTAGCCTCGTTCATCCTGGTCGACTTCCGGGCAATTTTGTTAAAGCAATCTTATTGGTCGGTACAAGAGACTGAATAAGAATCTGATTTTATATTTTATGCAACAGTTGCTCTCAACCTTGTATGCAGATTGTCTTCAGCTTCAACTCTTGATGGTTTTCTTGTAAAAAAAAATATCTCACGTGCACTGAGACGATGAATAGAAAGACTGAGATGATCAGCTGATCACATATGTAGCCTCTTCTGTTTATTGTGGAAAGAGAAGGTAGTTACAGATGGTTGAAAAATAGAAATTCTTTTTCTTTCAAACTTTTTCATCTTCTGTGTGACAATGTGTGTTTCTTACCAGCTTTGTTTAAAGCAGTGTCAGGACTCGTAGTTCAACTGTCCTTAACACTGAGAGCATGAAGCAACTGGCAAAACTACCTCATTTCTGCAGAGAGATAACTGTGGAGTGTGTAAAAGGATTTACAGAGACCTCACTGAAAGTCTACATTTTGCAGAACTGCATTGAGATTTTTAGACATTCAAAGGAATAGTAATTGAATAAAGAATAAAAAAAAAAAACACAATAACTTCGAAAACACACACAACTGGTTCCAGTGCCCCCAAGTGGCCAAAAGAAATTGGCTAATGTAGGTTTAAATGGATATACATATTAAAATATGTGTACAGAGTATGTGTAAAATATGAAGTCCTGTTCAGGTAACCATGAGGAACCCTAAAGTAAAGATAGTGCTTTCTAACCTCACTGTAAATTTTTTGTTACTTCTTCTTCTAGTGTATATGTTTTTATTTCAAACAACTTGTAACTTTTCATTGATTTTTTTTCCCATGTGTGTTAATGATCGTTGAAATATTAGGATCGATTTTTAGAAGCCTGAAAGCTTTGGTCATCTTCACTCAGTACATACCTCACTCATCCCCGGCAGTGTCTCCATCGCCCTCAGAGCCATTATCACAAACAAGAACTGAGTTTAGAAACGAGCAGAGTACAGGAAAAAGGATGTCGCTCTTCCTCCCCTCATCCTCATCCTTCCTGCATCCCTTTGAGAAGTGAAGAGACTGAAAAGCAGGAACAAAGAGATGAGACAAGAGACAGTGATTGTGTGTTAATATGAAACGGTGCTTTAAGTCCTGCAGAGCACAACACGTTCTTCTGCCTTTTTTTTTCCAAACTCTATCGAGGTTTGAGTATGCAGCACAGTGGAATGCTTGTACAAATGCAGTTTGATACAGAAAATTGTGAAACTCAGTAACAGAAAATAAAGCGCTCCAAGCTAACAAGCTAACCAACCTCCTTCTCAACAGCTTAGCTCAGTGTCTAATGGAACAATAAGTTTACACGTTTTAATCAAAAGATGCATTTGTAGCAAAAACTCCTGTCTCATAAGTGTTTGTAGACTGTTCCTCTATTTTTTGGAGCAGTTAATACTGTGACAGAGGAAGTTTAACATGGTTTAACTCACGGTTCAGTACATGCAGGAGCACATACTTGGTGGGTCAATTTCTCGTGTCGTTCTCGACTGTCGTTTTTTTTGCTGAAAGATAAAACAGAGTAGTAAAACCCTGTCTCATAGTATTACATCCTGATGTGCAGTGATTTAGCCTCAGGTGAGCCTTCAGTTTCACAGACCTGTACCAGAAGCTGGAATTCCTCCATTTTAATTCATTATCTTAATGAACAGTCACTTGTTTTTTCGGTGATAAAGCTTCACATATCCAAGATGAAGAGTGAAGTGACTCATTTCAGCTGAAACAGGCCTTAAGTCTTGGTTTTGTTTTGTTTTTGATTCTGATTTATAAGGTCTAAGCAGAAGCTGTGACAGTGTTTTTCCTGCCTCATTCAACCTCTCCATCTCTGTGGGCGGAGAGGAGGAGGAGGAGGAGGGGGCGACCCCGGAGAGATGGATGATGGGTCAGATGCTGTCAGACTGGAGGGGTCAAGGGTGAAAGGATCCTGGGGTTCAGCATTACACTCTGATTTTCTCCTGTCACTGTCATGGCTGTCTGTCTCTGATCATTTCCGTTCCTCTTCCTCCTTCATTCTCGCCTCACCCTGTACTCTCCTTTAAAAAAAACATGTTTCCTTTTCATTCCCCTTATTCATACTTCCTTCCTGACTTTTATTCTATTTTCCCTTCTTTTTATTGTACTTGAAAGCTTTTTATGTCGGGTCCATTTTGTTTCTTCTATTACTGTACAGTTGGGGCGAGCCATGGTTCCCCCTGCAGCAACAGAAACTTAAGCAAACTTTAAGGTTTTACAGAAAAATAACGATTTCTGCTGGCATGGTGATTATTTAAAAAACCTGAACCAGGTAGATTGTCTACTTTCGGTCGGTTCTCCTTAGGTCTGTTTGAGACCCATGACCTTCTAGCATTTCTCCCTCACTTTACTCCACAGTTCCTCCTCCTTCCCCTTTTTCTCTCTCCTGCCATCACTGACAGACCTATTCCTCCTCTTTCCCCACCCTGACTCCCAACTTAATACCTGTATTTAGACAAATACGATAGCGTTTGAACACCTGGGCGGCTGTAATATGAGGGGTAACCTATAGCTGTAGATCTGGGAGCCGTGTTGCATCGCTGATATGCTCTGTGTGATTTCAGCACAACCACCTGGCTGCAGAATAATGACATATCTGCTCCCACACACTGTTCAGGAGCCGGTGATCAGAGCGGCTTCATCACAGCAGGGCAGACCCCACCTGACATCACATGATGGGGGAGGAGAGAGGAGGGTGGAAATAGACGGACAGGAGAAAGGACAGGGACGGAGGAGGGAGGAGAGACGAGCCATTTGAGCGCCTACGTAGAAACTCGAGAGACTGCTGTCACCTGCTTTCTTGAACAAACTGCGCGTAAACAAAAAGTTCATACACACATCAGCTGTAATAACAATAAGACTTGCACTGTGAGGTTCATTAGGCTTTATTACAATTCACTCACCGCAGGTGAGAAATTGAAATCAGTAGCAAGCAGCTCTTATTAGCTCAGAGGTTCAAACAGAATATGTCATCATTTCTTTGGCACCTGCAGAAAGGCCAAGAAACAAACACTGTATTAATAATAAAGTCTCTAACTGGCTTCATTTACATTTTCTAATGGACATATTAACAAAACCAACAAAACTTAACCCGAACTCTCTTTGCCATGTCAGTCAAAGAATTGTTTTATGAATCATGAGTTGTCTTTTCTGACTTAACTTACAACAGTGTGCTCAGGTGTGTTCATCACATTCACTTTTCTCCATCTGGCCCTGGTACAGGAAGATGACCTCTGTATTCTTAATCCTGCCTACAAAGCTCTAATTGGTGGATTGTTTTCCCCCAACAGGGGCACAGCCGTCAATGAGCACAACAACGGGCCTATTAAAATAAGAAAATTGGAAACGTATTCAAACAGAATTCTACCATAATATCTTGAGTGGGAGCTGACCCACCTGAGGGTGTCGCTGCCTTGCTCCACCTCCTGAGGCAGAGAGGGGATTTGAACTGGTCACCCTGGCAGATTTGGGGCAATTTAACACTAACAGCGTGGTTTTTCAGTTCTTTGTCAGCTCTGGTCCCATTCAGTGTGTGCCAGCACAGACTCTACTGCTGCTTTCACATGGCACTGCCCTGGAAGCGTGGGAAAAAAAAAATGGGAAAAGCTACCACTTTACCCTCGTCTGCTGCCATGGAAACCAACCAACGGTCAGGACATTAAGACAGTGATACACAGGGAAAGTTTGTGGGCCACTTTGTTTTTTCTCTCTCTGGTTCCTTGTTCTCTACACCCCACTCCTCTGGTTCTGTCTTTATTTGTTAGCCTTGTGCTCCTCCAACACAAGTCCTTCAACATAAATGACCCTCAGATATGACCTGTAAGAGCGTGACAGCAACAGATGTACCCGACCTTTGTCATCATAGTAACAATAATAGGTGCGTGGTTAAAGTTATAAATAAACACACGGTTAAGGTGCTGGATGGGTCATGGATCAAAGAAACAGCATGGAATTTTATTAATTTATTAATATGATTGGTTTCACTCTAGAAGTCTCCTGTGTGACAGTTTTATTGACTCAACCGCTCTGCAGGCTACGTCACCTGACTTCCTCCTTATGCTTACAGCCATTACAGGTCACCTAACAAAACGGAATTGTGGGTTGTAATAACCTGGTATCACAGACGACTTATGGCCCCGTTTTTGAACAAGCTTAAGCTTAACTGATGCATATTTTTCAGTCATATTGAATCTAACATCGCATCTCTTAATTTGAAGAAACTAGAATAATTATAAAGAGCTTAAGAGTATATCCAAAGTAAAGAGTAATTAGTCAAGCAATTAAGAAATCAATCAATTCATTGATCAGTTTGCATTTATTCCATTATTGATCGATCACTTCTCTTTGGGTTTTTTATGCAAGGCCCTCCATTTTCATTTCTTCATGTGTTGAAATAGATCTCTAGCCAGTGCCCCGTCTCCTATAATTACACTGTGTGTGTGTGTGTGTGTGTGTGTGTGTGTGTGTGTGTGTGTGTGTGTGTGTGTGTGTGTGTGTGGCGGGGGAGCAGGTGATTGGTTGGCAACAGCTGGAGAGAAAAAGGAGAACACAGCTGCAGGGGGACAGGAGAGGAGAGGAGGAAACAAGAGGGGAGAGGAGGAAATGAGAAAGGAGGGGAGGAAACAGGACAGGAGAGAACAGGAGAGAATCTTAGTGATTTCTAACTTCTAACTTCACTTGCGTTAAGACGCGATGCACTGCCATTCACAGCTCACTTGACGCAGCACAGTTCAGCTGCGATTATATTGATTCAGTTTGATAAGATTTGACATTTTCACCTTAATGATTGTAATGAAAGTGTTTTGGTTTGAAGGAACTAAATTCAAAAAGCATATTTCCTGAATCTGAATCCTGTAACACACACACATAACAGTAAACACAGGCAGCGAGAGACTGAGTAACTATTAGTAACTATTGTTAACTATTATTTGAACTGACATCCTGCAGACTGGGTATTGATTACCCCACGTTACCGTTGGAACAGTCTACAAAATATTTTTGTCATCTGAGTTCACTGTGTCAGACTCTTGCCATGTTGTGGCCAAGAGACATAGCAGATGTCACATGTCCAGGTACCGTTCTTTTTAGCTCCATTACCTCTGTTAGCTCTCATACAGCTGGTAGCTCCATTAGCTTAGCTCTGTTAGCTCTTGTAGAGCTGTTGGTTCTTTTGGCTCCCCTGGCTGTGTTAGCCATGTTCAGAGAGTTTTCTGCTGACAAAGTGCTAATTCCTAATTTTGTGTGGTGCAGCTTAAGGTTGGGCGAAATGTTAGAAACTTCCAACTGGTCACCATCAGTCCAACAACCGGCAATTGCCAGTATATTTGTGCAGGTGTGTGTGTGCTACACCTGTGCCCTCACCTTGTCTTCTGTCATCCACCATCTTTAATGTGAAAATCGAATTTTACTGAAACATTAGAGCCTATAGGCTCTTCTTACTCTTAAAAAAGAAATCACCTTGAGATCTATGATAAGCAATAAGCTGTAAAGACAGGCTGAACAGCTGTCTGACGCTATTTGAAAAAGAGTCCGATGGCTTCAGATGAAGGACGCCTCTGCTTGCAGCTTCCAAATGAACAAACAGGTGGAGAAAACATATGCTATTAAATGATCAGGGTGCACAACCGCACATACAGTCAGTGCCCAAATATGATTTTATGAATTGATGTTGCATCGTAGCACCGATCGATTGGACAGCAAGCACTAGACGGCTTGATTGTCATGTAGTCACCACACTATAGTGAATGATGGAAATCAGTGCAGCAAGTTCAAGCAAAATATATGGAGCAACTCCAGCCGCCATTTCTTATTAGTGCACACTTTGAATTGTGCTTTACAGGTTAATTATTTACCAAGCTGAGCTCTCATTAAATTAACAAAATAAAAGGGCAAAACTGCCCCAAAAAAATCACCACAAAAAAAAAAAAAAACAACTAGTGAGGGCCTCAGCTGATAGCTGTTATATTTGTCCAATAGTCCAACCCTGTTGTGGCAATGGGCCAAAATATAAACAAATATAGCAGTATACTTCCTACTTGCATCCCTCACAGCATTATAGGAACTGTAGTTCCAAAACTTGAACATGATTGTCCCAAATACAAGAAAAAGGAATAAGTACATGAAAATGAAAAAAACATCAGTAATATGTTTTTGGATGTCGTGTCAATATGATTCTTACATCCCTGAAACACTGACACTCTCCTCTGTCCCTTCTTATGTAGATAGTTGCCATGTGTTGAAAACCTGGGGACATACTGGAAATAAAACTCAAACAATTCGTAGCCAAATTTATCCTGAAAATAGCGATATATGTTTGGCTCAGACATGCAGTAAGCCTGCTAAAAGCCTGTGAATAAATGGAGTACACACCAAGAGGAAAAAAAAAACACAACAAAAACATCTCCACATGAACATAGGTGATATTTTGTCACATTTCCGTGGTTGGTGTGCGAATCAGAGTGTTTCCCTGATGAAAAAAGGTCAGGAAGCACGTACGTCTATTTTTATGTCATGAAACTGAGCCATGTAGGTGTTAAACATGCACTTTCTTTTCCCAGCCTGTTCCTGTTTGACACATGAAAACCTTGTGAGCCTGAACGTTGTGTCTTTATTTAGTCAGTCAGTGTCAGTGAGCAACACTCATGTAGCTCTCACTGCTCATTGTGCTGCACTTTAATACTTCCATATTGTGCTGCTAATTCAGAATTTCACACCTTTTCTCTCGTTCTTACTCTCTCTTTGTCTCCCTGCGTCGTTCACCTTCCATCTCAACCCTGAAGACAAGAGGAAACGTGTTAAATCCACCTCTAAGAACCTTTTTAATTCAACATTAGCAGTCCTCATCTGTCTGCCCAACAATACCCAAACACAATTTACAGCTACGACTGGAGCATCCCGCCTTTGTTTTCTCTGCAGCTAAATATTGTTCCATCAATAATGGACTCCAAACACAGAATCAGCCTTGTAGTTTTAGGTAATCCTGAATGTTTTACAGGAGATTTTTTTTTCTTTCTGCTGTGTTTTATTGTCTTGGGAGCATAATTGGAGTATGTTGTTTTCTTCATTTGTGTTAGGTTTTAGGAGGAACATGGGCTCAGTGCCTCATGGATGTAACTCCAGATGCTATTGTGTCCGAGGTATTTGTGGAAGTGCTGCCCGAAATCCTTAAGACAAAGGCAGCAGATATGGTGGGGGAGAAAAAAAAAACCCTGGAAAGAATCAAATCCTCCAAAATTTTCATTCAGCAACACTTATGAAAGGAGGACGGGGGGTTAAACTGGAGCACGAAACAAGGTGATGTCCAAAAAAGAAAAAAAAAGCAAACCCCTATCAACGCAGTAGTCTACCTAAACCTCCTGCAGCGTTTCAGGTGCCATGTTTTCTGCCCCCCCCCTGCCCTCCATCAGATCAGAGCGAAATAAAGACAGATTGATAAATTCACGGATGGAGATGAATGTTGCCAAATCGAGTCAGACCCCGACCAAAGTAAATGCCGTGCCACGGAGCGAGAAAAGAGAAGGAGAAAAGAGAAGGAGGGATGGAGGGGGAGAGAAGATTTGGGGCTCTAATGCCAGCCTTATGCGTCTTTTAGTCGTTTCTGCCGTCGGGGCTTGGCACCGGCTCGGCGCTGTCAGCCAGCCAACAAAAATCTGCAGTGCCTGCCGCATTTCAGCAGCCCTGTTTTGTCTGAGACCAACACACACACGCACACACACATATAGAAAAACACACGGCGACATACTCGCGCCGCGAACACAAATCTGCAAATCGCCGACATTTTTCTTCACGAAATCGAAGCTTCATGAAAGAAAATTTTAAAATCGAAGTCAAATAGAAAAGCTCAAATCAAAGGAATTCATTTTGTTCTTTACACATCAAACACACCTCGAACAAGATTTTTTTTTGGAGTGTTACATACACACCACACTGCTAAAGAATATTAATTTGAAATATAGTTCTGCTGCTAAAGTCCTGCTGTTTGGAGGGTTTGGTGGTCGCCCTGTTTGTCGCCTCACTGTTGTTTGTGTTGTTTGTCTATTGATTCCAGGGTGGAGGAGGGGTGAGTGTCTGTGCGTGCATGTGTGTGAGATGAGACTGGGGGGTGTTGGATAATGAAGGCTGTTTGGTAATGAGGGAGGGGGGACGGTTCTTTGGGTCTCACATATATGAACGGGGAATAAGTGTCATGGCTGCTGCTGAATTTTAATCCGTCTGCAGCTTCACAACCACACAGAAACTCATTTATGATACGTACGTGAAAATGTACGAATATAAAAATAGAAGAAAATTATTTTTTACGTTATTAGGCACATTATATGAATCCTTTATCTCGAAGATTTTGCAAGAATTCGTGACCATCAAGCTGAAAACAAGCTTTAGTTCCAAAAAGTTTAAGATTAATTGTTTTTAACCAGTAACTTGCTAACTGTGTCACAGTGCTGTGTCACTTACTAATAGTGTAAAGTGTGTACTGTGCAATAAAGAATTCTGTTTCTGAAATTGGTATGAAAAAAAAAAAATCAGTGACCAAAGGTCTACACACAGCAGGTGTTGTGTGCTTTACAGACTGTGGATCCCTTTGAGGCAGATTCATAAGTGCCAGAAATCTCGATGTACTGCTCAGTGCAGAGCAAACTTAGTGAGTGAGTGAAGTGTAGAGGGGGTGTAGAAGACTTTTCCAGTAACACACCACAGACTCAGAATCTGCTTAGAATTAGAATGAAATCTGTTACACAGGTAAAACACAGGTAATGAGTATCTACATAAGAAATAGTACCGTTCATAATAGAAACAATAAGGTTGTGATGTTTAATTGTTCAATATTTTATTGCAGGTTTCCTCTGGCTTGATGACTTTAAAAAACACTTTTATTTTTCAAATTAATTAATTTTTGTCTGGCAGATGTTTTTGGATTCTGGGAGAACAAACTTATTTTTTTCAGCTTTTAGAGTTTGTGTCGTAATTTTGGCTCTTTTGTGACACACCACTTTTGTGACACACCACTGAGACGTGTGTATTTGTTCTCTTATAAGCCAGTGTGGGATGGGCGCAGTGCATGAGTTGTACACAAAAATCAACAACAGTTTCTTCAACAACTTTTCCATGTTTGTTGACTTCATACTCATCTGCACTCTAGAAACTGTCTACACCAAATATTCTGGCGCACCTGACTTACAAACACCAGATTCTTTATTTTTCTTTCTTTTTTCCCCAGATCAAACGATGTCAGTATTCATAATGTCTTTGATGATATTTACCTAAAATTTAAAAAAAATAAATCTACATGTGGTGAAAGTCACACTCTCAAGCGGTTCTCTTTCAGCTACAATTTCTACTAGTTCTACTGCCACAGGAACAGGAACTGCACCACTATACAGTACACTGCAGCAGCCTCCGTAGACCAGAATGCATTGCAGCAGCGTCTGTAGACCAGAATGCACTACAGTTACAGGACGGGGTGTGGTGTAACAATATTTAATATATAGTTAAACCACACCCTTAGTCCCCTCGGGGATCATGAACTCGATGCCTCACTTCCATCCATGAGTGAAAGCAAATTCACATGATATTATATTATATTATATTTATAAAATTAACATTTTAACAAATAAGATTTTTAAAGATTATACACAAGGTAAACCCAAATGTCTTTGAACAACAGAAAATAAGTAAACATTTGTTCTTTGATTTGGAAAAATCCAGAAAGATTAAATCAAACCAGACGTACTGTCTATGTATATGTGCAGCGAAGTTGTCTAAATTATAAAGAGTAATCAAATTAAAGAAAAGATACTTTTTATGAAGAAAAATGAATCTATAAGAGCCTCTGATATACAGAATCAAACTTTAAAAAACAAAAAAGAATAGGATGAGAATCAGATGTGGTCCAGTCAGTCTGATCTGCTCTGATACGGCTGAAGGTAGAAGCCGACAGATGTGAGCTGGATGCCGCGTCTCTCGAGTCGTTCTCGTCGCTCGTATACGTTCATCTGTTGTTTGATGTATTTGCTCGCACCGGTGCCAAGAAATCAATGCCTGCTGGGATTGAAGGGGGGGTGGGGGGGTGTTACTCATCGACCATCGTCTGTTAAATTAATGTTGATCCCAAAAAATGTTACGCTTTACATGTGAAGACAACAGCATGAATAAATATATAGATTATTTCAAATTCAGCACTGGCAGAATCATTTCAGAGAGTCTGTTAGAGTGTGTGTATCTGTTAGAGTGTGTGTGTGTCAGTACCTTTCAGACTTTGTAGAAACTTCTGGACCGGTGCCCGGCGGTGTCATGGAAACGCTTGAATCACTCAGAATGATTCATGTCTGCACAGTCCAACCCTCCCCCCATCACACACACGCACGCACGCACACACACACACACACACACACACACGCACAGCATGCAGGAAGAGGGAGTTTAACCCTTCTTCTATCCATCTTCCTTCCCCCTCCCCAGCCTCGCTTTCTCTTCTCTCTCTTCTCTTTCTTCCCTCTCATCATCTCGCCATCCTCGTCAAATCGCACTATTAGTCACATAGTTTATTAAAATGGACTCATTATATGGATGTCAGTGGAGATCACGTCTTCTGAGTGTTTCCTTTCACGCACACAAAGACTCGACGTGTCTCTCAATCTCTGAAAGAAAGAGTCTAGACGTCGACAGTGAGTTCTTGAACAACTCCATCTCATTGTTTTTGTCCTTCCTCCTGATGAATGTGAATGAAAAGCAGTAAGTGATAGATGTCAAATGTGACGGACAAACTCAGTGAAAAGAAAAAGACAGATGTCGGCTTTGAGGACAACTCCACCTTTCTCCTTGTGTGTGATGAGTTTAAATAAACAAAAACAATGAATAAATTCAGTTAAATTAATTAAAGCTAAAAGTCCTGCTCAGGATGAATTGATTGGGATTTAAAACGATGGACAAAACTGATCAAAAGAAAGAGTCTAGATGTCTGAGAACATCTTCATCTTGTGTTTTGTTGTTCTTCCTCATGATGAATCTGAGTAAATCACAATAAAACAGATATCCATCAAAGCTATAAAGATTTGTTTTTCTTCTTTGTGAAGAAAAACATTCTGTACCATAGTACAGAATACTGATAGATAGATAAATAAATGAATAAATAACCAGAAGTCTAACTCTCAAACTCTCATGATGAACTAATGGACTTGCCTTTATTTCTTTCTCTCAATAAATCTTAAAAAAAAAAAAAAAAGACTAAAACAAAAGTAAAAAAAATGGACTAAAGTCAAAGTGATGGAAAAAAATCTATTGGAAACAAAGTGTCTAAACGTTGTCAGTGACTCTGATGCAACTACATGTTTTAATACTTAAAACAAAGAAAAAGAAAAAAAAGAAATTAAAAAACAGGATGAAACAAATCTAACTCTAGACACTGTTACTGACTCACAGAACATACATTTTCTCTTATTGAATCTGAAAGAAAAACAATACATATAATGAAGAAATGAATAACATAAAAAAATAAATGAAAAAAAAAGCCTGTGTGGATGAAGTGATAAATGCCAAAGTGATGAATGAAATCCATCTGTGTAAAATGAAAAGCTAAACTATTTTATTTTGGGAATTTTGTTGGCCTGTCAGAACCAGGAAGTGAACAAACACACACCAATCATCAGTGAATTCAAATGCATCAAACATTCATGTGGTTATGTAATAATGCAGCACAATGATGTGTTATTTTATATATGTGTGTTTGTGTGTGTGTCTGAGCTGTAACACAGAGATAGAGTTGGTGTATATCACTTTTTCTTTTAGTATATATTATCATATTATCAGTTGTTGCATTTTGCTTGTGTCCTCTCGTTATTTTTACGGTTCTTCTCTCCGCTCAGTTCTTTTTCCTCTGTTTCTTTAGTCTTCCTCTAATCTTCTCTGTTCTCTCCTTTGCTCTCTGTCTTTTGTCTCTTGCATTTTCCTTCTCCTCTTTTGTCCTCTTCTTCTTCCTCTGTTACTCTCCTCACTCCTGTCTTGTCTCCTTGTTCCCTCTCCTCACCTCTCCTCTCCTCCCCTCTATCGATAACTGATGTGAGCAGCTGATAAACTCTGGCTCTGTGTGTTGAGGTTGCAGTTACTGATGTAATCACTTTGTTGCTGTGTTGCAGTTAATGAAACTTTATTAAAGTAATTAAGATTAACATTAACGTGGAAGAAGTAATTAATGAAGAAGAAAATACACCACTGCCTCTTATTGATTTAGAACATTCGACTGTATTGTTTGGTGTGTAATGAAGTCCTTTGCTCTGTCAATGTTCAGTTTTTTATACTATTGATAATA
The DNA here is from genome assembly GCA_037833715.1 of Toxotes lorentzi. Taxonomy (NCBI): domain Eukaryota; kingdom Metazoa; phylum Chordata; class Actinopteri; family Toxotidae; genus Toxotes; species Toxotes lorentzi. Next base: position 2,524,632 of record JBBMJY010000008.1, read on the forward strand.
TTTAACGTGCAGTGTGTTGGTAGCCTGAATCTGATGCACATGGGACACATGACATGAACTCATCATCATCATCCACCCTGACACCTCCCAGTCAAGTTTCCTCATAGGAGGAGTCATTTACTTTTTAATCCATCTTTTTTTATTATTAGAAATTGAGCGCCCCATTTCTTCTAATCAAATCACGAGACGTTTAAGTGAAGGTGGTCGGCCATGAAAGTCCTTTTAACGGCTGTTTCGCTGAGTTAGCATGAGTTTCTACATGTCTCCAGTTGTTTTGTCTTCGCAGATTTGATCAGTGATTTGTTTGCCAAAGTTGGGTGTTTCACCAATTTGTCAGATCCAAAATGAAAATGTTTATTGAAACACATTCATGAGTAACCCTATGATGAAACTGGAAATTAAAAAGTAAGACAGAAAACTGGGGATGGTAAATAGAAACAACAATAAAACACTTACATTGCAACAGTGTGATGAAAGAAAACTGTAACTCTACAGATCTGCGTCAGAGACACAAGGCAGATTTCTGCAGCTCATTACTCCACAGTTTGTTCTGCTCACGTTATTTCGTTACGTTATTTCCACGTTCAGGGTCAAATACAGGAGGAAAAACGGACAGAGAAAAATCACATTTCAAAAGATGAAGGTGATGGGAATCAAGGTTAGAGCAAGGGTTAATGTTACGATAACTTAAATTGAAAATCACAGATGCCTTTATGTAATTTTTTTCACATATGAAATGGTGTTTAATGTGATACCCCACTGTTAGTGTGAGCGTGTGGTTTTTTTTTTTAACACCAATTTTAAGAAAACTATAAACCCTGGTTGGTGATGATTGAATTAATGATCACACTGGAATGTCAATCTGGATGTTTTTTTTTTTTCTTTTTTCTTTTTTTTTTTTTACATACTAAGTTTTTATGTTTTTATTTCCTGTAATGCAGCCTAGATTTTAATTTCATGTTAAAAATATTTAAACATGAACTTAAATCTGGTCTACACACAGTTATTAACAGTTATTATAGCATCATATCCAGTCTAACCTGCCTCCTTAAATCTATGTTAAAATAGGCAAAGTGTGTTTAGGGTGAAGATTTAGCACTGGGTTAATAAGAGGAAGTTAAGGGCCTTTTAATAAGTTGTGTAATAACAGCAGTGTAACAGAGCGTCCTTGTTCCTGTTAGCTCTCAGCTTGTAATGGAGCTGATTTGTGTTTCCTCTCTGTCTCCTGGCATTGTGGATTAGCAGAGATTTGGTCCTCCTGGCTCACCGACTTCTCTATGGGCTTTATACAGCGGAGTGGGCTGACCTCCCCTCCTCCACCTTTTGTACCCCTGCAGCCAGCACACTCTAACGAGCGGCGGTTCGTCTGGGGGTCCTTCTCACAGCCAATGAGCCTGTTTAGGTTTGTCGTTTGGCAAAAAATGTCACCGCGGGGTTCCTCAGAGAGATGTAGAGATTGGCGGAAATAGAGTTGAGGTTAGAAAACTGTCTTTTCAGTGGTTCTTTTGAGATTTGAGACAGTTCAGTGTTTGTGTTTAGATTATTTTGAGGCCTTCTTTTTTCTTTTTTTTTTCTTGCCTTTGTCTGACAGCTGAGAGCGGAGATAAAAAAGGGAAGACTCAGACACAGACGGTGTAAGATGACAGCAGCAATGATCCGATGTCTGATTCAAACCCATTATTCTTATGTGGTTACATGTAAGGCAGAAATCAGCACTGATTTTTGTTATCAGTTTTTCGATTGACATATCAAAAATAAGGACAAATATCCATGACAGTCTATTAGAGCCCAGAGTGGTTTCCTAAATTTTGTTCCAACAGTCGAAAATCCCCAAACATTTCAGCTAATGACAATATCAAACGGAGGAAATCACCAGCGTCCTCATGTTTGACAAGCTGCAATGAGCAAATGTTTTGGTATTTTAACTTCAAAATTAACTCAGTTGTCAGTAGAGTTTTAGTAGTGTCACTGATCAACAAATGAGTTTAATCTCAAGATTACCATGGCACACATTTTCCAGCCATTCGCATTTTTCGCCACCGAGAGGCAACTCCCATCTTTGAAAATTGAGTTTACTGTAGTCACCTTATCTGAAAATTTCTTTTGTGTTCAAGTGAACCACACTCCCTGGATTCATTAGCCCTTGAAGAAAGTTGCACAAGGGACATGTCAAGAGTCGGCAAGTGTTAATGTCAGAGACTGGTAGACGTGTGGCCAAGCATTAAAAAGAAACAGGAAAGACTTTTGCATATTTGTTTTAGGTTTGTAGAAACTGTCAGGATTCAGGAAACACTTGTGTTTAACGAGCCTGAGGTTAAAGAACCTCTGTTCTGTTGTGGTGTGAGAAGAATTCATGAAGGCAGTTTTCTAAGAGCAGCCAAAATGTCAAAAGTTCTTGGAAGTGCACCGTCTTGGTTTCAGAACCTTTTTAAGTAAGGTTTTCTTTGTGCTGAGGTTTCCCACATTGCTGAGTCCTCCATTAAAATGTTAACATGATATAACTTCCTGTTAGTAGGTATCATCCAACCAAATCAAACCACTGAGTCGATGAGTCTCCTGAGGTTGGTGAGGTTCCTTATAGGAACAGCAGGGTTTTTTATGGTCTTTTATGAAGCTGTTGGATGACAAACATACCTGAACAGCCATTTTTGTTGGAAGAGGCACAGCCGAGCTCTTTAAGGACTGAAGAACATCATTTGCTTGAGGTTTCTCCAAACAGCCAGTTTGTGTTTTTTAATGAACGGTTCAATGCTGAAGAACCCATTTCTCTTCAGTATTATTAGAAGCACAGTTTAAGAACGTTCTGATAATTCAGTGACCCTGCTCACATCTTTGTGTCTAAAACGTCCCTTTAACAAGACGTTCTTGGAGGTACCCTCTCTGATAAAAACCTTGATATGAGGCACTATAGGTACTGTCAAAGCTTCTTAGGCTGAGAAACCTAGAAAAGTGAAGAGCTCTTATTTTGGAGAGTAGGGAGGATGACAGGCAAACAGAGAAGAGGCGAGAAGAGGTTGTGCTGGGATCCGATCCAGAGCGGCCTGGTAGCATCGGAGAAGATTGTGTATGAAACAGACTGGAGCTGCACTGTTGAAAACATTTTATAATTTGAAATGTAATTAAATTTCTCTGGATGAACTCTTCAGCTGCTGAGGTTTTTCACTACAACCTCTGTGATTTAGTTCACTTTCCTTTACATGCTGTTTGTATTAAATAGATGAAAATGTTGGGTAGAGATCATAATAAAGTGGGTTTTCAGATCTAAATTGAAACAAAACTGTTTACTAAATGACCAAATACATGAATATCAGCCTTACTGCAGTGGATTTTAAATGAATTTGACAAAGAACAAGGAAAATGAGGCAGATTAAAATAGTTTTTATGTAAGAAAATGGTCAGATTTTATACTTTTGATCTTTTCTCCTGATATTAGTATGTTTTCCTGTTTTCTGTAAGTCTAAAATAGATCACAATTGGTCCTTCATCTGCTGAAAAATAGAAAACTCAATTATGTGGTCAAAATTGAGAAGAAAATGAATACACATTATCGGTCAAAGGCCTCTTTAAAATAAATAATCAACTTTAAAAAAGGATCTAATGGTTTTTATTTGGACAGATTTTGTTCTGTTCTAAACTCTCCTCTTAAGTAATAGACTCTGTGGTTCAAAATGTCTTTTCCAGTTTGAAGCAGGGAAATAAGATGCTTCCTTATATGTGTGTGTGTGTGTGTGTGTGTGTGTGTGTGTGTGTGTGTGTGTGTGTGTGTGTGTGTCAGTACCTGTGTGTGTATCCATTCACAGTGTACAGTGACAGGGTGTGTGATCTTGTGGCTGACCCTTCCCATCCTGCTTTGCTCCGTCCCTGCCTGTTTTTTTTTTCTTTGATGCTGCTCTCACTTTAACAGCCAAATTAAAATACCAGAGATTTTTGTTTGTGTGTGTAATACATGAGCTGTGCTGCAGAGCTGGTGTAGGTGAAAAGGTCGGCGCTTTTGGGCAGAAGTAACGAACTGGGGTTGTACAGTTGTTAAAGCCTGTGTTCATTCAGTTCATTCATTTCTTTTTTTTCCCTCTCTATTTGTTGTCTCCATATCTGGGCCAGTGTTATCTTGACTGCAGTGGTTACAGTATTTTCAAAATGATCAAAATCGTATGATAAACAACATGTGTGGTTTATTTTTTACTTTGATTTTTACTTAAAATCCTAAAATTAACAGGGAGAACTTAAAATCTCTCGATAATTATATGTTGTCAAATTACACACAACAAAATATAATTCTGTAATTCTGGGGAAAAAAATTATGTCAGGATATGTGTCAAGATGTCAGGATGCTGGTGGGAAAAAAAAATCCATGAAGTAACACACTGCTGTCCATTGCTTTGTCAGTATTTCTACTTCAAATGGTCTTCCTGTGGAAAAGCACCGATACTGATGCCAATGCCCAATTATTCACTTCAGTAAAATATAAACAGAATGGAAAATATTAATATTGGCTAAACTTAAATATACTATTTAATTGTAATTAACAGTATTGTTGTATTTCTTCTCTTATTATTAATTATTTCATTTATTCTTTTCTTCTTACTATCATTTTTAAAGACCATGTAGCAGCAGCAGCTGCTAAGAAACAAAAATTAAATTAAAATTAAAGAAAAAATACTTAAAAATATTGTTATAGGCCTCAGAAAGATTCTCAGTGATTCAATTCAGCAATCGCAATTCAGCAGCAGCCACATGTGGTGCGTGTGTGTGTGTGTGTTTGAATCCATTAGAGATAGATGATAGATCGATAGACCTACGTTGATATACAGTACACATCTATACATTTCTCAGTGGGGTGTTATATTTAGGGATGATATGGCAGAGGAGACAACACTGTTGGCTCCACTTCAGTAATGTGTCGAGTGGATCGAGGGGTTTTTTGTCGTTGCTGAGGTGCAGAGGGGTCGTACACATACGTACAAAGCTTGATCCAGATTGACTTGTTTTTGTTTTGTTGTTTGCTTTTTTGTTTTTTGTTTTTTAGCCCAGCCTCTGGGTACAAACAACACAAACCCAAACAAATGTGGTAATTGATCGTACTATCGATTTCATGTGGCCCCATTTTCCATTCAAAGCTTTTTAAATTATATTTAATAAGTGTGGGATAACAAAGAATGATAAACCTCTTCAATCTAAATTACACATAAAACAGTGATTCATTTGTCCGTACAGTTTAACCTTTATACACCTGATAAATTCAGAATTCTAAAATCACAGCTGATAATGGTGAGCTGCTGGAGATTTATACAACCATTCATGCTGAACGCAACATTTAGCCCATATTTAGAATTTTGATCAGAAATCGTGCATTTTAATTGTGCAACGGGTGAAAGATTTTTGGATTCGTTGCAGGATGTGGTAATTTGCAGAGGTGTATGCAATGTCAAATCTAAACGGATCTTTGTGTGTGTGTGTGTGTGCGTGTGTGTGTGTGTGTGGTCCTGAATTAGTATTTTTAAATGCATGTGCTTCTGTGTATGGATATATTTCTGTACCATGCAAAAGTACATTTGCGTGTGTGTGTGTCGGTGTGTGTATATGGGGCTAAATATATGTGCATTGTACACATTTACATATATGTGAGTGTGTGTGCATCTGTACCAGTGATTTCCAGGACTTTTTGTGTGTGTGTGTGTGTGTGTGTGGGAGTCTTTGTATATGTGCCAAACCGGTCCAGCTGGCATCAGTTGTAGCTGAAGCCGAGGCCGCTGTATCGGTCACACACAAAAACACACACACACACACACACACACACACACACACACACACTTACGCACAGTCGACCACATTCTCATTCTGTACGCCTGTAATTATCAACCTCTTCTGCATCGACTACCATGTTGGCATGTATTCAGTGCTGGTCTATACACGCCTGATTCAAACTCTTCACCATGTACACGCTTCATTTTCCTCCACATACGCTCACTATGAAACCCCTCCATTTCATCTCGTACGGCTGCACCGACCGCAGAATGTAATTACACACTAACCGTGGTTTGATATTTAGACTGGCTGAAGATTTAAGGTTTTATCCAAAAAGAAGGTCTGTGTGGTAAAAATAGGCATCGAAGCGGTCCCGCGGCTCAGAGGAGAGGAAAGCCTGTTCAGAAGCTGGAGAGGAAATTAGCTTTGTTTTCTGTACGCAGCAGCGGTCGCTGCGTTTTCGAAATTCATCAGACACCTTTTTTCACAGCCAGACATGCTCGGCTCGGGTATTAAAACGATGGTCCGTTACCTGCCAAAGAGGCGTCACCTTCTTGTTATGTGCTGATCAATTCTTGGCCTGCATCTAAAGAGCTCTGATGTCTGATTTCAGTCAAACACATGTTTAAACATGTTTGAGCAAAGATGTTCTATAAAGACACTTGGGTAGTCGTAGGACGTCTGCTCTCCTTTTTTTTTTTTTTCCTCACGGCCATAAATTTTGCATCACGTGTATTGTAGTAGAGGACTAAAGACACCTGCACACTATAAAGGAGAAGACTCCAAAAAACAAACTGATACAGCACCACAGGAAACATTTCTTAATTTGTTTTAACGCAAAATCAACACTAAGAAATACAATACATGTAAGAACTGATAGAGAAAATTACAGGAATCTGTATTTTCTCTGTAAAGAAAATTCTATTCTCACATCACAATATAAAATTATATATGAACTGATTGAGGATTTTACTCATATCATTTAATCCTGCATTTATGTTGCTATAAGGTGACTGTATATGGTCAGCAGGGTGTTACAAGCTGTCTGTTAGGTGGTAGCTCTGGTGTTTAATGTTGTAAATATAAGGTAATGAGGATCTACAACATTAGTATGTGTTATATTAGATCTTTAGGGCACTGGTAAATACATGGGCCATGTCTGGAATTACTTCTTCTTTACTACATACTGAGCTTTGTTTACTGGTCACTATTTATGGTACTTTATGCTCCAATTGGTCCCAACAAAAAAATCCCACAACAGAGAGAAAATAAAAGTACAGTGTTCTCGGCGTACAGTGTCCAGAGAGACTGAACAGGGAGTTGACAGGGAGTAAGACTTCACAGAGGCCACTGTGATAACAACACAAGTCACATGATCAAGAACCAGTCATATTCCATTTAGGGGTCGAGGTGGTTTTTTTAAGTACTGTTGGCTGCTGAAGAAGTGCACTAAAGAGTCTCAATGGACCGACAATTGTCCAGTGGGAGAAAGGGGGGAAGAGCAGAACAATACCACATATGGTAAACTTTCAGATGTGCCAGAGGTATCTTGAGGTGAATTTTATCTTCCAGATCATCTGTGATCTGAGACAATTTTCTAAATTCTTCTTCTCTTGATGTGTTTTAAATGCCACCTGAAGATTTTATACCTTGTCTCATATTTAGTTTGTACATTCAAAGCAAACGAATCTGCACCTAAAAGAAAGCGGAGAATGAAAGTGCTGCTTCTGTTTTCCGAGCTGGATCTTGTAGCATAAAGAGACTCTCTTTCTGTATATGGATCTATGCATTGCAGGCGTAGCAGATGTCGGTCTGTTGTGCTGGGAGATCAGCGAGCAGAAAACATACAGAACACACACACACACACACACTGTGGAGACTCTGATCAGCAAAACCGGCTTTGGATGTTTTCTACTGAAAATCTTTTGACTGTGTTTCCTAAACTAATTGTGAATGAATGAATGATCCTTTAGATGATTGGAAGAAAGATTAAAATATACTTTTAGTGTGTCAGGGAAAAAGTGTCCCTGTTTGATAAACAAATCAATCAAAGGTCCTGCTGTTGTTTCATTTTACTGCTGAATACCACTCACACACACTAGATTCATAAATAAACTATCAATTTTAACATTTTGCCTTCTCATCAGAAAAAATTCGTTTAATATTGGAAGGAATTAAAAGACCAGATTTAAAGCAATTTGCAAATAATAAGTTAGTGAATGAATGAATGAATGAAAGAATAAATAAAGTTCAGTCAACATCAACAGTAGTTTAAACCTGATTTTAAATAGTTTGTTTGGTTAAGTAACAAATGAATGAATGAGCGAGTAAGTGAATGAATGAATGAATGAAGTTAGTAAATGGGGATTCTGATTGGATTGTGTGTTAGTGGAACAGTGGATTTGTGTGAATGAAGAATGAAAGCATGAAATGAAGGAATGATTGGATGGGTGGACAAATGAATGTTAGTAATTCCACTGGCTTCACAGATTAAGCAGTAAATGAGTGGATGAATTGAGATAAGAGTTTGTTGAGATGATTCCCTCTGCTAACTGGCCCCTCTCTTTTTTCTTTTTTCCTTCCTCCTGCAGGTAAAACAGAGAGGACTTCATACTTGTACGGCAGAGAGTCCAACCCACACTGCCACCAGGTCAGTCTCACTCTCAGTTTCTTTTTTCTATTTTTTTATTATTATTATTATTTTTAATTTTTTTTGAAACAGAGTGGCGGTATCACCAGACGTGCACCGATGTCACCGCTGCTTTTGTTAAACATTTATAGAGCAGCATTTAGCATGTGGCTAACTGCCTGCGTCCTCAGTGAAAGCAGAGAATGGCTGGCAGAGGAGAGTGAAGCACATCACAGTGGAGATATACTGGTTATTAAGTTAACGTATCTTTAATGTCTGTTATGTGATGTACTTTGAGTGACACTGAGTATAGGACATCCATTCATTCATTCATCATTTTACCGGTTCTTGCTGATTAATGAGGCTTTAAAGTAGTCTTTGACTTCATCACAGCCTGTTGATTTTGTTGTATTCGATTGTGTTTTGTCTTGGGCAGTAAACAGCTAATTAACATTATCCATTCACTACTTTCCTTGTGTCTTTAAATCATGTAGGGAGCAGCACACACAGGTGATTTCCTTGTTTTAATAACTCGCATCGTCAGTTATTTAAAGTTCAATTAATAAGATCTGGAGAGCTCTCTCAGCTTCTTATGTGTCAGTCATCCTCATCACTAATATAAACAACAGCTGTTATAGGTTTTCTTGTTTTCCAGAGAGATGTCTAACTTCATCCTGTATTCCCAACTTCATAGAACAAATTTTTAACTTAAAATTTGAATATCCCATATCCCTCATATCACCATATATCATGAAAAAGGGTTTTGATTGTGTTTTATGTTTTTTCATAAACTTGGAGGTGTAAAATAAAAGCTACAGTCATTCCTCTAGCTCCCTCACAACAAGATGGCTCTATCTTGCACCAAACTTTGGTTGGTAACTGTAAGTTAGGCACAGGAAGTTTTGTTAACAGTTGTATTTAAGATCAATGACTTCATCATTTGGGCAGTCCTGACAGTTTTTAGGAGTCAGTAGTGTTTTAGCCGCAGTGTGCAGGCTAACGGTTAACAGTAAACTAGCAGAGTGAATGGGTGAGTGAGAGTGAGGGAGTGGTGGTGCGGCTGCTGTCAGGGTGGACAGAGGTGTGCTGATCGTATAAATGTAGCTGTACCTGTAAATTATGAGCCACATTT
>JBBMJY010000008.1:2543990-2571272 GCA_037833715.1 Toxotes lorentzi
ACACACACACACACACACACACACACACACACACACACACACACACACACACACACACACACACACACACAGAAACTGCGAGTGAAGTACAACAGCTGGTAACAGACACAGAACAGAACTGAGCTGTCACGCCTACACTACAGAGCTGACACACATACACAATATTACCACACACACGTTCAAAAAACTTTAATACACACATGGATGCATACACATTGTGCATCTGTATGTTTTTGCAATAATTCTCTCTCTCTCTCTCTCTCTCTCTCTCTCTCTCTCACTCACTTCCCCACACACACACACACACACACACGCACACACATTTATGAATAATCCAGTCTTGATCCGTGAGATGTGGGAAAGCAGGCTGATATTTTTCATGTGTGTTTCCTTCATCAGAGCTCAGTTCTGCAGGACTTCTTGTGGATTCTTATCTGTGACAGATGAAGCAGCAACTTCCTGGAACCCACAGGTCTTGAACTTCTTTTAAAGGAAAAATAAAAATCCAACCTAAGACTTAGACATTTCTGAAGATGAACGTATGACTTTAAAAGTTGAAAAAAAAAAAAACATCTTTGTTGGTAAAGTCAGAGAGCAAAATACTGAAAACTCCCACATCTTTCTGGAGCTGAGAGCTGCATATACAATGAGGTTAATATGCACACAACTCTGACACACACTATATTCAGAATAACAGTGTTCCTGTGGCCATGTATACTGTATTAGTCTACAAAATGATGCATAATTGTCTTTTAGCTGTATCATGCAATTGTGGGAAATTGCATGATAAATTATCAAATCAACACACAGCCACATTTAAGTGGTTTGATTCTGAAAAATATAAGAACATCCATCAGAAGATTTTACAACCTTAGGCTTCGATATCTTGGTTTATGTCATCACTGATATTTACTATGAATATCACTTTCCTTAAACTCAATATATAACAAACATTTGCCTGTATATTCATGCTAATTTTGGTGTGTTCTGAGCCACGATAGCAGCGTGCTGTAGAGATGGCAGTGTCTGTCAGTCAGCTGGTTTGTCCACTGCTTTAGTCCAGATAGTTTAGTTTATTTCCTAATGACCTGATGATCCCCAGTGTTTTCAGATTCTTTGATTTATGGCTGAATGTCTTTAACATTTATCACTTTCAGATCAATCAACTCAACATGCTGTTTTGCATGGTAGCACATGCTGACATGGTAACACATGGTAACCTAAACTGAAATATTGAATTTAATGAAGAATTCCCTGAAACTGATAACCGTACTTTATGGTTAGAAAAGGTAAATCTTTGGAGACTTATCAGAAAAAACATCTTCTGATCTGCTGGCAGTGGTATGTGCTAATTATTTTTTCTTCTTTTTCAAACCACTCCCTGACCAATTATTATGTTTACTCCACCACAGCTGATGAAAATCAAAAGCAAATTTTGGACCTCAGTTTTTATAGCTGAGGTCCAGCTATATCTTATTTGTGTTGAAGCACAGAGGTAAGATGCAGATGTGCATAGCTTCTCTTTATGTAACCTCTGCTTAAAGGTGCCCTGTGGAGATTTCATGTAAACAAACGCAAGTTATGTTTACTGAGTGTTACTCATGAAAACACATTGTGTATGTTTGAGGTCTAGGAAACTGTTTACATCCATGTTTGTCCTAATTTAGCTTTCCTGACTTGTAAGTTGCGTTCAACACAGAAGTATGAAAGTAGTGTTTGAGATAACAAACTTACTGTGGAAATAAATTATTGATTTTATACTTCTAGAGAAACACAGGGTTTTTCCTATTCACTACAACACCGTCACAGTTTTCTTGAAGCGACATCTCGTGGGCCCTAGAGGAATTGCAGATGAACACACACTCTTTTCTTTCCTCTAACAGGTGTGAGGTGTGTTTTATGTGGAGAGCCATGTCCGTTCTGTACGTTTTATTTCTACACTCCTGCCTGTGGCTTGGTTTCTGGTTCTAATGACTAAAATGTCTCCAGAAGTACAAAGTGAAGTCAGCTGGAACTGAGGCATGATGGGAGTGATCAGTTCAAGATGGCACCACAGGGAAGTCTATTTTTCATTCTCTTTTCATCTCTAAATATAAATCTGTCTCTCCATCTATCATTCATTCACTTCCTGTCTCCTCCCTTTTTCTTCCTTGCCTGTCTTTTGCTTCCTGTCCTTGCCTCCTTCAGTTTCTTCCATTCCTCCTGCTTTTATTCCTGCCTTCCTTTTTTCTTTCTCCTCTCCTTCTCTTCCTGTCTTCATCCTTCGATCCTTCCTTACTCTTTCCCCCTGTCTTTCCCTTCTTCTTCTTCTTCTTCCTTTCTTCTTCTCCCTCAACCACTGTCTCCATCTCTACCTCTTATCCTCCCTCTCTGCTCTTCTCTTCTTTCATCCCTATCTCCCTCTCTCATTCTGACCCTCTCTGTCTTTCCTTCTTTCCCTCCTTTCTTCTCTCTCCAATTTTTATTTCTGTCCTTCTTCCCTTCCCAGTCCCACTAACTGTTGTCTCCTACATATTTCCTTTCCTCCCTACCTATTCCACTTTCCTATTCCACTGTCTCCATCTCACATTCATTCTCTCTTCCTTTTCTTCTTCCTTCCTTCTTTTTCCACTTTGTTGTCTTCTCCTCTCAACTTCCATTCTTCCTTCATTCCTTTCTAACCTCCCTTCCCCTATTGTAACCTCATTCCTTACCCATTTCCTCCCTTCAGCTTTCCTTTCATTCTCTCTCTCCCTCCTTCTCTCCTTCCCTCATGGGTTTCCTTCATTCCTACTTACTTGTTTTCGTCTCCAACCTACGTCCTCCTTACCTATTTCATTCCTCCTTCCCTCTCTTCTTCCTCCTTCCCCCTCCGTCTTTGTTCTCACCCCTTTCTTTCTTTCCTCCCCTCTTAAGCCCCCCTATTTTCCTTCCTACCTTTCTCTATTTCCTCCTTCTGAAATATTGCTTGCTTCGCTCCCTCTTTCCTCCCCACTCTCCCCTTCATCCTTCACCCTTCCTTAGCCCCCTCCTCTCCCAGTTCTAACTGCATGCAGGAAGCTGCCAGATATTGTGAGGTGTAATGTGCTGTCTGATTCCTCTCTAAGTGTTCTTAAATGATCGCTATTTATTTGTCAAGCCAAGCGTTGAACGCTAATTAAGGAAAAATGCTTTGAACTGGTTTGTGTGAGCCTGTGTGTGTGTGTGTGTGTGTGTGTGTGTCTGTGTGTGGGTTTGAGTGAAGTGTGTGTTATTGGGTGTGAGTGTGAGTGTGAGTGCTGGTGTGTGGAGTAGTTAGAAGATGGAGGAAGTTGTCATTGGCTAGTAGATCCCTCGCTGCTTGGAGTGCTACTGCAGATGTGTGTGTGTGTGTGTGTGTATGCATGCGTGTGTGTTCATTTTGCTGTGATCTGTCCCTGCGGTTTTTCTTGCTCTGACATCATTCTAAACACACACACACACACACACACACACACACACACACACACACACACACAGCAGCAGGTGTTTTAGAGACTCCAGCGTAATGATGTGAATGGCTGCTTTGTTTGTGTATTTGTGTTCTCATGGCGGTTCTGCGACGTGATTGGTTTTCTCAGTCTTTAACTTTGATAATGTAATGTATTCAGCTGTCTTAGTCTGTACCTCGAAGGTTATTGTTTGTTACAACTTACAATAAATCGCCATCTTTGGGTGTGACAGTGGTATGCTAATTGTCTCCAGAGGGGATTGAACCTCTGACCCTGGCATCGTTAGTGCCTTGCTCAAGAAAACAAACTCTGAACTTTTTGATTGTCTTTGGACAGAGATGTGGAGCTGAATGATTGACTGACACTCCCTCTTAGCTGTCACCATGAGTCAGTCAGCTGCTTACATGAAGAAAAAACATTTACAGTGCAGTTTGTGTCCCTTTAAAAGGCCCTTTCATCCTATCAAATCAGATGGCATCAAAACATCCTCCCAGTGACAGAAAATGATTAGTTGCTCAAGTTCATGTTCAGGTTTAGTTTCAAGAAGATGAAGAAGATGAAAACTCTGCAGGAGGTAACATGTACAACAAAGCACAATCCAAACTAAACAACAAAATGCGTAGTTTGTAATTTCCCTCCCAAAAGACCGGTGTGAGTATTTCTTTTTTTAATCTTGGCAGAGATCAGTACCGTTACAAAAAGCATTTACAGTAACAATCCTCATGACTGTTTTCTTGTCTATCGCCTTTGTGGAAAAGCTTTGGTTAGGTTGAGACCTAAAAAATGTAAAGATTAGAGAAAGATTGTGGTCATGGTTCAAAGAAACCCACATTGACTGTTGGCAGAAAACAAGAAACCCCATGTCAAATTCACACACTATCCACGCCTGTAGATGGGTTTCCAGCCACCTGTTTTCATGCACATTTTCAATTTGAGTGGAAATGCAGAAGTTTGCAACACTGAAAATCGTATCAATAAAAGCAAAACGGACTCAGTGAATAAATCATGACAAACAGTTTCTGCTTCTATAAAATCAAAAAAATAGCTGCAGACGAAACCATCAGATCTGTGTGGAGTGATGAGGAGACTGTAACCATCTTTAGGCATTTGTTGTTGTTTTTTTTTCCAAGGACCCTTGAGTGGATTAATCCAACCTGCTAATGTCACAATCACTGTTTTTATTATTTGTTTCTATTATTATTGTTATTTATATTACTATCATTGTTATTATTGTTGTTGTTAAAAACAGTTACCGTGAACTCTGAGGAGACCCTTGCTAACCTGTACTAAAGGAGCTGTGTGAATAAAGTTTGATTAAATATTAGTGGATCACCACAGGACAGTAAAATGCCACCAGAGATGTAATGAATATGAATAGTGCTCAGGTTAGTCAAGTCATTAATTAGTCGATCAATGTAAAATGAATCAACCAGAACGTCCATAATGAAGTCAGACGTTTCCTGGAGTAAACCAGTGATTGTGGTTGTCACACTGGGTGTGGATGGTGTCTGATGTGAGATGTGTGGTTACAGTGTTCAGGCTCTGTAGGTCCAGTTTTATTCGCCGTCTCTGCTGGTTTTACTGTTTGTGGTTGCAGCCTCAGGGCCTCGCTCCCTCAGGAGTGAGAGCGCTTGTATTAGTGTGTGCACATTTGTGTGTGTGTCTGTGTGTCAGCTGGAGCGAAGCTGGCATACAGGTGCGGCGCTGCCTCACCAGCACTTCCTGGTAATTAATGACTTCTTCCTGCCGCTCTCTCTCTCTCTCTCTCCCTCTGTCTGTCTCTCTCTCTCTGCCTCTCATAGTTGCGATAGTGGAAATTGATGACATGTGAACATTTGCTTTTCCAGTCACATGAGGACAGAGGGTCGAGTGGGAGAGGAAGAAAATGAGGAGAATGAATTGGGAGGGTGGGGAAGGGTGGGGGGGGCAGTAATGGGAAGAGGAACACAGAAAAGCATTATTGATAAGAACTGTACATTTTATTGACTTGAACATCCAGACAGGAGTGGTTCAACATTTTGGGAAACACTTTTTTTTTTTTACGATACCACTCTCGTGTGTAGCTTAGCTTAGCATAAAGGCGGGAAACAGAGGAGAACGGTCAGCTAGCCTGATTCTATCCAAATTTCAGAAACACACCTTGAACACATTTAAAGTTCACGACTGAACATGTTTTTTCATGTTTAATCTATATAAAAAACAACAGAACAACATCAACATCACCGTGATGATGAATTTGTGGCTTTAGGGGACTTACACACCCCCACCACCTGTATGAACATTACTCATTCTTCCATTTTCATCTTTTGTTCTTCTCTCTTTTCATCTCTGTCTTCCGTTTCTGTCCCTCTCTCCCTCTCCTGTTCTGCTTTTTTTTTCTTTTTGTTTGGTTTCTGCCTTTTTTTTACCCTCTCTCTCTCCCTCTCTCTCCCTCTCTCTCTCCCTCTCTCTCCCTCTCTCTCTCTCTCTCTCTGGTAATCTATCTTAGTTAATATGGTCTCTGTGAGCAGCTGGGTTCCGAGGCAGAGTCAGCTCTGTGAGAAACAGACCTCTGGTTGTGTCTATGTGTGTGAGAGAAGGAGAGACACACATAAGGACAGAGACGGAAAGAAAACAAGATAATGTAGAAAGTAAAAGCAAAAGAAAAGAGAGTTAAAGGGAAACAGAAATAAGGGGTCGACCTGAGTATTATCACAACAGTGTAAGGCTGGAATTATACCTCTGCACATAAATGTTCCAGTGGATCCAGAGCAGGGCATTATGGGTAACTGTAGGTCACAGAGGAGCTGACGCATGCACCTCCCAAATCTCAACAACATATTGTGTGGCCCTGCATGTCAAACAAGCCGTGGAACAAATCTGCTGTTGGGAGGGTGGTTTGAAACAGACACATCAACGTCTGATGCATAAAATATATGATATCACTCTGTGAATGAGCACAGTGTAATCTGATTACTTCTCATTCATGGTGCAGTTCACTGTCGGTCTGTAGGTCGGTCCACCGCTTTGGTCCGAACTGAAATATCTCAGCAACTATTGGATGGATTGGTGTGACTTTTGTGACTCGAGTGATCCTGTGACTCTTCCTCTGGCACCACCAGCAGGTCTTTCCTTTTTATTAAGGCAGAAATCTTTTTTACCACGACTGCTTCTTATTTGGTGACACATTGTGCTGCTGCATTGTGGATCAGGTCTAATTAACGCCGGTCTGTTCAGACGGGCTCTGACTGCCTTCATGTACCTCTCAGACCAGGTGTCTTTTCTTAGAAATAGAATTTATTTAGGCCCAAATTTCAAATTATAGTAATTTGTAATAAAACTTTATATCAAAGACACTTTGACTTTATATTTTTTCATGAGCAGGTCTAAATTCAGACTAAGAATGTTTTACATTACTGTAAATTCTGCCAAGTCGTAAACACAGGCACGGTTTGTCCATTTTATTTCTTTTGTGAGAAAGTTACCACAAACTCTGTTTTCAAGGGGGTTTCCTCCAGTTTTACACACAAAGGTCAGTTTGCATGTCTTGTTGAGTACAACACACCCTATGAAAACAGATGCTGAATGTCTCCTGTGGCTCTGGAGGACCTGGGTTAAGTCTGAGGAAACAACCCTGAGGATGCCATTGTGATGTCAGTGGGGTTTTCTTCTTTACTTTAAATTGATAGCAGAAAGCCTGTGTTGCAAAACAAGGGTGTGGAGATTGAAAGATGTGGGCATCTACCAGGCAGGGGAGAGAGGACGTCAGCTGCATCATAGGAAATGTAGGATCCAGTGTTTATTGGAGATGGACACATGCTAGAGCCTGTAAGTCTGGTCTTCATTTTGATCATCCTTTTTCTAATCTGACTCTTGGAAACTGAAATACCCCTTTATCACTTACATCTGACTCTCATTTTAATTTCTGGTATTCACAATAACGAAGTGAAATTGTCAGAGACAGTGAGACAAGCAGGTAAAGAGAGACAGACAGAGAGACAGACGGGTGTTTTGTCTCTCCTCCAGTTCGTCTAGTTGCCGGGGTGACCGGCCGGCCTGGCTCGATGCTCGAGTGCTGGATGAAAAAAGAAAGAAAAGACCAGAAAATAAAGAAAAGCACCACAATCAATGAGACCCTTTTTGTTTTAGTGGGAACCCCCTTTTACCCCCGACGACACACACACGCACACACACACACACACACACACTGACATGCACACAGACAGAGGAACAGGATGACTGAATTGGTGTGTGATTGTGTGTGTGTGCCTTTGTGTCTGACTCCCTCTCCCTCTCTGTGTGTGTGACTGACTTTATTTAAGACAAGGGCCCTTTTGTTTTAAGCCGGAGAATGGCTCAGAGACCGAGGCTGGCCCTGTAATTGGCCTACTTAGGCCCTGTTTAGCATGAGAAAAGCCTTCCTTGGCCCGCCAGCGCCAAGCTAACTCTTGTTTTGAGCCACAGAGAGGATGGACGCGCTGATCAGAATTCAGATTAGCCTGAAAAACATCCAGACCCCCACCCTCCAAACACACTCCTCCACCCTCTGCTTTAAATACACTGCACACTAATTACTTAACGAGAAAGCTGGGAAAAAAAATCTACACTTTAACGGAGTAGTGGTGGAGTCTATTTAAAGGGGGGTGGTGGAGTTGGGGGGTTCTTTTTCACCTCTTTTCCTCCTCGCTAACTTTTTGTGCCACTTTAAAAAGAAAAAAAAAGTGACCCTCTCCTCCATCCTTCTCTCTGTCTTTTATTCTTGCGTTCTCTTCTCTCCGAATCAGCCCAGACGCCACTTGTTGCTGCCGAATCATTGAACTTAATTAGCGGGACAATGTGTGAGCGGTTTGCTAAGTTTGAGCCATAAACAGAGTCACAGTTAGCGGAGGGAAAAAGCAGCAGAGAGGAGAAGTTAGACTCTGAGCTGTGGAGCTGTGAGGTCGTCTCCACGCTGAGCAGCATGAGGTCGCTCTCATGGAGGTAAATACCATCACAGCCATGGTTTCATTGATCATTATCAGCTCGGTCTGAGGTGTCTGAGGTAGGCTTTGTTCCTGGATGTTAGGTTAAATCAGAGCTTATTTGTTCAGCGGTCTGTCTGATGTTGAACTTTGTGTCACGTATGTAGCCTGATGCATCTGAGAATATTTAACTGAGAGATTTTCAGAAAATTTAGAGAATGAAAATAAATGAAAACATCACCTGTGTGACTGTCTGTTGGATTACACTAGAACTTATTTGTCAGTGAAGTTATAATTTAGATTTTTTTTTTAATGTAGCATGCATTAATGAAAATGGTTTTTTTTTTCAGTTTTATTTAATTCAGTTTTCATGTTGTCTACAATATGACAGTATTTTTATTAAATTTGATTTGCATTACCATGAACAGTGGATGTTATCTGACGGGATTTCTTTAGTTTTGAATTAAACACTGCTTACAAGACGGAGACTGGTAGTCACAGTAATTCTCATATAATGTGAACCTGATATTGTTCTCAACCATATTGTGAACATTTACATTTCAGGTCAATAAGCCTGAACTGTGCTGATTATCAGCACCATCCTAGTTTCAAGCTTTCTTCAGCAATCCAGCTATTTTTAACATATGTTTTAAATAATCAGTGATCAATATTCTGATTGTCCTAATATTCTGACCATACTCCAGCTGTGTTCGGCATCCAGGCATGAAATCCAGATAACTTCTGGAACCCCTTGGCAACATTCCACGTACATATAACACAGCTTGACATTCCAGCGTATTTCAGCTGGACGTGACAGCAGGGCTGAGCGTTTCAACGATCACCAACGATCGTCCCCATTCCAGCTTTCCCCGTTTGAGTTTCCCCTGACTTTCTAACAATCCACCACAATATTTCAAGTGTTATCAACATTCCCGAGATCAATAATGTATTTAATCCTCCCCATTTCAATATTTCAGATACTTTTCACGTTCTGACCACATTCCAACGATGAACTGTAGAAAATTTGACTGATTTCTACATGTTTTTTTTTTGATAATGCCAAAAATTTCTGACATAGTTTTCCAGTAGGGATTATTGTAACAATCAAATAACTGAAATGTACTTTTATCAGCTTGCTGAACTTCAAAACAGTCACATCGTCTCGGCTCCTCTTCAGTGTGTTGGTGTTAATAGGCGATGTTATATACCGTGCTGAAAATGGTTGCTAGAGCACGAAGTGTAGATTAATTCGCAGCTGAATATAGTCCCCAGCAAGTGTACTATTTAGTCAGCTCGCTAAACACTAAACTCCACAGACATTACAGAGAACTTTATTTTCTGTGAAATTATATATTTGTGATGTAAAAGATTTATTTTATTTATGTTCACTTTTACAGACATTTTGTTTGTTTCCTTGTAAAGGATGGCGAGTTTGTCACAGCCCCCAGAGCCACAAGATCACATGATTCTGCCTGATCAGTGTTAGATTAATACTCTCTCTATCTTTTTTTGTCTTTGTCTGTTTTTGTGTCTCTCAACCAGCCAGTACTGGGTGGTGAGATGGGTTTGGGGAGTCCGGGCGCGGCGTCTCCCACCAAGCCAGCCGGGCAGTACTACCAGCACTACAGCTCCAACCCGCGGAGGAGAACACTGCAAATGGATACCATGGGTGAGACGCCGCTAACACATTATACACTCACCATACACTCGTAATGAGTGACACAATGACATTCACACACATTACACGGGAATGATTCTAGATTTAACCGTGAGCACCGCGAGCAGTTCTACAGGTTATAATGCTCATTTTTGTTGATCAAAATATTAGAAACACCTCTGATATAATAGCACAATACTATTCAACAGCACCACAGAGTACAGCCTCCAAAATGACCAACAATAGTGTAGCAATTATTTTCATTGTACAGTTGAAACAATCATTTTAATCTGTATGATGGTAGGATTTAGTGCAGGGCTGCTATAATAGACTGTGCTGGTTTTACTGGACACTGAGAGGCCTCAAGTGTGTTTGTAGTCAGTTTAACCACTGATTGTCTGATGATTGACTGCTGACAGAGCGTGAAACATCAGTCCTCTTACTGTGGTTGCCTGCGATATATTATAACTGGAGCAGCTATTGACCAGAACTTTGCTTTAGGTGTGCTGTTATATAGTTTTAATGAACACCTGTCAGCGTTTGTGAATGTGGTGTAATACGAAGTAAGTTCACTTCCTCTGATAATGTTTCCTTCAGACATGCTGCAGAAATCTTGTATCTTAACAAGTCACTTTGGTTCAAATTTGAGTATTTAATTTTAAAATTGTTCATAAATTGGAACAAAAAAAAACGGATGCAGTTTGGGAAGCTGTTTTAAACTCAGTGCCGTCATGTTTCATGTTCAGCTGAGACTGCATCCGCAGGTCTCATTGCATCCATTTAGTAAATGCTAAATGAGCCACACACAGTGCATGTGGTGTTAGCAGAAAGCATCGAGGTGTAGTCTGAGGGTTCTCAGGTTCTTTCACTCACATATGAAACAAGAATTTCTCCTCAAAGCTTTTTTTTTTAGAATTTTTAAATATCATGTGCCATTTTCTTGAACATTGATAATGAGTCGCCTTTTATTGTTGTGTTTCAAGACACACACTAACTTGATTATAAAATAACTTTTTCTGATTTTGATGAAAATTCAGTCTGAATTAGTAAATAAAATTACCCATTAAGATGATTTCTTTTTTTTTTTTAAATTTCAGTCTTTTTGCATTGTTATTGTCTAACTCTTCATGTTTTGCTGTATAGAAAAACCTTTCTAATACATCCTGTCTTTCAAATCATGTGCTTGCCATTGTTCTTTTAGGTTTTCAGGCCCAAATCTTTCATCTCCTCCGAGAGTGACCACTTTTCAATACTTCTTTATCTGCAGTCTCAATATTTTTAAATGGACACTGCATATCCCCCACTGCTGAAATAAAACAACATGTTAATATGAATTAGATTATTTTCTTGACTTCTGTATCCAAAACAGAAACTTTTTGCAGCGGCTGCGGTGAAATCCCAGTTCACAGCCACCGTGTGTTGTCTGAAACACGGCTGTTTAGAAGGCTGAACATTGTGAGTGCGTGTCCATGTGACCATCCTGTTTGTCCCTGTGTGTGTGTGTGTGTGTGTGTGTGGGTGTGTGGGTGTGTGTGTGGGTGTGTGTGTGTGTGTGTGTGTGTGGGTGTGTGTGTGTATTTTCAAAGGGACGTTTAAGAAAAGAAAATACAGGAGGAGCAGGACAATAGTGGCTGCCATGTAGCCTTGGTAGCGTTAGCCTTGAGAGGACACAAACACGCACACACACAAGAGGACTCGGGGCCAATTTCCAGAAAAAAATTCTCTTTCATTTTTCCATCAAAGTCTCACCTTCCCAGTTAATAGATCGCTTCCTCACTCCCCTTGAGAGAAACCCTGAAAAATAATATAAACATGTCAAAAGCCGCCCTCCTTCCTTTTATCAAACCAAAAAGAAAAAAAATCAGCCCTGTCCTTTTTTGAATTCTGTCTTTATTTTCTGTATCTTATTATGTGGCGCTTGCTTGCAGTGAAAGCTTTCTTTGTAAATATATTGACGGCGGTGGGAAAAGTGCCCTCGCTCTTTCCTCTTTGAGTAATCGATTAAATTCAAACAAACCAAACCAGATCGTCCTTTTAAAAGAGACATGAAAGCCCCTTGGCCTGTTAAACCCTCATTTATTATTTTGTTGCTTTTCTTTTCTCTTTCAGACATTCACACAAAAAAAGTGCGGAAGGTCCCTCCCGGCTTGCCGTCCTCAGTAAGTGATAATATGCCCTTTTTTTGTTAAATTTCCATGGTATTATCACTGCGTCAAGTGTGTGTGTGGCTGTAGAAACGGCTCCTGCATGTTTGGAATCACTGAGCTGTGTTTGTAGCTGAAAAAACATGAAGTTGTGGAAAAAGGCAAATTGCAAACGTTGCCTGATTTTGGTTTTTGGAGACGAAGCTGCTGCTGCTGCTGCTGCTGCTGCTGCTGCTGCTGCTGCTGCTGCTGCTGCTGCTGCTGTTGTAGCCGAGCTGGACACAAACAGCTGCTGGCTTTGTGTTGTTGCTTCCTGTTTTTATGGAATTGACTGGAAGAGTTTCACACCAAAATAAATAATAAGAATATTTTTAAAAAGAAATCATTCATTTGCTTTTAATGTAAAGAAATTTAGCAGCACAAATGGTACAGACATTGTTTTTTTCTAATGACTGACTGCTCAGACTTAACTAAATTGTAAAGAAAATATCTATATAAACACTTAATAACATTATGACTAAAGAGTCTTGGTTTCAAGTGCTTTGTTTTGCTTTTTGTTGATTAATTAACTAATAAATTTATCAGTGATTGGCTTGGATCTGTCTGTGGCATTCTGGCCTGGTCTCGGCTGTTGGAGGGTGTGTTCTGTTTTTTTGGCATGCTTGAAAGGAAAATAATCCTGAGACAACGTAAAGTTGTAGAAAAAGAAAAAGTGCAAACCTTGGTCGGTTTTGTGAATTTGTGGAGGTGACGCTGCTGTCGGAGACGAGCCGGACACACACAGCTGTCAGCTTTGTTTTGTCGGTTCCTGTTTTTAGGAATCAGCTGGAAGAGTTTCACTCCAGAATAAATAATCCAACATTTAAAAAGAAGAGAATATTCTTCTAAATTAAAAAAGAATGGGATGTAGTGAACGAAAAACAATATGTTAACTGCACATCCTCCTATTTAGCAGTTTAAGCAGTGAACAAACATTAATAAATGGTTTATAACACACTATGATGGCGTATGCAGAATATATATAATATTTATATTTTTACAGGTGTCCTTTACTGTTTTGTCAGTCAGCCTCCACTTATGGGTGCCTGCAGGAGGAAAAAGAAAAAATCATAAACAATGTGTCATAAACCATTTATTGCTAAATAGGGGAACTTGCAAAGTGTTACCAAAATTAGCTGAATCCACATTTAAAGGAATGAAAGTCTTACCAGCTGATGGGCTCAGCTGCTGGTTGGAGGACTTCAGGACTCCACTCAGATTCAGTTTATTCAGTTCAAAAAAACTGCAGAACTGCTGCAAGAGTGATGAGTCAACTGAGAGAAAATTAATCACCAATCTTTTTAGGGATTTACTGCACCAAACACCAAACATTAGCTGCTTGTCCCTAATTGTGAAACGTGCTGCTCTTCTCTGTTTTATAACATTGTAAACTGAATATCCGACAAAACGGAACAGTTGAAGACATCACCTTTGGGTTTTGAGAGCATTTTTTTTTTCTCAGCAGCAGAACGATTGCTGATGTTTCACACATGTTCATTTTTATTTTCTGGTGTTTGACTCGTCTGCTGCTCTGCCTGTAGGCTGACGTTTTCTGTTTCTTTAAGAATGAAATGGCCTTTGTTGACACATCACAATATGTTTCATGTGGAAATGGATTTTCTTTGAGTTTAGTACTTTTACCTCCAGTCTTACTGTGGTGTGGTGTTAATCTAGCTGAAACTAGTCGATTATTTGATGAATATTTTGTTAATCAATGAAAGGATTGCTAATCCAGTGAAAATGTGTAGCCCGGTTTCTTCAGCTTCTCATATGTGATGCTTTTCAGTGATTCTCTCTTTCATTTGACTGGCCGTTGAATCGGGTTGGTGACTGTTGATGACACAAAATAAACAAGTAGAGGACGTGGTTACGTTCTTATAATGAAACTGAGAATGAAGATGATGTGTAGTAGCAGATTTAGTGGTCATTGGATTTATTTCAGTTTTTGACTTTAAGCTGTTTTACATGTGAAGAGCTGGGGTTTTTTTTTGTTGTTGTTGTTTTTTTTTTCGGACTGACCTCATTAATGGCCAGTTAACGACGGTTGAATGTACGGTGTGTCAGCTGCATCTTTGGCTCGGCAGGAGTCCGCCTTTCTATGGCCTCGGCTCGCTTTGTCTCCGCTTCCTCCCCTCTTTCCTCGGCCTCTCTGTGTCTACAGCAGCCTCACCGGCCTGGGTTGCAGTGGGGGGGGGGGTAGGTGAGGAAACAAAAACTAAACAGAAAAGCAGCGAAGAAGAAGTGTGGTTTCTTTGACAGGTTGTTGTTGTTGTTTTTCATCATTTGTGTGTGTGTGAGAAGTGGAAGGATGAGGTTTCCTCTGGAGAACAGAGACGTGATGTCAGACAATAATATAATATTAATATAAAATCACCACTGGAACAAACACTCTACAGCTGGAAAGTAACTATGTCCTGAGTCCTGAACATTTCCAACATCCTGGTACTTCACTTGTACTTTTTGGTCCACTGCATTTATCCAGTGGCTGCAGAGACTTAAGACTGGAGGGAATAAAGACACCACACTCAGTAATTCACCTTTTAACCCCTTTGTTTGATATTGTCTCCTAGAAATGACATTTATGAACTCGGACATGGAAACACACTCTTTGGTAGGAAATATCAATGTCAATTGTTTTTGGTTTTTTTTTAACCCATAATGTGCCACGTTCATGTAACACAGAGGAGTTTGGGTTCACATTATGTGTCCATGGTTAGATTTTGGTGGAAGTTGGGAATAGATCATAATTTCTGATGAAATGTTCATGATGCTGTAACGGACAGGAAAATTAATGAAATATACCGTCAGTGAAATGTTTATGTGCATTATAATTTTGACAAAAAACCATAATCCAGATGGCATTACGTTTCTTTCCAAAGACATTAGCTGGTACAAATTAACAGCACTAACATGAATGTACTTTATCTCCAAACCCTTCTTGGATTTCTAAAGGCTCGGTCACGTCGAATAGAGGCACAGCTGCGATTCACCTGCACGTCTTTGTGAAATATGTGGCTCTAGAAGCTTGGTGACTGAGGGACATGCTAGCACTAGTCAGTCACAATAGCACTCAGAGCCTCTTTCTATTTCCTCTGTACTCTGCCATTGACTCCCTCCTTCAGACATTTGCTTTTCAGCATTTTACATTATTATCAATCAGTAAAGAGTGTAAAATGTCCTTGGAACTAACTGTGAGTAAACAGAACAGGGACAGTGCGTTCACACAGTTATTCAAAATACATACTTGTACCACTCACTCCTGTCTCGTAACTGTCTGCAGACCATGTCTCTGTTGTGGAACAGGGTATTCTCTGGCAGAGGAGGTCAAATAAAGGTGGATGGTGCAGCTCAACAGCGTCCTCAGTTTTAGACCAGTAAGAATCCATGTGATTCCCTTGAGTTAAATTGATTGAGCCACAAATTTTTGCTAAATGCTGGTGTGATCAGACCTTGATCTGCCTCTCTAAAGACGAACAATTTTTGTGAGGTTGATTATTTTTTAAATTTCCTGGTGAATTTCCAGCTTCGTGGTGCTTGGTGACATAAACTTATGCTACACTTTGCTGGTGCATGATACTCTATGTTTCAGAGAATATCTCTTGTGGTTTTGGTTTAATATTTGTAAGATGGCGTTGAGCGTAAATTAGCTCTGAATGGAAGGACAATGGAGTAGCCTAAGCCCACCAACAGGTGGGATGCAGGACGTGACCCCTGGTCTCTGGTGTCAAAGTCCTGAGTTTTGTGGACAGTCTGCTCTGACCTCCTCCCACTGACTCCAGTAGAACTTCACACTTCTGTCTGAATAACCAGTACTGTTGTAAAAAGTCTTGTGTGGACAGTAATGTGATCCATGTTTTGGATGTGTCTGTCCCTGCGTTGCCTTCATGTCTGTGGGGCTCTGAGCCATGTCCTCCCTCTGCTGTAACCCTCTCTGTTTCCACCTCTGTGATGTGAGTAATCCTCCCTGCTTCCTCCCGTTCACATCAAGAAAAAAGGAACGAGGAGAGGACCTGCTGCCTGTGAAATGGAGAAGTGGTTCGACTGTAGAAAAATAAATTCAGAGGCAGTTTGGCACCAGTATCTGTTGTGACAGAGAGCAGAAACTGAACCGAGAGCTTTGTGGGTTTAAATTTGTTCCATTTTTAGTTTAGATGTCTTTGAATAGCAGCAGCCCAGGTTCTGTCGTGTCATGAGTCAGTTTCAGCATCGAGGCCTTGTTTGGAGCTCTGGCTTTTATTCTGAAAAAGCATCAGATTGCTGACAGGTGTTCATTTTCATAATCGCTTTTGTTTTGGTTTTAGTTTTATTTCAGGGTTTTTAGTCAGGGAAGAAGAGTTCCAAACTTCCCTGAGGAAGCTTCCTGAGGACCAAAACACTGCAACACTTTAGCAACACACTTTCAGAATCAGAAACCAGGACAGACAATAAAAACAGTAATATTATCTGTTCTTCATGTTTTCTTCTGTGTCCAGTCATTGTTGTTTGTACATTCAGGGTTATAGTGCAAGCAAACAGGAACTGCTCGTAGCTAATTCAGTGGAAAAAAACACAGATTTTATTCATCCCAAATGTAAATACAAAAAATAAACATTTAGCTACTTAATAATTTTTTACATTATTCTGGCTCTGAATGTCCTCTTAACATGGATCAACACAGACACTCTCCTCTGTCTATTCATGCATCTCTGGCGTGTGTAGACAAGAGACAGAAAGTGTAAACATAAATAAGATTCATAAAACCAGTCCTCATCCATGTCTGGTACCACTGACACATTTTATTTTGTGTAGTCTAACTTACCGTGAAAACAACAATAATACACAGACATGTTAATCATGTTTAAAGTAGTTTAAAGTTAATCATGTTTAAAGTAATAATATAGTGTAATTTGAAGAATGGCTGTGATGTTTGTTAATAGTTGTATTTGACATCCACAGAAACAAACTGCATGAATCCAATAACCATTATTGATTATTTGTCTCAGGCTGATAATCAGAACCTTATAGTGACTCACATATGAAATTCACTGTTGTACCTCGCTGTGGGGAATGAACATGAAACCCTGTCAGCTGTTTTTTTTTTTTTTTTAACCTCAGATTAGTCCCAAAGAGATTTTTCTGTAAGTTTTCCATTTGTCTTTTAAAGCTCAGCATTCAGCTGTCTGTTTGGACAGTCCCTCTCCTCTCTGATTTTTTTTTTTTTTTTCCGAATGGTCCGGCCTCCAAACCTGCTGCCAACATCAATGACGATGAGGCTGAAACGTGTTTTCATCGCTGCCTCCAGCAGCCGACAGGGCTGTTAGTCGTCATTGTTTTTGTCTCTTTAATGCATAGCCTTAACCTTTTTAACCCTCTGACATAAGTATTCCTTTTGTTTTGCCTTTATGGAGGTTTATATTTTTTAGAAACAGATTTTTTTTTCTGGTGTCCACAGAAATCATTTTGTTTGTGTTCATTCTGCAGGAAGCACTTGTGTAAGTTAAACATCAGTCAAGCTTCTTAAAATCCTTTTGTTAATAAGGAACGTTTCAAATGGAGTTCTGGATTGATGGCGATATTAAGTTGGTTTACTGAGTGATTAGATCATAATCTGAATGTTTACCATCTAAAGCTTTTATTGGAAATCTGATCTTGATCTAACTGGACACTGCTGTTGATTCAGTATTTCTGAGAAATGTAATCTGTTCTGAACAAATGAATTCGAGAGGTTATCCATTGTTACTCATCAATTTTGTATGTGAAAATGTAAAACACCTTCACTTTCTGATTTATGCATGCAACATATTTACACTTTGTTCAGTAATACCACTGTAACGATTAACAGTATTATTGTAAATATAGCCTAACAGCTAAACAGTAATCTAAAATCAGTTTTGTAATTTAACAAACATCAGACTGATGCAGCTAACCCTTTATGTTTACATTGAATTTATATTTATTTATATTAATTATGAATAAATAAATTTGAATGAGTGAACGCTACTGGTTAGAACATAAATACCTATAAAGTTACGTGTACATCCAGGACAGATCTTGATTTTGACTAAACTCTTTAATCACTTTTCTAATTTGTAAATATTCAGTTAATGGTTCTTTCAGTCATCTGTTTCAGAGAGTGTGTTTCCATGTAGAATGATTATTTAGTATTAGTGATATTATTATTAGTAGTAGTAGTAATCTTTAGTATTTGGGCTGTGAGTATATGTGCGACATTATAACAATGCTGTTTGCATGTTTGTTTGTTTTTTATTCAAAATGTGGAAAGGTCAGAGGTCATTAAGACATTAACACACATAGTGATTATCTCATTTGAGTGAATGTGTTGTTGTGACATTACATGAACATTTCATTGGATTTGGGCTGTGAAACTGACAGATATTCTCTACGCAAAAAAAACAGCTACAATAACACAACAAGACCTGCAATGTGTATCCACCATACTGGGCCAGTTTATATAGAGATGTGGATTTTTTTATCCCTTCAGAGGAAACAAGTGCTGAACACACAAAAAAAAACAAAAAAACAGCAGAGCTGCAGAAAGGTTCAGATATATTAAGTTGTTTTCTCATGCTGTTGTTTGAATGATGACGGTGGACAGCACAGATTTACCGATTATCATACATACTCTGAGCGCTGACAGAGCTTTTCGTGTTTTTACACAGAATGTAAGTGCAGGCATGAAGCAGCAGACAGACACACACACACACACCACACACACACACACACACACACACACACACACACACACACACACACACACACACACACTATCTCTCTCTCTCTCTGCCCAGCCTGCACCTGCTCTGAGTACAAACACAGCTTCACATAGGAATGCCTGTAATGTAAGTGTTTGTGTGTGTGTGCGTGCGTGTGTGTGTGTGTGTGTGTGTGTGTGTGTGAGCATGTGTCAGTGTGTGTACGCAGTTCTATGGCAACACACAGAGGCCAAAAACAAAAGTTCTCTTTGTGAGAAAACTAGCTTTGCCTAAACACCGTGCAGCACACACTTAACACACATTTATAATTCCAGACATGTGAGGTTCAGCAGTAAGAGATAACCTAATTAAACGAACGTCTTCTAAACTTTTTTTTGGAAGGATATTTCCTCTTTGTGCTTCCATGGACACTGCTGTCTTTCTGCACCACAGTGAAGGGATTCATCCTTGCAGTTGGCTTTAGGACAGACAATAAACCTACACTCGACTACCAGGATGAAGATGCCCACTTGATTCAGCTGTGAGAGGCTGCTGAAGGCGTCGGATAAATTTGAGAGTGCAGGAATTTATCCCCCATTCCTCACAGTGTAATCTCACTACTACGGAATCTCAACGGTCTGTATGGACTAGAAGAGTGATCAGCAATCCAGCAATCCATAAGTCTTTCAACACAAATGGACCATGAGTATTGTATTGATATAGAAATAATCCAAACCTGTCCTTTAACCCTCAAACAGCTCTTTGTACGAGTGAGGACCAAACCAAATGTCCTCGTCATGAAGCTCAAATTGCTCGACAGTTTTGAAATCCTTTTATAATCATGAAGGGATGTAGCTGTAGTGTCTCTCTCCTACCTCGTTGCATTTGTGCGGCCGTACATTCTGTGCTTTGTGTAATCGATTTAGTGAACCGTAATTAATTTGTGGCCACTAGGGGCAGAAGCAGCAACCTTAAAACGTTTGACTTGCTACGTCTTCCCGCTCTCTGTCTGCCAGAGTCTGTCGGTGTCATTTTACTGGCTTTCAATCGATGTTTTATTGATGTTTTTGTTGTTCTAGGTTTTTATCTCAAGGAACATGAACAGGCTGATTCCTCTGCTTACGTATTTTCATCATCATTTACACATTTTGTGATCGGTTTAGAGTTTAAGTGTCATTTTATTGTGTTTCAACCTGTTTTCCTTGTTGTTGTGTTGCTGCCCTCCCATATGCTCCAGCTTTTGAACAAACTTCATTTAAGGCAAAAAGTCTTGTCTGTTTGCTTTCATCTCTGTTTCACATCCACTGCGGGCGATGGGGCTTTTTTTTTTTTTTTTTTAATTAATTCATTTCTCTTTTTTTCCCTCCTTCTTGTCTCCCTGCGCTGCAAGTTTGTTATTGTTATTTGTCAAATTTAGTTTGCTGAGTTGATGACTTACTTTGAGAAACAATTAAACGTCACTTGAGAGGAGAGCGTGGGACGTCTTTGTAATCAAAAGGAAATTAGGCATCAGTTGCTAACATTAGCAGGTTGCAGAGTGCCGTCTTGCTGTTGTTTTTCTTTGTTGGTGCTGCGAGCTACTTCTTCTTTTTTTTTTTTAGATATCATTGTTTTAGTTAATTTGTTGTTCGAGCTGATAGAGTCTCATCCTCAGAGCTTTGCTGATGCTGACTGAATAAACAAAACACTCACATATATATTAGGATTATTATCCCCAAAAATGGCCTTAATGAAACCATGAAAATGAAGCAATTAATGACCATGTGAAATGAAATGATATATATGTGTGCTGCAGCATGAGTGTGTTTGACGTTCATTCGCTCAGTTTGATGCAGTCTCTCTCGCTCTCTCTCTCTCTCTCGCTCTCTTCATGGTGATACTGGGAGCCATTAAACTGGTTTGTGAATGTGATCGATTATAGTCAGGGACAGTTTACATGTGAAGGGGATTAAATATGAAACTATTCCATGACACAGTTTAGACACAGTTGAAGAAAAAGTTTTATTTCATATTTTAACAGAGTGAAATCTGCATATTGTTAAACTGGATTAAATGAAGGTGATTTTTTAAAATGTTGCTGGTGGATCTTTAAAATGTTGTAATATTGTCTGGATCATCCTGTGTCAGACAGATGTGACTGAATTTCACCTGTTTCAGTCCAAAACAACAGAATAAATTCTACTTTATAACCAATTTCTTCCAATCTCAAATTTCAAATGTTTATATTACACTCCATGCCCATTATTATAAGTGATGTATTTTGCAAAAATATTATTTTTACTATTATTTACTTCTCCAAGTCCAAACTAAATGACTTGAAATAAAATACATGATGCCTTTATTGGGAATAATTGA
This sequence comes from Toxotes lorentzi, assembly GCA_037833715.1. NCBI lineage: Eukaryota > Metazoa > Chordata > Actinopteri > Toxotidae > Toxotes > Toxotes lorentzi. Next base: position 2,565,267 of record JBBMJY010000008.1, read on the forward strand.
GAGCATCAAAGCCAAATATGTGAAGCTCTCTTTTTCTTAAATCCTGCATTTTATTCAATGAAAGAAAAGTAAAAAAAAATATGTTCATCACAGAGTGTTTGCAGAGGATATGCTGTGTGAAATTTCACCATTTTATCACAGACCTATGTGTGATTTGTCATTTTCAAAATGGTACGAATGAGTTTGGGGAAAATCTGACAGGACATCCATGTATGTTAACTGTCCGTTTCATTTAGTCAAAGAAACTCTGAAGTTCCCTGTAAATGTCTTTAACAGAAGAGCAATGTTTTATTATAAGTAACAAATTAGTTTGAGTTACTTCATTTACAAAAAAACATAAAATTTACAGGATCTAAGCTGTAAAAGTGCTTGAAAAATTCTACATCCACTGCAGATTTTTTTTCCCTTCCAATTCAACATCATTTTAAAATAATTTATCATCATCTCTAAAACACAGAGAGAGCATTGTGCTGTATTAGGAGCTTGTTATATCAAAGACCAAAACTACAGTGATGAAAGATTAGATTTTCAAAATGCCAAAAGAAATCACATTTTTACCTGCAGCTCATCATTTAGTATTTTAATTTTAATGTAGAGGATCCAGAGTGTGAAGAGTCTCATCTTCAGCTCCCTACACCAGCACCAGACCTTGATTTCCTTTAATATTAATTATTTAAATCCTTGGATGTCTTTTAAAAACTTTTTTTAAGGTCTCACATCTCAAAACAGAACCCTCTAATGTAAAATATTTTCAAACCCTGAGCCGATTAAATCCTCTCAGCGATCTGACCGGGGCGATCTGCTTCCATCTCTGGCTATTTCCTGCTTTCTTCTCTCTCCCTCTCTCTCTCACTCTCTGTGTCTCTCTCTCTCCTCGGCTCAGATGTGGTTTTGTTTAAAGTCGACAGCGTTAATTAAATTAAGCCAGGTCTTGCAGAAGGCACAGTAGGAGAGCCGACAGTCCCCGGTAGGCCGCGGGTGGAGGAGGGATGGGGGGGGTGGGGGGGGGGGGGGGGGGTGATGGTGGGGGGTCCAGGGAAGCAGTTTGGTGAGCCATACTGCCCCCTTCAGGCGGCCCCAGGTACCACAGAGGAACCGCAGACCCCACCAGTCCACCACTGTATGTTCTGTTGTCTGTTGTGAAAGCAAAGAGACCATATAATGTTGGAATTTGATGATGGGTTCTGCTGAGTTCTCTTTAAATGCATATAAACAGGTTTGGGTTTGCAAAGAAAATATCCAGAGATCCATGAAACATCAAAACAAAAAAAAGAACTTCTTCAGGCAAAGCTCGTTTTAAAGTTGCAGTCTTTGTTTTGTGATTTTAGATATGTGCATTACACCATATGGGCATTACACCATATGGGCAAAAGTACATGCACACTCCAAATTTTCAGCCTTATGTAAAAGCTGGATGTGTCATTTAAAACATGGGATTTAATCTGCTGCCATAACAGCCTTGACTTTCCTGGTTTCAGGCAAATGTGTCGATTTTGATTTTGGCTGCAAGTATTTGCTCCCATTAAGCTTCAGTTCAGCCTGGCTCCCAGTCTGCGTTCCAGTCGAGGTCAGGGCTTTGTGCAATCCAGTCAAGTTCACTTTGCCAAATGGGAAAACCATTTCTTTATGGACCTGGCTTTGTGTGCAGGGGCATTGTCATGTTGACACAGTAAAGGGTCTTCCTAAAACTGTTGCCACAAAATTGAAAACATGCTATTTTGCCTACCTCAGGGCGACCTGACCGCTGAGTTAAAAGGTATGGGGCATGGGTGTAAATCTGAACAAATGCCCTGAGTCCCCAGTTCAACTCCCAGTTGGCTGGACCATTTGCTGCATGTCATTCCTCTACTCTCTCTCCCCACACTTCCTGTCTGCCTTCACTGTCCCTGTCAAAAATAAAGACATAAAATGCCCAAAACAAACATAAATCAGTTTTTTGTTTTTTTCACTTTTATGTGCTCATGACACTTAATGTATTTTTTAAAAAGTCTGTGTGCATAACTGAATGTGTGTTGTGTGTGCATATAAGCCATTTACTTGGCTCTCTGCCCCAAAATGTCCCACACTGCTGCACCACGGCCGCCATTTTGTGTCAGATGGGAAACTGCTAATTGAATTACAGGGCATCCGTTTGTGCTGTATAGCTGTGTACTGTTTGTGTACATGCATGTGTGTGCACGTGCTGTTTGTGTGGAGCCTCTTTTCCCCAAAGAGAACTTTTGATTAACACAAAACTAGACCTTTTAAATAATGTACACTGTATATCCATATAGCTTACATAGGCCTACAGTATACAGACACATACATGCTGACAAGCACACACTGGTTAACAACATGTTACTTTCTTTATTCAAATGTAAAGAAACCTCAGCAGAGAAAGTTTAATTCATCTAAGTATTATACTTCAGCTAACTTTCTCTCTATATTTACATATAAACATAGTCAAAAACAGTGTATTGTCTGTAAGATATGGTATGGTGATCTGGATTTTAGCAGAGCAGAGCAGCAGTTTGGAAATGGCCTGAAGCGACCGCTGGTTCACATGTATCTCCATGGGCCACGTTTCAGTCACTATTTCATACTTGTTCCTTTGTCTGACAACAGAAACAGAAAAATCTGTAAATGAAAACAGCTGAATTGGGAATTCGGCTGTTTTAAATTACTGTATATGTGAACACAGAGAGAAGAAGATAAGCAAAGAGATAAAGTTCAGAAACCGAGTGACAACAGAAACCGGCTCGGCAAAAAGAACTTGAGAAGTGATGACAACCTGCAAAGCCACCATCATTAGAAGTTAAATCTACTTAAATTAATTAGAATATTTGGAGTGATGCACCTTTTCAATGTGGTTTCACTTGTTAATATGTGTAATAGTACGTCTTCGTCAACAAATATGTAGCTACTCTAGCTATAATTTTCACTAACCTGGTGTGAGTGCAACGTTAGCAGTGTTGGTACATTAGATTTGCCTTGATTGCTTCTCATGGATTGTTGATATCTTAGCCCACTGCTCTTATGCTAGGTGTCCCTCTGTTAGCTTATTGTGGTGCACCATAGGCTTACTGCTTCCCCTGTTAGCTTATAGAGCTAGTGAGGAAAGATTTTAATCATTTATACTCCAGCAGCAGCCCCCACACTCTGCTCTAACAAACCGGTCGAGAGAGTTGCCAAGTTGGCCAGTGAGTTGTTGATGCCCACCATCTGACCTTTACTTCAATAAAGGATTTGAGTTTTCCTTTAGCAACTGCATCAGTGTTTCAAAGGTTCCTTGTCAATGAAATGACCTCAGCCCGAAGATGTCTGCTGCCTTTCTGTCCTTGTGAGGACATTTGGTTTCTACAAAGACCTCTCTCTCTTTCACACACGAACACACACACACACGCGTGCACACGAATGCCTGCTGCAGATGTGAATGTTCCCTTGTGCATTCCTGAACCCAAATATTTGGCTGCAGTAACAGGCAGCAGAGAGCGACACTCTGATTTGCTCCGAGGCTACGATGAATATCACATGTTGTCTCTCACACACACACTGACACACTCACGCACACATGCACACTCATCAGCCAGTGCTTGTGGTGACAAAACTGCTTTAAGTTGTTGATAATGTGTTAAATATTTCTCAGTTGTCCTTCTCGGCTGCAGCAAAATGTCAGTCTCAGTCCTGCTTTCATTTGCCCTCTTTTTAGGGAGTTAAATTATCTTAAATAGATTTTTTTTCCCACTTATAACATGACCATAATGAAATGTGATGTGTTCAAAGATACATCCAACATGTCAGAAGAGATGACTTGATTTTAAGGACAGGGTTGGTTTTGGAAAGGCTGAATCTCTCAGCAGTACCCACAGGTTATCTGACTTTTTGACTATAAATACATACTTATATATTTAAGTTTGTTTGTTTTTGTTTTTGTTTTGTTGTGTTGTGTTGTGTTTTTTGCTTTAAACCAAACGAGAAATTAAACAGAAATCACTATGGGAACTTGCTGGAGAAGAGAGAAAGGAAGACAAACAAGTAACAGAGGATAAGAGACAAGAGAGGAATAATTATGACAACAAAAGCTAATTTTTAAAAAGGGTTAAATAAAAGATGGACATCAAGCAAAGAGCAAAATAAAGCTAAAGACAGGAGGCAGAAAGAAAGAGAGGTGTAAACAGAGAAAAAGCTCAGTTTAATTAACAGCTGGGTTTTTTTTTTTAACTTTGTTCTAATGAGAGCACTGGCTTCAACAAAGAGTCTTAGCGATGTGAATATTAGCCTCATAACACACACATAAAACACACAAACCCTGTCGTGTGACTGTAATGTGTGCTGGTGGTGCGGATTACCTTCATCTTTAATCATTGTTTTCATTCTGAGCACGCTCTGTGTAAAGTATACCTGAACACAAAGCGCTGAGCGGGCCTTTCTTTCAGCAGCACGTTGCACTCTGCGCTGGATGAACTGCTCAGCAGGAAGACAGAAGGTTTCACACCAAGTCAGGCGCGAGAAACTGATCTCAGGTTTTTCTGTTTATCTGGTAAACACACTCCAATTCTTCAAAAGGAGGCAGCTGGGCTGATTTTAAGTTTTTCTAAGCTGAACATGTGAAAATTAGCCAAGAAGGGTCCAAATGTCCAGTGTTTTGTCTCCCCCATTTTTTATCCCTGCCAGTGTTGAGGGTGGAGCATGTAAGCCAATTCTACCACTAGACCTGTGCCACCAATACTGAGACCTTTTCAGGCTAGAAGTGCACATTTAGATTTCAAATATGTGGCCATATTATCAAAATAAATAATCTACTTGAAATATTGCTCCACCTCATCACATGGTCAGTGTGGTTGAAAGCTTGAGTTCTGAGTTGAGATTATTTCATCACACAAGAGGTGTACAGGCATGTTGAGCTGCATTCGAACTCAGGAACAGACCTTGACCTGCTCTGTATTTCAAGATTATGTGAAAGTGAAACAATTAACAATGTTTGATATTTATTGAACCAGTGTTGTGAAGGTAATTTTCCTTTTGAAGGTAGTGTTCAGACAATGGACGGTGATTCAAACAGCTAATTAGCTAATGCATAGCTTAGCATGAGTGAGAAGTCACCGTGATAGACCCCAGCATATCTGGTCACTTTAATCTAACGCATCCCATGAGTATTATACAGAGTAAATTGATTGCAACACTGTGTAGTGTCAAGTTGGACTCATCAGGTTTATGGGTCAAATGACTTGGACGTGGAACTCCAAGAACTCTGTTTTCAAGGCAGAAACTGATAATGAACATGCATAACCTTCAAAGTAACTTCTCAAAATCCTCTGAAAGCAGAATTGTTTTTATAGTGTCCTTAAGCTCGTATGAGAAAGTTTGCATACATTCAACAAGTTAGGCCCCCTCCTCCACCTCCAACCCTTCCTTTATTCTAACTACAGGAAGTTGAAGTAGGACCTTTTTTTTTTGTTTTGTTTTTTTTTCTCTGTTAACCCCCCACCGTACCGCTTCCCTCCAATTTGTTGAATTTCTCAAAATGTTCCGTTTGTTAGGCTGAAAAGAAAATCACAGAAAAATCACCATAAGGGCTGCTTTGCATTTTTAATTAAGAAACTAACATATGAATATATTTGCATATTATTGAGTTGCAGATTAAATCATGCATACATAATTAGCGTGCAGCAGCGCTCGTTCGCTCGTTCCCACACACACACACACACACACACCTTCTTCAGACTCTCACATCACACACACACGTACACACCCTCTCCAAACAATTTTGGTACTCTTTCTCCCCCTCTCCTTCTCCCTCTCTCTCTCTGTCTCTCTATCAGTTTTTATTTTGAAGGAAAATTAGTGTCTGATTTTCTACGTCAGAATTGAGGCCATGTCAGGTTTTTTATCCTGATTGCACCAGGGAGAGAAGAACTCGCCTCCTTTCTTTTCTCACTTTCTGTTTCAGCCTTATCTATCTATCTATCTATCTATCTATCTATCTATCTATCTATCTATCTATCTATCTATCTATCTATCTATCTA
>JBBMJY010000008.1:2588209-2600092 GCA_037833715.1 Toxotes lorentzi
TGTGTGTGTGTGTGTGTGTGTGTGTGTGTGTGTGTGTGTGTGTGTGTGTGTGTGTGTGTGTGTGTGTGTGTCTGTCAAGAGGTTTCGTGACTGCTCCTTTGAGTGTTCACATTCCAGCACATCTGCTTTGGATGAAGCGTGGTAAACTCGTGTGTGTGTGTGTGTGTGTGTGTGTGTGTGTGTGTGTGTGTGTGTGTGTGTGTGAAAGAGAGAGAGAGAAACAAGGCATGAACATTTTTTAGAACATTTTTTTTATTGAGCAAAATGCTGATTTGTTTCTTGTTTAGTTTTCTGAGGAAGTGTATTTATGGAGTCGTATTAATGAATGGATCTGTCGAGTGTGATCGTCAACCTGCAAATCAGAGACAGAATCATGAGTGTAGCTGATGTTTGTAGCTTTGAAGAACTGGTTGTTGATTTTTCAGCAAGCAGTCGGTCTTCCTTTGCTCCCCCTCAGGATGGTTACCACATGTACAAAGGAAATTTCGCTGCCTTTGACCTGGAAGTGAAGCGTGGTCCTGTTAGACTTTGCAGTCATCGTTTTGTCTATAAGATAGAAAATGATAAAATAGTGAAACAACAACTTTTCAAAACAAAACTAAATGCATTGTTACTGCCTTTCAAAATGAGCCATTGGAGCAGGTTTTGATCTGCTATGGTTAAGGTTTGGTCGGGTTAAGGCACCAAAAACTACTGGGTTAAAGCTGTGGACAGATTGTGGTCATGATTAAAGAAACTATCTCTGTCTGATGAAACGTGAACAGCGGTTTGTTGACCCGTGCATTCACCCAGACATCGTCCACCTCCAGAGCTCTTTACCATGGAATATATTATAATAACTCTGATGATCCCTCAGCTTTTCATCTAGCACCATCATTACGTAAAGATATTAAAATCTAATCTACATTATATGTTTCTGCAAGAAACATCAAAGGTGGTGAGGAAGAGGAGGAGAAAGCACAGAAAGAGCTGCTCTTCTTCCTGCTCCTTCTCCTCTCTCTCATATCCGTCCCTCTTTTCTTATGTCAGAGCAGAGGAGCTAATGGACAAGGGGAGACGGAGAGCTTGAACAGATGCTCCCCACATTTGGAGACAATAACTGGGAGAAGAGGCATCAAACACTAAACAATGACAAAGCGTCTCGCTCTTCTGCTTTTCTTCCTCTCCTTACTGTCCGTCCATTTTCTCTCTTTTGTTTCCTGTTCCTTTCTTTTCATCTCCGTCCAACTTTTACCATTTAATTTTGTTTTATTTATTGTTTTTCCAGTCCCTTTCTAGCACATCCCCTTCAGGGCCCAGCAGCATTTCCATCACTGTCAACAAGTTATCACTGAAACGCTGCAGAGAAAATAAAGTTTGATTCTTTTCCCTCTTTTTCTCATTCACTGTTTAACATTAATTCTCCACGGTCATGATACAGCATTTTTTTTCTTTTGCTCTCTCTTTTTTCTCAGTTATTGTTTCTTATTAAATTTTTTCCCATTTAAAGTTCAGCTACTGTTTCTTTTGTCTTTCTACCTGTGGTTCAGGTCAGTGAGTTGCACAGCTCCTTTTTTCTGAATAAATATTGAGTGTGTGTGTGTGTGTGTGTGTGTGTGTGTGTGTGTGTGTGTGTGTGTGTGTGTGTGTGTGTGTGTGTATTAGCTCCATGAGGAATCAGTTTTCAGTGGAATGCGTCTTTATTTTCTCGTGTTGTTGCCAGGAGCGACGCGGAGCGAAGCTTTGATGAAATCTGTGATGTTTCGTGCTCTGTGAAGATTCTCCCAGTCCGTCAAATGTCACGCCACAGTCGGGAGGTTACACAACCGCTTCTACTGAGTTCTATCTGGGTTTCTACTGTGCTGCAGATGATCAGTTTACACAAATGGCTCCACTGGTTTCTGTTAGCGTTATCTGTAACTGTTCTGTCTTAGACATAACAGGTTCAGTTGGTTTGTATTATGGTTCTGTGCAGGGAGTTGGTTCTAGTGGTTTCAATAGCTTCTGTTGTGATACAATAACTGGCTGTGCTGGTTTCTATTGTGTTTCTATAATTTCCCACAGACTTGGTTTGACTGGTTTCTGTGTGCTATTGAAGAGAAGTGGTTCCACTTATTTCCACTGCCTTTCTATTGTCTTGCATTGCATTTTATCATTGCACATTTTATCATTGAGCGGTAGCTGTTGTTTTTTTTTTTTTTTTTTTTTTTCCTCAGTAGTACAGATACAGGTCCAGAAGACTTGGTTCTCTGGTTTATATGAGGATTCAGATTCAACAGTAAAACACTAATAAAACATACTGGGGTACAGATTAGAATTGTACACATCTGGTTCCACTGGTTCGTACGATGTTTCTGTCACAGTGCTCAGAATGAGCTTGACTGGGGTTTTGCAGTAGTTGTTCCACTGTCTATGCTACATGAAGAGCCGGCTCAGCTGGTTTCCATGTGGCTCCTATGCTATAAAGAACTGGTTCTGATGGTTTCCACTTTCCTCTAATGTGGCACAGGAATTTTATTCAACTGGTCATTCAACTGATTTCTGTTTCCACTGTGGTCCAGATCCTAATTTTACACAATTGGTCATTCTGGTTTCTGTTATGACTCTATTGTGGTACAGAAATAATTCCCCACACCTGGTTTGACTGGGTATGTTAGTGCACTAGAAATCCTCGTATTTTCTACAACTTACTACATTCACACACAAGTATTTGACGTAAGAGATTAAACAACCGAGACATGTTGTGTAAAATAACTCCATATGAAGGTTATTGATTGGATATAAACTGGATTTTATTGTGGTTCACATTATTCTCTGGTTTGTGGTTCGCCAGTCATCAGTGAAAGTCATCAGTGAAATGACAACACAGTCGAGGGTTTCTCTGATTAGCTCAAGGTCTGCTTGCTAACTGTGGGAATACTGATACTTCAGTGTGTGTGTGTGTGTGCGTGTGTGTGTGTGTGTGTGTGTGTTACAGACTGCAGGAAGTGAAGCTGTTATTGTGTCTCTCTACATTCTTCAGACTTGAACACACTCTGCACCTGTTTCTGTCTGTCTGAAACACACACACGCACGCAAACACACACCCTCACTTAAATACACATACACTCACATGGATACATATACACACACAAATCACAGCCTTTCGTCACCAGTCTAACAACATTCAATGGGAAAATATGCCTGCACGACATGGGACATAAATCTAAATATTTTCAACAGGAACAACACAAGTATGTGTGTTTTTCTGTGCCTGTGTGTGTATTTGTGTATGTTTCGGTGTGTGTGTGTGTGTGTGTGTGTGTGTCAGTGCATTTTCTTGTACAGGCTTTGGGTCAATAAATGTGGTTTTATGATCAGAGCACAAACTCAGTTCTCAGAGGGGAAGAGGAGGAGGAGGAGGAAGTTTGAGGGGATTTTAGTTTAGCTCTAATGACATCTACAGACACTGTGTGTGTGTGTGTGTGTGTGTGTGTGTGTGTGTGTGTGTGTGTGTGTGTGTGCGGGGGGGAGTATCTGGATCCTTAAACTCAAGCAAGGTGCATTGTGGGAAGGTACTAACCTCTCCCAGTTGATTTAGATTCTTTTAGCATCTTATATCTGTGCATAAATGTTTACGTATTTGCATGTTGTGTGTGTGTATGTGTGTGAGTGCGGGGGTGGGTGTTTCCTGACCTCAGCTTTTCATTTCCACATTTCCCAGTGTTCTCTGCTCCTCAGACATCCTGATTGTTGCGGTGTTTATCGCCGCGTGGGCGTCTTTCCATGAACGCTCGTTTTCAGGAAGTAAACAGAGTCAACACCAGGCTACACTCTGGAACGCAACTTTTCTTCTTCACTTTTCCATAACAGCTGAACAGTTACTGCATGCCACAAAACTCTCTGAACACATGGAGGGATTGAATTTTACAACATCCTCACTTGGGAGGGGACCAAAGGGACCATACCCGTGTGTTTTCAGGTTTTAGCTCCTTAGCCACATGTCAACCGACGCTTTTCATTTTGGTGAAAACGATTAAATACAAGTTTTCAGTTAAATCGAGTTTTCATTCCTGGCTATTGGTTGAAACGTCTTGAGTTCTGTAATCCATCACAGTGAACATTAAGTCTGCTTTAATTTATGTCACTTGCATTATTGTTGCATGGTAATGCAGTTAAAGTGTAATTAAATCTTAAAAGCCCTTATTTCATGACCCTCTAAACTGTAGAAAAATTAACATTAAATGAAAGTCTATGATGGGACACAAACTCCAGTCTCCAGTATTACTTACTTTCCATACAGGGCATTGGCACTGTGTTGCCACAGGATGGAAATCATTAGGTGCAGATTAATCCAATATGAATGTAATCTTTAGGATGTGGTGCTGATTGCAAATGGGCTAAACCATGCAAAACCCCCACTGTGGTCATTTCAGGTAAAAACCTACTCCTAGAAAAGGTTTGGATAATGTTGGTGGTCATACTGATGGATGAATACATAATAATAAATCAATAACATTCTTTGACAGTGGCACTGTCCTTTAAAGAGTAACTGTACCCAGGCTAAAACTCTTGTTTGTGCTTTTATATTATAGTTGATACACGATCTGTTCACAGCCTGTGCAGCACAACATTACAGCTGGGTGTGTTCACAAGTAAAACAAATCACACCTGACCACCTGTAGCCAGGATGATGAATGTAATCATATATATTTCACACCACAAACCGCTGCCACAAACTGTGGAGTCTCTCAGATTCCTTCTTAGATTCTCTGTATGGCCACGTTGCGTCCCAGATATCTCTTACTATTAAAAGTACAGAACAATAACAAAACTGGAAATCAGTGCCAGTTTTTCCTTTCAGAAGTAAAAACTGAAAGCCTCAGAAAACCAGCAAGCTTTTCGTGATCTGAAGGAAAAACTCAGGAGGTTTCTGTTTGACAGAAAGAGTTTTAGGCTGTTTTCTGTTTTTAATAATTTCTCTTAGGGAGTGTGGGAAGTGAGATGATGTTTTTAATAATGCCCCCAAGTCTTTTTCTTTTATTTCTTCTGTCTGTGCTTTATCAGGAGATTTCTGTACCACATCTGTGATCCATTCATATGCAAAAACTCTAAAGTTAACAAAGCAACCCATGTCTTTTTTAGGGGATCGAGGTAGATTAGGTGTAGCTGTGGAGTAGGTTATTATTTTTATTTTTTTCATTTTAATGTGAATCAGTGGGGGAGATGGGGAGAGAGAAGAGCGCTTTCAACAGCTGTTCCAGGGTTTGCGTCATGCGGCGCGAGCTAGCGTCATGGCTGAGTGTTCGCACGCTATGCACACACACACACACACAGACATTCACAGAGGCATGCTGTGGGGACCCCCAGTCAAAGGCATGACCAAACACAGGCATTGTGTTCTCATGCAGCCGCTGTGTTGCTGAGGAAGAACGTCACCTGTTTTGAGTGATGATGGGCTGCTGGTTCTGCTTGCAGTCTGACATTTTACTGCATATTTCCTGCATGATGGCTGCGCTGCTGCTCCCCCTCTGAGAGGAGTCGCTCTCAAAAATCACTGCTTTGTTCCTCTATTAGTCATCAAACTAGTCTGTGTGAGAAGAGCACTGACAGAAGACGTGCCGTGGCTGTTGTATATGTTGGGAACTATGTTTTCATTGCAGCATGAGTGGTGGGCACTGTAAATACAGTTGATGTGGTCACCATGGCTACCACTGTAGTTTTAAGGTATGGACTGACAGAGCTTGAGTTCTTAGAAAATGCAAAATCACAAAATAAAAGAAAGTGTATGTAAGTTAGTTAATCTTACTTTTTTAAAAAAAAACGACAGCTCACTGTGATTCCTGCTGAGCCTCAGAGGAAAATGAGAGAATGGAAGTTTTGGGCTGTTTGTGTTTGGCTGTGAGTTTTTGATGAGAACAAGTTGTGTTTTGATCACTGTGTAGACTTTTGAATGACTTGTGTTTCTGTGTTTGTGTTGCAGGTGTACGCTCCGTCTGCCAGTACAGCCGACTACAACAGGGACTCACCGGGTTATCCCTCCTCCAAACCTCCCAGTGCTGGCTTCCCAAGCTCATTCTTTATGCCAGGTACTCACACATACACACACACAAACACACATGCACGCACACAACGTCTGTCCCTCATCAAAACTTCCACCACCAGATTCCAGAGCTCATTGTGAATACTGGATCACAGACAAAATGAGCTCAGGCTCAGATGAAATGAGACAGAGCTGAAAGATATTCTTAGATCAAAATCAGCTAAAAAGATCTGAGTCATATGTTTAATTGTTTGTTGTCAGAGCCTCTCAGATGTATTAGTCTGGTAGGTAGGTGACAACAGAGATGTCAACAGGTTGTTCTTTGCAAACTTTACCGCTGTTGTGAACGCTGTCAGATAACCCTGCACCTTTGTGCGTGGCAAAGCCTTTTTTTTTTTTTTTTCAGTGGAGACTGCGCCTGCGTTTTTTTCCTGATCAGCTGTACGAGCCATTGTGGCGGGCATTTCCCAGCACTTAAAAGACTGACTGACACGATACTCCTCCAGTAGCATTTCATTTGACAGGAGTTGGAAGTTATTAGAGTTAATTTTGTGCATCACTGAACTCTGATCAGGTCATAACATTTATCATTTTCATATAGCAGGACGCTTTACTGTTTTATCACACTTATACCATGGCCACTTAACTCATGATGAATTTTATTCACAGTCGGAATCATTTCTGTGGTTACCTGCAGTTAAATGTACCTTAGCACTGATCTATAAAGAGTATTAAACTTTGGACCAGAACTTTGTTTGAGGGGTACTGTACTATATGTCTTCTATCATATAGATCAAATAATCATATTTTGTTTCAGACTCTCTTCTTCTGTCTCACATGTCCGTCTTTCATGTAAAAATACACACACTCCCAAAAAAACATTACAAACATGAATAAAAGCACACATGGTCTCAGACATCAGGTCTGACGGAAAACAGGTGTCCCCATTTAATGGATGTTTTCTGAAATCAGGTTACTGCTCAAAGTGGGTCAGAATACTAAACTGCATGTTCCCAGGAAGGTTTGACAGAAAGAAAACTGCATAGAAATTAAACGGATCTGAAACCAGTACACATGTACCTCTCTCTCCCTTTCCCTTTCTCTCTCTGTGTTTCTATCAGATGGTCACAGTGGTGATCCCTGGAGCAGCAGTAGTAGCAGTATGAGCCAGCAAGGTTACCACAGCAGCATGCTGGGAGGAGGGAACTCAGCCCACGGCCCCGCCCAGAGCTCCTCCTACTGCGGGATTCACCCTCACGACAGACTGGTGAGCAGAACTGTCAATCACAGAATATAACCAACACGTAAACAGCGTAGGACAGCACTGAAAATACCTGAACAGCAATTAAAGGACTAACTAATTCAGACCTTTATTGTCTTTGAATGTAAAAACCTAACTTAATCCTTTTAAAGCCCAAGTAAAGGAAGTTATGGTCACTGGTTATGGAATTTAAAACCATGGCCACAATCCTGGTAAAATCATAGATGTTTAAGCAACAAACACCTGTTAAATCCATCAGTGGTCAATAATATGTTAAACACTATAATACTATGGAGCCTCTGCAGAATGCATTCAACATGCTGTATTTTTCCACTTATCTTGAGTTGGCTGTATCGTGCTAGAAGAGCACATTTGAACACATGAAATACATGTATTAATTCTACCCAAATGTGAAGTTATAAATCTGTCAAAGGTCATTAGATGGTAATTCTTTTAAACTAATAAGAGCTTTGTGAAATTACTCAAAGAGGCTTCATGTTTAAACCCCCCCCCCCTTTTACTGTTGTTCTGCTCTTATGTAATGTTTCCTGCGTCGCAGTAGTTTGTTATTTTTTTGTTAAAGTTACGTTTTTAATTCAATCCGTCTCTCTGCAGAGCTACCCATCGCACTCGTCTGCAGATATCAGCTCCAGCCTTCCTCCCATGTCCAGCTTCCACCGAGGGGGAGGGAGCGGTGGCGGGGCCAATCACTACAGTACCGCCTCATGCACTGCCCCCACCAACGGCACAGACAGCATCATGGGTAAGAGCCCCATGTGTAATTTTTGTTTTGAAACAAAGCGTTTGCAGAAATAATGAGGTTGCTGTTAAGTTCTATAACTGAAAGGGAAGCACCAATGGCATTGTTTAGGTGTTTGGCATCTGCAAAGCCATCTGCTGTCAATCAGCTGGTGGCGTAGCTAATCACATTAGCTGATGTCATTAATTAACTGAAGAAGAAAAGCATCCATTTCATTTGTGGCATTCCAAGTTTAATGATGTCCATACAGATCTAACTGAAGAGGGATCTGCCTTTCTTTTTATCTGATGGGACAGAAAATAAAAACTACTGGGATCACAAAAGGTGTTTTTTACTCAAGGCTTTGCGCTCAATTTGTTTCCAACATGAACTGAGATGCACACTCGTGGAAAAATGTTTAATCTCTTTGAAAGTAGTGATACAGAATCCCCAACCAGTCCTCTACCTTGAAAACTATGGGTTGGACTGCCATAAAATCTCATTCAGATACTCATGATCCCCAGAGGATGAACACTATGGACTACAGGGAATCCTCTGAACTTCCCAATGGTGCATTGCCATTAAATTTGGTACAGACATTCATGTTCCCCTTCAGTTTGACTTACAATAACTGGTGATATCTTAACCCTCCATGTACCACCATCAACATTATCTGTGTGTATTTATTTACTCTGGTTTATGACCAAATACATGAAAACTAATGACATTCCCATCAGCCTCACCTGTGCTTTGTGTGTAGTGCCAATTAGCAAACGCAAGAATGCTAACATACTAAACTAAGATGGTACATTGTCATTGTCAGCATGTACACATTAGCATTTAGCTCAAAGCATCAAGGTTTATTTTACATGTTTGAATGACTTTAATGTTTTGTGTGTCAGAGCTGTAGCTCTAAGACTTCAGACATGGAATTGAGTCTTAAAGAGACTTAAAGCACTACAATGAAGACTTGATACCTGACTTTGACTCAACTGAGAGACTTCACTTACTTGACACTTGTCTTCCTAAAGACTTGACTTGAGTTTCGACTTGAAAGTAAGAACATTCAAGTCTCAAGTTTTGACCTGATAAAATCAGAGACCTGAAGGACTGCTGAAAAGGACTTTGACGCTGATCGGGAGACTTTTGCCAAAAGTCTTAAAAAAGCTCTGCTGTTTGAATGCTTTGATTCTTATCATTAACCTTCTGCAACAACCTGCAGTCATTGTTTGTGAACAAACAAGATTGTTAAACTGTGAAGGTAACTCATCTTCATTGTGAGTTTTTCATCTCACACTGCCAGCTTGGGTGCACATGCTTCTGTGTTTGTGTTTTGACTGTGGAAGAATCCACAGATGATTGACTCACGGTTATCACTTGAGAGTCAACATGACCATTCCTTTCCAGTCAGGAGACAGCATTAGCTAGACCATGATTTTATTTATTATCTCAAAACCAGTTAAAATGTTCCTGCTGTGATTAGACTCTGATGCTTTCAACCACTTAAAAAGGGAATTTCAATATCAGGGGAGAAGGCAGGCGGTCAGAAACTGAATGTAACTCAACTGAGAGAAACACTTGTACTTCATTTTGGTCGACCTTGACATCACTGACACACACACAAACACACAAACACACACACAGCATGCCATATGGACCCCTTGCTTTGAGTTCCATAGAACAAATAGGACAGCAATAAGAAACAGATTGAAAGTTTGTTTTCATGGGAAGACATCTCCAACATTCCACAAAGAGATCACACACAGACACACACACTCACACACACATATGAGCCCAAGTAGATGAGTGTAAACACAAGATGAACCTAATAAAAAACATGACGCTGTTGTTTAAATATAAACATATGAGAGACATGTGCACACACATGAACACTCAAACACAGACTCACAGTGTTTACAGCCCTTTTTCTGCCTCAGTCTGATTTTGTACTAGTAAACAAGTGATTGAGTTTTTTATTTTTATTTTTTTTTGCAGAGAACAGCATCTGTGGTCACTATTTGCTGTTTTGTTGCATTTGACTAATGATGACCAGTGTTCACAAAAGGAAAATGTATGGAAATGTCAAACCTCCATGAGCATAAGTCACACACACTGGTATTAGTTCCTGTTGTAGTTTACTTATTATCTCCCGTGCACATCAGTAAAACAGAGATTTTATATGTGAACAAAACAAAACACTCATACCGTCAGTTTTCAGTGTCATGCAGCAGGTGGCAACTTTTTATGGTCCAGTGAGGATTTGCTGCTTTTCCTTCAAATGGATTGTATTTTTATCATATTCAACTGTGACCATTAGAGTCCACTGTGAATGACATGAATGTACAGTGGCCAGAGCTGCTGTTGTTTGTGAAGAAACAAACAGCAGATGTTTCACAGTCACCATGTAGTCCATGGGTTATGAGTGTTTCATTCTCAAAAGTCCACATAATTAAATAGGGATAATTAAAGGGTACAACCACACCGCAAAGACCCTGGATTCACTCTGCGGATCGGTCACGCTTTCCAGTGAATACCATTAGTGGGAAGCTGTTGACGGATCATGTCCTCTTTACTGCACCAGCAACTCTTACTTTACAAGGTTTTGAGTATATGTTCACACTGGAAAACAGAATTATGTTGCTATGATTATTCAAAAAGTCAGAATACAAACTAAAATAAGGCTTGAATTTTATTTTTGTGCTGCTGATGGTCCCACAATACACTGCTATGGAGGAACCACTTGCAGCTGAGAAGAAAAATTGTGAATGATAATGAGACAGCTCCAGCAAGAAAAAAGTGTATCCACTCTCTGAGCATGATATTAAGAACTCACAATACTCACAACAGTCTTTGTCAGGAACATAGAGTATGATCAACAACAAATAAACAGTCTTCTGCTACTAGATGCACTACCGAGCGCTCTATAAGGAACACCATACTAATACTGGGTAGTTCCTCCCTTTGCTCTCATGGATCCTGCAAGAGGTTGGAAACTTTCCTTTGAGAAGGCAGGTTGGGTCCATGGTTTCATGCTGTTGATGCCAAATTCTGACCCCACCATCTGTAGCCTCAACAGAAATCCACATCCATCAGACCAGGCTACATTTTTCCAGTCTTCAACTGTCCAGTTTTGGTGAATCTATTCCCACAGCAGCCTCAGATCTCTGTTCACTGACAGGACTGGAACCTGATGTGGTCTCTGCTGTTGTAGTCCATCCACCTCAAGAATGGATGTGTTGTTCATTCTGAGATGGTTTTCTGCTCAACACAGTTGTAAAAAGTGGTTATCTGAGTGAGCACAGTTACTGTCTGGCACCAACAATCATTACACAGTCAAAGTCCCTGAGATCACGTATTTTCCCCGGTTCTGATGTTTGATGTGAGCATTAACTGACCTGTATCTGAATGATTTTATGCACTGCACTCCTGCACATGGTGATTGGAAAACTGCATGAATAAGCAGGTGTTCCTAATGAAGTGCTCAGTGAGTGTAAGTAAGTAGTAGGTAATATGGAAATGTGACACAGGAAAGGATCTGCAGTGCAGAGGTAACTGGACATTTCAGACTATATTTTTTAAAAAGGGATAAATAAATAGATTTTTCTCTGTGAAGAAGTGATGGACACAGACAGAAAAAAAACATAAAAATCTGTTTCATCTCCTGAATGCTCCCCTCCTTTGTGACTATAAGCTCTCATTTATGAAAAAGATTTTCTCCTGCATATGTTCTAAATTATGCATCAAGTCAGGATCTGAGTTTGTGTGTGTGTGTGTGTGTGTGTGTGTGTGTGTGTGTGTGTGTGTGTGTGTGCGTCTAACCGTCCTCCCTTGGATTTTTTCCTACGCCCGTTGTGTGGCGTGCGCGAAACATGCATCTCTACC
>JBBMJY010000008.1:2600187-2612065 GCA_037833715.1 Toxotes lorentzi
CAGTCTATGTGGGGGGTGTGTGTTTGGTGGGAGGGTGTGTGTTTTTTGTGTTGTGTGTGTGTGTGTGTGTGTGTGTGTGTGTGTGTGTGTGTGTGTGTGTGTGTGTGTGTGTGTGCGTTAACTTGTGTGTGCGAGCGTAAACTTTCCATCTGGGATCTGCTATCAGGAGGGATGAGCTGTAAGCATGTCAGAGTCTCTCTGCCTCAGTGTGTGTGTGCGTGTGTTAGGATGGGGCTCATCTGGTCCTGTGAGGTCACTTCCTTCCTCTTTGGCCTCAGTGCTCTTCAAGTGTGTGAAACAGATTTAGTTGTATTCAAGTCCAGTATTTGCACACACACGCTGTCAGTCACTTAAAACGTGAATAAACGTAGACGTCGTCGAATGTCGGTTTCTGCTGAGCTCTGCTTCAGGTTTTTTCAGAACCATCGTTTGTAACTGGAGTAAAATCTACTCATTTCAGTGGAATCCATGGATTCATGCACAGAGCTGTGGTAAATCTGCACAGAGCTTTCACCTAATGTTCAACTTGGATGAACTTTAACATGAGAATTCGCTCCACTCAGAAACCGCCCTCACAGTGCTGACCTTTGAGGGAACATAGAGCTGGAGGGTCCAAAAGAGAGGATGCTATCATATCCGCTGTGTCACACTGTCAGACTTTATGTAACCACACTCTGTCAGACTCTAAACATCTCCACATTAGAGATGCATGATGGTGTGTAGTCAGTCGCCACAGGTCATGGTCCTTGAATTAAATGTGTGTCCAGCTGAAAATTACGTCATGAGCCTCCACTTTTTCGGATTTTTCTTCTTCTGCTGTCTGAGACAAATTCATTCATGAAAATAACAGACCTGAACTTTTAGGTGCATGACAACATAGAGCTCCACACAGCTTCCAAACGAAAGGTGTAATTTTCAGTTTTAATGAATACATGTTGCCGGTTTGAGTGTGGAAGGGAAGGACCGCCGATTTTCAATTAGACTGAATAATTAAAATATGTAGTTAACAACATCCTTATTTTCAAGAATACATCCCTCTTTGTGTGTGTGTTTGTGTGTGTCACAGCTAACCGAGCACAGAGCGGAGCAGCCAGCAGCTCTCAGACAGGAGACGCCTTAGGGAAAGCGCTCGCATCAGTAAGTACAGCACACACACACCTACAGATGTGAGAGACTTGTTCAGTCCTTGAATAATGCAAAATGATTTTATAATTTATTTTTTCTCTTCTTTCCAACTTGGACTCTGTCACATTACTTTAATTCTTTCTGTGTGTTGTTTTCTAGCTTTACTTGTCACTGACTTCTCTTTTGTTTTTTCCAGATTTACTCTCCAGACCACACGAATAACAGCTTCTCGTCCAATCCCTCCACCCCAGTTGGCTCCCCACCCTCCCTCACAGGTAAGCACATGGCAACGCACCCAACACAAAACCAACACAAAACCAGCATTCACAGGGGCAAGAGCTGACTTAAGACTTGGACTGGAGTCCAAAATGAGGACTTGAGACATAACTTGAAATTGTCTCTTGAGACTTGACTGTTTCTGAGACTTGATATAAACTGCTTACAGATGACTTGAGCCTTGACTTGCACTTGTGTTACATAACTTTTACTTATTTTAAATAACTTGACTTGAGCTTGTTTCAAATGACTCAAGACTTTGTTTGGACTTGCTTGAACCTCGACCTCAGACTTGACTTGAATTTGTTTCAAATGACTTGAACTTTGACTTAACTTGAATTTTTTTTAAATCTCTAATATAAAAAAAAATACACATTTGATTTTATAATGTAAAAGGAATTCTGTTCTTTAACAGAAGCACAATCACTTGGTGTTAAAAACCATTTTTAAAAAACCATAAAAACAAATTAATAATAGTTGTGTCTCCTCTCTGTACCACTTCTTCTCCTCCTCCTCCTCCTCTTATTTCCACCAATTACTTCTCCTCTCGGCTGATATTGTAAACTCTCCCCGCTCCTTAAAGTGAAAAATGACTTTTCCTAATAATAGTTGTGTCGAATTTGTCACTAATTGTCGCTGCTACACACACACCGTTTGATATTTCTCTGCCACGCCTTGTGACTGATAGCTTTAATTACGAGCACCACTTCGACAAATTGTTCACAAACCTACCGGCTCTGTGAACACGAGCCCCCTCCCCTCTTCCTCCTCTCCTCCTCGTCATTATAGCTGCCTGGGATATTGCCTGCTAAACCATAATTGGTGTTTATCATTGTGTCAGAGTTACTCCATTTTTTACAAATTAGAAATGAAGCCTATTAGAGCAAACTACATGCAAATTGATATCCAAGGCTAATTCTGCGAGGGTGTTTTACAGTGTTGGACTCGGAATAATTTACCCTGCCTTTTAATACATATATTTGTATTTGCACATGAATGTACCCAGGTGATTATTCATTAATTAGCATATGGAAATGAGCATGTAATATGAATAAAGGAGAGAGGAGAAAAAAGACTGCGAGACAAAATGGGAAGACAATAAAAAAGAGAAACATGAGCTAATGAGATGAGATCAGAGTTACAAGGGAGAGATCAGTGGTGAGGGCAGAGAGGACAAAAAGAGAGATAGAGAGAGGTAGAGAGGAGAGGAGACACGCTGGAGGTATTAGAAAATAAGGAAATAATGGAAAGGAGAGGAGGAGAGGAAACAAAGTGAGAAGATACATAGAAGAGGAGAATGGGGGAGGAAAACAAGAGATAAGGATGGGATTGCAACTTCACCATCACAGATAAACGTGAATGCTCCCTGCACCTGATTGAATGAACATGCCACTAACTGGGCTGTCTCTTTATTTTCTTGGGATTTTCAAAGTGGAAAAACATGGAGGCAAATTTCTCTTATTCTGTCCAACAAAATAACTGAAGCTTTATTTTTAAACGTTAAGCGTTTTTAGTTCTTTTTTTTAAATAAAGGGAGAAATGGGCCATCATACTTAATGGTGTTTTGATCACTGTTAACGTGGTTCATGAGTTTTGAGTCACGGTGTCTTTCAAATATTTGCTTCAGCCAAATTTGGTTCTTGATCAGCTTTTTCTAAATTCTTTGCTAGTCTGTCACTATGAGGATGCAGTAAACAAATAAATGTCTTTAGCATTTAGTAGCCATTAGCCTTTGCAGCTTATCTTTGTGGTTTCTCTCCAAGAAAAACTCATCTGCGAGTTTGTGTCTCCTCTGAAACCTAAACATTGTTGAAGTGACTCTGTTCACCAGCCCATCATCTCTCAGAGTCTCATATTAATGTAAATTCACACAAGTCGCTGTCTCTCTTCTGTCTACCAGCTAATGAGACCTGTCGATTCAGACACAGCCCTTCAGAGCGCTGTCAAACACAAAAGCAGAAAAGAACAGAGACACAAAGCTTGTTTATTCTGCAGAGGGCCCATGCTAATCAACCACTTGTACCTTTTCAAAAACAAAAGCCCGATATTAGCATTTCTGCTATGAGATATGTGTTGGTTTGTTGTTGTCCTTTCCTTCTCATCTCTGTGTCTATTACGTCCGAGCACCACGAGTGGAAACGATGAGAGACTCCTTGTGTTTAAAGACGTTTTGTGTGGCGTTTGGCGCTGTACGCTGAGTGGTTTCTTTTTTCGACGTATAAAAGGAGAGGAGGTTTTGGCTCTAATCCACACTCAGACATTAATCCTGTGCAGGGTCACAGGAGGCTGGAGCATATCCCAGCATGTATTGGGTGAGATGCAGGTCACATCATGGACAGGCTTTCAGTCTGTTATAGAATATACATCAAAGGATTTCAATGTGTATTAAACTAAACATCCCTGCTCCTTCTCATCTCCTCTCCTGATTATGTCTCCTTCTCTCCTCTCTCCTAGCTGCCAGTTCAGCTGTTTGGTCGAGGAACGGTGGACAGGGAGCGTCATCGCCAAACTACGAGGCTCCGCTGCACTCTCTGGTGTGCACACACACACACACAGCCATATAACAAAATATAACATATAACATGTTTGTGTGCTTAAAGCATTTAAAAATACATTTGAACTAAAGGGCCGCTTGTCTTTTACTTCTGCTCAGACCTCTGTTCACGCTGAGGTCTGTGGAGTAACAGGGGGCGCTGTTTCTGGAAAAGGATTTTGCCTTTGAGTTTTATAGACTGTTTGTCAAAGCTGGGAGTAACACAAACTAAATTCTGAATAGACAGGTTTCCCGCTCACAAACAATCCTGCTCCCAGCAGGGTGGTAGAAAACGCTTTGCCACAATGTCATGATAGTTTAATTATGGACATTTATAAATAAAACAACTCATGAAAAGAGAATCTGTAAATCTGTTAGTGATTTTCATTCTCTTAAAAATTAGAATCCTAATAATGTGATGTATTTTCCATCCAAAGGCATCAGTCTGCACCTCGAGCTGTCACCAAGTCACACACTGAAACTCTGAAAACTGATCACCAAGGCACTGATCACAGAACCTGGCAAAAGTCTGCAGTCATAAACACACAGTAACAGTGTGAGCTGTCTCACCTTAAAACAGCTGTTTCTTCATCACCAGGTTCTGTGTAACTATTACCATCCAGTACTTTGCACCTTATAAACTCCACGGCCCTCACTGGATCTCTAGATCCTGATAGCTAACAAAGCAAACTGAGCTAACAGGGAGGGTTACCTCTTGAAACATGGAACATTTTCCACCCGTCACTGAGTTGGAGCTACATCAGTTTACAGATGCACATCAGAAAGAAAACCGGTGTCTCACGTCTTTTTGTGTCCATTCGTTCTGCAGCAAAGTCGTATTGAGGACCGTCTGGAGCGTCTGGATGATGCCATCCATGTACTGCGGAGCCACGCGGTGGGACCGTCTACGGGTATGACCAGTGGGCACGGCGACATGCACAGCCTCATCGGGGCCGCACATACGCACAACGGTGCCATGGGTGCTCTGGGCAGCGGGTACGGGACAGGACTGCTGTCCGCCAACAGACACTCCCTCATGGTAGGACCAGAGAGCATGTTTCTGTACTGTTGTGATGTGTGTAAAGATGATATCAGAGGTAGTGTAACCAACCACTAGTTACAGCACTGTATCACACGCTATTTAAAAAACAAAATCCATCCATCACACACCCACCCATTAATACTACATTACAGCACAACATTAAAAATCCTTAATACAGACAGATAAAGGGTTTAGTCCCACTTAAACAATAATCAGCCCCATCTATACTCCACATCCTCTGGAACATATCAAGGTCATTTATAAAAACATAATATTCTGAGGTGTGCAGAGGAAAGGAGAGGAGAGGAGAGGAAACAAGTGGAGAGGAGGTTGAATTGAAAACATGAAGTAAGACAGCAGTAATGTTTTCCATATTTTAAGGCTTTTGGCTTTGTCAACTTGAAACAATAAACATAAAGAACCAAACAGCTGTGTGACATAAGGAGATGTAGGAGGGTGAGAGAGAGAGAGGGGGGCAGGGAAAGGGGGGGGGCATTATAAAACCAGTATAAACACATTCAGATGCCTGAAAATGTTCAGTCAGACCTACTTTGTTTATTTGTGTTGTGTTGTTTGTCCATATTCACATGTACGCGCACAGAACAGACACAGACACACACAAATCTCTGCACACTGCATTACAGCCTCTTCAACAACCTCTCTCTCTCTTTCTCTCTCTCTCTCGCTCTCTCTCTCTCTTTGTGACACCCTTTCAAAGCAGTTAAGAGTTAAGATTGGTTTTAGGGTTAGAATTAATAAATTATGTCAATGGGTGTCCTCACAGAGATGTATGTGTGTGTGTGTGTGTGTGTGTGTGTGTGTGTGTGTGTGTGTGTGTGTGTGTGTGTGTGTGTGTGTGTGTGTGTTGGCTGGCTCCCACAGAGATTATCTTCTTCTCACACATATCTGTCCAGCTCTGTAATCTGAAAGGTGTCATTCAGTTCTGGATCCAGATTTATGTCAAACTCTGAAGCTCTACTCAGTTTTTAGCCCCTTTTAGCTCATTGTTTTGGTGTTGTGTAGGTCTGTCCCTGAAGTTAGATTTTCAGAGTCAGCCTTTCTAACCAATGCATTAACTCAGGGGGGGGGCAGGATCATCTTTTGTGTATTAATTTGTCATGTGCTTGTTGTTCATTGGTTCATGCTTTTAATCTTTTCATGCTTTAGTTTTAAGATTCACATTTTAATGTCTGAGATGTGAAAGGAAACAAACGGGATGATAGTGTTGCTCCGTGTCTGTTTGCTAATATTTTAGTGAAAGTGAAGAAAGAAAGAAGGTGAAGGAGAGAAAAAAGAACAGTTACGTGTCCTGAAGAAGAAGTAATACACAAAGTAAACACACTTCACACACTTTAAGTTTGTGGCAAAGAAAATGCGTAAATGTTGAGGGAACTACTTGAGAACTACTTTTCAGCTTCATTTGGAAGTTGCTCTGAACACATCCCCAGATACAAATTTGGCTTTAAGCTTCATGGAGCGACTTGGAGGTTTAGCCCAAGAAAACATTTACAGTTTGCTTCTCGCTGAGCGTAATATTTTGACAAACTACTTTTCAGTCTAATCCTGAAATGATTCCAAATACATTTACGACTTGTTTTCATACGTAGGCAACCAGTGGAAAAAGAGAATAAAGTCAAGTGAGGGATGTGTGCTGAAAAACACTGTTTACTTATGGACTCTTTAAAATCACACACACACACGCGAGCACTCATAATTTGCTCCTTGTGTTGTCATTAGGTCCTGTGTGTGTTTATTTGGGCTCTGGATTATTGGCTGATAGGAAAACAGACTCATTACTGTAAGTCTGAAAACACACCAGCTCTATAATTGCACTCACACACACACACATACTTATATACACTGACATAAATATCCTAGACGAGAGCACAGGGCTGGTTAACATCACCTCATTGGGACCCAAACGTGACAGCCCACAGAAATTATGTGGACTCACCTCCATAGAGCAGTAAAATTGGAGGAGTTTGGAGTTTTATTTCTCCTGAATGTTTCTCAACATAAAGACACAGGAGTTTCCTGGATACATGAACAATACTGTAAGTTTTAGTCAGGTTTACTGGGTTTGACTTATTGTAGCTTATTTTAGTAGCTTATTCAGCTTCGAATGGCACTAAAAACACCCATGAGCCACAGTTTACATTGTTACGGAGAAGAAGTAAGTCTGAGTCACCAACAGAGTCACCAGTTGTTTCTGTATAAATTGTACTTTTTTTTCTCTCAGCTCTGTCACCAGGTGAGAATGTCTATTTTGGATGATTCTGCAAAAACCTCAGAAACATTCAGCAGTGTTTTTTTCTTTAAACCATGTCAGCGTTTCTTTTTCTGTTATGGCAACTACAGTATGATCAAGGTTAAGGAAAGATGGTGGTCATGGCAAATAAACTGTTTGAGGCATGGTCAGTGTTAGACAGCTAAAAAAATATTGTAATTGTTCAGTGTGAAATAAAAAAAAACTTGATTTAAATCACACGTGTGATCAAAGAAGAAGTAACGTAGTAAAGAAGTAAAGTTGGTACTTTAATCTGTTTGATACATAACTGGTTCCAAAAGTATTGAAGTGTGACATATACCCAGGCCTCAGTATAGTGTGTGTGGCATGTACGTGCCTTGTTTCGCAAACAGCATAAACAGGAAGTCTAAACCAAAAGAAAAAGATGAAAAAAGAATTATTTAAAAAAGAACAGAAAAGAAAAGAAAAGACTGGAAAATAGAACAAAACAGAGCAAGAGGAAGGAATGATGTCATCTCTAACACGAAGCCATTGTGTTTGTACTGAGACTTTTTTGTTTATTTCTCATGCACATATTCACTCTGTCTCTCCTTATAGTTTTCTGTCACGGTCCAAATTTTTCTTTTTCTTTCTTTTTTCATCATCCCCTACCACCTCTTTGTCATCTTTCACTACTTCTCTTTACTTCTCTTTCCTCCCTGTTTTGTCGTCTTTATATTTCCCCACTTTCCGGTCTTCCTTTTCCAATCCTTCCTTTTCTTTCTTTTCTGTCCCCATTCTATCTTTCTCTAACTTTCCTTTCAGGGATTCTTCACTGTTTTTTTTTTTCCATTGACTTTCTTATAGTTGTGACTACACTCTCTCTCTCTCTCTCTCTCTCTCTCTCTCTCTCTCTCTCTCTCTCTCTTCTGCTGTGTTTTGTATGTTCTCACTCACAAACACACACACACACACACACACAGTCCTCTCTTAGTGACACACATTTTATTATATATTTACTTTATCAAATATTTTCTGTCACTTTTGTTTTCATTGTCCCATCTACACCCATCTACATGTACTGCTCTCCTTCTCTCTGTCTCTGTCTCTGTCCCTCCCTCTCTTCTTTCACACACACACACACACACACAGACACACACACACACACACACACACACACACAGCTGTATGTAGTTTGGCAGTGTTAGGCAGAGACGCCTGCAGGCTGAGGTCATAACTCTGGGAAAACAGGTGGTAGACTGATGTGGGAGAGAGAGGGGGGGAGAGAGACATACACAAAGACAGGAATGCATCGCACACACAACCAGATTCATAAATGATACAACACACAGATACAGAAGTATGGATTCACACGTGTGTTCCAACATTCTCGTTTGTCATTGAGCTTTATATTTTCTTCAGTCAGTCTTTATATAGAGCTGTATGTGAATGTGACACAAACTGAAGAGGAAGAAAATATATGACTGTCCAGACTCTCTGTGAAGGTTTTAAAATGTGTTTTCTGTTCTGGTGTCTGCCTCTGATGATGTGTTTAAGTCACGCTAGTTATTTTACTGCATCTCCGCTAAGTGTGGATGCTGACTCTGAAACGAGGGGAAAGGTTGAGGGAGAGAAATGTTTCTCTCTCTCTCTCTCTCTCTCTCTCTCTCTCTCTCTCTCTCTCTTTCTCACTTTCTCTCTCTCTCTCTCCATTAAGCAGTGTTACATTAAGTGAAATGGATCATAATCTGCTTCACTTTGCCGTAAAACACACTAATGCCTTTTAATACTCTGCATCTCTTCTCTTTTCTCAGTCACTAAACTCTCTCCTATAAGCTGATAGAAATCTACTGCCCTCCATTTACCTCCAGTACAATAATGATAATTAGAATAACAATGAACTTTCTTTAGATGGCGTCATTCTGAAACTAAACGGCCAAAAGTATATGGACCTAATCTTTATGCTGCAGCATACAGCTGCTAAAGCATCAGATTAATGCTCACAGTTTCAGAACCACATGTTCTGTTATCACATACAGTATGGGCGTCCACATACCTCTGGCCACATTGTATAATAACTGGTGGAAATAGGTTGGTAATTTAATTTGTGGCACAGTATGTAATGTGGTAGGTTCCGACTATTTACTATTTACTCAGGTTTTTTGGTCTAATTTGTTTATTACACTGCCAGTTTATTCAGTGAAGCTAATGCTAAACTAAAGTAAACATCCATTAATATCAAGATAATATCAAGAAATTGATTTCTGTTCTCGTTTTGTTTCATCTTATACCATATAGTTACCATTCATTTGGTAAACGTGGGCCATTGTTGTTTTCTTCACCATATATGTTCCTGAAGTAATAAATTACATGACTGTATGCTAATATACAGCTCTATGGTATGGTAATTATGTTTCAGTGAAGGTTGCCTTCACTTTTTCCATTCATATGAACATTTACGAGGAAAAGAGGTTGTGATTGTTGGGCGTCTGTGTGTGGCCTCATGCTCATGAAGATAAGTAGATAAATAACCTTTAATAACACAACATGGCTCTAAGTCTCAGGTCAAGTGATGAAAATGCAATAACGGTGACAAAAAAGTTTATAAATACACTTTTATATTCAGTTCTATATCTATAAAATATAGTTCAAATGTCTGCAAAATAAAAGTAACGTCTTTTACCACGTTTTTAAAACTGTAAATGACTGTTGAAGAATATTTAACAGTGCAATTTTAAATTCCTCACATGTAACAAAGCAGGACACAAAACACAAGAATAAATTCTCAGGTCTTTTTCATTTAGCACTGACAGATTATCCAGATGGAGTTTGCACTGACAAAAACATTTTCACCTCATAAGAACATTTTTCCCAGTGACTTATTTCGCTGGGCCTCCTTCTTTCTCCTCAGTCCATTTTCCTCTGTTTCATTTCTCCTTTTTTTTATTTGATATTTTACACGACAGAGGAGTCTGTTATTCTTCACTCTGTTTATTAAAAAAAAACAAAAAAAACATACATATCCCACCACTGGAAAATGTTGCCACGCTTTTCCTCCCATGGTAGTCCAACCTCAACACTGAGCTTTGTGTGTGTGCGTGTCTGTGCATGTGTGTGTGTGTGTGTGTGTGTGTGTGTGTGTGTGTGTGTGTGTGTTGACATTGCTACAGCAGGTGCTTTCTGTCAAGTGCTCAGTTTGCACAGAGGAGAGACTGTTCCACCGTGTGTGTCTGTGTGTGTGTGTGTGTGTGTGTGTGTGTGTGTGTGTGTGTGTGTGTGTGTGTTAAAGTTAGACCAATGTAGACTCTAGTTTAAATATCCAATGTAGAGTGAATCACATCTACTGAAATGCCTTACATTCACCACAGAGAACAAAGGTTCGCTTAGGTTTTCTTAGAATTATGACTTTGAATTTACTCATAGTTAAAAAAAACAAAACTTGCCTACTTTGAATCTTTAACCTCCAATCTACTTTTCTTTGCTCTTGCTTGAGTTTTCTTTAATTGTCAGAGCCAGAGCTAATCTGTTGATCTTAAAAATGATCAACTTTTCCACTGAAACATAAATAAAAACTGCTGTTAAACACTGAAAAAAAACCATCAACAAATGATCAGATATCCATTTCATCTTGCTGTGAATATTCAAGACTGTGGCATGTAGCAGCCGTAGTAATTATGATAGGAGCAAAGGAGAACGTAGGAACACAGCAGACAGTGTTGTTTCTTTTATTCATGACCTTTCAACAACCTTTACTATGCATTTATTAATGTAGTCATGATGACGAAGGTGCTCTAACCTTAATGAACTTATAATTTTAACCCAAACCATGATCCTTACACCTAACCCAGCCTTCCATAAGCGTAACCGTATGTTTATTTTATTATGTTTATTTTGTTACCGTGACAACGCAGTACACCTGCCATCATAGGGGCAGTATTTCAGGAGATGCCCTGTGAGTTGTATTAGCAGGTAGGAATGTGGTCATTCAGGTTGGAGGACTTGTTGGAATATTCCTCCACACAAGAGGAAGATTTCTGATGATTTTACAAAACATAAACATGAAATTTTCTCATCACGTTTCTGCACTCTTAATATTTTAATGACCCTTCATTCTAGTGCTAACATCAGGACAAGCTTTATTTAAATATTCTGACAATATCTTTATTTAGCGTGTGGCATCATCCTAAATCTGCTCTGTAGAGTCATGAAATTGAGAAATACAGTTTCTTTGATGAGATTCCAAAGTGGACTTCTTGCTTCATGTTACATCTTCCTTTTTCATCTTCTTCTCCTCCTGCCCTGAGTTTTTCTTCATGCAGAGGTGTGGTTTTTTTTTCAGACTGCGACAATAATCGAAAACGACAAATGGAAATTGCAGAAATCCATCTAATACAGGCTGAGATATTACAATTTACAGAGTTAGTGAATTGACAGAGTTTATTTTTCTTCTCTCAGACACAGACACAGACACAGAGTTGTCCCTACTGTTTACAACTGCATGACAAATGTGTGTGTGTGTGTGTGTGTGTGTGTGTGTGTGTGTCATCTCTTGACCCAGAAATTCCTCTTCCTGTGTAATCAGTGCACCACACACACACACACACACACACACACACACACACACACACCTTTTAAATGAACACACTTTGTACTGATCAAAAACATTGCAGATGAA
>JBBMJY010000008.1:2623509-2651995 GCA_037833715.1 Toxotes lorentzi
TATAAGCTCCATGGTCATAGAAATCAGAAATGTAAAACTCATCAGTGAGTCACGCTGTTGCACGAGGTGACATGTTGCTTCATTACTGTGAACACACACACTGTAGTTTATTTGGACTCATTCCTACATACACCATCCTGCAGCCACAAACAGTCAATAGAGCATCAAATGAGTTTTAATCTGCCACTAAAAATAGTCCCTAACAAATGCATGTGACAAATTGTTTAAAACTACAGTTGCTTTAGGAAATCACTTTGTTTTGTTCTTTTCTTGGAAAGTGTTGATGACGAGAAAACTGTAGAATAAAGACAGCCATATAAATGGTTTATACAGACAGAAGTGTGTAAACCATATATTCCTGTTGCTTTCAAACAGTGTATGTCTGTTAAGGTTGAGTGAGGTTTCAATCAGCTGCAAATAAGACCCTGTTCACACCTGTCCAATCACAAGTGGGCAGCTCTAAGAGCGTCAGTTCACACCTGGTATTAGAGTGCATCTCCACATGAGTCTCGAGTGACCACTTGTGATCAGATCACACTTCCCTGCTCTATATGCAAATAAACATCATTTCATTTTCCTAGTCTGCCAGAAATTAAAAGAAGCAGAAATGAAAACACTACTGACTGGGTCTGTTCCTTGGCTTGTTCCAGGCAAACCAAATTGCCCAAGATGTTTTGATGCACTTGTAATATATCTGTGTGCTTTTTGAAATTTTCAGATGTTGTAGACAAAACCAGCTTGCGCTATTTTAGAATGAAGATGAGTATGTACATCCACCAGGACACATTCACAAACACACTGCAAAAATAAAGTGGCCACATGTGGTCCAGACCACCTCTGAACGTGGCCTGAGCAATCGGATCTCAATGCATCTTGAGTGTATTCACAGCTGTACTTAGAGCTGCACACTTGTGATGAGGTCACCCGAGATGCATGTTAGTGCCAGATGTGAACAGGGCCTAAGGTAACATACCCTCATCCAGGCCAGTATTCTGGTCTTTCATAGGCTTGATAAGTTTTAGCCACTGTATCTTTTTTAAATTCTGTCTGAGCCACTGATGTCTTCATCTTTACAAACTCATTCTGAACAGCTGATGATGCATAAGATATCTCAAATATTTCCTTTTGATTTTAAAGCTGCTTTAGCAGAATTTAAGGTGAAAATCAGGGTTCAAGAGGTTAAATTAGACTGACATCAGGTGTAGTGCTCTGGCAGCTCCAGGAGAGGGCAGCAGTGGCACCTGTTGATTGTGTGAACCACACAGAAGTTTTTGGCTTTTTGTCTTCTGTTTCACTTCGGAGTTAGTGATCCAGCAGACAGAAATGCTTCTCTGCAAATAAAAAGAAGTAGACACAAAACACAGTCAGGAAACATGTTTTACAGAGAGAAATCATAATAATAATAAAATCCATAATAATAAGAAGTCTCTTTCTCTTACTTTCTCCTTCCAGAGCGAAACCTGAACCCCAAAGCGGCCTGTCTGAAGCGCCGAGAAGAGGAGAAGGTGACTGTGACGTCGGACGGGACTCCCCTCTCATTGGCCGCCGCGCACCATGCCGCTGCCGCCATGGGCGATGGGTCAAACCCCATGGGACAAATGTAAAACGCAGCAACATCTCCTCCCCCCTGAATGGTCAGAAGATTTCACTTATAAACTAATCTGCTGTTGTACCTTTAACTCCACCCAAAGAATCTTTATTCTGAAACCAGTTCGGAAACTTTAATCATTTAATAAATTCTATCACTTGCCATGAAATTGGAAATCAAAGGCAAACAAAACATGCCACCCATGAAAATAAGTTGTGGTTACTAGTATGTATATATAATTCTTATATTGTTACATTTTGGCTTCAGCTGAATAACATGGAAAAAGGACATTCCTGTTTTCAGGTCAAACATTGTCTCAGTGAACTGACTGATTGATTACTGATTGTCCATCAGCTGTCTGATATCCATCAATATGTTGCTCGTGTACTTTTTAACCATTTAAAAAAAATAATAATAATTTTTAACCAACCAGTAGAGTTACAGCAGCCAAAACAACAATACAACTGGAGAGATGCCATCTGAAATCCTGGTTTTAATCACCAAACCAAAATAGAATTTTTAAAACAAAAGTGCAACCAGAGACCATTTGCAATGAAATCACTTCAACCGCGACACACTCGTCCACATGTTGTCGGTCTGACACATGAGTATTTATGAGTCGGAACACACCCATTTTCAGCTACACACGTGTAAAGTTTTGTGCCTGCATGTAGCACTGTTGATAAATAAAGGTTAACAAATAAAGCAGACATATTTAAGTATTTTCTTCAAAAAGTAAGAAAAACACAAGAGCTCAGATCTCATTTAATTAATTTTAGAAGAAACTTGAATTCTGAGGAAATCTTGATGAAAATAAAGATACCAAATAAACAAAAATCCAGTTGTGTTGTTATTTCTGCTCCTGTCACTCAAATACTCAAAAAAAGGAGTTAAAACTTACACAGACAACATGTAGATAAATTATCACTGAGATAAATTTTCCCTGATTAGTTGAATTCATTTGTGGAGAAACGTTCAGTTCCTGACAGCTAAAGTCTGGCACAGCTGATGATTCTGTGGCTGGCTAAAAACAGAAGCCAGAACATGGGTTAGTTTCTGTCTGGTCTGGGTACATTTTAACAACAGATTGGCAGTAAGTGTGATTTTAATGTGTGTAAAGTGTGATTGTGTTTGTCACTGCTTTTTACTGAAAATGTGTCATTAGTGTTCTTGGCTCTACGACTTTGCTTTCCCTCAACAGTGAAACTGTATTTGTGTTTGCATGTGACTCATGTAGTGAGTTAAAAGCTTGTTTTCTAATGTTCTGTTGTCCTGAGGTGTTAAAAACTGATCAAAAGTTCCTCGATAAGAAGCAGGAATGACCTGAAACAAAACTGCACATGGCCTCTAATCTGGAAAAGCTTTACAGTGTTTTAGTAGAACAAAGCATGAATACGTGATTGATTATGACTGATTGATGATTCTCATTTTCGGAATCATACGTCACTCTCACACATGTTTAGACCCTTTTCCAAGTAGCCATTCATTTCAGGAAAATAACTTCGGTCAATATTTAGGAAACTTGTTTTGTATGTTTTACTTTATAGTCAGAGATAACACATGAACTTGGAAATGCTCCTTGGTGGTGCAGTCAGCAAACTCCAACATCCAATATGTGGCATGAATTTGGCTGTAGTCTGACAGTTTTCAGACGTACTTTCATGTTTTGAAGTAATGATGCTAATTTGTATTGGTTTGTGGTGGACTCTCCGAGTGATTCTGGAGGGTCCAAAACAAGGACAAAACTCTTTGTTGGGTCAGTGTTTGCACCCACAAGGAGAGTTTTCAAATCAATCTTTCTATGACTCGTCTGACCAAGACTGACCCAGAGAAAGTTATCTCAAGAACTACTGACAAGACTATCAAAAATTCATGGTCACCAGAATTGTGTATTGATTTCTGTTCTAATGCTCCCTTCTTCTATTGTTCTCTTTGTCCCTACAGGTCTAAGGTGCCAGAGTTCATCAAGATGATGAGTGACCACTTTCTCTGATGGCGTTTCCATGACAACCCAGCAATCGATCAAACCCGTTGTTGCTTCAGCCTGACCAATCAAATCCAATCAGCCTCTTTCTCTCCTCTCGTCTGTCGTCTCTGATCCTCCTCTACGCCTTTGTCTCCTTCTTCTGTCGAGAACACAAACTGCAGAGCCACATTAGTCGCTTTCGTCACTTTGCATCTCCAGCTGAAGTGAACTGGATGCTGCTTTGTGGAGACGTTAAAAACGGCCGCGGTACCGCGGCTGCTGTAAAGTGGCAGTTTGTGGGAGCTTTTCACACGACGTGACAGCAATGGACAAAAGTCTTTGGAATCACAGCATTCAAGAAATTCTTCTTCTACGACTTGTTTTATCAGCATTCCCAGTTTTAAAGAACAAAAGGGTTCTATATATAAATATATATATATAGTATATATATATATATATGAGAAAAGGAAAAAATGATGAAAAAAAGTGCAACTGGGTGCGAGTAGTGAGGAGGCTAGGGGTTGGAGAGGGTTGTTCAGAATGGAACAAAACATATCACAAAGTGTTTAAAGAAATTTTTTGTTCTTTTTTTAAAAGCAACATTGCGCAGCTGTTGTTGAACGCAGCCTCTGCGCATTTCTGACTGAATGGCAATCTAACGCCACACTGTGGATGAAGCTGTGCCTGATCTCCTCTTGGATGCAAACCAGTCAGATAGATACACACGGAGAAGCAAAGCAAACAAAACTGACAAAGAACAGGACATTTCCAGGAAGTATCACAGAAGCAGGCTGTACACTCATACATCCCCTTAGAAAACCACACATCTTCAAGTATAGATTCAAATGAAGGAGAGCTTAGGAAACAAAAATCCTACTGCGTTTCAGAGATGCCAGGATTGTCGAGTGATGAACAAAAAAACAACAAAGTTCACAAATGCTTTTTGACTATCACTGATGCCTAGAAATAAGCAGGTCGAACCAAGAAAAGGGCCGACACTTTCTTCCCCTTCAAATGCATTCCCTCCTAAACATTTAGGTTCTCAGTGTAAAAAGATATGAACATTTACGTTTACGTATTTTTAGTACTTCATTCTAATAGCCACGTTGACATTTCTTCAGACTGCAGAACTGTATGAACTGATGAGTTTTTAGTGTGAACACAAATACAAAAATCCTTAAAAGTGGTGCCCAAATAGCCCGTGTGTATCTACTGGGAGGAAGAGAGTACTAAGAGAATCAATCATCTAATCAATTACTCAATCAGTGAGAGACTCCAGAGAGTTTGGATGTTTAAATTACTGACAGTAGAGGGATTACAGGTGAAAGACAGGGAGTAGTATCATGCAGTAATGCAAAAGTGTACTTCTAAACGCGGCAGAAAGGCAAAGCTTTTCTCGACATCTTCAACAACACCTGAGCTTGTTGTTGAAGGTTTGTGGTGCAGACACACAAAAACAATGACAAAAAGAAAGCTCTAGCAAACATCCTGAATCAAAGTTCTTTGCTGGATGTTCGACAGCATTGGCAGAGCAGGCAGAGAGTCGAGACTGGTGTGCAAACTGTTCCTTAAATAGAAGGATTACTGGGCAGATGCTCGAGTGGATGGCTAGATGAAAGACAGGCAGATAGATGGGTGGATGAGAGGGAAGAGGGCTGGACTGAGCACTGAAGTGAATTCTATTCCACGTTTAGCACATTCCCTGAATCACAATCACTCTACTTGAATCGAGTGCTCCCCATGTCCTGAAGGCCTGAACTACAACAGGTGGGGTGGTCGTGGAAGGGGAAAGCAGGATTGAGGTGGACCATCATCCTGAGGAGTTAGAGCTTGAGGGAGAGAAAAAAGAAAAAGAGAATCCAGAGGTCTAAATAGTGATGATGCCACAGGGCAAGCAAGGGAACAATCATTGGGGTGAGGGGTGTATAATCTTCTTCTGGGGGCCAAGCAGCAGTAGTCAAAGCATTCCTGTATTGGATTCATTAGCGCCCCTCATTTCCTGGTTTAGCATCTGTCCAAACCCTAAACCTCTAAGCCCAACTTCAGACTTCACTCCTGCCCCAAGTACCAGTCCTGGGGTTGGGGGGTGGGGGGGTGGGGGGGTCGGGGGCTAGCTTTTTGGCAAAATAACGGACGAGTCTATGTCATTGTTGAGTTGAGTTTCTGCGACCATTAGCAAAGTCTCATTTAACTGCTTCAAGTTTCATTGCACCCCTTTGCCTGTTGGTGTTGCAGTGATGACTGGTAAATAGAATTGGAGCTTGAATAATCTCTACTTTTCTGGTACAATCCATTGCATTGTAGACACTCAAATCTGATCAGGTCCCTGCAGTTCTAATGGGATTCCTGTTAGAGAAGAGGACTATTTGGACTGGTTGGTACAGTAAAACCACACATCAGGAGCTGGGAGGAATGTAAGCATTAGGACTGGATACATAGATCAGTAAGGCTTACAGCTGAGTGAAAGAACAGTAGGTGTTCCTGTATGAAGCAAGCCAAATGTCAGCATAGTCTGGCTCATATGTGCCAGATTAGGCAAGGTTTCGAGGATTTAGACAGACCCTCAGCCGCTTTGGACACGTGTTCCTCCCCAAACTCAAACCAGAGTATTCCACAGAGTGTTGTTCAGGGAGAAGACTTAAAGACTAGTTGGAATATCTGCAACATCTGTTGTCTTCTGGTGTCAGTCTGAAAGCCCCCTTTCACCCTCACCCTGATTTAAACCCTTCTCAATCCAGGCCCATGTTTATTCCCCAGTCCTGGTTCTGTCTTCTCTGCTGACCCTAGCCTTATTAGCCCTGATCGAGCGTCCTAGCCCCTCTCCCCAGCCTCTTGCCCCATCCAAGCAGTCCCACAGATGCAATTTGAACATTCACACTTCTACCAATGTGCCTTTTTAGAGTTCATATCATTCGAGTTACCAGAGGAGGACATTTACCTGATCTTTTAATAGGATGCAAGCTTAGGGAAACCTGTTCTTAGTCGTTAGGTTCTATGCAGTCAGGTTTTTTACCA
The DNA here is from genome assembly GCA_037833715.1 of Toxotes lorentzi. NCBI lineage: Eukaryota > Metazoa > Chordata > Actinopteri > Toxotidae > Toxotes > Toxotes lorentzi. The sequence continues at coordinate 2,630,079 of JBBMJY010000008.1, forward strand.
GACCTGGGAATTTAAAAAAAGCTAAAAAGGAAAAAAAAGTATTTTTTGGATAAAAAAAAACAAAAAACAAAACTGTATTTAATGTACTGTACTCTTATATGTAAGTAGACAGCGTATTCTGGCTTTAAGCCAATGGGACAGACGCTTGATTTAGCAAGACGAGCCCCCGTCCCAGTCCTCCCTGGCCCCCCAAGTCCTCCATAACCCCCCAACCTCACTTTCCTGTTCCAAGCCCCAGCCCTGTTTCCATGGTGAACAACGCGTCTCTTCTTGTATTATAGCTTATCAGCTTTTTATCAATATTTGATCGGCTTGTCTGTAAGCCAATGTAGTCTTCAGTACAAAGTGTGTGGTTGTATGTTGTAAAACAGATTTTCTTTTTCTCTCTCTCTCTCTCTCTCTCTCTGTTTTTTAAGAAGAATCTTTTCTCTTATTACTTTTTCTTTGTCTGTTCTGGTTTACATGTCTATTACAGAAAATGTAAAAAAAACAAAAAATAAAAAACAAACAAATAAAAAAACAAAACAAACAAACAAAAAAACCAATACAATTCTCTATCCGACAGCATTGTTCTCTGTCGGTGGTCCTTTTGACGCGGTTAAAATCCTACCCAATCAACAGGAAGGCACGGAAACTGGAAAGAATCTATTTGAATAAATCAATCTATATATAAATGTACAAAAAATATATACGATATATAAGGAGGGTGCCGTTTTCTGTTATTTTTTTATTTTCTGTTGCAAAGGAGTGTTTGCTTGGGGAGGAATTATTTTCTCAAAGACTGAACTGGCAGAAGTTGGCGAGGCCCCTCAGTGTTATAAATTTTCAGCTGACTTTGTTGTGTTCTCTGTTGTTGCCATGACAGCACCCTCTGACTAGTATGGCACCCTGCACAGGACAAAACGGGACTGGAGTTCCATCAGCTCCATTCACTGCTATCTATCCAAGGCAACAACACACAGACATTTGTAAATTGTATGCAACAAAATGGCAAACTTTACCATTATTTTGAAATTGTGTATGTAAAAGTTATATTTTTACATGTAGACTGTTGTTATTTTGTGTTTTAGAAATATGTTGTATTGGTTTTTTTTGTTAAAAGATGAAAAAGTAAAATTCAGTGTGTTGAAAAAATGTGTCACATTGAAAATGTAGTGAGGTAAAAAGTTCCAAACTTTTTTTTTTAATTACTTTTTGTTTTTGTTTTTTTGGTTTAACATTTGTTTATATCTGTGGGGAACATTTTTGAGGGTTTAAGGGAGGAATCATAAATCATAAAAGATATATGATATCAGTTTAATTCTCCATGCCTCATGAACATTACCATTTTTAATTGTATTTTTTGCAGAGAAATGTGTAAATAGTCATAAAACATTTTCCGTGGGGTTTCTGTGGGGTGAGGGCTTGCCAGTGAGAGGCAGTGATGATGATGATGATGATGAACTTGTTTTGAGTTTTAGTGAGGTTGTATTCGTCCGGTTACAGTAGCCAGGTGCCAACTTTTAGTTTCGGTCAGTGGTGCTCAGTACTGTATGTGGTTTGGGTTGCCGACCTTCTGAGGTGTAAGAAGTCAAATTATTGTCTTGGCTTGCACCAACAATCACTCCTCTCAGAGCCAGCACAAGCCACTTTTGGGGCTGTGTGAAGGAAGACAACTTTCAACCCTAAAAAGAAATGACTGTTCTGTAAAATGTTTTACATACGTGACATTCAAATTAAGAATTATTCAAAAACACACCATATCAGAACTCTAAAATACACTACTTAATGTTTAGTTGCTTACCTTATGACAATAATTCCACTGAGGGAACCACCGATCGCTTCCCCTGTGGCTTTGGGCTGGCTCTGACTCTTGTGCATTTATTTCCTTCGAAATGGCTTGTAAATGTTAATTAAATGAAAGACCCTCAGCACCTGATTCAAGATTAATATATGACATTTTTGTAAAGGATTGGAGTGTTACTAATTTAAAAAAAAAAAAAAGCAGGTCGTCAGCAAACAATCTTATCAGCTATTTCCCCAAAAAGATATCAGATCATGTGCAAGGCGGTTTCAGTCATTTCTTTTTAGTGTTTACCATTAAAATTGAGCTTTTTGTCAAAAGGAGAAGCTGCTTTGAATTGGACCTCGGTTAAACACTAGGATTGAATCTGTCAGTGTAAGTGCTAAATGTATTTTTTAAGTAATGTTATTTTTACGATGCTTCATTTCATATTTTCTTTGTTGTATAATCAAGTCATCTCCCGAATTACAGTATCTTCATTTTTATGTTACCCCTGATGTTTCTATTAGCCAAAATGTTAACTTTTTTTTCTTTTCCCTCCTTGTTGTACATACACACCTCATTTCTCTTTTTCAGTGACTGTGCCATGAGCTTTGTAATCTGTTACTCTGTACCAGTTTTACTGCAATAATGAGTTGAATTCAAAATGGCCACTCCTGTCCTTTGTTTTGTGAGCGATGTTAGAAACGGGAGGCATTTCTCCCTTTTCTCACTGTAGCAAACCCCAATACATTTGGAACTACACCAGAGATTAGCCCTACCCAACATAAGCAGCACAACAAAACTGAGCTTTGGTACATTTATATCATACTCAGCTCAATTTGCATTTTTTCATACAAAATATTGAAAAAAAAAACACAAATGATCAGTGTGGATGCTGATGTGCCACTTTTTACAGAAAATTACTATAATTCCTCTGCGAGAAAATGAAGGGCCTGATTTCATGTCATTAACCTCTAAATACAAAAAAGTTTAATTTGTGCAAATGCAAACTGCCAGAGGAAAAAATACTTGACAACACTTACTGGTATTTTCAAACTTTTCTTATGACATTAAAATTTTTCCAGTTTCATATTCATAAACTAATACAAATGATTTATACTGAAGTATATGTCGTACTTTTTTCAAACTCTGACTCAGATTAAAGTAATTTACTGTAGTCTTTAGGCCTATGCTTACTGAACCACACTCGAATTTGAATTAGAAGTTGTGCTGACAAAGGTATAAATTAAGATAAGCTCAATAAATTGTGAAGTTCACAGGTGACTCAAAATTACAAGAGGGTCTCTTAAACGTACAACCAAGAGATTTGATAAGTTTTGAGACATTCTTTCTTTTAGGGTCCTAAGTCATTCTGTTTTACAAAGTAGTATTTGAAGTTCAAATGTATTGAATTATGTGCCATCAGTGTTCAGTCAAGCCACAGTCAACACTACCAACAGTGATTTAATCCGTTTTAGAGACACTCGATTATGGATTATTGGTTTACTGGTTTACTGGTTCAGTGGTTTTCCAGCTGTTCATTCCTACCATACATTCTCACCCAGAGTCAGGTCAGAAGATGGACATCAGTTTATCTGTGTGTCCAATACAGAAACAGGTCTTGGATGTGTTTAGCTTAGCTTAGCACAAAGACTGAAAGCCTGGGAAAACTACTAGCCTCACTCCATCAAGAGAGAAAATAATACAACTTCCAACAGCTTGTGTTTTGCTAACTAGCAAGCTAGGCACCACTCCATCCTGTAGTCAGCTGTGCTTTGTTGACAGAAGAGTTAGGACAGAGCTCGAACCTGGAAACCACAAGATGAGAGCAGGACTGTTGAGATTCTGCGTGGAGTCACTCCTAGACCCATTCAATGCTAACCACCGCTAAAGCCACAATGTGTCAAGATTTTTCCATTTTTATTTCTACACATATTCAGTGAACAAGAAACAAAATATGGTTCAGACATCTTCAGATCTGATGCTGATTTTCAGGAACGTGATCAGGCCTTCCACTGTATTTGGGTGCAGGCACAGAACTTCAAAACCCAGACTACATTCATGGCTGTATACCAAGTCCACGTAAGAAATGTTTATTTCAGATCTGAGTGAGCTGACTGTTAAAGAGAATGGATGGATATTGTACATAAGGTGCTCAGTTAGGTTTCGGAAAAGATCAACATCATACAACAAACAGTGATGAATCAGTGACATTGGTTTTAAACAGGAAACGAACAACAGTCTTCTGTGTGCAAGTCCTTCCACTCCAACCTCCTCCTCCTCACCATCACCTGACTTCCTCTGTTGCTTACGTCATCATTATGGCAGCTGCTAGAGGTCGCCTAGCAAGAAAACGTAACTATGGGTCTTACTAAACTGCTCACACAGACGACCTGTGGGCTTGTTATTTACAGGACAGTCTCTTTTCACAATGATCAAAGCACAGCAGCGTCCATCTCATCCTTCTTGCCACAGGATGACATGTCCACATTCTTATTCCAGCTTTTTAAGATCTGATCGGTCAATTGTATCTCCATCTGGTTAAAACAGCCACCACTGAGAAGAGCAGACTTATGGGAATCACCGATTCAGAGTGGATGAACTTGGATGTGATTTAGTGAAATACTCAAAGATAGTTTCCAGAAACAATAAGGACAAGCAGAACTGAGCATCTGAGTGAGGGGATGCTGACTCATCTGCCTGTTCAATCAGTCATGTTATCTCTGTAAGTATCGTTTGTCATTTTCAAAGACATGCTTCATTTTTTCAGTATTACTCTCAGTCTGTGAAGGTGAAAGCACATGAACTGTGGCCTTTTTCTTTCTTCTTCTGGTGCAATTCAGTGAAGAGTCGGAAAAGAAAACACAAAGCGTCCTGCTGTCAGTGCCTGGACTTTTTGTTTAAGCTTCCTTTGTCTAGTTCTCTCTTAGTGCATCCTACTATAGAAGCAAAATTTAAGATAAATCAGTCATGTAGTAATTATTATTGTTTTGCAGAGGCAATCGTTTTATACCAAGAATACTGAATACTGAAGGAGAAGTGGAGGAAAAATAAAAGTCAAACTACTGTATGAAAACTGAGTACACAATAAAATATTCAACTTTTTGGAAATATTCAAAAGTGACTGATAAAAAGAATTTGTTATTTTATTTTACTATATTCAGACATGTTTTATTTGAACCATGGATTACTGATGACAAACCTGCAGGGTTTCCTATGTGATGGGTCACAGTTAGAGGCCATAGTACGGGACATCCCACCGAAGCTGACAACAAATTACATTGCAAATATCCGAAAAAATGAAAATCATAAGAAAAACACAGCAGTTATACTTTACATCCCTGAGTGCGGCTCAGTGCCTCCAATCTTTATTTCTATATATTTTTCAGTGGAAGTGTTGTTTTTTACATCTCCATTTTCGTCATATTCTTTTACTGTGTTTTTTATGTTCTATAGTTATTATCGTCCTTATGGTTGCTGTTATTGTTGATGCTGTTATTATTACACTTTGTTTTCCTTCCAGATCAGTGGAGATGTTGGGGAATAGGTTCTTTTTGATTTCTGTGCTGAGGGTTTTATTCTTCCTCGTTCCAGCCCAACATTTGGCTGTTTTTTGCCTGTTGGTTCTCATCTTGTAGTGATTCAATGACGTTCATGATTATGACCGTTCTGTAGCAATAAATGTGTCATTTTTATAATGCAGAGCTTTGAACGCTTCTTTCTTTTCACTCGTCACAGCATGGAGTGGAAATGACAAGCAGTGGATGAGCCATTACATGTAACAGTGCTGCATTCAAATGTTTATTTAGGAAGGATTTACAGGAGGTATGAAAAACTAAATGCATTATTAAACAGTTATATTATCAAAGTTCCTAAAAACTATGAATTAAGTTTCTGTAACATTTACATAAATGAATAAGAAAAAAGAAAAAAGGTTTTGATATTTTATTTATGAAAAAAAGTTTGAATCAGATGTTGCTGAAATCGGATTGGTGCATGCTGCTGTTCAGACTTTCACAGAAAATAAAGTGTATGCCACTTATGGGAGAGGACAGTTTAAAAAAAAAACAACAATCTTTTTTTGTCTTTTTTTTCAGAGTTCAGTCCTGGAGCCTTTACTACCCACAATGCACCAGTTCAGAGATGTGCCTGTTGGACTCTTAGCAGCTATTTTAGCCTCGAGCTTGTGCTTCAAGCAGAGATGACCCTGATGGGAACATTTTAAAGAAGAGAACTGATTTCATTTTCTGTTTAGACCTTTACATCTCTGTTCAGATGGATGATTGCTGGCTGGAGACATCCACTGGTTTGTATTAACTGCTCTGAAAATCCACAATCATCTTTTTCATCTTTAGTCACCTTAACTTTTCAATCTCCACTTTGTGCAGCTTTTTCTGTGGCTTTGGTGATTTCTGTTCAGTGCAGAGAATAAATGAAGTCCCCCACTTGACACTAATCCCATGTGTTTCCAGCCTTTATATTACCAGCCTGCTGCAGCAGGCCTGGGCAGGTTACACATCACGTCATGAGTTTAGAGGATCTGGTTGCTCAGTGGAAGGGATTGCCTCCTGAGCTGAAGTAAAATGTGTTCTTAGCTCAGGATGACAATTTGTTTTGACTCATCGAGGTGGTTTCATCCGTTTATGCCTACAAGCAACAGAGAGTGACGTCATTTTAGCTCATGCTGAAGGGAAAGTAGTTTAGATGTTAGTCAAGAAAAGTCCTGTGAATATTTTTAATATAAGCTCACAGAAGATAATCAGGGCTGCTTGAAAAACCTCAACACCTTACTTCTGTTTTCGCAGAGGAGAAAAGAACAGATAAATCACAGAAGGGTGGAGGTCTGACCCGGTCTCCCTCGTAAACACTGACCAGGTCCCTGCTGCTGTTCATCTGATGGGTTTTTCCTGCAGTGATGGAGCATCTTTAAACCTGCTCAGTTTGTGCTGACTTTTTTTTTCCATCTGAACTTGGCAGAGTTACGAGGCTTCCTGTCACAAACCATCAGGTGTGGCTGGTGGAAGTTTTCCACTATGTTGAACTGAAGTCATCACAGATCATCGTTTAGGATGTTGGTTGTTTTCTTTGGACCAAATGAATGTTGAAATATACATTTTCAGGAATAAAATAACTTGTCACAATAAATTGTCATAAGTGTTTAAATAGTTTTTTAAATTTTTAAATTTAAACCAACTTTCTAAATAAAATGTTGTTATTGGATGATTCTTAAAAATCCCAGGCTACATTCAGTTGCAGTATAATACATTTATTCATACTTATTATCACAGTGCAGGACTACAGTATGGTAACTAGTTTGATTTAAAAAAATGTTTTAACTAACTCATAGAACTAGTAGTAGAACCAGTGGTAATAGAAATACAAGTTTTTGCTGTTGCTGTTTTTATTGCGGTAGCAGTAGATTAGCAGCATTTCATTAAGTATTAGTGATTTCAGTAAAAGAGCTGCAGTTCATCTCTCTGTGTGTGATAACGGTCATAGAATAAAACCATCTCTGTGACCTTTACAAACACAACACATCACTGTCTCTACTGTAATACTGAGGCTTTTCTGTGAACCCACCTGCAGATAAGAATGAACCCAGAACAAATCATCTGTTTGACCCTGCTGGTTTACCGTTACTCCCTTCTTATTTGTTTATGATAGCGTTTTTTGTCCTTTTACATTGCTGAATGTGGTATTCTGCAGTTTTCATGTCAGGCTTCATGTTTGTCTTAGGATCAAGCTTTTTTCTTTGTTTCATCATTCCTGGAAAATCAGTTTTCATCTGAGCCACCTGATTAAATAAAGGCTGAGGACAGAAAATCCCTCCTCTGAGGGGTCAGTTTCTGTTTGAAGGCTTTTAGCCACGCTAGGAGTGTGGCTCTGGGGATGGCAATGATTGTCTGCCTGTGGGTCTGTAGGCCCACCACTTTGGTCCAGAATGAAATACCTTAGCAAGTATTAAATGAACTGCTATGAAATTTATACAGACGTTCATGGTTCTCAGAGGATGAATTGTAATAACTTTGATCTCCGGACTTTCAGGTCAATTTTTTATTTAATCCAATACTTTATTTGATTTATGACCAGATACCTGCAAAACTAACGACACAAGCTTCAGCTAGACTTTGTGCTAATGCTAAACTACCGCAGTGAACATAACAAACTTTGTACCTGTAAACATCGATATGTTAGTTCAAAATATGTTTATTGTCACACAGCGACATGGAAGAAAATGGAAATGACAGGTTTTAATGATAAAAAAAAGGAAACTTACAAAACAACTTAAACGAGGGGAAAAAGAAAAATCGAAAACTATGCCGACTTATAGTTTAGCTGCATAACTGTAGGGGTAAATCACCTCAGATGTCTTATGTAAGTCATTGCAGCATTGTGAGTTATCAGTGTGTGAGTAAAGGTTGTCTCACTGGGACGCTCCCATCTGCAGCATGTTTCTCTGAACTGCACCACGAACTACAGGTGACACAGCAGGGCATGTACGGCTCTTCTGCTGAGTGATTCACAACCGCTGCTGAGAAAGCAGATGTGTGAGATGATGAAATTAATTCCATAACACGCAGCTTACCCCGTTTCTTTCCATAGGAATTATTGTTTTTTTTTTTCATATAAGATGAGACAGACTCGGATGAAGCAGAGTAAAATTTCGGATCTGCTGAAATCAGGAAATATGTTAAATCTTTACAGTTTGGATCTGCAGTGGCTGACTCTACTGAAGTTTCCAAAATTTTTTGTCAATTTTAACCAAATTTCCAGAAAATCAACCAAAGATAAACCCCCCCAGTGCAAGAGGGCGCAACAAGATGAACTTATTAAAAGAGCAACACTCAAACTGGAGGAAAACAATGTAGAAAGCATGATGGACACATGACTTTTCTGATTCTGGTTTCTTTTTCATTTATCATTTTGAGGAGTTTGACAGTTTCCTCGTCGTTCCGCACAGATCAGGTGTTTTCATCCATCACTATTCTTCATTTCTTGGGTGAAGCGGAAACTTTTAAAGCACATGCTTCATGTGTGTCAGGATTTCTTCACTGAGTCTGTTGTCAACAAGATATTTTCAAATGTCTCAGACCTAAAGATATTTACATTATTTACATTAATATGAAACAGAGCAAAGTAGCAAACACTCACATTAGAGAAAGCAGGACCATGAGAACCTTTTTAGAATTTCCTTGAAACTTGTAACTTAAAGAATTTGTCAATTATTGATTATCAAAATTGTTGTCAGCTGATTTTCTGTTAAATGTAAATCAGCTGACTCATTCTTTCAGCACTGTTTTAGAGGATGAAATGCTCATCCCTTGCAAACTGAAACATGACTGTGTGAAGGGTTTGTCACAGAATTGCTGCTTCTGTCTCAATCCTCACCTATCAGGCTCATGAGCAGGCGTGTGCAGTGGTTTGTACATGATAAAGTGCCACGTGCTGCATTTTTATCAGTTCAGATTGGGATGAAGATCTCCTGAAAGCTCAGAGAGGTCTGTCTCACCTGATGAGTGTGTACATTTGTGTGTGTGTGTGTGTGTGTGTGTGTGTGTGTGTGTGTGTGTGTGTGTGAGAGAGAGAGAGTCCATCATATAACCTGCTGATGGGTGTGTTCACAGCTCCAGTGCAGAGGAATGTGAGGAGTGGTTTGTGTTGCCCAACACAAACCAGCTCAGCGTTGAGTCCAACACCTATGGCAACCAGCAGCTATTTAACCAACAGTCCTCTCAGCTCCAGGAGACTCCAAACCTCAACTGTGAGCTCTCAGTTTACCTGCAGGTGAGCTACTGTGTCACTCTGTGCTCACACCAGTGTTTCTCCTGTCCAGTCTTTAGAGAAGACTTTCCTCATGTTTATTAGCTTGAAATCAAAGTGTAGATTTGAATAAGTGTTCAGAGGTCACAGCCGACACCCAAACTTTCCTTGCAAAAAAAAAAAAAAAAAAAAAAAAGTGAAAGCATAGCTTACAGTGTCTTCTCTTGTACGTTTGAGCTTCATTGTGTAGAGTTGGATACTTGAAGGCCGCTTTTCCATTCATGTGCTGAAGGGGGAAAGTTTCTAACAAGTCCTCCAAATTAAACGACACGTACGTCTTGTGTAACTTCAGAACAACTGTTGTTTTTCGATCTAATGCCCTCACCAGCAGGATGACATCGTTTGTCTGTGTCTATCAAAAACAAAAACAACTTGTTTAGGTTTGGGTCAAATGACTGCTTCACTAAAGTTAGGGGGCCTTTAAAGTCAAGGTTACAATAAACACATAGATAGATAGATAGATTGATTGATTCAGCATTTTTGGCTGCCGTTTCTCATCAGGAAACAGGAAAACCAAAGTGCCTCATGGGTGGTGAACATTCCTGAAATAGTTACAATAGTTGTATTTTGTTGAGAGACTGGTGCTCCACATCTCCAAAAATGGTCTCAGAGAGAGAGAGAGAGGGAAGGGCAAGTGGTGGTGGTGTGTATATTAGTGTGTGTGTGTGTATGCTTCTTAAAACCTCACTTTTTTCTCAGGCCGCCAGGTAAAGCGACAACTATTCTGCGTGCGTCAGCGGCGTCGTGCGCGCTCTCATTACGCACGCCTCCGGTGTGCCGCAGGTGTAGCCCTGGTCCCACCCACAAGGCAAAACTCATGTGAGGCAGAAAAACTGCAGCTTGTCAGTCGGCAGCAGATCACCGCAGAGGGAGCGTTAACAGGTGAGTGGCTGATGATTTACCTGGACACTTGTTGGGTTTTAACATGGCTGCTGCATCGCTTTCTGTGCGCTTGTTGTTGTTGTTGCTGCAGTGAGTTCACGGCGCGTTTCCTGGAGCCGCAGTTCAGACAAGTAGCTTTGTGCTAAATGTTAGAGGAGCAGCAGCTGAAACAGAAACGTGCTGCAGGGGAGCAGCTGAATCACAGGAACTACTCACGAACAAAACTAACAAAGCACAATAAGAACAAAGTGCAACAAGGTCAGTTTCTCATCCCGGTTTATTTATTTTGAGATTTTGTTTAGATTTTAACATTAGTACTGCTCATACTCACGTCACCAAAACAAACAAAGTACTGATACAGCTTCAGTAAACAACGCTCACTCAAAGCCACTATGAATATTATATCATATATTAGGTTTGATGAAGGCAGTGTATGACAGACACACTGCAAGTCCATAAACTGCCGTAAAGTCTGATAAACATCGGCATTAAATAAAGCCAGTGACAGTTAACGTTACAACTAGATTAGATAAAGTCACTATAGATCAGTATACCATCACACATCCTGGCCGTAGTGAGGGGACACCCCTGTCCATATAGTTTAGGATTCTTGGTCTGGAGCTGTTAGTCATTGTTTCTTGTTAGTTCCAGTGAGGGGAAATCCTAATGCTACAGTGTACAACAAGATTTTAGTCTCCTACATAGAATATAATAGTTTGCTTCCAACTTTGTGGCAACTTTACCCAGATTGGTGTGGAATAATCTGCCTAGTCTGCACAGAGGCCTGAACCAAAACCTCATCCAGCACCATCAGGATGAACAGGAAAATCTTGTGGAAAGCTTTTCCAGGTGAATGAAGGCTGGTACAGCAGCATGTTAATGCCCTGTGTTATTGACTAACATGTTCAACTATCAGCTATGACTGGAATGTTAATGTCCACATACTCTTAGCCATGCAGTGAAGTTCCACTCAGTTAGAATCACTATAGGAACATCATAAGAACATTACTGTTATTCTGCAGTGAAAAAAATGCCATAGAAACAGAACTCGTGCCACAAAGAACCATAGAAATATAACTGTTGTGTCTTATCATCGTTACTCTGTCGTTTCAGTTGATGCAGTTGTTTCCGCTCTGCTTTTCTTTATCTTCAAACTACATCTGAGTGAAACAGAAAACCTGTGCAGGACCAAACCTGTAGTAATTAAACAGCCACTGACCGTGAAGCTTCCGTTTGTCATGATGATGAAATACATTTGTGTGTGTGTGTTTTCTCAATGTGCCACTCTGTGTTCAGTCAAAGGGCGAGCCCGACTGTACTCTGCACTGAGCTCTGATAAGGGAGCTGCAGAAAGGAGACGCTATCTTTATTTCGGCTGGGCGGAGTGTGGTAATGTCACTTATACAGGCTCCACATGGTCAGCCACACTGTCAATTACAATAAGAATACCTGACCAGGCCACACTGTTTATACACTGGGCCTTTAACCCGGGCAGGGCTACAGACTTAATGCTGGACAATTGTTCACTGGTGGTGACAGGTTTTGTTCTGATGTTACGTAATAAGAGACTGTGTTTTCTGACTATGGTTGTGTGTCTGTCTGTGTGATGAAGTACATCAGGGTGATCACAGATTGGGTGTGGAGGTCACCCTCGACAACAGAATCTGTCCGTCATTAGACATGTATCTATTAGTGTTTGCTTTGAGCCTGGCAGCTGTTTGCTAACATATTAGCCAAGATGAGATGACAGTATGTCATTGCTGTGTGTCTGTCAGCTTGTTGTGGATCTTTAACTCTCAAGAGGCCAAAAAAAAAAATCTATTGATGTTAGTTTGTGCAGGTGTGCATTAAGTCCACAGACCGCTGTTGTCCTGCACTCTGCATGTAAAACCATTGTTGTGATGCTGTTATCTCAGTGGCTTCTAAGGCAAACAGATGAGTCAGTCCTGCATGTGTAAGTGTTTTCCCTGGCTGAGGAATGCTGTAACGCTGACTTAATAATGCTGTTAGCATCTCTGAATCTCTGCCTGTGGCTCTTCACTCTCCTTTTGTCGCCCTTGTCTTTATCTCTCTGTCCATCTTTTCCTGCTCTGGTTGTCGTCCTCATTTTCTCTCACTTTCTCCCTATCATAAGTCTCTTGATTTTCACTTTCATCGTCTGTTTCAGTCTTTCCTCTCTTCTCTTGAGCCTCTCTCTCTCTCTTTTACTTTCTTGTATTAAACTTTCACTCGCTTTGTTCTCCGTAGTTCTCTCTAACTGTATCACCAGGAAGTGAATTCACCTCTTTTTATGTCACCAGAGATTGAGTTTTTTTTTTTTTTTTTGAGTTGCATTCATTAATTTGGTTAATTCCCTTCTGATGTTTTGTTGCAACTATTGGATTATTTCTGTGCAGCAAACACAGGCTTCTTTTAATTTTGTTTTCAGTATTCATTATTTCTATCTTATTTTTTTATATTTTCTTTTGACATATGATGCCGATTTTTTTTCCACACTACAAGCACAGACCAACATAGTTATTTCTTTTTACATCCTGTAGAGCAAATGTGAACTTCAGAAAACCAGATTTCTCTCTATCCTTCCATCACCTTTTCTCTTTCCTCATCCTTATATCACTGAGACACATTTTCCTGAATTTCTCTCTCTCTCTCTCTCTCTCTCTCTCTCTCTCTCTCTCTCTTTCTCTGCTCCTCTACATCTTCCTTTCTCCTTGTTCACTTTCCCCCTGATCACTCTCACTTGTTTTCTGTTGACTTCTTCACACCACTTTCTCTTCCTCCTGTCGTTTGTTTTCCAAATTTGACTAATATTTATCTGCAGGACGAGTGAAGCAAATCTGAACGTAATGACAGTTTGTTCATCTTGGTCCAACTCTCTGTCTCTGTCCCTCACACTGACACACACCCATTCTCTCTCTCTCTCTCTCTCTCTCTCTCTCTCTAATGTGTTTTAATGGGTTTACATTCTTTCCCTTTACTCTGGCCCAGGCACTTAACCAACCAGACCAACGAGAAAACACAACTGTTTTCTCTCACAGTTTTGCCCGGCACACACCCACCACTCTCTCTCTCTCTCCCTCCCTCTCTCTTTCTCTCTCTCTCTCTCTCCCTCTCTCTCTTTCACTCTCTCGCCTCCTCACTGTCTCTCACACACGCTTGCCAAGAAGGAGTCCAGAAATAGAGACATGTAAAAAACCTTCCAGAGATTCCTGCCATCCACTTGAGCTTTTGCATGAAAGTAAGTGATAATGCAGGTCAATCGATGAGATATTTTTCTTTTATACCTCAGTATAAAGCTCAATATGGATAGTTTTTTATACAAGTGCTGATGAGATGCTTGAGCTTCAGGACTTCCGGACAGTACTTTTTTTGATAGCGTACATTGAGAAGAAATGTGGTTGTTGACCCTTTGTGACATAGTGACTTCTCTAACTTGTGTTACTGTCGTTACAAACACACTGACCAGCTGGGAACGTGCTAGCACCAGTCACAGTAGCTCTCTGAGTTTCTTTCTCTTTTCTCTGTACTGTGCTGTTTACTCCCCCTACGAGCAAATTTACAATGTGACCAACACTTTGAGCAGCACTGGTGTTGCCATGGTTACGTGTATTTTTTTTGTGGCCACAATAAAAAGTTCAGAAATTTAGTTACACATTGTTACACATGGAAAAGACAGTTGGATTATAATGTGTGAGGACAGAATTTGAGTTTCAGATCTCAAGAGTGCAGATGTTTTTGGAAAATGAGGATGTTTGTGTTTTTTCTGGTCTTTACAAAGTGCTGTGTAAGGTTTAGTCTTGGTTTAAGGTTAAAATTAGGCTAAGGTTAGGTCTAAAGTAGCCCAGTTTGGGGACGGTATCATCTGTGGGAGACAGTGCAGGATGGTTCCCGTAGAGAAGCTTAGAAAAGCAGCTGTGCAGAAGTGAGAAAGTTCCTTTAACTCTTTTCTCTTTTAAAACTAAAACACGATGTTTTACAAACAGCAGTTCTTACCAGCTGTAGTCACAACTTTCTTGGACAAGTTGCACAAAGATGAGAATTATGCTTTGTGATCAGCTTGTTTTCTAATACCATGTGTTATAAGAAAAGGTGCTTCAAGAATGAGGACTAAACGGCCTCACCTCTTATAAAGAGCAGCACAGTGACATTTCCCTTAGCTTTTCTATGGGAAGCATCCGGGACTGTGTCCCATGTAACAGCTCAAAAGGGGGCTGAGTCCAGGGCTGGGTGTGTGTGTGTGTGTGTGTGTGTGTGTGTGTGTGTGTGTGTGTGTGTGTGAGAGAGAGAGAGAGAGAGAGAAACTAATAAGCATTAAGATGCTAAATGATGTCACTGTTTTCAGAAAACTTGCTTCACATCCAGCAGATACCTGTCTTTGTGTGTGTAGGTGTGTGTGTGTGTGTTTGTGTGTGTGTGTGTGTGTGTGTGTGTGTGTGTGTGTGTGTGTGTGTGTGTGTGTACTCCCGTTCACTGAAACCTCGATTACCTTATCCTTTATCTATGTCATAAAAAGTAGAATGATGATCTCAGGCTTGGCTTCAACACACACACACACATACAAACTTGATGTCAAAACTATGGTGAAAGGTTACAACTTGCACCATCACATCATCCATGAGGTTATATATGGTGCAGTTATACACATATAACCTGTAGTGTATACATTCAGACACATGTAGACATACCTGAAAACACAAACTTTTTTTGCTCAAAATAAAACAGAGGACAGAGAAATTCCCGCAACGACACAAATACAAGTGTGTATTAACATGTCGCGGTGCAGTTCCATTGCTATGTGATGGGTTTTTGTTCAGGGTGTTGTCTGTTAGCTGTCAGAATGTTTTAGACGGAGAAAAGTGTGTCTCTGTTTGCCTTCATTCTTTCCCAGGCTTCACCTCTCTTCTGGTCATGTTCGCAGAACTGATCACACACATCGCACAACCTGGGCGAGACATACCACAGATTCCTGTACCATGAAAGCCAATAGGTCTGCTGTTTAGAAAAAAATAAATAAATAAAAGAAAGAAAAAAAAGATTTGTTATAAAATAAGTTCTGAAAAATCACGAGCCATCCATTGGTTATTTATGCTGCATAAAGAAAATTAAGTTTATCATTTTCTAAATTAGACCCTGTCCACTTGCACAAAGTGGTTGTTGCTCTTTCAACACACACCAAAAAAAGTGTAAACTTTTAATCTTTAACAAAATGTAACTGAAAAACATATAACTGGCGTCTGCTACAGGTCAAATACTGTAAGGTTCCAGAGCTTGTTGGGGGTGTGTCTTGGCTGTGTTAAACAGTATAAGTAGTTATCTTCTGCCGTCCCAAAGTTTTACTGAACAAACTGTCTATTGTGCGCTACATTCATTTCTATTGTAATTTAAATGTCAAGTCATCTTGTATGAGGAACACCCCAGAGTGGCATCTGGTGCCCATCAATCATTAACAAAATGGAATTTATGTACAACTGGAAAAAGGTTTTATGAACCTCCTCTCTGTGTGGTTCATTAATCTCTGCTCTGTGTTACAGGCCTGACTTCAGTCTATGCTTTTACTCTGTTCACGGGGAGTTATCAGTCAATTTGAGAGGCCTGTCCTGAACTCAGATTTTGCTTTCCTGAAAATTACATTTTTAATTGAAGACATTTAGTGGTGATAACTATACTATTGCTGGTTTAATCAGCAGCACTGATTAAAAAAAAATACTCTTAGGATCAGCCAAGATTAAAATCACAAACTTATTGTGGAGAGTGAGACATCTTTACAAACAATGATACGAATTAACAGTGTTTGTAAAATGTTAGCGAGAATCTAAGAAAACTGTTGGTCTGGAGCTTCCTTTCAATAACATCTGTGAAAGTGTTAGGTGTCAGTGTCATGATGGTGTTAGTGTTTACTCTGAGAAAGGCTGTGTCAGTACAGTGTGCTGCCATTTTACAGAGTGGATCTTAATGTCCAATAAATGGTTTGCATTGTGTCTGGTATCACTCAGCGTCTTGAATGGTAAGGTGTTAGCATGAAGGCTTCTGTCACCTGTCGCGGTAAACTAACCTGTTTCCTTGCAAGACTAGAAACTAGATACAAATCATCGTAAATGTTGATTTTTATTACAGAAAAAAAGATTCTGAACATGTTTTCTGGATATTTAATGTCACAAACTGCACCTCGATAGTAAATCACGCTGAAGTAGGAAGGTGGATGGAGAAGGCAGGCACGTTAGGAATGAGGGTGTGAGCCTTGAATGGTGGCTAATAAACACGAGAAACTGTTTGGAATGGTAACATTGCATGCATCTGCATGCGTGTGTGTGTTTGTTCCTTATTGTTCCTAACTCTGGAGGCTTGGTGCAGCCATATCAGTGTGGTGTTATGTAATTCAAATATCAGCCTTTAATATGGGCAGAGGGCAGGATGTTGGTGTGTCTGCTAAACAGTCCTGCCTGAAAGAAACTCACCTTTCTGTGCTGCATGAATTCACATTGCTGTGATGTCATGTGTTTTGACTTCCTGCTAAATTTGGTTGATTGAGTTGGTTGAGCTGTTCACAACTCGCAGACATATTAAGCCTGCAATAAGACAATGAAGACATTAGGCCTACTTAACAGCATCAGGGTATCAGTTTTGGAGGCACAGTACCAGACAGGTCATGGACTTGCAACCTCAGCCTCCGTGTGTGTGTTAGCTTCCATGTTTGAAGAATTATTGACTCTCTGACAGCTCTGATCAGGTGGTGTATCATAACAATCACAGGAGAAAAACGTAGAATTCACCAGCAGTTCAGCAATGGATTCTGGGGATTTACAGTTGATCAGCTGAATGAACAAAGTCTCAGGACCATCCTCCCAACCCATCGATCAGAGTTTTCACATCCCTCTCTAACCTCAGTGTGTTCATTGACAAATTATGGGCTGGATAAGATCTTTCATGACTTAAAGCAACACTGTGTTCAGATATATTGTCGTTCTGTTGTTGATGTATAGTAGGGAACGTAGCAGCATGTCTACATAAAGTCAATTCTGGAATACACTGAATTCAGATTTATGGTACATTATATATCCCTCGCAGGTGATCTGTATTTGAGTATTCACACTGTAAGACTGAAGGCACTGAGACCGGTGACACACCCAGCACAGATTTGGTGTTGACATCGAAAACAAAACGAGGCCTGAGCTGGAGGCAGGTCTGAGGTTTAGGGTCATTAAATCACCACTGGAGACAAAACACTGCAAATCTTCTCTGTCTCATCCAAAAATTCTGCAAACTCCGCTTTTGATTTTGGGCACCGTATCTGTTGGACCACAGATACGTCTGTCTGGGTCAACTGCTGTTGACAATGAGGAAATAAAAATCACACACTTTGTTGTGTGATCTTTCCTTAACCTTACCCACAGTGCTTTTGTTGCCTAAACCTAACCACAGACTATGACTATGACAGACTATGAACCCTGGTCTCTGGTGAAACGGGTGTACACTTTGTCGGCTACACCTGCCATCCATCCCACTCGCCTCTCGCTGACTCCACAGCCTTTAATAACTGTAGCACGTAGTACATAATCTAGCCAGCGATTACGTTTCCTCAAAAATGTAACTGCTGTTGCAGTTTAGTTGTATAGAACCATAATTTCAAGGAGACAGGGTTGGAACAGGATATTGTGAAGTGCATTTTTATTCACAGAATGTAAAAGTATAAAAGTAAAAGTATACTTTCACTTTGGTCTTGGTCTTATTGTTTATAATTGTTTGTAATCTTTTTTTTTCCATGTAAACTCTCTTTTCCAAAAACCATACATTTATTCTTTACTTCAGCAAATATATGATGGACCAAAGTGTGATAGATAAATATGATAGATAACCTCACTGAACTCGTCTGAAACAACGCAGTATTTCTCTGCATCTGAAAACTTTCATCCCCTTTCATCATCCACTCCGAAGCTCACATTTCCCACCTTAACATAATGTTCAGGTTAAACAGTTTAGGTTTTCAGGGTCGTGAGTGTGTTTTGGAGCCCATTTTCTACATCTTGTAATTTCTCCCACTAATGGATGCCTGAAAGTCCTAATTATTCATATGTCATTTAGAAACTGCCACAGAGCTTCTCCTGAAATGCATCTTAGTGCATTTTTGCATTTTATAGCTCCTTGTTTTTTTTCCCCTCCAAGTTTTAATGAGTGTTGTTTTGCATTATGAAGTACCTCCAGGCTTCAATTTGGCATCTGGGAAAGTTGGCTTGACTCCAAGACTGTGGTCACCCAGTGCTTATTACTCATTAAGCCTCGTTGGAGGGCCGAGTGGGTGCAGACTCGGTGGGAGCTGGGTGGGGGCTGCCGTGCTTGGAGACTAGATGTTGTTGTTGTTGTTGTTCTAGTTTTGAAACAGAACCAAGAGATGAGAAAGTGAGAGAGTATTGAAAGTATTTATTTTCTGTCTGCTTATTTTTGTGTTCATCAGGCCAACAGAATTATTCAAATGATTATAATGATGTTTTTTCTTCTACTATTAATTAAACTTAAAGAACAACATACGATTTGTGATTCTGTTTTAGACTCTGCCTAATTCCAGAGCATATAGAGCTATTAATTGTTGTGTCATTCTTACCTGTACTCCGTCCTGACTGTCAAACAGACGGAAGCTCAAAGACATTTTGTCTTTGGGAGGAGCTCATTGTAAGTAGGCCCTGCCCTGCACACCTGTGTGTGTGTGCATGTGTGTGTGTGTGTAACCTTTCACCCTTCTCTAAAAGGGGAGGCGGTTTACAAAGTGATGAAGTACAATCACTATAAACAGTAGGACAGAGTCCAGAACGTGATGTAGAGAAGTCAGCACATTTTCTGTGTGAGTGCTTTTCAAGAGGCACAGAAGAAACCGAAGAAACTGGCTGTTTTGTTGGGTTTTATGTGGATAATGATAGTGGAGGGAGTGAGAGAGATGTGATCCTCGACTCAGGTAATTGTTAAATACAGAGGAACCAGTTCAGTTCTGCTTCACTTAACGGGCCGGAGCAAAGAGGGGGAGAGTAAATACAGGAGAGGTGAGATGTTGCTTATTGACTGCATCATTAAGCACAGACAAACTGGTTCTCCTGTTTTATATAGCTGGTGTTTATAAAGTGAGAGAGCTGGATCACACGCTGCACAGTCCAGTTTGAATTACAGTTAAATAATCCAGTGGAACCAACCTGCGTGTCCCTATGATGTAGGGAGGGACTGTGAATGTGAAGTGAAATTTATTTGTACAAACTTATGTCAGCAGCATTTTGAATTCTGCAAACTCAGAAATGTCGACATTTTCCAGTAGAGACCAAATACGCTATGTAGCCAAAAGTCTGTGGACGGGCCTTTTTTTCACCATTGCATGAAGTCAGGTCCATAAAGAAATGGTTTTATATTCCATTAGCTGGGTGTGGAAGAACTTGACTGCTCTGCAGAGAACCCTGACCTCAACCCCATCCAGCAGCTTTAGGATAAACTGGAACACCAACTGTGAGTCAGGCCTTACCATGCAACATCAGTGTTGGACCTCACCAGTGCTCTGAATGGGAGCAAATCTCTGCAGCCTGGCTCCAACATCTGGTGGAAAGTCTGAAACCACAAGAGTAGTTTTAACGCCTATAGTAAGTAGTTTTTGCCAAGAAAAGCGGTTAGTGTTAGATTTTTTTTTTTCTGTTTTAATTTACTCATGAAAAAGTAGTTGTTATTGTAATTGTCTCTCTTGTAAAAATTACACTTCTGGGAAAATGTAGGAAGAAACAGGTTCCACCCGCTGCCAGAAGCATCGACTTCACAAATAAACAGGGCGAGCACTGTAGGATTTTGGACATTGTGTAGCTCCTTGCACTGATGGAAAATAAGTGTAATGGCTAAGTAACCTTTGGTACATATCACAGTGACAAAGTTTTGGACATAAAGTAATTTTGTAGAATCCAAAATCACTGATTGTATATAAAAAAGTCATTTTATGTGACATGATGTATAAATCCACAGTATTTTTACAGAGATGCAGTTAAAAGTTATTTCCATCATGATAAAAACCTTCCTGGGCAGTAAATGAGCCTGCAGGGCGTCTCCCTCCGTTCACTCCCAGTTTAAAGCTCCTGCTGGTTCAAAGTCCATCAGCACACAAGGTGTCATACCAGAGCTGTGAGTCATGAGCAAGGCACGCTGAGTAGGGGAGTTCCCTGGTGTACTTCTCCACACACAGATCTGTTTGCTGAGTAATGGACTGTCATTACCACAACAGCACAGGTCCACCGACTTACGACCTCTGACCTCTTATCAGCTTAAAAGTCTCACATACAGATGATAAGAATGGGGCACATTTAGTCCCAGAACCTGAACCAGGCTGATGTACTTTAAATGTCCTTTCACAAACAGAATGGAACGTCCATGGTAGTTTGGGTTTGACGTTTACGGATTCATCGTTTTACAAAGATGTTTTTTGTTAAGAATATTTTTACCCTTTCCTTTCCTTTTTCATTCATTCATTTTTCTGGGAATACACTGACCATGTGTATACCAGTGCATGAAAATAAATAAATAAATACATATGGATAGACAATACACCAATGAAAGGCAAAATAGGAAGTGGGGAAAACAAAAGAAAGCATGAACCAAATACTGAAGAGTCTGGTTCCAAAAAGCAGCCCGTACTCTTGTGTTTCTGGATGAACAAAAAAAAAACAGACTGTTTAGATTTATAGTGTTAAAACATACAATCTAAAATAAGAATGGTAATAGGGTGATTCATAACTTCCTGCAGGTGGAGAAGAAGCCTCACCTGACTGCATAATATTATTTGTACAAACAGGGAGAGTCTGCAGTGTTTCATCCGAAAAGAATGGGACGCTCCTGTGAGCCGCTGCTGGAGTTTCTGAGGGAGAGAAAGTAGTCGCTATGATTTTACTTGCTCTTCCATCATTAAGTCAGTTTGGTAAAACTTTGTATGATGAAGAAAAAAATGATTTCTTCCTTGTGAGCCACTGCAGAGTGATGTGTTGGTACTAAAATATTTGCAGTCTGGATTTCAGAGTGTATCATGTGAAACTAACTTAAACTCTTACCTTAACTTGGTAGACATTACAGAACAGTCAGCCCTATGCTTCAGTCCACAGCAAGTCTTGTCTAAAAATACAAACCAGATTTCCATAAAATTAGCTGTGAATATTCATGTTCACCTGAGGAAGTATCCTGGAAATGACCCTGTAACCTTTCCTCCAGCAGCTCTACATTACATTATTAGCACCACTACTGGAAAAGCTAAGAGCTAAATCAACCATCTGTTGTTTGTTCTGTCCAACACTTTTCATATTGTGAAGTGTGCTGAGCGTTGCAGTGTCTGCAAGGTTTAAGTCTTTTATTGTGTGTGTGTGTGTGCATGCGTGCGTGCGTGCGTGCGTGTGTGTGTGTGTGTGTGTGTGTGTGTGTGTGTGTGTGTGTGTGTGTGTGTGTGTGT
>JBBMJY010000008.1:2657628-2669500 GCA_037833715.1 Toxotes lorentzi
TGTGTGTGTGTGTGTGTGTGTGTGTGTGTGTGTGTGTGTGTGTGTGTGTGTGTGTGTGTGTGTGTGTGTGTCTGGCATTGGTCCAGCTGTTGTCAGTCTTTCTCAGACAGTCGGAGTAGAGACAGAGGAAACATCTGCCTGCTCATCTGGCTCTGTCTGTCACATACACAGATGCAGACCCACACACACACCACCCTCTGTGTGTGTGTGTTTCTCTCTTTTAGCATCTTTTCCCTAAAAAAAAAAAAAAAAAAAAAGCATACTAAACTGACACAGTTGTGACAGGAAACGATGAGGGAAGAAACCTGGTTTGGAGTCTTATTATAACAGAAAACCTGTCAAAGTGTCATCACAGTTTAACTCGTGAAGCTTAAACACAAACAGCAGACAGGCCGGCTGCCAACACGCTGCATCTCCTGCACAGAAACACAACATGCATCAAGCTTATCGCTCTCCATTTACACAGATTTGCATTGAAAAATAGCAGATTTTTTAATTAGGATTTAAAAGCAAAACTTCAAAAAAAAAAATAAATAAATAAAATAATTGGCTAAGATTTTGAAAGCCAGCAGTTCATGGCTTGCTTCTTCATATTTAACAGCTGCTGTGGTTGAATTCATTCATTGATCAGTAATGGTCAGTGGATCGCAATGGATGATTAAGAATCAACACATCTTCTGTGGAAACTTCTCAAACTACTGCTCCACTGTAATCCAGCTGTCATCTCTCCATCTGACCTGTGTGATCAAAGAGTTCATATTTTAACTAAGACTCTTGATGGCAGGTGCACAGGACAGAAAGCTCCTAATTAATGAACTCAGATGGAAAAACATAAATTGAGGGTTTGACAAAAATATACGCCTGTCACCCAGTCATTGATTTAATGTCCTGACAGCCGAAGGAAATAGGTCAGCTCGGCGCAAAAGTGGATTTTACAGCTGACAGACTTTACAGAATTTGGCTTGTGGCAGTTTTTAACCCTGATCCCCAAAATAATTTGTTCATAGAACAAGAGTCAAGTGACTTCATGCTGTTTCTGTTTTGTATGGCAGGGTCTCAGTGGACAGGGAGGGTGAGGGGGAGTCAAACCCTCGACATCTTCAGCCCACAGTCTCACGCTCCATCCTGCTAACCTAGACAAACCATTCTGTCCTAAGAGAGGCTCAGTAGCCTTTTTTATCAGATTATTTGTGGTTAATCTGTCAGAAAATGAGCCAGGATTTGTATAATCACACATCATTTTGATTAGATATAAAATGAACAGCTTTAGATTAGATTTAATAAAGAACTTTTTGTAGATTCAATGATCCATCCCGGATTTGGTAATTAACAATGGTGCAGTCTGTTGAATGTGAGGTCTATATGTCCTGTGTCTTGTCTCATACACAATATTTGACACCATCAACCTATTTATGTAAATATTTATTTACACATTCTTTGAGCTGAAACATCCTTTAGGTCTCAAAAAGCAAAACAAATTGAAGTTAGAATGTAGATCATCTGCATCAGGGCTAAGAATAATGAATCAAAAACCAACAAATCAAACCAGAGCTTTTCTCAAAAGGTTTAAAAGTAAAGTTAAATCGTTCTAAATACAAATCAATACTTAATGTGTTTATTCCAAAACAAAAAGTAAAGGAATAATTTGCAATAAAGTAATTTACATACAGACAAATTAAAGGAAAAAGCAACATGAACTGTCTTAGTAAAGGTGTTGAGCCACCATGTGCTGCCAGAACAGCTTCAGTGTGTAAAACCAGGTAGGATTTGTTTATGGATTTTGTGAGAGGAGCAGCTGGATGAACTCCACTGTCCCCATTCCTTCAAACTGCACTCAGAGACAGAAACCACTCAGTAATTATCAAAAACATATAAATCTCTCCCAAACTGAATAAAAGCACATAAACCTTAAGGTTGGACACAGGTGCCGTTAGTCATCGGTTGAGGACATCTGGGGTCTAAAACTGACAGAACCTCTGCAGCACTTTATGCTCGCGGGAAAATGTTTTGGAAAAATATGTTTTATAAAGATCAGCCTGCTGATGATTTTTGTTTTACCATATTTTAATTTGGTCCTATGTTAAAGAGTTTTGAAAGGACATATTAGCAGTTTTAATGATGCAGGAGTTCTAAGTCAGCAGCCTTTTTGTGCATTTCTCCAAATTAATATTCATTTGATGACGTCCAATTTTCTATTCTTGTTTTGTGCTTTCTAGCCTCCACCGACATATGTGGGGACTCTTAATAAGCTGTTTTTAATTTTCCATATTTAACATATCACTAATAGATTTTTCATATCTGGCTTACACTAATAAAATAAACCCAGTGATCGTTTTTGTTATTCCCACATTAAATAAAGACACATCCAGGATTAGTTTTAGCAGATTTCATCCTGATTTGTAACAAATATTCCTGTTGAAGGGATAATTGTTGGCTACGCAATGTGTAAAAGCGGGCAGGCCTTAAGGAGAGGACACAGCACCGGTTGGTTGTTTAATCTCTGTTATTTGCCGCCATGGGGAGGGGAGGAGGAGAGTGGGGGGGGGTCAACAACAACAACAACTCGGGAACATATTGCCAGGCAGATTGCCTCAGGCCAGACGTAGCTCTACGTTTTGCTCGCCGTTGTTTTCTCTCTCTCTCTCTCTCTCTCTATTCTTTCACAGTTTCACACATGTTAAGGTGATTCATTTGTCCCACACTCATCAGTCTGTCTGTGAGAGGTTTTTAAGAAAAGTTGTGAGGTTGAAGAAGCATTGCAGGTAAATGTCATGTTTGTAAGACTCTCTTCAAATACAGTTTGACCTGAACTGGAAAACAAGCAGGAGAAGGTAGGACAGAACCCAGAGTAACTAAAAAAACAGAGAAGCTATAAAACAATAATAAGAACATTCAGTAAAACAAAATGTAAAAGCTAGAACCCTGCCTGAAGGAACTTGAAAACAACCTGAAGAAACTAGAACAGAAAACAAGTTGAAGCAAAGAGACAACAATCCTAAAAAGCGCAAGAACAGCAATGAAAAGGTTAGACACAACCCAAAGAAGCCAGAAAACAGCTGTGAGAAGCTAAAGAACAACCTGAAGACACTGGAAAACAACCAGGAAAAGCCCGAAAAGCAAATTAAAGAAGCCAGACAACAGAACATACTGTAGACAACCTAAAGAGGCCGCATCACACTCGGAGAAGCTAGAAAACAACTGAAGAAAGTGTAAAACGACATGAAATGCATTTAAACAACCTACAGAAGCTAAAGAGCTATAAAAACAACAGCATGAATGAACCTGAAAACAATATTGAGAAGCTACACAATGCACAAAGCAGGCGATAGAAGACAACAACGCAAAGTAAGAAAACAAGAAGCTGAAGAACAACCAGGAAAAGACAGAAAATAAACAGAAGAAGAAACTGAAACACAAGTCACGGAAACTAAGGAACAAAAAATAAAACCAGCAGGTCCCAAACATCAACCATAAAAAGCTAAATCACAGCCAAAAGGCGCTAAAGAACAAACAGCATGGAAGAGAAAAATGATTTAAAGAAGATACAAAACAACTTGAGGAAAATAAAAAAAAAAATCATTAAAATGAGCTGGAAAACAACCATGAAAAACTAGAAGACAAACAAGGAAACTTGAAAACGACCAGGAACTGCAAACAACCACGGAAAACTTGGACACAAGCTCAAAGAAAACCAAAGAAGAAAAACAATTTGAAGAAGCTAAAAAACAAGAACAAGTGGGACACAACCACAAAGAAATCACGGAAAGAACTAGGACAATAGAAAATGATTCAAAAGAGCTGGAGAAACTTTTCTTTTGGCATTAGAAAACACCCTTCCCTACCTGTCCCTTTAGAAAGAGTTTGCGTTGTCACTGTGAGATGTTTATTCTACTAAAATTGACCAAAGGTTTATCTCCACCATCATCCTTGATGCTGTCAGGTGGCCACAAACACACTGAAGTAAAGAAATGTTTGGAATCCCTTGAGCTAAAAATGGATGAGACAGGTTTGATCCTGACAGTTGATCAAATTTATTGTTGCAAACTAAAGAAAAAAAAAAAAAAGTTCTTATTCTGTTCTCTATTGTCTAGTGTCCAGATGGCCATGAGCTGAGTCTCTGTGTGATCTCTGAGTAAACCAGCCTGCCTATCAAAGAAATCCATGTAAACCTGCACAGACATTTCCAACACCTTCCACACCGATTTGGCTTTTTCTCAGTTTAAGATCCAGGACATGGAGTCAGGATTGTGTACAGCTGCTGTGAAGGGGCAATCTTTAGCCTGCAATGAAGATCTTTCATACTCAGATCAACATTGTGCCTTTGATTTTTGATAATATATCAGAGCAGCGTGTCGTCACGTCGGCTAAAAACAGAAAACCTCCTGAGTCTGGTTCAAACAGTCGCCGTGCTCACTGCCCCCACTGAACTTTTATTCCGGAGGAAAACCCTGAGCGCTTCTGCACCAAACATCAGCGAGGCATTCACTGTATTTCCCAGGGTGCGTTGCTGTCATATATCTGGGTCAGATGGTGTACGGCTCTACACCATATGTCTGTACTGTAGTGAGGCCACAGGGGATGGCAGACCAATGTGTGTTTGTGTGTGTATATGTGTGTGTCTAGGACTTTGAATGTTTGTTTCTTAATCTCCTAAAACCTGAGAAGTGTTTCTTTCTCCTAAATTTAGATTTCTTGTGCAGGTTTGAATGATTTGGAGAACAAATAAAATCTCATTTTCCCTATTTGAGATTCTGCTTTGAGAAAAATGAGTAACTAAAAACGTTGAGGGTTGATGGATGTGTGTACAAAGTATCTGACTTCTACTCAGGAGATACAGGTTCACATCCCGTCTCCTACTAAACCTCAGCCTTGATTTCTTTTTAACCATGAAGATCATTTTCGTTAACAGAGTAGCTGTACTTGCCTTAAGGAAGTGCTGCTGTTGTGTCATCCTAGAGAAAACCATACCCTTGATATGATACTGTATAGGTATAATATATTGTCTTCAGAGTACAAAAACAGATTTTACTATTGTCTTACATGGAACAAATATTCCTGAAAAGGTCAGAAAAATTTTGGCTCAAGGTGTAAAATTGCTAAATCTAATCTTTAACCCCAATTCCCAGATTCAAGGCACTTTACAGAAGTTCTCACCATGAGTAAGCACTTTGCATAATTTATTAACTAGTATTAATTTATCAGTCTCCTGACCCTGTCTGCTTCTCAGCTGATCACATGTGGGATCTTGACCTTAATATTGAGAAACTCATCACAACAAACGTACTGTACATAAGGACAGAAATACAAGAGCACACACACATGTCATCATCTCCTCATTCCACAGGCTCAGAGTCCAAACTGAGTGTGCTCAGCTCACAGGGCAAAAATAATAACATTAAAAATCATCAGCTCAGAGCTAATCCCACCACGGCCTGTAAACACTTTAATACCGTGGTGATTAGCAGTGATCCTAAACCCGCCCTCCCTCGCAGCCCTGACAGGCCCCAGCTCCTCTCCCTCCCCAGCCTCGGCTCAGTGTCCCTGGGGAAGCCGGCCAGGCGAGTCCCTGGATTAAGGCCACTCGGTGCTTTGGACTCTCGAGCCCTGAAAGTTAAACCCCTGGATGTTCGCCACTTCATCTCTCTAAGTGGCATCGGCCTTCTTGTTAGGATTGTTAATTAAAGTTGGATTTATTCAAGTGGCTTTTTGGCAAAAAAAAAAAAAAAAAAGAAATGAAAAATGCTGCTATTTTCTGTTCTTTTTCTCCTTTTTAGTTGAGTTTTTGAATTCTGGGGTCCCTCTGTCTGTCTATCTATCTATTGTATCTGCCTTTTTATTTGTGTGTGAGAAAGTGGGATGCTGTGTTTCAGGGGAGGGCGGTGATTTTTTTTTTTCAGATGAGTGAGCAGATGTTGCAGTTTCTCAAGGGGGATTTATGTCAGGATACGAACACGCGCGCACAAACACACACACGCTGGGCTTCGTGTCATTATGTATGCATTCCAACAGTCGACAACATCTACACACTAAACACAAAGGTCCCAGAGTTAGAGACTAGATTTTAACTATTAACGTTCTGCTTTCAAGGAATAATTCAAAGTTCAAATTAAAGTGGTTTTGGATCTAACAGCTTATTGGAGATTTACTTAGTGTTTGTGTAAATCAACTGCTTAACAGGTTTAAAATGAGACTATGTAACTTCTTTATAAAAGAAGTAACACAATCCTCTTCTTGCCACCACAGCCTTACTTGGTTTGGTATGACCAGTAGCTAATGCTGAGTTTAGGTATAAACCCTAAACTCCAGGTGAGTTAATGGTTAAAGTTTGCTGACTTGATTACTATGGTAAAACAAGAAGTAGACAGACACACTGGAACCCACCTGGAGACATGTTCATTTGTCCTGCTTATGGTCCCATTCCAGTTAGTGGAATTCATATTGTCAGCCATATAACCAACCACTAACCTGGTACATCTGCTACTTAGACTCTTGCTTAACAGCTTTTTGGGGGATCTGTTATTGTGTTCACCTCTTTCAGCACACGCCTGAGTCCTCTTCCTCCCAATCACCACTGACTCCTCACCAAACCACCAATGAAGAAGAGACAGACCAGGCCTGGAGAACCAGTCCTAAGAAACCACCTACAGGCTTTTACCGTAGTACAAACCTGCACCGAGCCGGAAGCGTCAAAGACCTGATCAATAAATTCTCTGGTCCAGATCATGTCTCTCCTTCCGGTTCGCCTCAAAGTCCTGATTTTGGAGTAGGACTACCCCTGAAGTCTGATTCTGCAGAGGCTCTCGAGTTTCAAAAGTCCAAGTCAAGTCCATCCACACCCAGTAGCGTTGGACTAGTTGAGAGTCCAGTTCCCAGCATCACCGTGAGTCCTCCACTCAGACAAACCAATCAGAACGAGGCTCAGTCAGCTCTGAGAGGCACCAAAAGTAGTCAGATCACTGCGAGAATTGATTGTCCAGTAGGAGGCAGAGCTGAGAACAGTAACTCACAACCAAGGAGCAAAACCGCAAACTCTGGCAGAGAGTCAGTCGCTGACTCTGGAATGGGATCGGTAAGAAAAAAAAACAAAAAACAAAAACACAATGTGTTTGAATGAAACAAAAATCTTGCATCTGCTCTGCACGAAGACGGCATGACAACATGGCACTGCAGGTTTTTAAATGCGTCTCCTTGCATGATTAAGGCACCGCTCAGACCTTGTGATGACTCGAACACACAAAGCCACAGCGAGAGACTAAAGCACTCTTCAATCGTACTAATCAAAATGGCCTCGCAGATCTAACGCTCACTCTTCTCTTTGATTCTTTCCCTGTGAATGAGCTTCACATCTTGCAGGTTTTGTCTTTGGACTAAAATGGCAACAACCTTCGCGCTGTGACTGTGTTGATTTTTACTGCATGTATTGATTGCCACCTACTGAACTGTTGTCCATTCTTTGCATTCTGTTTGCTTGAGGAGTTTCTGTCTGATACATAGCTTGGTGAGTCCAGCAGCTGATTGTGGCAGATTATCTACAGTATGTGTAAAGGTGGAAGAAAATGATTGCTTTGCAAGTCACTAGTATTAGCTATGCAGTACTGAGTCAGTCCCCAAGTCCGGACCAACAAGTTCCAAGTCAAGCGCAAGTGCAAACTTTGTGTGTTAAATTCTTAAATGCATTATGTCTGAACTGCTAAAGGCAACTTTCTCTTCTGCTCACGCAACATGATTGGCTGCTGTTGATTCTAAGTATATTTGTTGTCTGGAAAAGCTGAAGAAGTTGATTCACTGCACAGTTTTTATAATGTACCTTTTAATCTTTGGGCACGAGGAGGCTATCAAATCATTACAAGGATAAAGTCCAAGTGAAGTCACTAGTCATTGATCTCAAAAGTCAAGTCTTTTTGTATTTTATCAGATTCATGACTTGAGTCTGACTTGTGTCATGAGTCATCTGATCGGAGTCCACACTCCACAACGAAAAGAAAAAACACATGATCAGTTTATTCCCATATGTTTTCAGCTACTTTCCCTTCATCAAGGTTAATAGTGTAGTTGGTCCACAACTACAACTGTGTAAATGGAATTATAGTGAAAGGGGGCAGTTATACTGTAGTGGAGAGTCCATGGAGAATTATGAGCAACTCTGCTCCTCTATCGAGTATTTTCGTCTCTTTTAGCTCACAGTTCTGTTTCACAGCACGTTTACTGTTGTGGTTCAGTCTCAGCACTCTCATCTAGTTTCCAAACTGCAGCAGCAGCTGATCACCCAAACAGGGAAGCATAGTGAAGAATTTAGCAGCTAAAGAGTCTGATATTGTTCTCAGAAGTTGGTGAAGACCAAACCAGAGCTAAAAAAAAACAAAACACTGTCTGCAGGATGCAGAACGTGGCAGCTCTTTGCTAATATGTTATCTCCAACAAAAACACATTTAATGAGAGAGAAAACATATAATGCAAGTCTAAAAAAAAACCACAGTTAGGATCTTGGTGAAGGCCCTATACCTGGAAATATTTGGGAATAAACTGCACACAGCTAATATACAGGGCCGTTTTATTTTCATTTATTTCCAAACAGATAATAATAATAATAACTTACAATAACTTACTTTTACTTTTCTTTTTAACTTTATTTTATTTCACATATTTGTACAATATATTGATCTTCTCTCTGCTTTCAGTCGCTAACAGCACCAGTAAACGCTCAGTAAATTCATCCTTGTCAGTATTATACTGTATGTCTCTGTACCTAGGTTTTATTCTTGTGCATATACGCTGAGTGATTTCACCTCTACAACAGATGTATATTCATCTTTCGTCCAGGTTTATTTCATCCCTCCTTCTTTACCTTCTGCGTTTCTTCTCCAGGAGTCTGAGTTCGATTCAAACAAGCAGCCGGACAGCCCGTCAGAGGAGGAGCTCACCACACCCAGAGTCCCGCCAACAAGCCAGAACCCGAAATATCAGCTGTTCCTCAACAACGAGCTGAGAACCAACGGGTTGAGTGGCAGGGATGCAGATGGTCCGGGAGGCAGCGGGTCAGTCGGGGAGAATGGCCCCAGGCTGGCCCGATGGGAGACCACCCGGCTGGGGCTAAACCACTTTAGAGGGTCCCTGGAGTCCCTAGCCTCACGGGACTGGGACACTACGTCTGACAGGGTGGGTGAGACAGACCGTGAACTCTGTTTATGTGTGTCTGTGTGAGTCAGATCAAGGAGATTAGGGACTGATTTTATTATAATCAGAGGCTGTTTTACTGCTGGATAACTGTAGTTCCACAGACACAGAACCAGTTATTAAACAGTGCCATCTTCTGGACAAAACACTGCTTTAAGTTCTGTTCTTTCCCACACACTGCAAAATAACCCTCTTAATATTATTATGACAGAAACCTAAAAGTCTTGGAAACATGCTTAATTTACTCACCGTCAAGGTTATTTAGATAAAAAGACTTCAAGGACTCAATTAAACCGAACTGTTTGGTGAGCAATGTCATATGGAGCAGTCAAATAATAGAATTTTTCCTTTCCAGTTATTGAACCATGACATCTCTTGGACAAAGCACAGATTTAAGGTTTCTCATTGGCCATCCTGGTCACATGACTGTTATCACAAGATTCAATTATACCAGAGTTCCTCAACATATTCTGGTCTTTCAGATCCTATAATTGTCAAGACTCCAAACATTAAATTATGGTTGAGAAACTCTGGGTTATATAAGTATTAAATCAAGTCTAATCAACTGCACCTTTCACGCAAAATTGCAATCTTACATGTTTAACTTATTTATTATTTAGTTATTTATCCTATATATTCATCTGCTGTAAATAAATAAACTCACTCACTCAACAGAAATTTACCACATACAATCATTTGTAATTAACACATAATATTAATAATATAATCATCCTGTTAATGTAATAAACATCTTTTTAGTTTTACTTTTTGTCTATAACTAGAGAAACAATCTTTTCTCTGTTTCTGAAATGATTCTGTAGAAGATACATTTCTGACCAGGCTAACATTCAGTTTTATCCTGTGTTTAGAAGTTTTTGATTAATGGATTTAAATTTAAATTCTGTTTGAATACCTCCGTGTTTAAAATTTATTACATTAACAGGGTTGCTGAACACATTTTATGAATACAGCAGTTGACAACATTGTCTTAGCTGCAGCCATGGTTCTGTTTATTTCTGTTTTATATTGTTGTGAGATCCCAACTTATTTATGCAGACCCACAATCACAGCTACATCTGCACTTTTGAATTTGTTGTCCATAAAATTGTTGGCTTTTGTCCTCTCCCTCTCTGTTCTTCTCATCTCGCTCTCCTTTCCTTATTGATTGGAGCTGTACTGTCAGTGTTATGTTGTTTGTTTATTTACAGGTGGGTGTTGTTGATAGTCCTCCCAGAGTGTTCAACAGTCCGTACACCACTATGGACTTCAACCCCCTCTATCGAACGTCAGAGTTCAAGGTTTGCAACTTTTTTTTTTATTGCCGGTGGTTAAAAGTACACTTACACAAGTACTTTCTGAGGTACATGTATTAGCAGTTCCATCAAAGAGATATTTCCCCAATCTAAATATTAGATTGAAGCCCAAAGAGGTCAAATTGTCCAATATATCTGAAGAAAAAACAAAGATTAGAGAAAAGACCAAAAAATAAAATCAGATTTCTTTTCATCAGAACTTTTTCATCAGAAGTTTTTCTTCTTTTCTCTCTGATTAATTATCTCACAACCCCTGAGATTTATCTGGTGACCCTTTGGTGGAGCCTGACACCCATGTTGGGAACCACTTGACTCTTATTACAATATCTTAGAACACTGTGTTTGTTTTAGCTCTTCAATTCTTAGTTTTAGAGAAATACTGTTAAAATCACAATAACAACGACGAGGGACGAATACAATCCTCCCAGTCACACAGCAGGTTACTGACCCTCGTCTGTGCCCCACTCCTCATCTCCAGGTTCAGGGTGGACTGTCTCCTGCCACGTCAGAGATGAACCTGTTCAGCTACAACAGTCGCAGCACCAGTCCTGTGGGCATAATCACGCCCACCCTCAACTCCTCCCGCCCCCGATTCTCCACCTACGACACTCTGAGGAGGAGGACAGAGGTCAACAACCCTGTACGTTTACTTGACCAATACAGCGATAACACTCACTCACTTCCACGCTATAAAATGTGCCTTCATGTTCATATATATATATATATATATATATATATATTTATATTAGCTTCCACAGGTGATACCCACCCACTACAGCATGCGCTCTGCCACTCTGGGGGCGCCCAATAAAAAGGACTACATAGAAGAACTGACCAAACAGTTGGACGCCTGCCAGAAGGTAGGCTTTATCAGATGGATGTACTGCTGTAAGACTGTGTTTGTTACCATGAGTACGACTCCACAGATGCACTACACTACATTTCACACAGTAGCAAAGGTCTTGAATCAGACTGCCTGCTTGATGGTTCTGCGGCATTAAGATTTGAACCCATGCTGTCCCAGCTATTGATATTCTGATAAAGAAAACAATATTTTTGATGGTCTGTGTGTTCTCTCCAGCGGAACCAGTTCCTGGAGGCAGAGAGTGTGGAGATGGAGAAGGAGAGGAACCAGATCAGGTCTTTCTTTCTTTTTTCCTATTGCTTTCTCTCCTGATTTCCTCCTCCCTCGACTGTATTTGTCTTTTTCTTATGAATGTCGTAAACAGTAACTTGATAGAAGCTGAGAAGCTTGTTTTAGTGGACTCAGGGTGTGGTGGGGGCACGGTTTAGTTTGCCCACCCCACCCCGAGTGTACCTCTCCTTCCCCCCCACTGTTTGGGGTCTTTTCCCCCCCCCCGTTCGCACAAAAAAGACCCTCCCAA
>JBBMJY010000008.1:2669600-2713158 GCA_037833715.1 Toxotes lorentzi
CCCTCCGCCTCCTTTGATTGTGTTTGTTTTCTCTTTAGGAAGGGACGAAAAAGGAAGTGGAGGGAAGCGAAAAGGTGGGTTGGTGGGAACCAGGGGGGGGGGGGGTCACTGGTGCAGTGCACCCACCACACCCTGAGTGCACTTCTACTTCACTGCAGCTGTTTGGGATCTTTCACCACTGCAGGTCAGCAAAAACAGGACTCTCAGCTGGTGTTAAGTTACTCTTGAACACTCTCCGTCATCTCAGTGTGAACCCAAAGTTTGCCACACTTCAGTCTGACGGCTGTCTCTCTGTGAAGGTTTGAGATGCGTGGTCTTCTGGTAAACCACGAGGACCTGCTCAGGACCAACACTCAGCTGAGCAATGAGCTGAAGAGGATGAGAGAGCAGATGATAGAGATGGAGAGAGAGAACCAGTCCATGGGAGACAGATTCAGAGAGATGGAGGTATGAAGGGATGGAGGCATGGATAGAATGATACTGTAGCTACACATGTGAATAATGACTCTTACATTGTCTTTGCAGGTTGAGGTGAAGGAGGCCCGGGACATGATGGTGGAGGCCAACACTCAGGAGTACGCCTTCAGCTTCCTCCAGCAGTCCCTCAAAAATAAGATTCAGGATGCAGAGGTACACATTTTCACACAGCAGCAACCAAAATCAAAAACTAGAGTAGATAAATTCTACATTCTGATTCTGAAAACTAGATGTAAACCCTTAAGTCTCTGTGGGATAACTTTGCACAATAGCTAAACCCTGGACTGGAATTTCATTTTGTTCATTAAAAAACGTAAACAACATTATCTTCAGTGTCACATACAGTTTTATGTGTGAACAGAGCAGAAGAAATTCTGATGGTTGTAAAGTTAAGCTGCTTTGATTTATTTAAAAATGCTGAGTTTCATTCTCTCATTCTCATTTTTCAAAACAAGACAGTTACAGACTGAGAAGGTGAGAACTTTCAAGAACCAAAGGAACCTTAGCTATAACATACAATAGTGTATGTATATATTCTTTGTTGGTGCATTCAGATGTTAATGGGAATCTCCATCAGCACACACGTTGTCTTTGGAAGCAGAGCTCTTTCTTAACTGTGTATGTGTGTGTGTGTTTTCTGTTCAGGAGAACCTGGAGAAGCAGACACAGCACGCTCAGAGTCTGGCTGAGAAGCTGTGGCTGGCAGAGAGACAACTGGAGGATTTGGAGGTCTACAAAGAAACTAAAGACAAGAGGGTGTCGGACCTCAACAGCACCATCCTCAGACTGGAGACAGAGGTACGGAGACTTCATTTTTTAGGTCCTGTTTTTCCTTAATAATTTTCCTTTGGAATCCCCTGTAAGAGAACATTGTAATCTGGCAATTGCAGAGAGAATGGACACAATGGACACGTTGAAAGTGATCTGAGTTTATTTATTTGTGATGTGTTGAAGAGCAATGTTAATTTTTTTACACGGATTTCTTCACAAACTTCACCTCGGACGTTCGCTGGATGCTAGGGCTGGGTATAAATTTTCAATACCAATACAGATACCTTGCCTTTGATAACAATTCCTGAACGATACCTTTTTCAATACCATTTTTTAAATCTATTCTAGAAAATCTACATTACACATAACTTTGAAAAGTTAACAGTTTCAAGCCAGTCAGTCAGTCATATCACTGAGCAATTCTTCTTTAGAAAAATCAGCATGTCTGCTTTTTCAGGTGTCAGACAAGCTGGCTCCAGACTAACAGTGGCCCCAGTAGAACATGTACGTTCTGAGGTTGTGGGTGTTGTTTGCATACAGAGATAACTTGTTGCCAAGTCAGAAAGCATTGGCAGAGTGTCCTTCATGCCTTTACATATTTTGCATTATGCACTGTTAACATCGGTGCTGCTAATTGGAGCCACACTCTAGATCTTTTCCACGGATTTACACGAATTGCGGTCGGAAGAATGCGCGCGACGCGACAGCTTCGCGTGAGCTACGTAGCTCACGCAAAGCTGTCGCGCGCATTAGGTATCGAAATTTGGTATTGAACTAAATGACATTTTTCGATACCCGATAGTATGGAGGCAATTCTGTCGATACCTTAGGAAGTATTGAATTCGATACCCAGCCCTACTGGATGCTTATTTAGCACTGCTCAGATAAAAACAAATCACACAAATGTGTGTATGTGTGTGTGTGTGTGTGTGTGTGTGCCCCCATACAAATGTGTAACATCCTGTGTGTTTCCAGCTGGGCGAGGCCCTGCAGACGTCCACGCAGGCTACAGCAGAACTGAACCTGCAGCAGAAGCTGCGTGAAGACGCCCAGCTGAGGGTGGAGGAGCTGGAGGAGTCTCTGCTGGAGAAAGACCAGGAGCTGCAGAGACTGCAGACCCTCGCCAGCCGACTGCAGGGAGAGGTACTCCACCCATCCCACACTTGACTGACCACACTGACTTCCCATAAGCCTCAGCTGTGCTTTGAGACACTGCACACCACTGTAACCTAACACATTTAAGCATGTCATACTGTTACTATGACATTTTCTTGCATTTTGGTCCTATGGTGTCACTAAAAAATAACTAAAATATATAAAGCTCCTCATTTTGAATAATATCTGAGAACATCATTGGTGTGAAAGCAGCCTCAGGATGTATATCTACATTTTTTTACATCTGTGCGTGCAGGTCTCTGGGAAGCTGATCGATAAGGAGAGGACACTAGAAGAGGAGATCCAGCTGAGAGAGAGGATACAGCTGCAGTGTAAGCAGGCGGAGAGGACGGTGGAAGACCTCCACATGGAGCTGCAGAGCACAAACCAGGCCAGAGATGACCTGACCAAACAGCTCAAACAGGCTCAGGTACCGATACTGATCAGAAAGCTCAAATGTTCAGAAGGTAAAACCACTGGGCAGCTCATAAATACATTATTTCACTTAGAAAACAAAAGGTTCTGTAACTTCCTCTGACAGGTTTATCCATGAGAACTGACCTATTGCAGACTGGTAACTTGTCTAACAGTGACATTCTGGGTGAATTTAAAAGTGATTTAATCTTTTTTTCCCCCATTTCCTGAGTGTTTCATCCTCTTCACAGTATGTTCACATGCATGACCCAGTGATGCAAACAGAGTTGTCCATTTAAATTAATCAGTCATGAAAACCATCAGAGTTCGGGGTTAATGGGGCATTAATTATGCAAATCCTGTTTAGCAATCACTGCTAATTCCATAATCCCAAATATTCATCATGTCACTATTTCTGAAGATACTTAATCTGTCCCATTTCTAAATAACCTGAGTGACAAACAGTTGTCACCACGAAGACTGACCTCAGATCAGAAGCTGTCTGAAAATAAGTTTGAATGTTGACTTGTCTCTTTCAGGAGCAGATCATTGACCTGGAGAGCGATCTGGAGGAGCTGCACGACAGCGAGCAGAGATGGGCTGCCAAACACAAGAGAGCTCTGGAACAGGTAATCACACCGGAAACAGGTTTTTAAATACAAATGTTCATATTTTGTTAGTTACTGACACATCTTCTGTGTGTCTGCTCAGACAGAGCAGCTGCAGCTGAAGCTGATTCAGGAGAAAGACCTGAACGACCAGCTGGAAACTGAGAAGGCTGTCATGGAGAGACAGGTACTGTGTGTGTGTGTGTGTGTGTGTGTTTTCACGTCCTTATAGGCTACATTATCACAGTTGGATATCTCTGTCTTTCAAATTGTTCAGAGCAATACTGAACGTTTGAGGCTGATATTGATGACGAACATACATCAACTGATAATCATTTTTTATTCTCAGTCTGGAGATTGTGATCAAGATACACACTGAGCAGGACCTTGTACACATGAAACATAAACTTGTCAGTGCTCTCTGGTGCACAAAGTATGTAATGACATTGTCTACAAATTACATCACATCTCTTTCCGTGTGTGCAGCTGCGTGAGCTGCGTCTGGAGGTGGACGAGCTTCACAGCTCCAGAGTTCAGGAGGATGTCATCTCCAGGGCCGAGAGCAGAGTCAAAGAGCTGGAGAACTTGCTGAGGACCGAGGACAGGTCAGTCACGTGACCTTTTAGACAAACCGCTATTCTACCACCATGAGCAGTGTCACATATCAAACAGTGTAAACTAAGGGCGCCCACCCACATTCTGACATGCGTTACCATGGTTACCATGCCATATTGCATAAATATAGCATTGTATATTGCATCTGCAGCTCACATTCATATATCACATACTGTCAGAATACTGTGGTCAGTCTGCTTTGCTTTCACTCCACAAACAAACCTTTCAGCCCAGCCTAAAGAAGTGAACGAAACATTCACACCCACCTGAATAATGAACCTGCTACTGTACTGGATAGCATCTGAGCATCTTGTCGTTTTACAAGCCATAAATGTTTTTTTTTCTGTGACCTTATCACAGCAAACCACTAACAACTCATCAGATCCAGCAAACCAGTGTTCAAGTAACTGGGCTTAAAAACTGTTGAAACCGTTGTAACCTGAGGTAATTTTTTCCAGATGTTTAACAGAACATAAAAGATGCTCAAACACTGCTGGAGTAATAAAAATGGCAAATGATAGATGCTGTTCAGATTGACTGACATGCAGTAGTGTCACCTACCAGTTAGAGTGTAGAGGAAGGCAAAACAGAAGGCCATTAGTTTCAATTCAAACAAGTTCAACAGCGCAGCAGCTAAACTGAACAAGCAAGTTTTAAAAGTCTGTCAATTTGTTTACATTTGTGCTCAGACCCACTGCCTGGAAAAACACCCCACCGGGGTTTGCAAAATGGTTAAACCATAGCAGTAATTCTGCAGTGGGACAGTATGTTCCTTCTGGAGGCAGTTGTTGGCAGATGTTTGTGTATGTTGTGCAGGAACAAGGCTGTTCTGACAAACACCATCAGTAAACTGGAGAGGAGGATCAACGAGCTGAGTGATCAGATGGAGGAGGAGCACAGGCTAGCTACTGAACAGAAAGACCTGGTAAGACACACACATACACACTTACCAGTTTCCTCTATGTGTGTGTTTGTGTGTGCTTGTCTCCCTCCCCTTCAGGTTAGATACATTTTTTGTTTGTAGGACCCACTTATCTATGTACATTACCAGTTTGCTGTGTTTTCAGATATTCTCATTAGAAGATTCCTTTCTCAGGATATTGCTCCCCTGTCTTTCAGGTCTCTTGGGACATTTCTTTTTGTAGAATTTCCCTTTTTGGAGTTTTCCAACATTGTGTTTTTGAAATGTGGTAACAAAAACCTGAGAGACACGAGACATATGATGCAGTGAAACTCACGCAGACACATTTACATACAGTGTTAACTGATTAGATAGCGCCTCAAATGAAACGAGCAGAGGGTTTTTATGCCTCGATTGTTGCCGGACCTGTCTGTCCAAACTAACTGGAGCTCTGTGGCCCTCCAGATGACACAGAGGATGCGCTCACTGAAGCGTCAGCTGAACGAGGCGGAGGAGGAGGCCAGCAGGAAGGAGGCGCAGTACCGTCATACACAGAGAGAGCTGGCCGAAGAGAGGGAGATTTCCAGCCGGCTGCAGAGGCAGCTGCTTGACCAACACCTGCAGACAAAGTACACACTCTATACACATACATACACACACACACATTCAAAGTTTTAGGTCTAAGCAGTCACCTCCTAAATGTATGTGTAAAAACTGTACAGGGCTAAAGTGTCGCTTCACCCCAATAAAGCAATTTCTCACTTATGTCTAATCATAATATCTGTGCAGATAGTTTGGGGTTTATTTTTCCAGGTTTTGAGACATTTGTCTCCTCATATTTATACTAAGCTCCCTCACTCCTATTCACATAACTTTCATGTCATTTCCATGGCAAAAAGAAATCAAACATTATGTCTCTGTCTCTCTTACAGGCGTAAGGAGAATATGTCGATTCGTCAGACTTTGGATAACCTGAGACTGGACCTTAGCATCGACGACGAAGACGGTGATCAGCTGCCACAGCAACAAACAAACAATGTCACCAAAGTCTAAACCCTCGCACTCCACATTCACTCAGAACTATGTAATTTGGTACCAACTGTAGTTTAAATAGAGATAACATTTTGAGACTACAGCTGCATTTAATTAGTTGTGCTGAGTTTGGAAACACTTGCTTAAATGTGTTAGGTTACAGTAGTATGTATCTCAAAGTACAGCTGAGGGCTTATGGGAAACACCTATACATAAATCCATGATGTGTTTATTATTGATAGCTTTATTCTCTATAATCTATAATTACCCAGTGTCTTTCCTGAAGGACCTTACTTGTCTCCCTCTCCTGGTGACCTGCAGGAAAAAGAACATTAACCCATTTTATTTACATTACAATCAAAACAAATCACACACATACAGTTGACACATACAGTAAAGGGAAAACCTACTGGTGACAATGAGATGATGAGGATTTGATTGACATGCCCTGCAGATTTTAATCTGCTGTTGTCGTTGCCACAACAGACAGTTAAAGTCTGTGAGAATCAGCTTTATACAGGTGTAAGTAGATTTTGAAGTGTGAATTTTATGTCAGTTAAGCCTTACGTTTTGAGTGAACACTTTCAGCTGTGACACACTTCAGTTTGATGACGTTCAGAATGGGACTTCATTTTCGTTCAGTTTTTGAACTTTCAGAAAAGCGAGTGCGGCGACAAGGACCGCTGGCTTCTCGCAAAGTTGAAGAAAACTTCTCCAATTCTGCAGCATTTGTTTTTATTTGATGGGGCTTTGCTGGCAGTGCTTTCATAAGGAGGGATTTTCCGTGTTAGAAAGTGTTTAGTTTAACCTGTATACCATGTTCTTCTTCAGTATTTGAACATATCCCACATTGGTTGTAGACATACTACGGGGTAAAGACCCACAACATGGAGGAACTGCAGAGGGGGGTCTGGATGCGATTGTAGCTGTTTTTGATTCACACACAGAAACAATTAGATTATTTATATTGAATACTTTTTGTGTTTTGTTGTTTTTGTAATTTGAAGATTATTGAATTTTCTGTATTTGCAACTGCGTGCGGGGGCAACAAATAATTTTAGAAAATGAAATGATGTATAATTTTTGAGCTCAGCTTCAGGTATTTTAGGGGTTTGCTGCTGTAATAATGTAACTCACTGTGCCTTCCACATACAGTATCTGTTCATGAGATAAAATTTAAGGGGAAAGGATTTTTATTATCAATGAAGAAGACTAAAAAAAGGCATCTTGAGTTG
Source organism: Toxotes lorentzi (assembly GCA_037833715.1). Taxonomy (NCBI): domain Eukaryota; kingdom Metazoa; phylum Chordata; class Actinopteri; family Toxotidae; genus Toxotes; species Toxotes lorentzi. The sequence continues at coordinate 2,676,809 of JBBMJY010000008.1, forward strand.
ATTGATTGTATTTTATCCAAGTTCAGTCAAACTAGACAAAAATAAATGCTGGGGGCATGTTAAACACAGAGGTTTACTTAAAATACTGTTTTTAAATGTTTAAACATGCAGCAACTGATATTTTATGTCTCGCAAGTAAATGAATATCTAAATACTGTTTAGATGCAAAATGTGTGTTAGGGAAAAGTGTAGAGGAGGGGAACTGTATAAACTGTTTGAAACACAGTTTATATGCTTTGTGGTTTTCTTACAGTATCTATGATCTTACTGTGGAGGAAGTAATGTTTTTAAAAGGAAAAATAAGCACACATACAGAAATAAACAGGACTGGGTCATCAAATTGAAATCAACACTACTTACTGGTTCAACTCTCAGATCTTGATTATGGCCAGTCCTGTGTTGGATCTTCTGTATCTGTTAGAAAAAAACATAAAAATTAATATTCAGATACTCTTTGGATTCTTATGTTTACACATGTTAGTGTATTTTGCTTTTTGGAGCATAAGTCAAGTTTTCTTTATGAAAGAGTTTCATATTTCAGCTGTTGGGAATATAATTACTACACATGCCACTTTTTAAAAAAAATATCTTCTCATAAAAGAAAGTGGCAATGCCTACAGATATGTAAAAAGAAATGAAATTAGTTGACTTATTTTTATAACTACACTTCACATTCTACTATTCTCGGCTATTTATTTTTCTTTTTCATGTTCTCTCTTTTGGTGAGAAGTTTCTTAGTACAAAATGCAAATAAATTCTTCTCCACTGTGAATTCTAGGCAGTGTGTGTGGTTATTTTAAAACACCAATATTTGAAACAGCTGTTTGTGATCTACTGTTTTGCCTTCACTCTGGATTTTCACTTCCAAATATAGAAGAAAAACCTTCTCGTAGAGGGGCTGCCTCACTGTAAGTGCCACTATGTCAAGGTCATTCAGACAATTGCACAAGATTGCCACCTAAAATCACAGATGAGTCAGTGTGCAAGAAAAGCTGACTCGGAAATTGATTTTTAATTATTTTGAGTGTGACAGTTATGATAAGACGTAAAGTGTGTGTTACACATTTCATCTCACTCTGCGAGTGAGCCTTAAACAAACTTCCAAAATAAATTTCCATAACATCAATCAAAACAGATTCAGTTACGATCATGTTCTCATAGAAACTTCATATCTTTAACTAACCATGCCTGATGATGAACTTCTCTGTAGGCACTTTTATCATTAAATGAATGCATGAATTATTAGTCACGTTTTAAACATCACAACAGCAACGCATGTAACGGTCCAAAACCTACCAGACATCATGGACGCCGCCTTGGCTACTGTTAGCAAGCGCGCTCGTTGGCTAACGCTAGCACACGTGCGGCTAACTTCATTCTTTATGTACATCCGTATGTTTACATCCCCGTTTCATTTCATTGGACTTTTCAATCTTCCATCTTACCTGTAACATAAACAAACGCACAACATGAGACATGGCATCGCTCTGCGTTCTAACTCACGCTGTAAGTGACCTGAGCCAACCACCGGTGCCTGTGTCTACTGCGCCCCCTACTGGACTGGCACTCACAAGCAACCACAACCACAACTACACTGCCACAGGATCAACCAAATCAAATAAAATGACCATGTCAGTGACTTAAATTGGGGGTACCTGTTTCTGTCAATGAAAGTCCACAACACTGTTCATGTGTGTCAGCCCACACAATGCCACACTCTCCCCCACAAATTTTAATGTCTCTCGACATTACAACCAAGATTCTACCAAGGTCACCATAAAGGCTTAGGCTCATTATACTGAAACTCTATCGCCTCACAGTGTCTTGCGACCAATGATGGTTGCCCTAGTGTCTCATAGCTCAACATAACAGGTGGCTGTCTGAGTCAGTGTGGGTGGAATCTTACCATTTGAGGTGGTTCCTCCCCCAGCTCACCACTGTCCCGAACCACCACTGCATCCTCTTCGCTCTGTAGTGGCAAATCCTCTTCTGGAGGTGGAGAACCCAGTCTAGGCTGGAAAGGTTCTGCCTTAGCATTCAGTGACGCCTTACTGCTGCTGGCTGTGACTTGGTGTCCTCTTTAATTGTGGAAACAATAAAAGCACTGCTCTAAACATTAAACTTTTGTCAACATCAAGTTTATGGCCGTTGCCATGGAAACCAGAGAAAGAGCTGCTGGATCTAACCAGAGACTTTTCAAAAGTGTTGTAGTACTATGCATCTGTTTTTGTTTTTTTCCTCATTTACTTATTAATATATTTAAGTTTAGACATACTGCTATATCACCATGTTAAGACTTATCAAAGAGGTAATGTACTTGACTCCCTAACAAGTGACTTACTTTTAATTGAAAATGTATTCCCTGATTGTGTTATAGTGTCTTCAAATCTACAATTTTAAATGACTCAAAATATATATATTTGTTTTGATCTTGTGTGCACAAATTATCTTCTGCAAGATACACATCTTGTATATGCAAGATAATGAGCACGGTATATCTTGTGCATGCACAATTTAAAATATGTAACCTAAAGACTTGAATGCTAAAAACAAAATACGTATTTTGTTTTGGGGTAAAGTTGAACTTTTGTGAACACCTCACCAACACAGAAATGCCACGCTGTTACTGCTATTAGACTCTTCTAGAGAGCTTTTACAATGAAAGAGGTGAACTCCTTTAAACACAGTGGTCACCATCTGCATCACACCATAGCAGATTGCACTAGAGAAAAAAGCCCCAAAGGTAAAAACAAACACAGAGATTTATTTGCAGCTCTGACATTAGAAACACTGAACGCATCACAGGTCATTCCATTCTTGTGGTGTCAAACATGCTGACGGTGCAACAAACCCAACAAACACACACAGGCATCAATACACACAGTGAAAACTGAACAAACGTGTACAAACCGCAGGCATCAGAGAAGATTCACACACAAGAGGATTTCCAAAAATAAAAGCTCTTAGAGGTACTTTGATTGATTAGTTGTTTTGATATACTGGGCACAAAAACAACACCAGGACTTCTGTTCTCTTTTGCTTCTGTTTTGTAATCTATAATCAATAATGCACTAAAATATTCAGTAGCTCACAAACTTTACAGAGGATCAGACAGAAGAGTTAATAACAGGCACCACATGACTCTTGAAACAGTGTAAACTTTCAAAGTGAATTAAAAAAAACACATAAAAGATTGAGAAGCTTTATGGAAGAGATGCTTTAAGAAAAACATGATTCAAGACAGTGAAGTAAACGTAAGATGCGACTGTGGCACAACTGCATACTACATTTAAGCAAAGAGGACAAACATATTCTACTAATTCTACCAAACGAAATTTGAGAAAAGATAATGAGCAACATACAAAGGAAGTCTCAAATAAAAGCTGGCAAATTGGTTCAGAAGATTGTCACAAGTAAAAGGCATTGATTCAAGATGTTAAGGAAAACAGCAGGCGGTGAAGTACTGGAAATTTGGACTCAAGAAAGATTCAAATATGGAAACCTGTGCCAATCATGACTATTCATTTGGTTCTGTTTATGTTTAAGCTAGCCTGGGAGCCTTAATTGACCTGATGGCTAATCTGATCTGAGCTAGAACATAGATCTTAAGGATATAATTGTGTGCTTTATCAGTTTTAATGCAAAATAAATTCATTAAAATTATTGAAAAAAACAACAATTAGGTGCCAGTCATCTTGATCAGTAAGGCTGTATGACATTTATGGGCGACTAATCTTTTTTTCTACCCCATAACTTAACTGTTTCACTACATTTTTAGGAAAAAAAACAGAAATAACATAAACCTTGGTAACCTTATTAAAAGACTTTAAAGTTAAAGCTGCATTAATTTTATAGTAATAACGGATGACATGACTGTGTATTTTTAAAGGTGACACTCATAGTGAACCCACAGAGCATCATTATGCAGCATAATGTTGAGCTTTTTAGCTACTTTCAGCTCATTGTTTTGGTTTTATGGCATTGAATAACAGAAAGAAAAAGTTAGCGAATAGCTGGTGAAGAAAGTGGCACATTTAGCAGCTAAAGAGCCAGATACTGCTTCTCAAGAGTTGGTGGAGAGCTGATTGATGCGTAACCAGGTAAATGTTTGCTAACACCTTAGCCAAAACAACTTTAGAAGGTGATAATATGTCTTCAAGGCCCAAGTTTTAAATTTCACTTCTACTAAAATATTACTTGTTTCAATGTGACAGGACTTGCTTCATGAACAAAACCGATGGAGGATTTCACTAAGGTGCTCTCATAAACATTTAAAAACATGTAGAGAAATAGAGAATCAGATGTTGGCAGAAAAAGAAGACACAAAAACTCATCTTTTGAACTGTGAGGGCAGTTTTTCTCTGAGTGAAAAGCAGAATGAGGTTTGGGTTTGTGGAAAACAAATGCTTCTTTGTGGTGTTTCCTGTTTTTATTTGGCACACTATATGAATAAATACACATGACAAAGAGGTCAAGCCAAAGCTGTGGTGCTTTAACTTGCCATTAATTAGCCACACGTTACATACTTAACTTTACTGTTGACCCATTTGGCAGCCAGTTTGAAAAATCAACCTGATGCTTATGAGTTGGTTCACTGAAGGACAAAATAAAGATTTAATTGGCAGTAGATGGCAAGCCATAATGATAACAATGATAATAGATGATCTCCCTTGTTTTTGGTACACCTCAGCTTGGTTCAAGATTTTTCAGAAAGTAAGGCAGATCAAGGTGTTAATTGATACGAGGAACATTGCTGAGTTGCACTTAAAACAGGAGATAATCTTGGAAATGAAGTAGATATTTGACATTTAAATAAACAGTATTTTTTATAGGATAGCATCATGGTACAAAACATGGAGCCTTTTATACTGAACTTGGAGGAATTCGATATGCCATGATATCACTGGGTTTTCTGCACACCAACTGTTAAATGGTCTGGTAAACAATGAAAAAGACAATACAGTGTTGCGCAACAAAACACGACAAAATGTTGGTCCACAATAACTTCCAGTTTGGAGCAAAGCAAACAATTTCTATTGTTCTTCTTCAGGAGTCTATAATAGTGTATTTTCTTCATGTTAGAGACACATTTTACTGATAAATTTGTGATAATTTGACATCTATGTGTAAGGGCACTACAGGAATGAAAAACATGTATCACAAATATAAACGCAGTAAACATAATTTGCTCTTGACATACATGAAAATAACAACAGCAAATGAAGAAATGAGTGTGAGAGATATAACAAAAATGGGAAATTATATTGTACATATATATATATATGTTTTACTTTTCTTCCAATATAAATAACTGCTCACTTTATATTCTAACAACACTGGTCATGTATGGGGCCTTAAATCGATATTTCACTTGGTGTGATTATCTGTTAAAAAGAGATGAAAGGGCAAAGAGATGAAAGGACAAACTGATTGACTCAAACACCATATTTGTTATATTTATGAAATTTTCTCCATTTTCTTTCAGGCTGTATTACAATCTTTACAGTTAAATGTTAATAAGTTATGGCAACAATGGACCCCAGGGCAACTGAAACAGCTGACGTTTATCAAACTCCAAGAGAGATTAAGTGTGTCCTCTTGACAGTGGAATAACGCTTTAAAAGCCAAGGCAGTAGATCAGTTTGGAAAAATATGTCTATCCTGGTCTACGATACTCTATTATTGATATACGGTGCAGGCTTTTTTCCGCCCTTGCACATGTACCATGCAGTACCCATACTTGTCCTACAATATGAATAGTTTACTATCTGCAAAAAGCAAAGTCTGACACCATCACGAAGGCCTAATGGAGAGTTAGCTGTGTCCAACATGTATGCTAGGAAAAATTATTTAGTATGGAATGTTATCAGTGTAATGCAGAAGTATCCAAAGTATCCAAAAAATGCTATTTCTAATCAATCATATGTCAATCCTATACAAACAAAACACACATCAGTGTAGGTTACGTTAGCTAAACTTTACCCATGCTATTGTTTTAGTATCAAATATAGATATAAAGATGGATGAGCGCTCCTCCAGAGAAAAGTATTGGCACAGAAAGCTCAACAGGCACAACAGCCTTGAACAAACAGAGCTGTTGTGGACAACAAGATGTTGACTGTGTGGCTATGTAAACATAATAAAGTGTATTTACTTCAAAACACTCTCAAATGTTAATATTAGCATGCAGCTGGTAGCCACTGCTAACACTGCCGAGCACTGTACTCTACGTTAGCTAGTTTGTGGCTAGCTACATTAGCTGCTAAATAGACTACAAACAAGACATCAGCAATAGTTATGCCACAAACAAATAGTTATGCCTCAAAAAAGAAATAGACATAACAGCCGATAGACAGGTTGTGTGTTTAGAAACACAATCAGCTGTCAACAGCCACAATTACTCAGGTGTTAAAGATCTTCTACGTGACGCCATAGCTAATTTGGTGCATTTGTAGTGAACATTATTGAACCACAAAAAACCTGCTGTGTAAAATCAACCTTTTTTGGCAAATAGGCTATGGGTAAAGCCTAGAACAGGTTAAGGTGTGAAACAGGTTTTAAAAAAACCGCACTGATCACACAGTTGTTCAGCCTGGTTCAGGAGGAAAACAATCAGGAATTTACACAGATTCAAAGCCTGATGTTAAACTGATGTTAAACTTTTTATGGCCCAGATTTCTGTCAACCAGTGAAAGCCTAAACAGGGGTCAAAATCTTTCCCAAAATCTGACCAGATCGTCCTTTAAAGAGCTGAAATTATAGTCTTAAAGTTTAAAGTTCTTTTTGACTGACTGAAATCATTCAAACCACTTGTGAGGAGAGGAAGTGGGAGTGTGCACTGCTTAATTCCCAGGCTGCATGTTTTAAACGAGGCACATTATGTGTCTGACAGTGATGAAACTGTCTCCTCCTGTTTTAACTTCCTCCTAAACTGAGCTCAAATGCAGACAGGCGGAGACTGTAATATCTTGAATACCCACTAGAGGGGGATAGGGTTGTTTCATTGCTGGAGGGGCAGACAGTTTGGGAGGAAAAGACAGAAAAGAGAAGAAGATGGTTAAAGGCTAGTTTTAGAAAGAAGGGTGTAAAAAGAAGACAAAAACATGCAATCAAAGATGACAGAATGAGGAAAGTAAAAGACAGGCAATGTGATGAGTAGAAAGGACAGACAACAGAGGAGCGCTGACTGGTCGTTTCCTGAATCGCCTCTTGATCTAACATGCACATTTCTTCTCGTTGGGCTGTGCGTCTCCGAGCTTTGTGGCCCCGTTGCCATTGGCGGGCTCGGCGGGCGGTTTGTCGACACACTGCTCCATCCTCTTCATGACCAGGTCCAACAGTGTTATCACTGCCTTGTCCACCTCTGCTCCTGTCGCCGCACTCGTCTCAAAGTACGGGATCCTGTGAGTAACAAGGACACAAGATATTTTTTTCATACTTACATTTACATTTTTTTCATACTAATAAAATGAGTACCCATAAGATGTACTATACTGTAGCAGCACATCTGCATGTTAGATACTGTACAAATCCTCTTTAAATGTTACACTCCAAGTTTTATCTCAAAATACCTGCTTGACTTGATACACACACACACACACACACACACACACACACACACACACACACACACATAGTATTAACAATCAAATTATGAAATTTGACTTGTACAGTGTCTTTTTTTTTTTCAGTCTGTTATGTGCAACTTCAGGAGAGGACATGTGCTGACTGATCTGCTTCAGTGTACATAATAACAAATTACATTACTTCACCATGATCTAACCCAAACATCTTTTATTATTATTATCTCTCTTATACTTTTCCCTTACACTTTATTAATCTGTGTGCAAAGACTGCCTGTTTTACTTTTATAAAAGCTAAAAGACCAAATACAAAGACTTGCTAATTTTCTTCATTTTGTATCTTTATGAATTGAATAGTTTGACTGTTAGACAATACAAACTAATTGATAAACAAAACAAAACCAAATTAAAAATTGAAACGAAAACTGGTCTTAAAAGCTCTATAAGTATTTTTTTGTATACTTCAGTGTAAACAGTCAGCTTGGTAATAGCACACTTAATCGTTCATTTAGCAGGTAGCCTGCAGCATATACTCACTGAGTACATAGTAGGCAGTAAGATAGTAGTTCCAAACACAGCCAGCATTCATTACTTCCTGGAACAGAGTTTTGTTGCCAGGCAACATCAGACTGAGGTCTTCGCTGGTTGGAATGGCATCAGGAAACGATTTTTGCCTCGTCTAACAGGAAGTCATTTGTTGAGAAACTGTTCATGTACTGTCTGTCTGTAACGTTGTGTTATATCTCACTTCTTGTCTGCGTGCCTGTGTGTGTGTGAGAAAACTAAACATACCCGTATTTATCGGCCAGCTCCTTGGCCTGTTTCTCCTGAACCTCCCGCTGGTCGGCGAGGTCTGCCTTGTTTCCTACCAACACGATATCTGGGTTCTCACAGTAGGCATTGGCTTGTAGCTGGCCTGGAAATTAATACAAAGAAACAACAACAGCAAATGAGATGTGAAAATATGATACTGAAAAACTGCATTTTGGTATATTAGGGGAACTTTAATAAAACAGAAAAACTCTGCCAATAGTTTCATTTACTGCTGTTTTATGTTTTTTTTTTTTCATATGATCCTCAGTAGGCCTACAATGTCCCTTTAATTTATGTTTATATCTGCTGTGCAATGCAGCTTTAAAATGTGTTCAAATCTGAAATTAACAACATACTCATCCAGTTTCTGACATTGAGGAAGCTCTGCTGGCTGGTGAGATCAAACATCAGCAGGAACCCCATGGCGTCTCTGAAGAACGCCGTCGTCAGGCTGCGGAACCTGGAACACACACATGAAAAGTAAAAAAAAAAAATGATACTACATTGGTATACAGTACATTTTAAATGCTTTTTAAAAAGCACTTAATTTAGTCTTATCACACACAAACAATGCTTAAGCCTGCTTTATGTGGGGCCAATGAATATCAGTAATCCATTAATGGTAGTGACTGGTTTAAGCCTTAAACAATTAAAATGTACAAAAAAATTCAGTTCATCTGTAGCATGCCGGGCGTCTGGGTGTGACACCAGAAAGAAACATAGCTGTGTGTAAACATGACTTGAGAAGCTTTATTTACACATATATGTATTCAATGAGGGTAAAGCAACAGATATCAGGGGTGTTTCCACAGCAAACAGTCTGATGAACTGATCACACAGGTGGAATAATGACTTGGGCTGCTTGATTAAACGATCAGTTCATGAAAACAGGAATCTGTTCCGTTACACTGAGCTGAATAAATGAAATTAAAATTATATAACTAACGCTGAGTCATCCTGCAGTGAGTCATCAAGCCTTTATAAACAGATTCAACAGATAAAGGCCTGTTTCAATTAAAGGCCACACACACACACACACACACACAATTGACACATACTGTGCGCATGGGCAGGAAGGCACACTGACACACACATATGTACAATCATAGATAGAGATCTGTTGTTTCTACTTCAAACCGCTCAGTGTGATTATACATGCTTGATTCAGTGAGTACGTTTTATCTGTTTACAACTGTTGTCAAAATTGGATTTGCTATTAATGAAATTTTGCCTTGGCTTTTCAGTTCAGGTCTTGGAAAAATCCACCAGTTTTAGCCTTATTTTTTGTGATTTGTGCACAGTTATATTATTTACAGGCTCATTATATAAAGAATGATATCAATATAACTGTCAGTTAGGCTACTGTCAGAATAGAGGACTTAATCTAGTGAGCACCTTGCCACTAATCAGGTTCAAATTTTTTCAAACAAGCGACACTTCACTGAGCCTGTTTGCTGATGCATTGAGCAGAGCCTGGAGCTAGGTTTATGTGTGTAAAGACTAAATAGCTTCTCGGCGAGAGCAACAGAAAATTTAATTTCAAATGTGTTTGATATTTGTGTGAATCCAAATGCAACTAAAACCTGCACAGAAAATAAAGTCATCCTTTTCATTTGACATGAAAGCTGTGGTAGAAGGATGAAAAAGTCCCCATTCATAATCCAACCTGCTGAGACCATTACAGGAACTGCAGCTGAACACACTTCAGCTTTGACCTCAGCTGTTAGCCAGCACCTGAAGCAACATGCCACCACCTAGGTTCCTTCTTGTGTTGTTTTAACACACTGCTGTTTTCAGTCTGAATGTAAGTCAATTTTTCACTTTACTGTTGTGAATTTGTCAACAGTGATCTGGACAGCGATCCTTACTCTGTAATGATGAACTCCTGTGCTGCAGCTGGTTGTGTTTGTGTCTCTGCAGGAAGCTTTAGACGTCATTCCCACCTCTGACTCTCCCAGATGAGACACTCTGTCACTTTCTCTGACACTCTTTACCAGCCTCGACAGTGTGTGGCTGGTATTGTTTTCACCTTGTGAGTCTGTGAGTGTGTGTGTATATCATCATTATCATCATTGCAGAATGTGGTCCCTGAGACACCTACTGTCAAACTGATTGTGGGGTTCAACAATAGGTGTGGTCTGAGCAAAGGCACAGGAGGTAGGGGGCAGGAAGTAGGGAAGGGGCCATTGGCTCCCCCAGCTTAGGCCCCTGGTCCTCATTTGTTTTAAGTCACAGATCACTGTATCCCAGTTTCAATCATTCCTGTCCCCTCTAAGGCATTACTACAGACCGTCTTACGATGGGATCACACCAGCCGTAACTTCAGTCAACATGTTGGTATTCCAATGCATGAGAACTCGGACTACACCCATATTCGAACTCTGCCTTAATTTTGATCTTAGCTACACACCTGTAAAGTTTTGTGACTCCATCTGTGATGCCATCGCAATGACGAAATCTGCCAGTGTTGTGGTTCACTTTTCCAGGTGATAATCGACTTTAAAATCAGGTGGAAAAAAATTATGACAAGTGTTCTCCTGACAGTGAGAGTCCTCTGTAGGGAGAGCTGGGGTGGAGTTTGTTATTGGGGCAGAGGATTGCTGGAGTACGATGCTGTGTTTTTGCACATTTTTCATTGCCTTCAATTACTCATCTATCAGCTGCACCGGCTGCTGCTTGAAAATAACAAACTTCATCCCCTAAAGAATTATCAAAAGGCAAAGAGCAGTCCAAGATATTATGAGTGACATATGGATGACGAGTTAGACTAATATGAGGACAGGCCATTATGTTAACTGTCCCCCATGATGGGAAATAAGACGCAGTCCACTGGAACAAGCAGCCCACCTCTCCTGTCCAGCTGTGTCCCAGAGTTGAAGGTGAACCTTGAAGGTTTTCCCTGTGGTCGTTCCATTGGGGTTGGACGCTGTGTACATCTGTGGAAAAAAAAAAAAAACATTAGTTTAGTTTTTATTTAGCTGATACAATAAACGTGGTAATCTGTGTTGATGACTCCTGATGACAAACCAAATGAAAGGCTGAATAATGGAAAACAACCTACACTTTGCATATAAACCTATACCTTTGTTGTTTGTTGTTGTTAACTGGTATTTAATCTACTCTAACTGATATGAACGGGGTGGAAAAAATATTGGAAACATCTCTCAGCACAATGCAATACAATTAAACAGCCCCACAATGTGCAACCTCCACAATGACCATAAAGTTGGAGCAACAACCCTCTGTGTGTCAGTTTCAACAAAACCTGGAGGTAGGATTTATTGCACAGCTGTTGTATTAGCTGGCAGTTTTAGCAAGGTGTACCTAATAAACCGCCGACTGAGTATAAATATCAATCACATCATAGAAGAAAATAATCAACACAAGACCCGTTTTATATGTTTTATATGATCCCATTTAAGGGGCGGCTAAAGACATTTCCTGGTCCTTACCGTTGAGTTCAGACAACTTTCTAACAAAAAAATGGTCAAAGAGTAAAATATAACTCCTGTGTGGAGGGAAAGCATTGCAGCCTTGTCCCAAGGCTGAAATGCAGTAGTTCTCTGACCACACCCATGGTCACAGCTGTGTGTGGTTAGTTGTAATAACTTGTACCTGTGACCACACACACCCAGTTATGATATATGCAAATCTGATTCTTTGCCTGAGCGCAGTTGACTCTTTCATCACCTGTCACACCACCACCACAGCAAGAACACCAAGTACATCCAAACACAGTTTTAACAACAAATTCAATCTTAGTGAACTACGACATGCAAATCTGCTCCGCTGACCAATAGAAAGACATCTTGACAGAGTTGACCTTTGAGGGAACAGAGAGCCGGACAGTCCAAAATACTGTATTTCATCATGTCATCAGCACCCGAAGCAACATGCCACCACCAAGGTTGCTCCCTGTGTGTGTTTTTTTTTTTTTTTTTTTTTAAGCACAGTGCCGTTTTCAGTCTGAATTTAAGTCCGTTTTTCACGTCTCCACTGTTTTGTTGTTGTGAATTTTGTGAATTTGTCAGCAGGTTTGACTAACAGTGATCTGGACAGGGATCCTTACTCTGTAATGATGAACTCCTGTGCTGCAGCTGGTTGTGTTTGCGTCTCTGCAGGAAGCCTCAGACGTCATTCCCACCTCTGACTCTCCCAGATGAGACACTCTGTCACTTTCTCTGACACTCTTTTAAGGCTGCGTTTACACCGGTCATATTCAGAGCAGTTAGGTTGATCTCCAGACCAGTGGGACTCCTCTATAGTGAGAGTTTGTTCTTGGAGCAGAGGATTGAAGGCACATGATGCTGAGCTGTACTGCAAATGCCACAACTGCACATTTTTCAGTCCCTTCAATTACTTAATAATATATAATAATTAATATACTTTTCCACAAAAGCCCTGTTTTAGTTTTCATTTAACTAAACAGAGTTCCTATATGCATCAATGCTAACTGTCTTCACAGAAACAGCTCTACAAAAACCTTTGTCTAAATAAAATACAATACTATAAAAATCTAAAGTATTTAAGTTCAATACCTAGCCAACATTGAAATTATTAATATCTTATTTTAGGATGATTCAATTTTTTTCAAAGAAGTTTTTTGGTTTTTTTTATTAATTTTGTTTTAATTTTACTTTTTAAGAGTAAAATATTCATCTATTTCTCTGCTTGAGCTTAAAAGAAACAAGTCTGAAAGAAGACTGGACAGCATGATTACATTTACATTTATTCATTTGGCAGAAGCTTACATGCAAATGACGTACACACGAGGTTCAGACTAAGGTACAGTAGATGAAGGAGGACTCTTTCAGAAAAATTGCCTCAACATTCATGAAATGCATAAAGTAACTGGTGAAAAGTGAGTGAGTGAGTGAGTTAGTGAGTGAGTGAGTGAGTGAGTGAGTGACTGTAAAGGGATGGGGCTTGTATGAAATGTACGGTGTTCAGGTTTACGGCTAAGCCAAAAACCGCAGCACCAACTAAATTCTGGTTCCACTTCAGGTTCCATACTGCTGCCTGGATACAATAGCTCGAAAACGAGGTGTGACCTTCTCACACACACACACACACACACACACACACACAGGAGGTGAGGAACAATAATCAATGTTATGAGTCATCCAGAGCTGTTGAAGCAGCACTGTCAGTATTTCAGACATGTGAAGGCAGCACAGCACAAAAGGTGACCAAACTGCTGACCAAACCAAGCCTCGCCCACTCTCTGCTTCAGATAACTGCATCTCACACATGGAGAATCTGGAAATGTTAAAACAGCTGTGGTAAGCTCAGACTTATTCACAATGGATTCCAATATTGACAAGTATTTACACTGGGGGAAAAAAAAATCAAAAAAACCTTATCCAATGCTGTCTATGTGTATGATCAATATGTGCATCCAAATATGGCTACAGCCACAAAATCAAAACCCATTACTGGTTTGATGTTGTGGCTGATCAGTGTCTCATTAGCCACCTTTCAAAGAATTTTAATGAGACTGTCAGCTTGTCATTATATGTCACTGTCATATTTCCCAGGGTCAATGTGCATCAACTCTCAAGAAAAGCAGCAATTTTATCACATTCACTCAGCAGATCACCACATTACGCAACTGTCATTTGACTATTTTTGGTCAGTATGGTGATCCCAGTGTATCTGGTACAGGCATCAACTTTAACCTGTCAAATGGTTTTTGTTAACCATGACTATGATCCTTTCGTAACCTTAACCAAGCACGTTTGTGCCTAAACGTTAACAAAATCTTAAAGATAACAGCAGTTCAGAAAATCTCAGGGGTTAAGTCATTTTTCCAACAATTCTGGAAGGAGGATTAGAAAATACTCATACGGCTCTACAGCAGTTCAATATCAGCTTGAACTACTGCATGTGCTATTGAACCATCAGACAACTACGCTAACAAATGAAAATGGGGGAGGACACAAGTGAGTAGTAGGCCCTGCGAGGCTGTGCTGGTCAGATAATCACAACACTAAAGCATCTGAGGAGCAGAGTGTAGAAGTACTTTGGGTTGTACAATGTTAATGGCAAAATGACCAACAAAGATAAGGCTGTTTACTGACTTTGTAAAAAGCAGCAACAACAACAAATCTGAGGTTTCATCTGCTAATTTGCCAACCAAGTGAGGCAAAGGAGGCACCAGCTATATATATCCGCAATATGGTTTTCATCTGAAGTCCTTTGAACATATTACGTCTTTGAGATGTTTCAGTCTGCACCTTGTCTACTGTTGCAAAATTCATCCAATGCTTCCTTATGAAATATTGGATACTTTAAAAATACATCCATGGGATGAAACAGAAAACACAATCAACTCATGTTTCTGTTACAGCAAAAACCTGTGAACGAGTACAAACCAAACGGAGGCTACGCTTCGTGAGAGGAGCCGCAAAACCACAGCTTTTTTAAGTGAGCAAAGTTGGGTCAAATTATACATTTCCTTTTTCTTTTTTTCATTTACTGATACCACAGAAACTAACGAGTCAACCTAAACCATCTTTTCACAGGTAGCTTATCCCAGGTAACTGGTGGAGGTGACCTGGGTTTGATCTCCCTGACTGTGACTCAGCTCAACAGCTGTTGTGGGAGAAAATCAGCAGAAAATCCAGACCTGACCTGAGCCACTGTTTGTTCTTCAAAAAGTGAAGCCCAGAGAAAACGCCTGGGCAAATGCCATGGTAACCGCGGTAACCAAGCTTGCATAACCTGTGTGTAAGGTGAGCACAGAGAACTGACGTCTAGTTAGAGAAGCTTAAGATGAATTAACTGTGATTCAAAACTAGAAAGACCAACTAAAATATCTGGAATCCACTTGTAATACACACACACACACACACACACACACACACACACACACACACACACACACACACACACACTCTCACTCACTCACTCACTCACTCACTCACTCACTCACTCACACACACGGCTTAAATAGGAGATCAGAACTCACCACTCTCTTTTCCCTGAAGTCGATACCGACTGTGGTGATGAACTTGGGGTTGAACTTGTTGTCTGTGTACCGGTACAGGAAGGTGGTCTTCCCCACGCCGGAGTCCCCCAGGGCAAGGAGCTTTATAAGGTAGTCATAATCCCCATCAGTCATAGTGATGACCACAATAAACCTGTGGAAAACAGACAGAGATGCATGTTAACATACAGACACACACACAGAAACTCTGTGGGCATTCAGGGTGTACGTGAAAAATAGCCTGTGACACAAATAATAAAATAGGAGAAAAGAGTAAATCAGAGGCAAATGAGCACTGACATCCGTTAAACAAACCCATACAGAAAACACACTCAGTGATGGAAAGGATGCAGTGTGTGTGTCTGCATCTGTGTGTGTTGTTATACTACCCACTGCTGAATTATGGGAATGGGGATCACAGGGTCGTCCTGACCAGAACAGGACTTTCTGGGAAAATAGTAACTCTGTGTGTGTGTGTGTGAGAGAGAGAGAGAGAGAGAGAGAGAGAGAGAGAGAGAGGGAAAATGAGAGAGAGCATAGGTGGGGGTGGGGAAGGGAGTGTTTTTGTATGTCTGAGTACGAGAAAGCAGAGGAGACAGTGAACATCATGAACCATGTGAAAATGCAGTTTAGTAAAACTGCAACAACAAAAAAAAAAAACATAGGAATGTGTCTGCTGTAACAGTAAAACATGAAATCACCACATCCAGTGGTGGAAAATACCAATGCACAGTATTATTACGTAACGTCCTTAAGTGAGAATTTGAAGCACTTTAATAGTTTTTATACTCCTACCTGACTACATGTCATAAGGAAATGAGCTGATAATCTTATAAAATACAGAAATACATGAAAACATAGACAGTGCTAACTGTGGTCAGAAACCCCACACGAGCATAAGTGGAGTTTCTGACCACTTCTAGCATTAAGTTTCCAAGAGCAGGTCTCCGTTTTGTTTGTATCCTGCACACGACGACATACAGTATATGCATGGACACGGTCGAAGTGATACACATCACTGCCACTGGTTTATTTTCTCTTGCGCTGATCAACGGTTGCCAGAAGATGTAGCAATGCGTTAAAACAGGTAGTCAAGAGGGCGACTTCTTACAAATAAACACATATGTAGATAGCTCATGGTTTCAACTATTTAAATAAGACTACGGGTCTACAGCCAAACCAGCTCTGTGAGGCTAACATGCTCATGTACAGCAGTTAGTAGAGACGGCATTTATAAAGAAAAGGAATGCTGTTTTCATGTGAACCTCTTGAATGTATCTAGTGAGTTGTGGTCTGTTGTCTGTAGTCTGTTTGCCTCATGGCTAAATGTGATATATTTAGAGAAAGAAATCATAAGACTAATTCACTCAGCTGAGAGGAAGCACATATAATGCTGTGCTTTATTACAGTGTGGTCAGTGATTAACCAAGAACTTTGATCTCTTCACAAAAAAAAAAAACTCACTGTACCTCGGACAGTACACTGAGAATCAGAGTGATGCCATTCACCAATAAAGACAGTACATCTGACCTACGGTATATTCAATCGACACACTCAGTCCTTACTACAACTCTACTCACACTTAGGTTTGTATAAATAACAGCTATTTCAAGCAATTACAGTAGAAAGAGCAGCTTGTCTTGTTCTACTTCCTGTTTTTGTCTTGTTTCCCGCCTTTGTGATTGTCTGCCCCGCCCTAATTGGTTTCACCTGTTGCCCATTGCCTTGTGTATTTAAGTCTCATCGTTTGGTTGCGTTCTTGTCAGTTTGTCTGTGTCCATGCTTGAGTTTGCACCACGTTAAGTCCCTGTGTTTGTTCATGTTCCTGGGTTAGCGTTTCCCCCCCATTCTGCCTGTCTTTGGGTTTTTTTGCGTTTCGGTCCAAGTCCTTGACCACCCCGTGGCACTATTGTTGCATTACATTAAAGTCAGTCAGTCTAGGAATGTACTGTTAAAAAAAACAAAAAACAAACAAAAAAAATCATCTGGTCCTTCCATAAGGGGTAGAAAACAATCCCTTTCTTCCTTTATCTTTGTTACTCCATTACACCTTTCTTCCTTCTTTCTCTTCTTGCTCTCACACATTTTGCATCCATCAGTCCTGGGACTGATGAAGCCCTCTGGATGTGTGAAGCTGGTGGGTGAGACAAGGGGGAGGAGTCGAGCTTATTGATCTGTCGTCACTGGAGGAAAACCGGGAATGTCTGTGGTGTGATCGGTCTGTCAGTCAGGATTCCCTGAGGGTAAACCATTAAACAGCAGCTCGGTCAGCTGACGGCAGAGAACAGCACGACTCACAGTCATCCCAACAACGAATACCAGAACAGAATAGAAAGTAGAGATTTATTTTATTCATTTACTTTTCCAAATCACAGTGACCACCTGAAATGGGTCAGAAAATTAATGAATAAGCCTAAATAGGCTTTATAGAGCCATACTATTTTGGTTCTCACTGTTCTCATAGCTTCATTTTCAGCTGCAGCAGGCAGCTGTTTACAGCAAAAAAACAAACAAAAAACCTCTGAAAAGCCACTGTCCACTACCTGCTCACAATCAAACAGCAGACAGACATGGTTAGAGAGTAGCTGGCAAACACAGAGGAGCTAAAGAGAGAGATATTTCCCTCGGGAGTTGGTAAAGACTGAAAAACAGAGCTAAAAGAGAGGCAATACTGGACTTAAATTCTGAGGGTGGCCATAGACATGACTCTGAATGAATGCTAATGTCGCTCCATATCTGATAGATGTGTAAATAAGAAACTGTGGGCTAACAAGTAAGCAATTTCAACTTGAAAAGTGATGATATGTCAATGTTATTCACATTTACACTGTATATTTTGGTAAAAATGTTGCTCTGAGGGGAAGAATATTGACCACCACAAATATACTAATACAACAGCCCGGCAGTAAATCCTACATTCTTGAAGGTTATGATGTTCAGTTTTTGTAACAACTGTTTAAAGGGCGTTTATATGGTCATTTCGGAGGCAGCAGTTTGTGATGCTGTTGAACTGTGTGTAAATGTTTCTAATATTTAGTATAACGTCTTTCATGTATGAGCGGAATTCATTGCAGGACTGTTCAATGGCGCTGTATTAATCTTAACCAGGTCTACCTAATAAAGCAGCCACTGCTTGCACACCTAATAACTGAATTGTATATACTGTATACCGACAAAGAGAAATATCGGTCCACAGCTTTGTCACACTCAGGTTGGGGAGGAAAGGTTTTCCCTGGTGCCTGTTCAACATTGTATCTCAATAACAAGCAAGAACAAAACCATAAAACACACAGCAACATTAAAAATGGATGAGCAATCACATACAATAGCAGAGAGCGGAAACAAACAGGAGGGAGAGGACAAACAAAGAGGAGGAGCGGGGAAAAGAGAGGATGAAGTCCACAACAGTCTAGTCCTGCTGCACGGAGAGGAAATAACTTCAAAATTTCTATGACACTGACATATCAGTGTCAGTATCAGAGCATCTATCAGGAAGCTGTGTTTTGTTCTTGCTCCTCTGTTATACTTCATATCTGTGAGATAAAAAAAAAACAAAAAGACATCACTGCTTTCAGTTAGCTCAGCTACACAAACAGTTTGAAGCTTCAAAAATGAATAGTACAATTAGATGGTTTGGGGGTGTTTAATGTGCCTAGATGATTGCACTGAATCATACTTCTGAGCATTCACTTTACCAAGCAGACATGTTTTTGTTTATAACACATTTTATTGAATATTGTCAATTTTAATTAGTAGTATACCATATTTCCTCAAATAAAATCCAGTCGTCAATTAAAAGGACGGTCTCTGATTGTGGCCGGTCGACATGATCAAATAAAGACTGGCCCCAAATAACAAGCTCCTGGTGAATGTCATAAAATGTAAATGCCAGTTAAGCATAATGTACATTTATACAACTTTAATTTAATAAATTCATCAGTACACTCATGCTGTTTTCAACACTTTGTTGTTCTGGATCACACATCTAAAGTACTATTATCCTGTTTCACTGTGGGTGCATGTGTGTTAATATTTCAGCCGACTGTAGTCTGTAGAATGAAGGGTTTGTGGCCACTGAAATACTCTGGGGCTTCTAATTTGAAACAGTTACAGGAATTGTTGAGTTTGTGGAAACAGAATAATGCAGTAACTTTAACCGGGCAAATGCGAGCAAATCAAAATGAGGTTTCCTACTAAAATCTGACCAATTATCCTTTCCAAACAGAAGGAATTAAAAATAAAGGCCTTCTGCAGTTGAGGTAAAAAAAAAAAAAAAAAAAAAAGGAAATATAGTAAGCTCATAAAACATGGTGAACAAACAACCTTCTTCTACACTATCACTTGAGTAAAAGTTTAAGGAGTATTTACGCTAATGGTATTGTAACTTTTAAGTAGCTTATTCCTTTTCTCACCAAGACATGAAAGCTCATATTACGTTCCCGTTCACATCTTAAACCTCATTTTCCTCCGTATGTGCATCTATGAACAATCTCAGATCAGATAAACAACAATCTCAGAGCTTCAGAATGCTGACTGTGAACATGTACGAATACTGACTTCCTGTTCAGGAAAAACTAGTTTTCACGTTTGTTTAGCAGTCTGATAAATAAATAACAGAAAGATAAACTGGCTGAGTTTTCTAAAGAACGTATAACCACAAAATAAAATAAAATAAATATAAAATAAATAAATAATCTATGGCAATGCTAGCAGCTCTAACAGATTGCACATGGGCACAGTGGTGCTTTGAGCTAAATGCTAACGTCAGCATCCATACTAGTGTGGTCATAATAACAATGCTAATAAACATGGTTATGTTTAGTGGTTATAATGTTCACCATCTTTGTTTAGCATGTTAGCATGCAAACATTTCCTTATCAGCAGGGAAACACATAGTCCAGAGTGCAGACTGAGTGCCATCCTTAGCCTAGCATGGCTAAAAAGGGAAGAAACAATGGAAGAAAGGAAAGTGAACACGTAGGAGAAGGTGGAGTAGGACAGACCGAGATCATTACCTTTATTAAACTAGAATACTTCTGCATCGGGGTGTTCACTGACAGAAGAACCACCACCTGATCTAACAAAAAGTAGCACGAATGCTTCATGTAGACTGCAGGAATTGTGACTAACAGGCTTGAGCTGCTTCCTAAGAGACTGTCCTCAAGAGAAAAACAACAAAAACCATAACTATGGTATTTCTTTAACCTTAACCAAGCAGTTTTAGATGAACCAAACCTTAACCTTGGAGGTGACAGCTAAGAACAGTCATGATTCATTTTACAACAAGGCGCTCGCTGTCGATAGTTCTTTTTGAGAAGCCAACACACAGCTGTTGAACAAAGACTCAGTAATCATCTCTTATACAGCAGCAATATATAAATGTTTTATTTCCTGATCTTATGAAACTATTTTCTAGCTCCCTATCACAGTATTTCTACATATAATGGATGCCGTAAAAAGTATAACACACCCATGTTGTGTTACTTTTACAATCAACAGGCTAAATCCCACACTGAATTACTGCATAAATCAGTTCCAACAGCAGAGAAATCTACACCCCCATGGAGGAGCATAAATCCACCTGACAGACCCTAAGTGTAATTTTCACCATTCAGGGCTGTGCTGGCCTTATCACACACAGGTTTATTGCACACTACATTCAAGATTAAAAACAAAGCAAGAGGTGGTGTAGAAGAGGTGTAGATGATGTGGAGTCCTACAGCATGTTTGCTGCTATATGATGTACAAATACACTTGCATTACGAGATGAGAATTCAAACTTTCTGACCTTAGCAAGCTGGCTATGACAGATCTCTGATTAGATCATGTAAAAGACATTCAGTCTTTTACATAATCTATTGTTTAATTCTGAGAGGACAGAGGTCCTGCTCATTCGTCCTATAGGACAATTCCTACACCTTTTGAAATGGACAACTACTGTCCCTAATTCATATCAGTATAAAATGTTTTCATCCAAATCCAAGTTTTCAAGGATTTTTGAGGCAAGTTCACCAACAACCCATAAGTCAAAAATGTCAGTCTTTTAAAGTAAAGTCTTTTAGCTGAGTTTTTATCTAGTTTCTATCAACATTATATTGTACAGAGAAGAAGGATTTTTTTTTTTTTAAGATTTCCTTTCTACTACTAAAAACAACAGGGAACTGACAGGAGCTTGGGATTTTATGTGTTCATTACTGATCACACAGGAAGGATTAATCTCTTTTCATTGAAAATACTCACTGCGGTTTAAAATAGTTCCCAAAGACAAGTAAAATAGCTTTAACACTCAAATCACAAAGGCTACTCAAAGCACCAAAGCATCATGTCTTCAGATGCAAATAACAAGAAACAGACTTGAAACAGAGAAATACATTTCCGTTCATGTATGCATCGTTTTTTATGAATCTTTTGTGCGAGTGCAGCTTCCACCACTAACAGTGAAAAATGCAAGAGGTATTATGCAAAGATTAAATGTATATTGCAGAAAAATGGGATTTGAAACAATAAATAATAGTCAAAATTGGCACAATGATGATAGAAATCAGAGACAATTTTAAAGCTTACAGATCTGATCAGAAGTTTGATGTCAGCTGTCAGTTCTTTACAGATTCACATTGATAGACACATTTCAGTCAGTAACAAAAAGGCATTAAAGGTGGATAATCACAGGCTGTATGTTTCCCACATATAACCCCTCAAACTGCTGTTTAAAAACTTTGTTTCACAATTATCTACCATGTATAAAAGGTCAGCAGACGTTTGCCAGAAACCTTTATGTTTGACTGTTGTGGCCTCATTTTAAACAGATCAGACAACTGAATTGTTTTCCATCTGTTCTGTGGACTCTGCTGAGGGCATCTGATGTCATTAGCAATCTATTTTCCAGAGTAAATGATCAATAACCGCTAAAATGGATGAAGATTGACCCTTGATTATCTAATTTGTCCAGACGTCCTCCAGGTTTACCCCTCTGATTGTCCAAAACCTTTCAGTATTTCAAATCCACTTAGCAAAGCACATTCGAGAGGACACAGCAGGAAGATCAAAGCAGCGGGGTGACCTTGTGGGTACTGCTTTACAAAAACGTATTACTTATTCTTATAGTTACAGAAAAATAAGCCATCCTCTGCGTTGGAATACAGATAAGGTTTTATCCACACATGGTGTGGCATATGTACAGTGTGTGCTTGATGATAAGGGCTTACTCATCTGGTAACTCTGCCTTCTGTCCAGTATGTTAAATTGGTTTTAACGTCAGACCACCGAGTCTCACTGTGTTCGGGAGTCCACTGGTTTATGATCAGATAGACTATGGGACACTCGACTCAGGTGTACTGTATCTTATTAATCTATTTATACATCAGTGAGTCCCACCAGGGCTTCCTCGATCCCTCCTTAATCCCACAGCAGGAGGTGGGCTAACACCTGTCCAGACAACTCACACAGCTGGATCTGAAAGGTCAGCATGGGAATAGGAACACCATGACAGGAGGTCAACGAGCAGGAACTGGGCTTGTACTGCACGTTTATAGTGAAGCACTAACACTGGCAGGGTTGGGGTTAAGGTTATGGAGCAGTCAAGGATAAAGCAAACTATGATGAATATGGTTGGTTTCAAACAAACAGCAGTGGATCCACTCCAACCTCCTCCAAACATGGATTCTGTCACACTCACACAACTTCACGTGACTTCCTCCTCTGCTCCCATCACAATTACGCACAATTAATTCTTTTCCACTAGTGGAAAAGAGAAAGGATGACAAACGTCATAAATATACTTCCTCTGGGAACCATGAATCTCTGAACAAATGTTTGTGCAAATCAATATTGCAGAGAGTTGAAATATTTCAGAGTAACTTCAGTGAAAGTTTGACTTGATGGTAGAGCAGGAAGGAATTTCAGGGGATCACTAAGCTCAGTAGAAGCCATCCTCTGGGAACAATGAATGTCTTTACAACATTTTATGGCACTTAATCCAATGGTTCATCTTCAGAGCACATTCATGTCACAAGTTTTACTCTTGCTTAAATGTCTGCTTTGCACCCACAATATCTTGCCGTGATCCAGAGGATGGAAGCAAACCCCAGCTGACCATTTGTAGGTGGCTCACCCCTTTATACCAGTGTTCAGCAACCAAATTCACAACTGTCCCAAAAAACAGGACACCTCTCTAATAAACTGAAACGTGGAATATTTTTAAATCACACGCAGATATTAAAAGATCAAATGTAAAAAGGAAAGAGTGCTTAAAATGTCATTATTATTAACTTAAATTCAAGATGTACTCGACCATTAAACAAGCCAATAACACAGACTACTCATGTCTTCTTTCTTCAACTTAACTCTGAACAACTACACATAAGGACCAGTGGCTGAGCAGATTGTGTTTACAGTACTGCAGTAAAAACCTGTGACATTTCCATCTAAATCAATATGTTCTGCTGTTCTCTGACTGTGGTTGCTTTAACACAGCAGTGATCCGGCTCACAGCGTATCCACTTCACGAAATCATTTCCATTTGCTCGCAGTCTGGTACTTCTTTGCTGCCAGACAGGAAGTGATGGCTTAGTGATACCCACCACAGCCACACAGATAAAGAAAAATGGTCACCACCTACAGACACTCAAGCTACACAACTGAAGTGCAAAAGAACCCAAGAGCAAAAACAAAATGGCAAAATACAAAGGAGGCACTAACAAGTCACACTTTAACAAGCAATCTTCAAATTCCAAGTGCAAAGCTCTTCCTGTCCTGATAATATAATAAACAAACCCTTTCAAGTGCAAGACCTTAATTCTATTACGCCCAGCCCCATGAAATCTGATCAAATAGAAATCAGAACAGAACATTGTGGAGAGACACAACTGAGCATTGTGCTGCAACCTGCTGGTCTCATGATTCCAATAGTCCCTATGTTTTTAGTTTAAGCAGGTTACATTTAATAGCTGTGGACTTGTACACAACAAACAAACTGCTGAGACAGTTGTAATGTGAAGGGTTTAGGTGAAGAACGTTTTTCCCGATGCTGATTCTATCATTTTTTAGTATGCCCGCTCATTATGGCTTTTGAAGGGTGGTGTAGGATAGCAGCGCTTCTTTCTTGAACAAATATTATTTATTGATTGAGAAAACATCCATTTTACTTTACTCTGCTTCTTTCTGACCGACCCATCTCCATTCTGATCCGTTCAGCACTTCTCTCTCATATTCTACTCAGCTCTTCTCTCCTTCTCCTCCAATCTACTTTGCTTCATTGCTCACTGAGTTGGAGGTCATGTGATCCATCAGCTGACTGAATTAGTGGTCCTGCTGTTTGCCCCAGGACATGAGTGAAACACACAGTATCATTATCAGCTGGAGCACCCGCTCTGCTGTCTGGTGTCTACTGGGTCCTAAAGCAAAATGATGTGACCTCACTGCTTGACCACTGCAGTATATACGCTATCATGGTTTTTATCGCCATTACACATCACTGTTACACAACATTGTTATTTGTGGGTTTGCGCCAGTTTGTCAGTTTGTCTATTTTCCTTCTTTAATTTCATAGAAAAGAAGAAGTAAAGTACAAAGTCTGCATACCAGGTATATATAAATTATTACTGCAATTTAATTCAGATTTATTATTGTCTGGTTTATTGTCAAGAGCACATGGAGCTTCATGGTGTGTTGTTATACACAAATGGTTATACAAATCTAAGCTATTAACTCAGCTGCTTCATTACTAATTTGTTAAGCAAGTGAATAGAAATTCTACCACAGTCCCACGTGGACTCCAAGCCTAAGGCAGAGAAACTGATCTAATTTCTCCACATGAGCAATACAGTCTCATTGCAGCAATGGTTTCAATTAAAAATCTCTAAAGCCTTGAAAAAAATATCAGTTATGGTAGAAGTGATGCTTCTATCCTTCACGAAATTGTCTGTCTTTAAACACATTCAGTAAAATGTCTCAGTATGACAGTTTCAGAACCTCTGCCTTTGAATTTCTCATTGACATGCTTTTAAGCTGACAAAGCATGATGCTAACACCCATATCATCTTCCTCATATCACCGCTGAAGCTATATGATGTTTACACTGAGTGAAACATTCATTTCAGGATCTCCAATTTAAAATAGTCTTACTTTCATGCCTGGTGTCTGAGGGGAAATTGGAAATCATTTAACCTTTGACCCCTGTAACAGTAACTGGTTCACCACCCTTGGCCCCGAAGTCATCCCTTACAACCCTGGTGTGTTCAGAAATGAAAGAGTGAGTGTGTGTCAAAGATTTTTTCTTAAAGTGTTTATATGTTTGCTTTCTGTCCTGAACCAGAGCAGAAAGCATAACTGCCATATCTTTCCATTGATTAGTTTTACTGTCTGCAGAAAAACACACCTTCTTTATCTATAACAACTAAAGAACTAATTTTAATTCAGATGTGCCGTTATTTGATGGAACGAGTTCAGGACTTCACATAACCCGCTGAAACCATGTTGAGGTGTGAAGATGCTCAGCGAAAGTGAGATAAATGAATATTGAGTTTACCACGTTTATCAAAACTATAGAATAAAATAAGTCTCACAACACATCAGAAAATACACAATAACATGGAATTTTTCATCTTCAGTTTTGGCTGATTTGAAATTTTCATCCTTTTCAGCAAACTGAATTAAATTTATTTGGACACTGGGCACTTTTAAATTTCTATCCTAATTCAAAGAGGGCATATTGACATACCTCTCACATAAATTCCAATTTTCAAAGCAAAATATTTCAGTTGCTATAATTTCAGTTGGATTTCAATTTCAATATTAAATAGTAGTAACTACATTTCACAATAAGGTATTAAGTTGCTTATATAAGATGTTAATTATTGCACCTAGCTGGAGATGCTGATGTCCTACTCTGTGGCCACTAGCCTCATTTTACTGTGATACAGAGTACTCTCTACCCACAGGAAATGCCACACCACACTGTCCACAACATCACTGAAAAGCTAGAATCAGCTCAACAGGGGGATTTAACCACAAACACACAGGGTTACAGTCTGGATACCGACAGTGTACATTTAAAAATGTGTTCATTTATTTCTTTAGGAAGAAAAAATGGTGAAATGAATGAACACATTCCACTATACAATGCCTTTATCATGCGCAAACACACACACGCATCACTGTCCTCCACTATGAATAGACAGAAGGGAGTTTTACTCAGCTAATATGTCACATGGCTGACACACATACACAAAGAGGAAAGGGGGATATGAGTGTAGCAAAAAACTTCTCCCAAATCATATGAATTATTTCAGCTGTAAATTATGTTGTTTGATACTTCTGCCACTGCTGCGCTCTGTGCATTTTATCTTTTATTGATAGATGGCTGCCTTAACACTATTCAGAGTTGTAAATTGTTTTTATAGCCAAATCTAAAAATATTGGCCTTTTAAAGCCTTTATAAGACCACATTATGGAGAAAGTAGGCCCAGCTTTGACAAAATAAACCAAAGCTATTTTATAGCCCAAATACTGAGAAAATGAACATGGTATTTTTAAAACTGCAGCTGAAGTCTACATTTTGACCTAAATAGGCCTAAATGTCTGTTTTACATCAGAAAACACTCATTAAATTTATGTAACCATAAAAACCATGTGTAACTGCTGGATGTAATAATGATATTAAAAGAAAAACACCCCAGTTTCTGTTGACATTTTCCTTTAGTGCCTAAAAATTTGGCTGAGAGCAAGATTCCAGTATTTCATTACCACAGGAGGTTTTACACACTAGAATCAAACGTACTCGTGTATTTTTTATTTTTTATTTTTTTTAAGTGGTGTTTTCATCATCATGCAGACAGGTCAAATATTTACCTTAGATTCTGCTCTGTTCTAAATCATGAAAAGAGGAAATGCCTCTGATATGTGAGCAGGACAGAAATCTCACATCCACACTTTCTCTCACATCCATGAGCCCTGCAGCCAATTACAGGTTTCTAACATCTTACAAGTTTTAAATGACTTTGTTTCATTGTTCATCCTCTTTAGTCAAACTAGTTTGAAGATTGTGCTGTTCAAACAAAGTTAATGGGTTTTGTTTTATCTCCCGCAAAGTACAAGGGGCTCCTGCCGCAGAGTGTTAGACTTTAAAGTCCAGTTCACAAGTCGCTTTAAAAAAGGAGTTCAGTGCAGTCAATGAGTGTGCTCTGGATGGTAATTAAACACACCAAACATCAAAGAGACTCAACCTGACTGGAGAACAAATTCAGCTGCAAATGTTCAATGTACTGGTTGGACACATTACCAACTGCTGGGTTTTCTTGAGTCGTCATAAAACCAACAGGTATTAGTGCGTTACTCAATATTTTTTGACTTCCCTGTTAATTTTTTTTAAATGGCTCAGAAATATTTAATTCGACAATAACTAGTGCATTTGATGGGGACTATTTTCAGGGGTGGATTAAAACACATTTGGTGCTCTACAGTACAGCGACAGAGGATCAAGCTTTGTCTATTCACAGTACTTAGCAGAAATGTTGCTTTTGGTCGTTTTCGTGAGATTTGTCCACAGTAAGAAAAATGTATATGACAAGCCTCAAACCTTAAGGCTGCTGTTACGGCATAAAAATATCTCACTGATCCAGTATTAAGCCCTGGTCACACAAGAAAGTGGCACAGCAAAGTTAATCCATCTGTACTCACAAAATGTTTGGTTTTAGAGGCTTGGTGATGCAGCTACTGCCTGACAGAGTAGCCAGCTATGTTCATTAGAAAGTCTGCTCAAAGTAGTTAGATGACGTCATACGCCAATTTACACATTAATGACGTCCCAACACAATTACTGTATTTACATATATACTTTTTTTTTTTAAATTAAAGTTAAAAAATGAAGTAAAACCTAATGTAACAGGACAAACTATAGGGAGTAGTGCTTGGTTTTTAGGTATAAGCATTCACAGTTCATTCAGGACCCGTCACCAAGAGAGGGCATTGGGGTGCAATGTGGAAAGTCCTCATTAACGGCAGGAATTTAAATCCTGTTTTTGGCCACTGTGCCATCTTCAAATCTGTTTGAAGAGCACACAAGCTTGTTTTTATTCAACATTTGCAGTCAAAGCTGTGACTTTGCATCAGCCTCCCTCACAGTCCCAAAGAAGCCAGATCTATGCAAATTAGACTTCTTCTCTTTTCAGAGGAGCTCCTTGTTTGAGATGATGAACAAAGTTTTCTAGAAAAAAAAAAAAAAAAGTCAAACTAATGCCTGATCAAAACACTAAGATGATCAAAGTCAGGTCTCCATAAAACAGGTTGTAGAAGAAAACAGCAGCCATAAGCCTCCTACTTTCCTTTAGAACATCAGCACTATCATGAGACTGAGCATGAGAGAAAATTCACGGGTAGGTCCCGTCCCCACTGGTCCGCTGCTCAGAGCCCCGACACTGAGCCGCCTGGATGATGCAGTAAAGTGTAACAACACACCAGCAGTTATCAACTTGCAGAAAAGGGTGCGCTCGCATTCAACAGCCGCAGATGCACCGATCACATTGTTCTGCTAAAAACTTCAGCTTCCTGTCATCTGTTTTAGTCTACACATCTGTACACAGTCCCTCCCTGTCTGTCCCAGTTCACCCTGCAGCCTGTCACATGCCTACAAAACTCAGCAAACCGCTCTGAAATGCACTCGACAAACTGGCCAAACAAAAACCCTGCTGCGAGCCTCCGAGTCCCCCTTACCTCTCAGTGGCTCCTCTGCTGAATCAACAGTGTGAGATCCTGAGGGAGATACGAGGCGTCCAGAACAGCTGACTGGCAGCCCTGCATCTACATCCACCGACCGTCTGACTGTCTGACTGACTGACTGACTGAGTGGGAGGCTGGATCACTGGATCACTGGATGACTGACTACCATTCAGCTGGAGGCAGCAGAACAGAAAGTCACTCCCCTCACTGACCAGCTGACTAGCTGCCTGGCTGCAGGGATAGAAGGATGACTCTAGCTTACTGTTGTCTTGGTGGTTAACTTGCTAACTGCACTCCGATCTGAATGACTGACTGAACAAAAAACTAAATAAGTAACCAAATAAAACTGATAAACTATTGAGTGACTCACTAGCTCACTTAAAGATTGACTGACTTACTAAATCACTAACCACCAACTAAAATAAAAAAACTGAATTATTAACTGGTTAAATGACTAACCTGCCAGCAAACTACCAGATGGACTAACTGACCAACTAACCACATGAATGTCTGAATGACTGACTAAATAATTAACTGACTAACTAACCAACTAGAGGACTCTTTAACCAACTAACTGGCTTATTGCCTGGATGAATGAATAATGATTAACTGACTAACTGACAAATTGGCTGAGCAACTAACTCCAGGTTTTACTACATGACCAACTGCCTGACTGACTGATTAGTTCACTGTGTCTAACAAACTGATTTCCTGACTAAAAGTTTCAACCAGTAGCTGACTGGTTGTCTTACTGGCTGACCAGCTGGCTGACTGGTTACCTGGCTGACTGCTGGTTCACATGCACTTTCAAGGTCTCCCTCTTTCTGCTCTTCCCTCTTCCTTCATTCCTCCTCTGCTATCTTCTGCTCGTCTCTGCTCGTCTCTCTGTGTCTGTGTAATGAGAGGGCGGGGCTGAACTACAGTAAACTAGCTCTGGGCACACACACACTCACACAAGCACACACATAGAGGAAACTGGTAAGTGCCTGTGTGTGTGTGTGGGGGTGTGTGTGTGTGTGTGTGGGGGGGGGGGGGGGGGTGTCTGGTTGGCAACAGTAAAAAAGGAAGCAGTTAAGAAATGATCCAAGACCACCCCAGGTAAATTCTTGAATGGAGGAAATGCCTGCCGTGTTTCATCAGTCATCGGAAGGTCAACAAAAACAAAATGGACTGGGAACAAACTGAAACAAATATGAGTTATTAATCTGCGTTTATTCAGTGCAGCAGTGGGCGGGGCTGCTGGTTCTTTAAACTGTAGCACTGTATTTCAAATTAAGTTTATTTTAACAAGAGACTCAATATTTCTCATTACAGCAAAATCAAGAGGCTCTTGGATGATTGAACTGTTACATACAGCAGCTTAAGTAAATAACCATAATTTGCTAAGGGCTATGTTAGGCGTCACAAAATAATCTGAAAGTCTGTTGTCTCAAACTGCACTGCTCCCACATACAATATATATTTATATACATTTAGTACATTTTTGCAATATATCTTATGTATTTGAGGTTTTTAGCTTCTTTTATTAAGTGGAAAAAATAGAAATTGTCCAACAATATAATAGATTAGACACCTACCAGTGTTAATGTGTCAGTGTGAGACAGAGAGAGACCATCTGGTAACTTCCTCCTTACTTTGTGAGGATAACTGCAGTTATTTTCAACTTTGGTCTGATTTTCCCAGTTATTCTCTCAGTTTTTCATCATGTCCTTTCAGGTTACTACACAGCACAAAAGAACAAAGGAGACGAGGGAAAAAAAAGAGGAGAGGAGATATCTCAGAAGCTAAAAACTACTACTTACTACTTACTACTACTAGAGCAGTTTTGTCCAGCTACTAAAAAAAACAACAACCAATATTTAGCCCTTTACTTCTGTCAGTCCACTCTGAGCAACATCATAGCAACTATATGCCTATATGACTGGATCCAGAACCTATATGATCCAGCACCTCCTTTGTCACGATACAAATCTGTGAATAAACTCTGTGTAAGATTCAGTGTTAACTGTCATTCTTCTCTTTCTCACCATAGCTAATTGTAAATTTCTTGTTTGCCTGTTTTGGATGCATTTTAAATCTGATTTAAAGAGAGAGGGACACCTGAAGTTAAAACACGTGCATGTCTAGTCTGCTCTGGGCTCGATTGTCACGTCAGAGGGTTATATTTTTTGCCCCATCTATGGCAAAAACTACAATATCACCGGCCCGGTGGCTATTGCTTTGCTTTTGAGACAGACAGAACATGTCACTCAGTTTGGTTTCTTAGCCATCTTGCTTTTCGTGGTTGTAAACAGAACTTTTGTTGAACTTTCCACATTAAGGCTCAGTCACACCAGAAACTGTCACAGGGAAATTCGTCTGCATGTCTTTGTAAAATGTGTCGGCAGGCAGCGCTCACTGAACCCTGTATGTTTATTCAATAACATGCCTGTAACTTTTTTCTTGTTTTCTGAGAAACTGTGTTTGTGTGTCTCTAAAGCAGATCTGGACAGCTACTGAGCAGCCTATAGCTTATGGAGAAAAACCATGAAATGAATGATGTTTTTTAATAAAATATCTTGTTTTATAACATTACTACACATGTTGTCTTTAATCATTTTAATTCAATTTGTCCCTTCTGAGACACCACTCGCATTCTTTGGATGCTATAAGAAAAATGACAGCGATGTGGCTGAAAATAAATAAAATAAAGAGAAAATATCCCGTGTCCGCTCTCAGCTGGTTAGGAGTCTCCATGTGTCCAGACGGTGAAGCATCATGCAGCTCATGTTGGTGACCTTTAGGCGACGTTAAAGGCCACCTAACCACACCATCGACAGTTACCATGACAAAACAAGATCTATTACTGTCCCTGCAAGGAAGCACTGACAGCAGGAGATGATATTCTGTTACATCAGACATTTCAGCCAATATGATCGCTTCTATTTTTTACGACGATATTAGATGTGAGTGTCACACAGGAACGGAGAATTTGTCTCGATGTCATTCAAGATGAAGACCTCATCATGAACATATTTCTGCACATTTTCAAAAGCATGAGCTGTCAGATTGTTTTCTCTTTCTCACGCAGCTGGTTATGTCATGATGTGTGCAACTGTTTTGGTGATTATTGATTTTGGCAATAGACAACAAGACGAAAACTGTATGAAAACTTGTATGGCTGGACCACATATGGCCAGTGTGCGAGACTGAACCACTGTAAGTGACTGCTTTCAATGAAATATAGCTAAAGCCTGCTCGAAAGGTTACTAGATGATGTAATATGCTAATTAGCACATTCATGATATCATCACATCATATTTCCATCCTGCCAGTTTCAGCCCTTAATCTGTTTCTGTCTTACTCTCTGTGCTCAGGCTGTGTCCAGCCTGATTTTATAACCAATACATCATCTAACAAAATCACCACACACATAAACTGCAGATGTGCTGTGATTTTGGCTATATCTACTTGTAAAATGATCACTCAGAAAGAAAGTTAGAAGCCCATTCGTATCTACGCCAGCTGAATGAGACACACAGAGAGGTGTGTCTGCGGAGGGAAAGCCTGACCTCACACTCGCAAAGGCAATGCTGGCGACTCTCTTCTGTGGAAAGTAGAAAAGCTTTGTCCAAAATGTCAGTAGATTTGTCACGTGATGTTTTTTGAAGAAAAGTTGCTAAATCTAGCAACAAAGGTGCCAAGCTGGCAGCGCTGCCTGTAACCCCCTGATGACAATGTAATAAAAACTGTTAGCACCAATTCATTTTGAAAGAACTTAGACATTCATGTTTGCAGGGCTGGCCCCACTGTTGTGGTCCAGCCAAATATATATTTTGCTAACTGATTAATCACTGAAGTCATTTTTCTACACAACATAAATGCAACACAAAGAGCCTCTGGCTCTGGGAACTCGTGATGAACACTTTTCATCTGTTCAGAAATTTTAATCAATATAATTGATAAGTTAATTGATAATAAGTTTTTGGTTTGAATGCCAGGAATTACGTTTTAGATTTTCCAGGAAAAATACCTGCGGGAATCCGTTATTTTTAGCACGTGTGTGCGTTGTGCTTGTGTGTTTGTGTGATTCAGTCAGGGTTGCCAACTCTCGCTCTTTTGGCCTGAGACATCTGCTGTCAGGCTGTGTTTCATGCTCACACGCTGCCCAAACAAATCTCACACCAAATACGAGGAACCCACACAGGGATTTCTTAATGATTCTAAGACCGGTACAAAACTCACATTTTTTAGAGGAGCACCCAGTCCACTCCAAAATCACACAACTTAAACATGTATGTTGAGTTTGCTCTACAATGTAACATCTATTACAGCTCAAAATGTGCAACTTTTAATGCAATTAAGACAAGTTATAATAACGTCATTCACATTTCACTGAATGTAATCCAGGGTGTTGCACAACCGTCAGTACTGATTCAGATTCTTTCCTTTGAGCTTATCAAGTACCTGTCATCACACAGCAGTAGGGATGATGTGCACTTCTAAACAGAGAGAGGAGCTGTGTGTATTTAACACAGGTGGCAAAACTGCAGTAACTTCACTGATTATTTAAAGCTCCTGACACATCGACACGATGAGTAATTAATCAGCAGTTAATGTGTTTTTCTTAACACTAGACGAATAAGCTGTTACGAAGAGATTCCAAGTTTAAACAGTGAAAATATCTGAAAGACAGCAGCTGTTCTTAGGATGAACCCTGAACTCCGTCACAGCTGTCAGGAACAAGCGAATTCCATAAACAATGAATAAGTAAGTCTGTGCTACACACCCACATAACTGAAAAACACACTAAGGGATCTCAACCAATCCACTCCAGAGCATTCTCAGGTGGCGCTGAAGACACTGTGCAAAACCCCTGCAGCCAACAACAAGTTGTCTTTTGGTGCCGTGTGGCCTGACTGTCACATTCAGCTCACACCACATGGTTTTCCTGTTTGTTATGATGTGACCCAAGTATGGACCGGAACAGAAACAATAACAATCCTTATAAATACAATCACCTCTTATCATGAATTGCATATTTAGGGCATATGAAAATAATCATAACAGCCATCTCCATGACAACTGAGCTAACTTCATTCACAGAGTAAGGCCGCGGGATTTGATGGAAAGCTTCAGTCACACAGAAGCTTTCCATCAAAGTGGACCGTGTGTTGATAAATCATCACTTATAATAACAAGATACTGAAAAATAGTTGTGAATTTCAGCCCTTTTTCTTTATTATCAAATGAATGTGGCTTGTGACTGGCAGACTATCAACTGTTAGCTGAAGCTGAAGCTTTACAAGGCGCTCTAATGTAATCATATTGTTGTGGGCCAGCGTGGCAGCATCAGCAGGACAGTGACATCTCTCAGTGTCATGTAAAGTTCAGTGTTTCATTCTGTTCCACATGATTTGTTTAATAGGAAAATGCACTGAGGGCAGGCAGAGATGTGAAAGGCCACTGGACCAAACAATGAGGCAACACAACCACTCACGTCACTGTGTCTGAGTATCACACATTTTTTCTTTCTTCTTATGTCCTTATCCTCATTATGTGTGCACGTGTCTGTCAAACTCTGTCCCCAACAACACCAGAGATGCTGGGAAACATTTACAATCCCTGAACCATCACTGGATCCAAACCAATCAGCTAAGACTTTGATACGAAGCATAAACTAAACATGCTCCAGGTCGAGGACAGCAAGAATTCCCAGTGAACCAGAGAGGAACGCTTAACAATTAATTGTGTTAATATATTGTATTGGATGGGTCCCGCTGGTACAGAGCAAAGATACACAACTGACATGGAGATGGAAATGAGCTCACAGCGAGTACTAATGGCAGCAACGAAGACTCACACAGCTAGCATCAGTTTAATAGGATCCACTGGTGATACGACGGTAAGTGCTGCTATCAGCTTTGACAGCAGAATGTGAATGGTGGGAAATGTGTGTCTTTCTGTGTGTGTGTGTATGTGTATGTGTGCGACGAAGCGTGCGACCATATTCCGTAACTGCCAATAGTAAAAACCTAACAGGCTGACACAGGACACACAAATCACTGGTGTCCAACATAAAATACTACAAACTGCAGTGGAGACATTTCCTCTGGTCCAGATCTGCCCGATCAAATTTAGTTCACACATTTCTGTCAGGGATGAAGCAAAATATAAATCTTTCTCACATTCAAAGACTCCTGTGGCTGCAACTGACTGACAACTGAGGGCCGGCACTGCTCAGAGACACACTGTCAGCTTCCATGGTTCGCTACTGACTGGAGCATGTCACAGTCCTATAAACTCTCATACAAGATGTGTTCCACCCCCTCCTTTTGAATCCACATATTGCTGGTTACATGTGTGTGTTTGTTAGCGATTTAAGCTGCCTGTCTCTTTATAATACTCAACAATTGGTAGGACCCATCGTGCTGCTAAGTTTGCACTGACTCCCACTTAATGGTACTCAACACCAACACCTGCTGAGCCACAGCAAAAAATAAAAACTTTAAATTGTTTTTTTTTTGTTGTTGTTTTTTTTTTTTTTATTACATTTTTGACCAAATAAGTCACAACAAACACCAAGTGTTCTGAATTTTAATTTCCATTAAACATGAAGCTGGTACCAGTCCAAATGCCCAAACATCAGTGTGGGCTGATGACTACAAAACTGAAAACGAAGAAGAAAACCTGTTGCTGTGGAGTTAGAAAGATATGAGCTTACCAGACGTCTGAGCTGAGGTGAAGGCAGAGAACAATCACTCAGTCATGCAGTTTCTATTACTGCCCTGTTAAAAAACACTGCAGGAATGTCCTTTCCTATTTAAAACTGTTTACCCAGGGACTCACACTCAGCAACAACACAACAACCACGTCATTGTCTCAAGTGGAACAAACTTTACTGTTTGTAAGTGAAAGGTCACCAGTTCAAATCCCAGTGTGAAGACAAAGCTGTGCCTTATGAACAGGTGAAAAAGTAAGGATTACTCTTCATTCATCAGTCCTATTTAAAAACTTTAACTTTATAAAATCGCGAACCCTCCTGCATAACAGATATGGACAAAAGCCATGACCACAAAAGCTGCAATAATTAACCATAAGTTGATCAGGGAAGCAACTGTGATAAAGTTTCTGGTTTCCTATGCAGGCTGCATGAGCCAGATTCTGACTAAACCTGATTTGGGATTTTAGATAAAACAGCTGACCTTTGACTGAAGGGATTTTTTTTGGGTTGTGGGGGGGGGGGGGGGGGGGGGGGGGGGGGGGGGGGGGGG
>JBBMJY010000008.1:2739596-2809596 GCA_037833715.1 Toxotes lorentzi
TGATCAGCTGGTTCATCTGAGGCTCCTGTTTTCTTCAGTTCCTCCACTAACTCTGCTAACATGGTGTTTTTCACCAGCACAGGGTTTGGTATGAAATCCTGCCTGCACTGAGGACAGCTTTGGGTGTACTCCTCTTCACTCCAGTGGCTTTTAATACAGTCCATACAGTAGCTGTGTCCACAGGGAATAGTCACTGGATCCTTCAGTAGATCCAGACAGATTGAACAGCAGAGTTTTTCCCGGTTGAGCTGATCTGCTTTTTGCGCCATGTCCCCTCTCACTGACAGCAAATATCACAGAGCTTGTGAATATCAACCTGTGGAGGGAAGAGGGAGTGGCTTCATTCCAGACAGAGGAGTGGTTTGAAAGAGTGGGTCCAGGACTTGGTTGAACCCTGGTTTCGGTTTACATTGTTGCCTCTGTTACAAGGTAAAACGTTGTGTTAAAAAACTCACTGTCTTAAGTCTGTCTTCATTCCCATATAATATAAGGAGGGTTATGAACTTTAGTTGTGGTCCTTTTTGCTACACAAACATTATATGATTATATGATTATATGATTATATGATGTTGGGAGCAGCTGTGTCACGTGACTTTGATCAAGCTACCTATGGTCATTTTGTCACCTTGGTCAGAAACTGTCATGTCAGTTTGTGTCACACCATGAAACTCACACCAAAACTGTACAGTGCAACACATTGTAGACCCACATCCATGACAAACTTTCTGTGGCGGCGTTCTATTTTGTTTTGTTGTTGTAAAGGGGCAGACCTAATTCAGCCAGAGTTTGTTCATACATGTATAATCGTGTGACAAGATGACAGAAAGCTTTTCATCTGAAAACACTGTTTCAGCTCGCTGTGAGTATGTGTGGGATGCAGTACGGCTCCTCCTACTCAAAGAATGAAGGTTTCATTTAGTGGGAATTAGCTTGGTGTGGGAATGTTCCAAGATATTCCGGGAAGTCCTGAGTGAGTAATAGATCCATCGGTTTCGAGCTTATTACAGTGAGAGGACAAATTTTTCACATGATGTGAGTTTGGAAATGTGAAACTGTGCGCCAGTTTCTTTTGTAAATATATGGACTCATCCCCATCACAAACAAAGAAGCAGTGAAGACATATGAACTACATCAGCAATACAACATCTTTCCTTAACGCATTTCATAACTTTTTTTTTTCATAATTTTATTCTACCCAATCAGTGCAGCGGCTCAGGTTTACACAGGGACGGGAAAATGGACACATTAGATCTCTCTGTTAAGTCCATCTCTCATTTTTTCTCCATGTTCCTTAAGTGCTTCTGTTTCACTGACGTTTTGATGAGTCAGAAATATTGTCTGTGAGGTTAGGATACACAGAAAACAGCGTTTCATGAAAACACTTAGCGGCTGTCATTAATGACTGTGCCATCCTCACTCGGTGCACAGTGCTTCAATTGTTTGTAAGAGTCACTGAGATGAGAATGATTTCATTTAACAGTGCTCACATGTCATGTCATCTTCAAAGCTGCTGATTTTCATCAGAGAGTGACTTTCAGTGCTCGTCAGTACAGGGCGAAGTCCTTTAGACCTGTTTCATTTCCCAAATTTCTTTCATTTTGTTGCTGATTTTTTGCAGCTCAGTTTTTTTTTTTCTTACCTTACAGAAAACCTTGTAGAGTGTGGATATGGTAACAGTCTCCAGTGATGTGTAATCCACAGTTAGACTGAGACCATTTAGTATAGCTTCTATTTATGTGATATTTACTTTACTGTGTTGAAACACAGCAGCCTGTTGACTACAGGCTGCTGATATCTTGTAGGTGTCTCTACTGTAGTAGTTACAGTATTTGTTTATTACCGTGCATACTAAATACAAAATTCAAATGCAAAACGGAATGAAAACAGAAAACATATGTATATGTTCTCCAACCACACAAGACCCGTGTTTCACATTTCCTGCATAAGGTTAAAGGAAAACCGCTGCAGGGAAAAGGGAGTGGTGCACCAGGCTGCTTCATTTCAGAAGGTGTGTGTTCGGTCTTTTTGCGGTTGTTTACCATGGGGAAACACCAAAACAAGCTTCAGCACATAACTGTACACTAAGGGAGCACTGTTTCGTTTTCGTTTCAGCTCAGCTTTCAGGTGGTAAATAATGATCAAGATGACAGAAAGCTTTTCATCTGAAAACACTGTTTCAGCTCGCTGTGAGTATGTGTGGGATGCAGTACGGCTCCTCCTACTCAAAGAATGAAGGTTTCATTTAGTGGGAATTAGCTTGGTGTGGGAATGTTCCAAGATATTCCGGGAAGTCCTGAGTGAGTAATAGATCCATCGGTTTCGAGCTTATTACAGTGAGAGGACAAATTTTTCACATGATGTGAGTTTGGAAATGTGAAACTGTGCGCCAGTTTCTTTTGTAAATATATGGACTCATCCCCATCACAAACAAAGAAGCAGTGAAGACATATGAACTACATCAGCAATACAACATCTTTCCTTAACGCATTTCATAACTTTTTTTTTTCATAATTTTATTCTACCCAATCAGTGCAGCGGCTCAGGTTTACACAGGGACGGGAAAATGGACACATTAGATCTCTCTGTTAAGTCCATCTCTCATTTTTTCTCCATGTTCCTTAAGTGCTTCTGTTTCACTGACGTTTTGATGAGTCAGAAATATTGTCTGTGAGGTTAGGATACACAGAAAACAGCGTTTCATGAAAACACTTAGCGGCTGTCATTAATGACTGTGCCATCCTCACTCGGTGCACAGTGCTTCAATTGTTTGTAAGAGTCACTGAGATGAGAATGATTTCATTTAACAGTGCTCACATGTCATGTCATCTTCAAAGCTGCTGATTTTCATCAGAGAGTGACTTTCAGTGCTCGTCAGTACAGGGCGAAGTCCTTTAGACCTGTTTCATTTCCCAAATTTCTTTCATTTTGTTGCTGATTTTTTGCAGCTCAGTTTTTTTTTTTCTTACCTTACAGAAAACCTTGTAGAGTGTGGATATGGTAACAGTCTCCAGTGATGTGTAATCCACAGTTAGACTGAGACCATTTAGTATAGCTTCTATTTATGTGATATTTACTTTACTGTGTTGAAACACAGCAGCCTGTTGACTACAGGCTGCTGATATCTTGTAGGTGTCTCTACTGTAGTAGTTACAGTATTTGTTTATTACCGTGCATACTAAATACAAAATTCAAATGCAAAACGGAATGAAAACAGAAAACATATGTATATGTTCTCCAACCACACAAGACCCGTGTTTCACATTTCCTGCATAAGGTTAAAGGAAAACCGCTGCAGGGAAAAGGGAGTGGTGCACCAGGCTGCTTCATTTCAGAAGGTGTGTGTTCGGTCTTTTTGCGGTTGTTTACCATGGGGAAACACCAAAACAAGCTTCAGCACATGACTGTACACTAAGGGAGCACTGTTTCGTTTTCGTTTCAGCTCAGCTTTCAGGTGGTAAATAATGATCAAGCAGGTTGTGTCCCAGTCAAAGCTGGAAAGAAAGACACTGTCTACAACTGGAGTTCTAATTAAATTTTGCGTGTGTTTTTTAGAATGGCAGCATTTAAAACAATGAAGAGATTTAGATTAGAGTTGTGTCTTTTATCATTTATTGTTTCCTGGGTTTCTGGTTTTATTTACTTCAACAGTTTCTCTTTTAGCATTTTTCTTAGCTTTCCAAGCTTCACTTGGATTTTTTTTTATTCTATTATTTATCATTTTGTTTGTTATTTATTTATTTTTATAATATTTTG
Organism: Toxotes lorentzi; assembly: GCA_037833715.1. Taxonomy (NCBI): domain Eukaryota; kingdom Metazoa; phylum Chordata; class Actinopteri; family Toxotidae; genus Toxotes; species Toxotes lorentzi. The sequence continues at coordinate 2,743,350 of JBBMJY010000008.1, forward strand.
CTATTCTGAATTCCAAATTTTTATCCTACCTGTTGAGATTTATGACAGCATTCTTCATAGTTCCTGTCTTTAGTTAGTCTTAGACTTATTTTTCCTTTCACTATGATTACGATGGATTTTGGGTGTGTTTATGTATGTATGTATGTATGTGTGTGTGTGTGTGTGTGTGTGTGTGTGTGTGTGTGTGTGTGTGTGCATGGGTGGGGAGTTGTGTAAAGCACTCTGTGCTACAATGTATTTGTATGAAAAGTGCAATACAAATAAAGACATATAACAATCTTTGTGCTTTAGTGCCTAAAATGTTTTGCCAATATTTTATCTATAATAGCAAGGACACAAGACTCCATGTTGGAGAGCTGTGAACAATAATTCAGGCTGAATGCTGTCAACATGGGAGTGGAAATGTATTACTTAACTTCATAGGGGCTATTAGCCTGTTTAAACCCAAGATGCTCAGTGGAAATGTAGCTAGATCAGTCTGAAGTTACACTATTTAGGATCCTGGTTCTAAAGTTGGCTTCCTGAGGCTGCTAGACATTTAACTACCACAAAGGAAAGAGATCGCATCACTCTGCTTTTAGCAGCCCTGTGTTTCTTGCCTGTTTGTTTTCAAGATCCATGTTAAATTATTTATAATTATCTGAGGGTGGGTCAAAAAATATCAAAAGGTTTTAAAATCAGATACCCTCATTATTTATATTAAGACACACGGTATTCAACAAACAGAATTATCTTTTAATCTTTCCAATAAGAATAATTCATAGAAAAGAACTTTTAGTGAGCAGAGTCCTCTAACGTACAATAACTCTATGTTTTCTCTGTTAAATAGCTCCCTGTTTACTGTGAGTTTGGTGCTTTGAGCAGTTTGGATGGATATGCTGGTCCTTGTCTGCCGGTGTGGGTGCGGTCTGTATGGGTGGCCCTAGGGGCGAGCGGGGGCAGCGGGGCCTGGCCAGGGGGCAAGACGTGGCCCCCTTTACGGGACAGGAGGCCAATCTCTTTCCTGAGGTCCTCAATCTGCTGCGATTGTGTTTTCACCAGCACCTGTAGCCTTCGGATCTCCTCCTGATCCACACGTCTCCTGTAATCCTGGAACTGTCGGCCCTGGACACACACACACAAACACATACCTATAAACATGCATACAGTGCATATGGACAAACAGACTCACACATATGTACATATATGTACTCACATATATGCTCATACAATCTGCTGTGGACACAGAATTAGGAGAAAGCAGGCTGGAATGCTGACTACACAACCTGGGTTTAAAATCAGACCCAGGACCTTCGACAGGCACTCACTGGCTGTGAGCGGAGAGGAGTTGGTGATAATTCTCTTTGGGTTCATGGCTACGAGCAACATATCAAGTCCTGATGAGTATGTTTAAATAAAGGGATATATCACATGTGATGAACAGTGTGATATATTGCTTAATATTATGTATATAATGAATTGAATGAACAGAAATCACCATTTTCTTCTGCCTGGCGTTGAGTTTATGCTCCAGTTCCTTCTTCTGGTCAAAGAGGTTTGTCATGCTGAGGAGACGCTCTGTGTTACACTTGGTCACCTCCATCAGAGCTTCGCGTGCCTCTTCTACCTTTGCCTGAATATCATTCACACACACACACACACACAAATTCAGTAAAAGAACAATAAACGTATCTCAATCTAAGCTGTTTTTAAAAGTGACATTTGGAGTTTGGAGAGGCTTAGAATAAAACAAAGCAGTGATATAGAGATCACATGTACACACACACACACACACACAGAGGTCGGCGTACATCCCACTGTTTGATTTCCTTGGCGTATGCAGCTTCTCGAAGGAGTTTTTCCTGCTTGAGCTCCTCCAGCACCCTGTTCCCTGACAGTGTCTGCAGAGCCTCCAGATCCACCAGTCTCCCGTACTTCATCATCATCAGATCGTTGCACTGCTTCTCCAACACTACAACGCCACACAGACACACACCAACACACAGATCAATGAACATACAGTTGAATCTAAGAATGTCACTTTCTGGCACTGGAAATAATCAGGACAACCAGCAGGTTGGATTTGTTTTCCTCTGTTGGTGTCTTTTCTGTGACTTGTTTGTGTTCGTGTGGTATCAAAGTTTCATTCGTTGCATCCTTACACATCATGGGGTCTTACCCTGGATCTTAGCAGCCATGTCCTTGCGGTCATGGATGAGCTTGATGTGCTGATGGCGGGCGTGGCAGTACAGATCTCTCTGCTGGCTCTTCTCCACCTGTAGCTGCTTGATGCGCTCATGCAGCCTGTTCACCTCCGTCTTGTCCAGCACCAGTGCCGAGCTTAGATCGGACGGCACCAAGCCGTTAAAAAGTTCAATCTGGGAGACAAATGGAGAAGGTGAGAGGAAGGGAGAGGGAAAGAAAAGTCTGGGTTTTGGTTTCCTGGGCACATATAAGAAAGCACAACGCGGCCATAATGATAATGAACTTGGATTTCTGACATTTTTTTAATCAAGAAAACAATCAACAGACTAACTGATACTGAAAATACTTGTCTAAATTGCAAAGTGTTTTAGTCATACTGCAACTGTTTTTCAAGGTTATCAACAATTTGCTTACAAATATCTGGACTAGAGCTTGAATTTTTTCATCTTCACTCAGTGGTTTAGTCATCAGTGACCCTCCACAGTTTTTGGATATTTACCTGGTGCAGTCTGAGAGGAACCACAACATCCAGTTCGTTCATTTTCTGCTGTTTCTCTCTGTTGACCAACTCCAAGTCGTCTTCTACTGCTTTCCGACTGCTCTTCACTGTTTTCTCCTGCAGAGCCAAGCAAAAAAAAAAAAAAAGCAAAACAAAACAACATAAGCACGTGAGGGTGTGAGTGAAGAAAGAGTATACAGTAATAGAAACACATCAGGGGACAGACAATGAAAAGTGAAGTCTGACCTTCTTGACCAGGGTGTCACACTCCTTCTTCAGAGCTTCAACACTCTTCTTCTCCTCCACCAGGAGCTCCTCCAGGTCCAGCCGACGCTCACGCAGCTGCAGTGTGTTCTCAAATAACTCTGGGTCACAGCCTGAGACACACACACACATTCAAACCTAAAGTTGAAGCCTGTTGAAGCACAGAGAGGCACTGCAAAATGTTGGATATCCAAAAAACAAGGGCCATCACTGAATTAAAATGCTCTGTTTCAGATTTACTCTGTGTAGGAGATGAACAGTGACCTGAGAGCATGATGGGCTTTGTCACGTTTTAGATCTGACTGATGTGTTTGCTCGGTTAGGAAAACTGAATCTCGATTACTCAAATAGCATCAGAGCACTCTGCTTAGTGTCCTCACATGAATCTGATTTATTCAACTTCTGCTTCTACTTCTGCTCCACTTTTTCCCTGTGCATGTATGCACCCAGATGGTGGCCTTCCCACAGTGTCAGTATTACTGACACAAAGACAGAAATGTACATACTCATTCTTTTCATCAGATTTATAAAGCCACATGTACTGAGAGAGCCCTGCGATTGACTGGCGACCAGTCCAGGGTGGACCCCGCCTCTCGCCCATAGTCAGCTGGGATAGGCTCCAGCTCCCCCGCGACCCTGACGGATTAAGCGGTAGAAAATGGATGGATGGATGTACTGAGAGCATGTACACAAGCCTCATTTCCAGTCCAACAGTTTGCCGTGAATAGACATAGATATGCCCTTAATCACCTGTTTGTGATAGTAGTGCCTGCTTCAGCAGCCATTAGACCTGTCAGTCAAAAGAAGCAAAGCAAAGAAGAAGTATAATTTCCGTAATTGTGGTCCGTCGGCGAGGTTCTCCAGCAGCATCAGAGCAGCTGTCATTACACCCCCACCATTACACACGGCTGTGGCTTTTTATAGAGTCCGTGCCATTAATTAATCACCATTAGTGATCACATTTATTTAACAACACAAAGAAGATACATGATTATTTTATATTAAAACAGACTTTAGATGGATGAGCAAATTGATTACATCACATACGAATGACCTGCTTCAGTTCAGTATCTGTATCCTGTTATTATAGGCTGGGCACAGAAGGATGAGGAAAGATGCAGCACAAGCAGGCAGCACCAAAGTCAGGTAATTAGAAATAGCCTGTGCAGTTGGATAATTATTATTTGGCTTATTTTGCTGAATATAACTTCTGCAGAAAAGCAGGTTTACCGTAGATCATGACAGACATGACAAGTTAAATGTGTCGATTCATCCTGTAGGAGAAAACTGGATCACAGTTAGAAATGAACACTTTCCAGTGTACTTTGAAAAAGTAAAGGATCTGCGTATTTTTTCCACCACAGCACTGACCTGGTGGGCAAACACTGTCATCCAGAGCAGCACCTCCTTCCTCTCTGCTGCTGTCATAATCATCATCATCATCATCATAATCATCATCCCAGTCACTGTCTTCATCCGAGTCTTCATCGCTGTCCACTTCTTCTTCTGCAAACACACACTGGTGTCATAAAGGACACATGGACAAACAGATACACACGGCATCACACACACACACACACACACACACACACACACACACACACACACACACACACACACACTGTGTTACTTCCCCTCACCTTCAGTTCCCGTCTGCTCCTTCTTCTTGACACGTTTGACCCTCTTCTTGAAGACTTTGGTCAGAAACTCTTCAAACTTGTTGTTTTCGCCCAGCGAGGCCTGGAGGGCAATGATCAGAGCCTTCTCTCTCTCCTGCAGCTTGCCTATGTCTCTCTGCTTTATTTCCAACTGTTCATTGCATTCCTCCAGTTTTGACTGCCAGGAGACAGAGAGGAGGATTTAACAAATAAAACAGATCTGTTGGTGACCAGAGGAAGGAAATGATGTGTTAACACACAAACAGTGTCACACAGAAAGCATAGTGTGAGCAACATGTTAGCTGAGTAGCAGTAGCAGCCTCCGTTCTCCTGTGTCTATGCAGGATGCATTTAGGCACAGTGTTGAGAGTCACAGAATAAATATAATAAAATAGATAAGAGGTGCAAAAACATACACAAGGTAAAGCTCGTGATACAGTTTGGAGACATGCTCAAGGAGTAAAATTGATAGGCTGAAAGTGATTCTGCAGCAGATCTGTCTCTAAGTCGTTGAGAAATTAATCAAATAACAGCGGAGAGAAGATTTCACCCTGTCTGACCCTCAGATTTAGTAGCTTCAACAAAAACATATGATCTTTACTACCACTGTGTTAGACTGGGGGAGGCTGCTAGAAGGTCAGGAACCTAAACTCAGCAGGATAATGGACAGGTATTTGCTTAATTTGTATAACTTTGCATATGAGGCTGTGTCACCACAGACCAGTCAGACAGGCCATGCTGGTCCTTATGGTTGTAACTCATCAGTGTATGTTTGGTTTGTACTATGTATGACCTGAGTCAATAAAGATTTGAAGATTTGAAAAAAAATGCACTACTTCAACATACCGCACAAGTTACACAGGAACAATGTGTCGAATATTTGTCACTATAGCGAAATTCAAATGTGTTTTTGACTGACTGAATGATGATGATTTCTGTTTGCTACTTTGCTTCTGTTGGGGGGCACAAAACTCAGGGACAGACAAAAAGGTGATTTTCAGTCTGCACAGAATCGAAACCTGCTGCCTGAAGGATGGAAAACAAAAAAACTATGGTTAGCAATAATGTAGTATGCAAGTATGCAATTATAGGCTACAATGGGAAAAACACTGGCATGGTCCTTTAAACAGATTGCTGAAGTACGAGATGAAATGAGAAGACTGTCCACATCAACCAGTCCACAGGTTCATAAACTCCCTCCCACCATGATGCTGTTCTCCTCCTTAATGCGTTCGTCGAGCTTCTCCTGCAGGCTGTCCTCCCTCCTCTCAAACTCCTTGAGGAGCAGCAGCTCCTGGTAGAGGGTCAGCTGACGGAGGTCGGCCAGCTTCAGCTGCCAGTCCTGACGCAGCTTCTGGTGACGCAGGAGCAGGAGTTCTGCGTCAAACTGACACACCAAACTCTCCATCTGATGATTTAAAAAATGAACACATCCACAGATTATATTACACTGTTTCCAGATGATATTTTGCTTATGATTACACATGTAATCTAGCGTAACTGCCTTTTATTTGATTTATCATTTAATGATGATCACAGACCTGCTCCAGCAGGGAGTCCTGCTGGTGCAGCAGTCTGATCTCCTCCTCCCTGCAGAGCTCCTCCTCCAGCTCACTCAGCTCCATTCCCTCCTCTACTGATGTCTCTTCTTCTTCCCTGGTTACAGATGAAACTGACGGGCTGGAGGACTCCTCTTCACCTCTTTCCTGATCATCTTCCTCATTCTCCTGCTCCCCTTCCATCTCTTTCTCCAGCAGCTCCAATAAATGTGTACTTCCCTCCTGCTCCTCCTCATGCACAGCCTTGAACCTGTATAATGATGAAAAGGTAGATATGTTGTTTTTCATTAGCAGATGATGAAAAGATTATTTGCCAGCATAATTTTTTTTTTCTTCAAAAGACCAGTACTGCCCAGAAAAAGAAATGATTAGGCCGGCCTGCCCCTTACAGCTTTGCTCTTTCTCAGAAAGACTACTTTCATGCAGTTGAATATGTGGATGTACAGAAGATGGTACATTCATGTAAAATAATTTAGGAAAAATGGCTTCCCAAATTTCTGAAAGACAGAAAAGCTCTGAAGGAAAAGGTTTAAACCACTACTTCTACTAAGAATTATTTTCTAAAAATAAAGGGGATGGCATCCACCCTCAAATCGCCTATTGCGTGTACCTCTGTTCCCTCAGAGCATGATATCGCTCCAGGGTGGCGCGGCTGTACCGCAGCCTCTTCTCTGGGGTTTCTTCTGGTAGTATGGTCGGCAGGGTGGGTGGAGCACGGTGGAGATGGGCTGCCAGACGCTGCTGGACCTTGTGGAGCTGCTGAGCCTGAGCATGCAGCTGAGACACCAGGTGAACCTTGGCATTCCGCAATGCCACGATACGTCCATTCATCTCAGTCTGCTTCTTACGGATCTGACAGAGCGGAGGAAGTCATTAAAAACATCTGATATACCTGCAAGTTTCCATTATTGAATAATCTTTTTTTCTTAAATTAACTTTTGAAACGTTAGAAATGCCCTTCATCATGTTCTCTTGACCAGCAGTCCATGTGGAGTTTTCTTATACACAAAGTTGTGCTCACATTCAGTGTTACTCACCAAAACATATTGTGAGTAACCTTGAGATGTAACAAATGTGTCGAGTGCTTTTCCTTCCTCATAAAACAGCTGATTTTTTAATTTATTTTGCAGTCTGTTTCCTGGTGTTTACTAATGCATTACTGCATACCTTGGTGTTTTGCTGCCACCTGTTGATCAGTGGAATAGTGTCACACCATTAGTAGGACTGTAATGTATCACTCGTGTGCACAACATAAAACAATATTGGGACTCATTTATTAAAAAACTCCACAGGGAACTTTTGGGTTGTTTTCACCTGACGTTCAGATGTGACTATACAACAAAAAGCACTGTGAATGAGCTGAGATGTTTGTGTGTTTTTGTGTGTACATTTTGCTCCAGGTCCATCAGCTCTGCTCTCTTCCTCTCAGCGTTCATCCTCAGGTGTTTTGGCACCGTGAAGTCTTTGGCTGACTTCAGTTTTAAGTCTCCGATGTTCTCTTTGGCTTCGCGGATGGCCTGCACGTCCAGCGGATCCTCACAGTTCTCGTCTGGCTTTTCTTTGTACCTGAGGAACCAAACATGCATCACAGTTTTGCCCCAGCATTGCAACAGTTGCATTTCATTTTAACTCCAGAGCCCGATCACGGGTTAATCTGGCACTGCATCTTTTAAACTAATCTTTAAGAATACCGGCGTGACCATAAAACAAAACAGTAAACACGATGTAAATAAGGTTAGAGCCCGGAGGACAGAGGCAATGTTGCTGACCATGACACTCACAACTGGGCCCATTCCTGCTTCCTCTTCTCTATTCTGGCTCGAGCTTGTTCAGCTCTCTCCGCAGCCTTTCGGAGCCTCTCGACCTGCCGGTCGCCCAGCTTAATCCCTGCTGGACGAGCCGCCTTGGGGCATAGCACCTCCTCCTCTGAAGAACACACACAGGTGATACAAACAGATCAAGATGTCTTTGACACCTAAAACAAACACACTAACACGTTGCTACCTTCTATTTCACTGCTGTCTTTTGCAGGTTCGGCTCTGGATTTCCTGCGATCTGGTGCAGCATCTCTGTCTCTGTCAGGCCGGCTGGCTGCGCTCTGGTGTCTGATATGGGTTGAAGGCTCAGTGAGAGTTGGCAAACGGTAGGTAGAGACTCTGTGGTCGCTGCAGATGGCGACCACGGTGACCACATTGGCCTGCAGAGAGTCCCTGAACCTGTAAACAAACACACGAGCGGAGGGTTTCATCCTGGAGGCTGGTTGTCTTTACATCCTAACTTCACTATATAACTATATATAACTATATAACTAATCACTATTAAATCAACACCTATAATATCCCCACCAATAATATTTGAACATCTAAATAGAAAAAAAATACCACTAGTGATTTGCAGACAATAATTATCACTTTTTAGTAACTGTTTTAGGTAAGAGGTACAGGAAGTAAGCTTTTTTTAACTTATTGTCAATCACTGTAAACTAGATGTGTGTGTGTCTGTGTGTGTGTGTGTGCGTGTCCAGTCAGTACCAGTCCTGTAGTTTGCTGAGTGCTATGTGGCAGCGCTCCTCCTCCCAGCCCAGCTGCTTTCTGACCTCCATCATCCGCTGGGACTTCACCCTCTCTGCCTGTTCGATGAAACGTCGGTCCAGCTGCAGCTCCTACACACAGAAACACACACACACACACCACACACACTGAAGGACACTGCATTAGCCAGCCAGACTGACTGAAAGGAAAGACAATGACATGTTGGGAGGACAAACTTCCAAAATGAGGTTGTGGTAGAGGAGAAATGTGGTTGCTGACCAGCTGCAGGTACTGTATGTGCAAATGTAAACACATTTACTGATTATCTGCATAACCTGATTTCTCTGAGTGGTGGATGTAAACATGTCACTGTGAGAAAAGATTTTTCCCCACAAGCTCTCAACATTCTGTAAAAGGATTCTGTCAGTGGGGAATAATAGTACTAATAATAATGACAATAATAATAGTGATAATAGCGTACTTTAAAAATCGTTCTAAAACTAAATCAGACCAAAGCAGCTGCAATGGAAAACAGAATGAACTGTTAGACCAGTGGAAAAAACCCAGGTCTGTGTGTGTCTGTACCACAGGTTTCAGGCGAACATGCTCTGGCAGACTTTGGTTGGTGTTCAGCAGCTGCTTGAACGTCTTCTGGAGCTCAGTGAGCTTCTTCCGCTTCCCTGAGATCTTCAGCTCGGCCTCCCGATGCAGACGGTCCTTCTCCAGCTTCTGTTTAGCCGTCTCTATGCTGGAGGGAGTCGGTGGGGAGATTAGAAACTTCTGCGATTTTCTTGAGTCACACCGATTCCAAGAACATCACATATCCTCAAATGGTTGTCAGAGGTACATTTTCAAACCATCTTCAAAATATTCATGCAAATAAAAAGAAATAAAATACAAACAACACAGTTATCTGCTTTATAACTAATTTGAATAAATAGAGAGGCAGAAAGGGAAAAAATGTGATAGATACACAGAGGTAGAGAAGAAAAGAGTGACAGAGAAAAAGAAGACCAGATTATCCCTAAAGGCTTTATTCACACTCACCTGTAAGCTGCTGGGTCCTCAATGTCCTGAGCCAACACCTCATTTTCAAGACCCACCTGTTAGAAGAATGTGAACCAGATGATTTTTTTTTTACTGATATTCGTCAGCCTGCACTACACTGTACACTATACTACTGTATGCTGGTTGTTACTGTATTTTTATTATTATTTATTCCTGTTATTAAAGGAAACACTGCTGATGTGACTAAAGGCCTCAATCACACACACGTGACAGCTGCGACAGTTCAGTTCATTTAACGACCGAACTGCACAGTTAGATTCCTTTTAAATTTTAATTCACATTTGTACATTTGTTTAAATACATTAAAAATGTGAAAAGAAATATCATGTTTTGAAAATGTGGACTGACCCTGGGCGAAGGAACCTTGGCCCTCTTTCTCTGCAGGCTTTTCTGTAGCTCCTCTGGAGGAAGCAGGCCGAAGGAGAAGATGTTCCCATCATCTCCCGCCGTCAGCACAAAGTGGTCGTCATGGCTACAGCGAATGTGCCGCATGTGTCCGTACTGGTTGTCATGAACACTGAGAGACCAGTAGGCCTGAATGGAGGTGAGGCTGTGATCACCGGGCTGCAGCAGGTAGACCCTGATGGAACCTGAGTGCATGCCGCAGAGTAACAGCTGCCTGTTGGAGCTATGAAACACCAAAACAACAAAGCACCACGTAGGACACTTCGACCGTCATCTTAACAGGTAATAATAAGTGAAAGAGCTAAAAGAAAGCTGATTTGTTCATTTGCCCTCCAGCTACCTGAAGGTGATGGAGCGAATGGGGTCGTCATCTGTGTTGTGAACAGGCAGGAAGTCAAAGGGCTCATCCTGCTTATGGTCTGGATCCTCATCCTGCTTCTCAGAGAACCTACAGTGATACAGGAAACCTGAGTCATAGCCTCCCTGGAGGAGGGAGAGAAAGGAGACAAATGGATCTGTAAGAAAAGATTCATCCTCAGATTCGTGGATCATTTCTTGCAAAGTGTTATCCTTTAATTTATATACACCCTCTCATCAGCCTCTAGTTATGTTCTAGGGTATTGATTTAATGTTTTTTGATGGTAGCAGTTAACATGACACACAAAAAGGTAGCTTAACATCCATATTGTTCATAAATGTTTACAACCTGTCTATAATTTTGTTGTCCTGATTGTCCATACTGTCATTTTTCTATGTTGGTCTATTGTGAACACATTATTGTGTGTCTGGAAAGAGGGATGCTTCGTGTGTGTGTGTGTGTGTGTGTGTGTGTGTGTGTGTGTGTGTGTGTGTGTGTACCATGGAGAGCCAGAACTGGCCGGCCTGTGAGTAAAAGCCACAGCAGAGAGGACTTGGCGGGTCAGGGATATAGATAGGTGGTAACTCTTTCTCTTCTTCTTCTTTTTCTTCCTCTTGCTGTGCTACGGGCTGCTTCGATTCTTTCAACCTCTCTTCTTCCTCTCTCTTCTTCTTTTCCTTTATGGCTTGACGTCTTGCGATTTCCTCCTCTCTCTGAAAAGCAAACAGGCAAATTAAAACACAAAATATTCTGAAACTGAAATGGAATTAGTTATTACCAACAAAATCAAGCAGCAATTCTTTTGGATAAACTTGAGACAGAAGGACATAAAAATACTTGAATGACAACAGCGATGACATCATGAGTAATTATAATGTAGATTACAAACAAAACACACAGTATGATGTAATACAGCCATAAAAAAGGACCAAAGCTAAGACAGACCAAGCCCAGACCTTGATTCGAGATTTGATGCTCCTGAACCTGAAGGATCTGCTGGGCAGCTCAGGCAGCTGGAAGGTTTTGGTTGGCTTCTGGGCCTCAGGATCAGGACTCTGCACCTCGACCACGTGACCACTCTGACACAGGATGAGCAACCTGTTTTCACTCTGGATAAAAGTGTAAAAGAAATCAGTCAAACCAGTAACCTTCCATCGCAGAGGTATTTAGGCAAATGTGGGTTAGGCCACGTATATTTGTGAGTGTTTCCCTTTCTGAAGGCCAGGAAACAGACTTACGTGGGAATGAGGTGACCACTCCAGCCCCTGCACCGGCCCAGGAACGTGGATGAAGCCGATGGGGTTGTATTTTTCCCCGACAGAGAAGAAGAACACAGTGCAGTCTGAGCTCTGAGCAGGAAGGTTGTGGTGAGAGAAGAGAAAGGTGTTATGTGAAACAGACAAATCACAATCACAGCTATGTTTTTCATAAAAATAAACAAGAATCTTGACAAACTGCTGTTTCCTCTTACCCCTGTGGCTAAGATGTCTCCATTTCGCTCATATGCCACAGCAGTTACTGGGGCGTTATGGGGTTTGAAGGCTTGTTTGAGGCGTAGCTCTGCATCTCCTTTGGGGCTGCGTCCGGTGACCACATGCAGCCTCTGAGGGTCGTATAGCTCCAGTAAACGGACCACCCCATCCTCAAAACCCGCCACCAGTAAACCTCCACTCTGGTTCACCTAAAGACACACTCCAGAGGTCAGTTTTTCGTCATCACACACCATGTGTGGCAGCATGATCCGTTTTCATACCGACACACTCACCATTGTCGGAGCCCAGCTGAGAGCAGTTCCACCCTGACTGAAGCGGCTGGTGGTCAGTTCTCTTTTTGCCAGGAAGTCAAAAACTTTGACTGTACCTGGAGAACAGGGAGAGACACAGTACCTGTTATAGTGTGTGAGTCAGTAAGTGTGCAGGTGTGGAAATATGTGCGACTCACGGTCCAGAGTGGTCGTGGCCATCAGGTGGGATTTCTTCGACACGTCCAGGCTCTGGATTGCCCCGGCGTGGAAGGAAAACAGGCACTCTGGATCAGGAGTCTGCACACACAGGTGATACCTCAGCTTTTATCACAGCGGGAGAGCACACACTGTGTTCTACAACAATTTATTAGAACACGTGATGATATGTTTTATGTGTTTGTGTTTGTATATATATATATATATATATGTGTGTGTGTGTGTGTAAAACTCAGAATTTTTGACACTGATAAACACAGATGAAGTCCTTCATTTTTAATTCATGAAACTTAAAAAGCTTGTAAAAGTATGTGAAACTTGAGTTAACTTTTTGTCAAAATACTTCTTGTATTTGTGAATTTTGTATTTATTAAAAAACAACAACAACAATAATAATAAGAGTGTGTTCTACATAAATGTAAATAGAAATGTTAATCTCTGCCCTAATGTGAAGGTTGCAGATGATCTTCTATACATCATTAACAGATTATACCTTTAAATGTTTCAGAGGACAACTTAAGTGTTGATAGTGACACACAGTGGAGCACTTTTCATCATACAAATCTTATATATATACGTGTAATATACACATTACATCTGTATAAAAACCAGAGTGTCAGTGTAGAAAACCTGCCGTGTAGGTGAATGAAAGGTCCAGTTTCCAGATGGCGCCATTGGAATCCTACAGTGGAAGACCACACAGCAGAGAGATCAGGACTGAGGTGAGACGGGATCATGTATCACAAATGGTTTTAATTAAATGGACCTTTGACTTTTTGTCCTCTGACCTGAGCAAACCAGATGAAGGAGTCAGGCAGGGAGCTCTTCACCACAGAGGAGAGGCAGACGTTGTGTCCGACCACCATCTCATTCATGGGCTCCATCTCAAACCTGCTGCTGTCGCTGTTACTGTCGGCAGCATCGATGCTCTCAAAGTCCCAGCCCTGCAGGAGGCAGAGGGACGGTTATAGAAGTACATGATTACAGATTCTCCACAGGATCAGCAGTGATACACACACATTTTGAAGGTATCTTACCCGGACCACTCCATCAGAGCCAAATGTCATCAGCTGTCCGTCCTCGAGGGCAAATGGCTGAACCATCCCGGCGTGGCAGCTCCCCCCCTCCTTTCGGCAAATCTCCACCTTAATGGCATTTCCATCCCACAGCAGCAAGTTGCCCCAGTCTGTGCCGGACACCACCTGACAGGAGGACACGAGGGGAGACAAGGGTCTGAAGTAACTGTTAGTTCTCTTGACTCTTCAAACCAGATCTGTCTAACCAAAATGTTTCTGAAAGTTCAACCTTGAGCTGGAAACAGCAACAGACAAACCCATTCTCACCACAACGTCCACCCAGTAGCTGTCCTGGGGCTTTTGATCGTATCACATAATCTAATCATCAATGAGTGGTCAAAAAAAAAGGAACTATGAACTTCAGCATTTCCATGACAACTGGGCAACTCCATCTGCTGAGGAAGACTGTGAGATGTAATCGAAAGCTCCTGGACCTTGTGGTGAGACAGGACTGACGTTGGTCTGTGCCTTATGCCTAAAGTCATATTGGTTCCAATAACGCTGTTGTATTCCTTTAAATAAATTATTGATCACTGCAACATATTTTAGAATTTGTGAGGTTATGGCAATCAGCCATCAGACAAAATTTAACAAAATCCAAAAATGGAAACATCTGGAAATTACCTAACTATGCTGTAATGACATGGCTCTAGAGAGAAATGTTAACTGAAATATCATGACAAAAGGATGGACAGATCACCATCACTGTGTTCATACATTCATTAACCCCTCAGGATGAAGCGTACAACTTCGATCTCCTGAGTTTTCATCTAGAGCATCAGGACATTTTTTTTTTTAACTTGTCCAGTCTTTTGGTTTGGATCCAAATACCTAAAAAAATACCCATAACATTTCCATCAGCCTCAGCTGTGCTTTGTTTTTAGTGCTAATTAACACTTAAGACAAAGTAAGATTGTGAATATGGTAAATATTCCTGCTAAACATCAGCATGTTAACATTTCCTCAGTACACCCTCACAGCTCATAGTATTGTATCTTGTTTTCAGGCCTTCCTGACTTAGGCACAAACCCAAGCTGTACAGCAACAATAGAACACAGACCTTTCCATCAGGAAGTTCCACGAAGCCTTCAATATCAGTTGCTGCAGTTTTCCCAAAATGTCCCATAAGCCCTTGTAATTTAAGACCTGTGAATGTGCTAGCTATTTTCCAGAACCTGACAGAGAGAAGGAGAAAAGGTATTTTCACCTTATATGAAAAAAAAAACCACATTTAATATCAATTTAATACAACAATTCAACTCCTGATGTTGAAGGTCATTTCTGTGACAGCGGTGGTTTCATGAGGAGTGTATGTATTAGACTATACCACAGCCTGAGGTTTGAATTCCTGTCAAAATGACATTCACTTGTTTCCCAAACCTTCAAGGAACCGGTCTCTGCTCTGATGGATTTATTCATGTATGATTGTTAAATGTCAAAAGAAAAAAAACTTTTTTTTGATTCTGATGGGCCAAGGCAAAAACCTGATATTTACCACTGCTTATAAATCCCTGAATTTTCTGCCACTGAACCAGACTTAATCTGCATTTCCTCAGTAATTCACTGGAAAGTGGGCTGAAAAATGTAAATCATAGTGTTTTTGTGGCAGGGTTGCAGGGTTTTAAGATGATTCAGTATGTTTTTTACTTGATGTGTCCAGATCCTGATGATGTGAGCAGTCCTGGGTTGTACGGGGAGAAGCTGACTCGGTAGACCTCCTGAGAAATGGCCTTGCAGCTTAGCATCACCTCCTCCTGCCTCCAGTTCCACAGCGTCAGCATGTAGTCAGGTGCGCTGCCCACGCTGGCCAGCAGGCTCCCGTCGCGGTTAAAGTCCACAAAGCTGTACGCCTGCTCTGTACCACCTAATGACATGCAGGTTAAAAAAGACGATCATCGCATGGTGAAAAAAATAATAAATATGAAAAGGGAATAACTGATTGCATTTTGGTCCCACATACCCCTCAGGATGCGGTACAGTCGTAATGAAGGATATTCATATATTATGATGTTGGGCTGGTGTCCTTTCTCTGCTGCAACAAAGTACTCTTTGCTAGGATGTGTCTTCACACACACACACACACACACACACACACACAAAGATACGAAAACAAAGTTTGTATGCCAATAATGTATCTACGTCCACGTGTGTTTCCTTTACTTTGATAAATTTGATAAATTAGACATGATTTCTGGTAAGTTGGCTAAAACATATAAAACCACTGGTATTGCCTTTAAAACAAACACACAAAAAAACAGAAATGCTACAAAATAAGAGCAACTGACCCAAATTATGGTGTTTCCATTATAAATACAGTTTTGTAATGAAATGTTCAAGTACTATGTTAACTTTGTGTTAAGTGTTAATTTACTGATGTTTCTGTTTAAGATAGGTAAAACTTAAACATTGTAAGTGATCTTGCATATTCTTTTGCCTAGTTTATACTTCTGTTTAGACTCGATCTCATTGTAATTCTTTGTAATTCTTATTCTATAACGAAGTCAAAGTATAAATCCTCAAACAGCTACTCAAGCACCACGGCTTCAAAGCTGGACTTGAGTAAATGTAAAGTTACCTGTCTGTTTTTCCATCTCTGCAGTATTTCCTGCTGTCATTCACAAACAGACTGGACCTTCAGTGTGGCTCGTACATGACATGCAATTTGTTAACAGTCTTACCGTGATGGAGCCAATTCCTCCTCCGCTGCAGGAGCGGAGGTATCTCTGCTCCTTGGTGGAAACGTCCAGCAGGACGAGCAGGTTACCAGCTATGAAGATCAGAGTTCTGTCATCCAGCAGCTGCAGGTTTGCCCTTCGCCCACTGTCATAGCCAAAGGAGTGACTGAATGTAGAATGACTTAAGGATCAAGATTAGATTATCAATCATTTTTATTGTACCTTGTAATAAGCTGGTAATTAACTGAAGTTGACGTCTTGGTGAAGAAACTTCAGGGAATTAAGACTAAGACTTCAAATTCAGATCAGACCACTTGCAAACTGAACTCAAGAACAAAAACTTTATTGATAGATGTTCATTTGTCTCTATTTGCTAAGTATGATGAGAGAGTAAAAGAAGAGCTGTGGCGTGAAACGTTTTTCAATAAACGGTTTCTCTAAGAAGGATACGAGAGGTGGAGGAGCTTCTCTGGGATTTCAGAGTCGGGTGTGATGGATGGTCTGGAGTGAAGGTCCTCATACTTGTAGTACATGTCTGCAGGGAGCTGTTTTTTTGATTCCTCCTCAGCCTCCTGCTGCATCACTGAGTGCTCGGTATCACATGCTGTGTGAGATGAAACATTTCACAGTTTTTCAGCACACATACTTTATTATTACAAAGGTTATTATACATGTTAACAGAAGTCACACAATTTCTTATTCTTTTATCTGCTTTCAGTGATTCCACTGATTCCACTCCACCTGTCATGTCTATAAATGCTTCATTTTTTGAAGTGTCAACTCTGTTGACATTTCATTAAATTTATTTAGAGATTACATTTAAATTCATACTGGTACATTAGCAGAACCTGAAGGTCTTTAGATATTTATGATGACTTTATACCTTCAGTGTTCTCCTCAGTCTGTTCACCAACAGAAGCTGTGTTTTCTTCCATTTTAAATCATCTGTTGCTCTGGCTGTTTTATCTGTAAAATAAACAGAGGAATTTATAATTGATGATAAATGATATTTCCATCTCGACCAAACGAATGTGACAGCAAAGTAGCATACAGCGTTAGAAACTACATTTTCAGTTATTCTCTATCAAGTTAACACTTACTAAAACGTTTTTAAGTTAACTTTGACTCTTGTATAATGTATGCTACCTTCTAAATTTGACCGCAGCTGTTTTTCCGTCACCCCAAGTCCGCTTTAGTTTGGAAGCGTTGCCAGGCAACAAGGAAACTAACGCTGCCGCAAAGCCTGCTGGTTAAAGTAGTTCACAATCTTTTTTTTTTTGGTAGTCATTGCAGTTGATCTTTTGAGCTGCATAATCTTGGGATCAAAAAGGCAGTAGATTTTAAGTAAACTGTACAGTTATGCTTATTTAATAATTATAATTTCAATCCTATATTTTTTATGTAGCTTGAACTTTTTTTTTTTTAAAAAGACCAAAATGAACTTCATAAATAGTCATTTTCTAAAGTTGTGAATTATGTCATGCGATGTAATACACATGCAGAAGATATCGCATATCGCTGTAACCATAGTAACGATGTTTATGGCCCGGTTGCCCCTTTAAATATCATTTGTAAACAAATATGGCCAGTTCACAATCGCACGGGGAACGCCACAGACTACTGACACACTACGGTGTTGTCGGTACACCGGCGGACTGTGGAGCCGATCAAAAACTTTATAAATGTGATGATATTTAGTCGGTAAACGTTCGTGTTCCACTACTTTTCGAAGATGAGTAGTTGTCGCAACAACCTACGTTTTACGGCAGCAAGAGTTGAACGTGATTGGACAGTTTGTGCCGTAAATCGTGTTCGTAACAGAACGCATGGGATAGCACTGTGGCAACGTGTATGTGGATCTAAACTGTAAGTTACACGATTAAGTCTATGAAACTGTTCACTTGTTGCTCACGTTAACAGTATTTATAAAGCCAGAGGCGCGCTGCGTTAGCGATAGTTTAAAAACGTGTTGACATCCAGTGTTTATGTTTTTAACTGACTAGTTTGGGGAAAAAGTAGTCAAACCCGTTATCAAGCTCAAAGTGGCTGTAGCACAGTCGAAAACTAGGCAAAGTAAAATAAACGTGCTGCATTAAAATGTAAAATTAAGTAATTATGAAAACTAGTTTGAGTCATAGCTTGCTTGTTCCTGAGCCGTTAGCCAGTTTACACAGGTACTTTAATGTTATTTGTGACCTGACTCCTAAAACAAGCCTCTGTAAGAGTTAAAAGCAGCTAACAGAGACATGTAGTAGATTAAAAGAAAAATAAGTCCCCAGAAATGTCACTATTTTTAAAACAGCTGACTTTCAGCTGCCACTTCTGTTTGGGGATTTTGGCTTTACTAGAATCTCCAACTGCATATTTATATGTCTCTCAGTGTGTTTACAGTTTCGCACATATCAGGCCTTAAAAGTTATTACATTGTCTTAGATTTGTTTTGGTGAATTCTTGACTTACTGATGCCCAACCTAATGTTTATCTCTATGCTGATCCTAATGCCAGCTGCCTTTATAGCAACACTCAGACAAACACATCACCTGAAACTACAAGTTTTGTCCAAATATTTAAGCTTACATACCTACAGCAGTTAAATATTACAATACTTGACTTTGAAATGTGTTTACATGTGAAAAGTGATTTACAGCTCAGCCGCTGATTACTTGTATGTCTTCCTGCTGTTGTCCTTGTCTCTGTTTGGGACCTACTTTAGGATGGAGGCCAAATCCAAAAAACCCTTTTCTCCTAAAGGTGGAAAAAAGCAGAAGCTTACACAGAAAGGAAAAGGTAAGCTATGTTACACACCCACCAGCTATGTACAGTATCAGTTTCAACCAGGCTTGTCAATGGCATGTCTCACTCTGTTCAGATTCCCTAGGGACCAAACTTGGCGGAAAACCAGGTGGAAAGCCAGGCGGTAAGAAGTCCTTCAAGCCGTACAACAACACAGAGAGGAAGAGCAGACCGGGGAAGGGTAGAGATGGTGTCAAGAAAGAAAACAAATTTGCTTTCTCCAGAGACGGGAAGGGGCTGAAGAAGAGGAAACTGTCATCAGTTAAAGATGAAGAAGAGGGTGGAGGTGAGAGAACATATGCTTGTGGCTCTTTGTTTTTACAGGAACTGTCTTGCAACGGGAAGACAACTGTAAAACTATCTGCTCCGGTCATCATGAGGGCTACGCACTCACCCTCAACCACTTTGACCTCCATACCCTTGCTTTCTACCTGCGTTGGCACTAGAGATTGGCTTTGGGTGTAAATCATGTTCTTTATAACCTTTACCATATGAACAGAATCCCTGTGGTTACTATGCTGCACCATGCACATCTACTGTATAAATATAGACTCCCAACAGCATTATGTGCATTGTCTGAGCTCATCACTTGTGGATATAAACATTGAAAAAAAACAACTGCTCTCGAAACATTCAGACCAGTACTGCATTGTAAATAAGTGAGATGGACTCATTTTCCATCAGACACAGTGATAAGATCAGCTTGGATGTAACATCTGTGTGAGTAATTAGAATAGTAAACCCGCATATTCGGATCTAAAGAACTGAATTGTGTGAGTTTTTGAATTAGTTTCAAGTTTCCTCCTTTTCTCAGCTCCTGGATCCCAAAACATATTTTTTTTAATTGCATAAAGTTTTGGGTCTTTGGAGGAAATGTGTGAATTTGGAGGTGCTATCTGTTTATAAAGCTACAATACAAAACTGTGGAGTTCATCTCTGCCTTTGCCATAGTGCCTCTGTCATTGCTCTGCTCAAAGCTATAGCTGTGAACTTTCACTTGAGTTTCACCACTGCCTGGATCAAGCCTGAATCTTTATGACTGACATGTCAAAACAGGTCCAGTGGCTAAGAGGATGAAGAAAGGTGAGTTTAAGCCAAAGAAGAAGGAGCTGACGGAGGAGGAGCTGAAGAAGAACAGGCAGCAGAGGAAGAAGGAGCTGAAGAAGAGCAGACAGCAGGCGGAGAGGAAGGACATGTTCCAGATCATCTGTCAGTGCAAACAAGTGTGGGGAGACCTCAGGAGGTATACACACACACACACACACACACTGAGTGGCTTCCTTTATGTCTTATTTTACCTTTTGAACTAAACAGAAAGTTTAAATTTGAACTGAAACATTTCACTACAAACTGAAAATGTGAAAGTAGCTCATGTTCAGACGAACACGCTGTGGCAAAAAAACCTATGATCAATCGATTGTGAGCTGCTGCCTGCTCATTGACAAATGATGGTGTGTGTGTGTGTGTGTGTCAACAGGAAGAACTGCAACGACGACTTGAAGAAGAAACTTATGAAGCAGCTTCATGAGCTGATCCGTGGGAAAATCAAACAGGTGAGCCCCCCTCAGGACTTCCTGCCCATACCCTCTTGAGTATATCTGGGAAAAAAAACAAAAGTATGTCATGTTGGCATTTCTTGGTGTTCATACCTGCTGTGGACACTGTTTCTCTTGCTCTTCCCCTTTGGCTTTACTTTATGAAATCCTATGGACTGTCGTCTCTGCCTACAGATGGCGTTTGCTCACGACTCTGTGCGAGTGCTGCAGTGTTTCATCCAGTTCGGCAGCCACGAGCAGAGACAGGAAGTGTTTGGCGAACTTAAAGGTGAGGGTCAAGTTTTTCTTCTTGTTCTGCAGCCGTTTTCTACCGTTACTGAGCCTGTTACTGAGTTTCATAACTGGAGGTTTCATCTGCTCTGTTGATGTAACTCCAGCACAGACCCACACTGGCATCAATAAACACAAACAAAAACAAAATGAAACACAAACGTTAGCTATTAAGATGATTGATGTGCAGACAACCAAACAAATCAGTTCCTTTTAATGAAAAAGAGTAATAGGCAGGTTTCTGAGTGATGCCACTGTGAGATGTGCAGGAAAAAAAGTCTAATCATCTGAGACATGGATGTGAATGATGGAGGATCTGGAGCTGACCTGTGGTTCAGTCCCTCCTTTTATAATTGTGACAAACATGTAGAGCAGCTAATTAACAACCATTAACTGTCTGCGCTTTGTTGTTTCCTCCAGATGACATCATCGGGTTGTGTAAGTCCCAGTATGGTCGACATGTGGTGAAAAAACTGCTGATGTATGGGTGAGTCAGCTCAGACCGGTGTCTTCGTCGCCTGTTATATTGAGTTCTACGGCGTTTCTATTATTTTGTCCAGCCCATTTACATCAGAGTTTAGGATAAATTCATACAGTGGTGTATTTATTTCCTCCACAGGAACAAGGAGCTGGTGGCGGCTGTAATGCAAACATTTAAAGGTCACGTGCGCCCGATGCTTCGCCACGCCGCTGCCTCGGCCATCATCGAGTACGCCTACAACGACAAGGCCGTGCTCGCACAGAGACTCATGCTCACTGAGGATCTGTACGGGAACACCTTCTCTATCTGCAAGGTACACACACACACACACACACCTAACTACCTGGAAGCAAAAGCCTTTTTGCATTCCCACACCGCGCTGAATAAGAAGTGGTTTTGATGTTAGTGATGTCAGTGGGTCCTCGGATCTAAAGGGGATTTTCTTAAAGCTGCATTAATATATTTGTTGGTCACTTGGGAGTGGAGTGGAACTCCACAACCAGCTGACAACTACTGTGATTGACATGGTTTGGTTTTTAAAATACGTGGTGACTAACTGGCTGTGAACACTTCTCTGTTTGTGTGTGTTTGTGTGTGTGTGTGTGTGTGTGCGTGTGTGCGTGTGTCCGTCCATCCAGTCGACTGTGTGTAACACCATTGAGAAAGTTGTGGAGACAAACCCGGACAAGCTGAACAACATCATCGATGAGATGAAGCAGATTCTCACACCCATGGCCCAGAAGTAAGACTAAAAAAAAAAAAAGTATTAAAAAAAGGACAGACAAATTATTTAAATACCATTGATAAGGAAGTGGATGAATATGTAATTAATTTTTCCGCTTACTCTGATTGCAGGTTATTAATGTTGTATTTAGCTCATGTAACAAGGACTTTCTGCATTTCAGAGAACAGGTGATCAAACACTCTCTGGTCCACAAAGTCTTCCTGGACTTCTTCCTGTTCGCACCTGACAAACAGAGATCGGTGAGCAGCAACTACTACTTCTCCTGTGTAAAATAAAACTAATTACAACATAAGAAAATAAACTCTCAAAAACTAAAATAAACTTGAAGTAACACAGCTTAATAAGAGCAGAAAATCATTTCTGAATGAAAGAATGAAAGTCCACACCTTATTTACCGCTGACACGTTTCCTGTGGTTGCTTCATGTTCGTTCTGATCTGAGCAGGAGATGATCGAGTCCATCCGAGAGTCCGTCGTCTACATGGCGCACACACACGACGGAGCACGGGTAGCAATGCACTGCCTGTGGCACGGGACAGCCAAGGTGTGTAGACAACACACACACACACACCATCACAGCTTCTTACCTGCATTCACTGTAAAATATGCAAAAAATATGAATATTAAGAATACGTGCTCATCACTACATCACTGCCGGTCTCTCATGTGTAGCCCCTGACAGTTCAGTTGGAGATGCAGGTGTGTCATATGTTAGCAGTAGCTGATATCACTCGAGGACATTTGTCAGAGCTCACACACTCTGGAGACATTAAAGGCTTCATACATCTACATCACACTTAATGTCCATGAATACAACAATAAAATGAGCTGAAGTCAAATAAAAGTCTATTGCAAAGTGTCTTTGTTTTATGCAGAAGCTTTTTTTCCCCCATGTTTCAGGACAGAAAAGTCCTCATCAAAACTATGAAGACGTACATGGTGAAGTTTGCCACGGTGAGTTCTCAATGCTCCTTCATTCATTTCTTCATTCTTTCATTAATAGAAAGATATTGATATTTTATTGTGGTTATCAGATCTTACAGTCTCTTGTAAACTCTGTCGTTCACGTGTTGGCTGCCAAACCCCCCCAGACTGACTGTTACTCGTCCACAGGGGGAGTTCGGTCACCTGGTTCTTCTGGCCATATTCGACTGTGTGGACGACACCAAGCTGGTCAGGCAGGCAGTGCTCTCAGTAAGTGTGACGATTACAATTTATTCAGCAACACGATTTACAGTCAGTCATGGTTAATGTGGTAATTGTCTTTAATTAATGAATTATCTCCTCTCACCTGTTTCCCATCTGTGTAGGAGATCTTGTCGTCTCTGGATGAGGTCATCAGTAACAAGTACGGCAAGAAGGTTCTGTTGTACCTGCTGAGCCCCAGAGACCCGGCTCACCTGCTGCCAGAGATCATCAAGGTGTTGGAGCAAGGAGATGGAAATGCACACAGGTAACAGCTGTCCCAGCGTGTCGATAGATGTGGTCTTCATGGGAGATCTGTTGGTGTTAAAAATAAAGTGGTTATCCACACACAGCTGTGCATAACAAGGGGAAGGAAGTACAGCGTTCACGGCTGAGTTACAGTTTTTGGCTCCTCTTAGGCTCAGCAGCTGCTACCAGATGTTTACACCCGTGCTTTGAGCTGGGTGGAGTTGTGTGTTTTATTTCTCAGCATCAAAGTGAAGAAGTTAATTCAGAGCTGCCTCAACTGTGCTGCGGTTCTTGAGATGACACAGCTGTCATGGTCTCTTAGTACATTAATATTGTTTGACTTAAAAGTTGACTGTGCTGACAGATGGATGTAGCGGATTATTTAGCTGCATTAAGTTTAAAGTCTTTAAAAGTAGATTTTGTTTTGTTTTAGCAGTGAAGCTAAAAGTGAACGACAGTGACATGAGCTCTGTTTTCCTCTCCTCAGTAAAAAGGACTCAGCCATTCGAAGGAAAGAGCTGCTGGAAGTCATCTCCCCGCCGCTGCTCGAGTATCTCCGTGACAACGCTGCCAGCATGGTGATGGACAAGGCCACCAGTGTCACCGTTAGCGACATCTTGGCTTCAGCCTGCGGGGACCTGCGACCCGCCATGACGGCTGTGGCTCAGCTGGCCAATCAGGAGTTGGTGCCGGGAGGTATCAGCGGACAGGTGTGTGTGTGCGCGCGCAGCCTCAGCTCTGCTTTTTGTTTGCTGCTAATTATCATGAGTTTTTCCTGAAATGGCTTCAGTTCTTCTGCGTGAACTTTTGTTTTTAATTCCTCTACAGCTTCACATGGCAGAGCATCCAGCAGGACACCTGGTCCTGAAGTGGCTCATAGAGCAGGACATGACCCTGGCAGAGGCAGGAAAGGAAGGTAAACACACAAATGTTTATTCACCAACTGTAAATGTAAAGATAAATAAATATTCTGCTGCTTTCTTTCTCTCACACAAAGTTTGAAAGTGTAAAAAGTTTAACTCCAGGTTAAAATTGAGGCATGACTCAACTTTCCACCACACTGCACTGAAATTAGGTTTTTAAGACAAACAGGACAGAAACATCAACTTCCTGCAGAGGGTAAATAAAGTTTAAAATATAAAAAAAACTCCTCCCTCTCTCTCTCTCTCTCTCTCCCCCCTTCCCTCTCCCCCCTTCCCTCTTCCTCTTCTTGTCTACCTCTCTCGCCCTCTCAGAGCGGTTTGGCAGGATACTGGTGGACACGGTGGGAACAGATAAAATGAAGAGCTGGGTGAAAGTCAACAGAGGAGCCATGGTGCTCTGCAGGTCAGTGCACGCACACACACACACACACACACGTCAATATGATTAAACTATACATTGAAAATGATCCCCAGTGACGCTGGTGGATGATCCAGAGTAACCTCGACAGCCATGATATCTCATAAGCAGCATTTTTTCTTTCCGTTGTGAATCAAACCTGCTGGAGGAGGTCTGGATGTGTGCTCACCACCTGTGTGTTTGTGTGCAGCCTCCTGAACAGCTGTGACAAGTCCGTGGCCTCGGAGGTGAAGGAGGCGCTGAAATCCATCACATCAGAGCTCAGCAGCATCAGCAACAACAAAGGGGCAGAAATCCTGCTGGAGAATCTGAACAAGTAGAGACGTTTTCTTTCAGACAAACTGGTCATGTTAAACACATCAGGTGCTGTGCTGCCACAGGTCTTTTTTTCCCCCAGCTGACGCCTACAAGGCTGCGAACGTTTGTAGCTGCGAATGGGAACGTTTCCAGGAAGTGGATATACAAGCTGGAACACGGTTTAGTTTCAGTGACTGATGGAAAAATGGATTGTGTGTGTGAATAATAAAATAAGGTGATGACGAGGTGATGACAAGAATGCAGGTTCAAATACACAGATACCACTTGAGTGTAGACATGAATTTCTCAGTTTTACCACACATGAACAGTGCACATATGTTAAATTCTCAAATAATTCAAAACACAAAACCTGGACAAATAAAACCATTTGGGTAATTTGGGTGAACTGGTGAACCAGGACTGGCGAGCACACGGGCTGTACAGATCACGGAGCAGCACAAGTGGTCTCTGCTCACTGATCCTGATTGTTTGTGTCATCCTCTGTTTCAGATCTTTTTTTTATTGTAATATTTTGTACTTTGTGATTGATAATTGTATCAGCTGAAAAGAAAATGTGTTTGCACAATAAAGACTATTGTGAGTACTTAACTCTTATCTCATTTTCAGTGGAATCCTGCTCAGGATGATCCTGACTATAACCATGTGAATCTGTGACTTACTTTAATGTACAATTTTTGAGAAAATTCATGAGAAATTCAGCTCAAATTACATTATAAGATTCTTAATTTAATCAAAATCCATTCAGTGGCATCTCTATTTTAAAACAAAAATCAAATAACCTGTATTTTTCTGTGTTTTCATACCTCTTTCTCAAAAGATACACGGACCCTTAGCATTCAGGCATAAGTAAGTAAGAAGTGTTTTGATAAGCTATAAACCAGCACACTGTTACAGCTTCCACTGTCAAACTATTGACTTAGCGTGAGGGCTCAATGTTAAACTTGTCCTATACTAAACAGGAGCAATGACTGTGACTGTTTATATACACACACACCCTCATGCACAGCTTCACGGCCTTTATGACCACAAGAGACATAGGTTTATTATTAGAAAGAGAAAGAGAGTGAGAGAGACACACACACACATGGGCGAGATAAACAGGTCTCATATCCATCGTCCAGATGTTGGGTCTTCAACTTATTTATGATTTATTTCAGTCTGGTTGTGGTTCACTCCTGAATCCTGGATTACATGTGAGCTTTAGAGACTGATGGATAGAGTGTGGATGGAGGAGGAGAAGAGGTTGGGGATGGTGGAGGTATGGACAGCTCTAACAGAGATGTGTGGAGATCTCAGACTAAAAGGACAAATGTATAGAATTTAGGCTAATAAAATAAGAACAAACTGACCAACATGAAATGTCCCTTCAGGACCCTCATGAGTCTAATTCACAAGGTCTGAAATGATCATTGTGCAGAATGTCAGGTTCACTGTCCATCTACAGATAGTGGAAAAGCAGTAATGTACCATCCTGTGACGTCAGACACAGGTTATTGAAGGGACCTGAAGGGAAGTTTGTGTGTCCATGATCAGGAATCAGTGATTTCATGAAAACGTTCATGAATTTTCCAGACAAATCTCTCTGTAAGTGTGGAGATCTGTAACCTGGCTCACGGCAGGTGGGAGGTCCTTGGCTGAATGACTTCCTCGCAGCACTCTGCAAACTTCTTCGCCACCCTCCTGGTGAAGTGCAGCTTCCCACGGGCCCTGGTGACAGCGGTGTACTCATGGGACTTGAGCTTGGCGTAGTAGTCGGAGAACTTGTTGTAGAGGATGGAGATGGGCATGCCGTTGAGAATGACGCCAAAGGAGATGCAGGCGAAGGCAAAGATACGGCCCAGGTTGGTCTCTGGGAACATGTCGCCGTAGCCCACTGTGGAAATGCTCACCTGAAGAATCAAATAGACAAGAAAATACTCAATGTAAAGAAAAAACAGACACTGACTCATGACTGATTGTCAGTGTGTGAATGAATGTGTACTTCTTCATGAGTTCTGACTCACAGCGGCCCACCACCATGCATGCGGCATGGAGGTGAAGTTTGTGTTGTAAACATCATGCTCCACAGTGTAGACCATGGCTGAGAACATGAAGATCCCCATGCCAATGAAGAGAAGTAAACAGCCCACCTGCACACATACAAACACATGTTCCACTTCCTCAAGATGTCAGAGTTTATGTTTTGGATCATAGCTGTGGGAATCATAAAGCTTAGATACATTGGTTCAACATGTATGTTTGTCATGGAACTGGTTTATGTGACAGGAGCTGCAATCGCACCTGCTGGTAGCACTGTCTCAGTGTGAAGCCAAAGGCTCTGAGACCTGTCGAGTGGCGCGCCAGCTTCAAAATCCTGAAGATTCGCATCAGACGCATGATCCTCAGAACCTGACCCACCTGCAGAGAGAACAAACACACAACAACCAATAAATACAGGTGAACAAATCTCATTTCACCCTTATTTAGAGTTCTCTGTCTTTAATCATGATGTGTTTCATCGCCATCACCATTGTACCTTTCCAACACGCGCCACAGTCTCGATGTCCCCCGAATGCAGGTGAATGTCCTCGTCCTCGAAGCACTCCAGCATCATCTGCAGGTAGTGCGGCAGGATGGCGATCAGGTCGACGGTGTTCAGGACGCTACGACCGAAACACTTGAGGTCGGGGGTGGACACCAGGCGCAGCAGGTACTCCAGAGTGAAGAAGGTGATGCAGAATGTCTCAACGTACTCGCCGTAGAATCTGCCGCTGGGCTGGCCTGAAGCCGTCTGGAAAATAACCAAGAATAGAAACCCTGCTTTTCACTGTTTATCTGATGGACTGCTGCTCCACTGGTGTCACATGGCAACGACTGGAATTAAAGAAATAATCTGCTCAGTACACACACACACACGGTAAAACACACACTTTGTACTGCATCTCCTCCACGGTGTTGAGAGTCATGGCAACCAGAGAGACCAGCACAAAGATCGAGGAGGCCACCCCCATCAGCTTGGCAGTGACTGAGGAGAACGGCTTCTCCATCAGGTTCCAGATTTTCCTTCGGGTCGGTCCAAAGGCCATCCCATGAAATAACGCCTCAGTCTCCTCCATCTCCACCTGGAGGACAGAAATACCCCAAAATAGAAGATTAATAAACAGAGGTATTGCATCTTAAAATGAGGACAAAGCACATAACCACACAAACTAAATATCAGTATCACAAGCTAAGACACAACTGCAAAAAACAGACAAAAAGAAAAAAAATCCTAAATGTTAAGAAAACAACAGAGAAAGTGGAACAAGCTGCATCAGCGTGGGCCCTGTGTGATGGAAATATCTGTCTGAAACTGTGCCAACAAAAAGCTTATTCTCCGCTCTCCATCTGTCAAGACGGCAGTGATTTATAATGTAGGTCAGACGGACTCCGAGTCAGCCCACAGATTACCGACAAAGTCTCACAGGTAAAAATAAAACACAAACTGCTGAACCGATGAAACTAGTAGGTGATGACCTCTGGGCATTTTTTTAAATTTTGTATCTGGAACCTGGAAGGTGGGAATCACCAATTAGTGCACACAGATTACTACATGGGACTCATCAGTTCCACTGAAAACTGCGGATTATCCATAGTAACGGTAGTAATGGGACCAGATTTGAAGTGAATTCCATTCACTTGTGTTGTATTTAGGTGGAGGCTGAAATCTCAAGAAACGATAGTGTTGGAGGAAAATGAGAAAAACAATATTGTAACATATAAAGTACAATATAAACCTGAGAGTTATTATCACTGTCAGGATTTACACATGTGCCATGGACTAACTCAGTCCTCCTCTCTGTCATTCACCAGGTCACCATGTAATGTTGTGGTTATCAAATCTGGAGCATGTCTACAGCCATTCTAAGATGTGGAACCAGACTATGTTCTGCAAGTCTTCAGAACTACAGGTAAATGCTTCTCCGTGTCCCTTAGAAAAAACCTAACATACACACAGTCAGTCAGCCCACCTCTGCCATCAGCTGCTTCTGTATTTTCAGCTGCTCGTTCAGCTCGTCCTGCCTCTCTTCGAAGGAGATGCGGCAGCAGCGTTGGCTGTTTTTGATTCTGACGCCCCAGTAGTTGATCTCCTCCAAGAAACTGCGGGGACACAGCTCATCTTTAATCCACAGCACTCCAGTTCTGATGATGGGGACAGAGACCGGAGAATAGTGTCCAGATGAATTAGTGGTCATGAAGGAGAGGAAAACTCACTGTGCAGACCTGTGATTGGATTAACGTGTGGCCATGTTTACATGTAACCCTTTTTATTATTATTATTCCACCTGTAGAAGTTGAAGATGTTGTGGAAGATTTTGGGATCGCGATCGAAGAAGAACTCTTTGCTCTGGACGATGTAGTCGTCACACAAGTCCAACTTCCTGCTGTGGTCCGTGTACGTGGCCAGCCGGCCGATCCGTGTTTTGGGATACCTGGCAGCTAACCTGTAGGGCAGGTGGTACACCTGAGGAAAAGGCCGAGGCAAGAATAAAGTAAAATGTAATATGGGTAAAGAGTAAGGTAAAGTAGGTAGGTAAAGTAAGGAAAAAGTAACTAATAGAATCTGAACCATTCTGAGAAGACAGCTGTGACAGAAGGCCACACATTTAATAACTGACCTTTGAACTGTTTCTGTTCAGATGTCTGTCATTAATAATACACAACTACCTTCTGATTTTTATCATTATTAATCTGTTATATTCTTTCTATTAAAGCAGCAGTGTCAAACTCATACTCCAAACAAATAAGGGGCAGCATATTACCAGAGCGTTGGGGTGTCCACCCCTATCATAAGAAACAAGGAAATGCACTCTTTTGAAAACTGGAACCAATATCGGTACTTTTGCTTGATAAATTAGTTAAAGGGTCACTCATATATAAAATTGTTGAATTAATTTGCTGCTCCTCAACTAATCAGTTGAACAAATAAACAAAAATCCGGCTCACTGCTCACAGGTAGTCCAAGAGGTAAAACTACAGCAGCTATTCCTAAATCTACATTTACAGGTCTAAATGCCACTGCTGTTTCTTTTAATGCCCGACAGGTGGTGTCGGTTCGCATGGGAAGAACTGATCTGACAATGACTGAACAGCTCCTCCTGGTGGGCCATCTGCAGTTAGACTCTCGCTCAGTGAGGTCCTTCGTGTAATGTAATATGAGTCGGATTTGCAGCATAACAATCTAATGCAGCAGTGCATTTTGGGTAGAAGTTGAGTAAAGTTACCATTCCTCCAACGTTGATGTTGAGAATTAAGTGTTTGGTTGGAGAGATCAGCAGGCGGGAGGGAGACACCGGCAACCGATCCTCCTCCTCCTCGTCTTCATACTCGGCATAAAGATCATAGATGTCTCTGCTCAGATCCTTCACAAATAAAACAAACGTTATACGTTTACGTTTATAAATGAAACATTTTAAGGCTGAATAAAACATGAATGAGACAGTGTAAAGAACTGCTGAAACTAAGCAGAATAAAACTGGGAAAATGTTAAAAAATACAGAAAATAATTGCTAATGAAAAATGGAAACAATATGAGAAACATAATTAAAGAATAAAAGCAACTATTGATTGATTTGATTGATCTATTGATTTGATAACTGAGGCAAAAACACAAAACAGTCTCTGGTTCCAGCTTCTCAATGTGAGAATTTGCTGCTTTTCTCCTTTAGGTTTTGCACTGTTGGTCATGAAGAGCAGAGCAAATTTAAACATAATCAAACAAATGAAAAAACAAGTAAGTGTCTGACCTGCATGGAGTTCCATGGCTTAAAGGTGTAGGTGAAGTCCAGATGGTCGAGCGGTTCTTTGATGGCTTGAGTGCGGCTGCCATGCTTGTAGCTGTGGAACAAACTCCTGCTACGAGCTCTGAGGTGGGACAACATGGTCACTGCTGAATGTGTTCAAAATCTAAAAGGAATTAAGCCTCATGGAGAGACATCCTGGCTACTCTAACATCGTTTAACACCCACACATAACACACACAGCTGGCAACTTGCACATCTGCACCTTGACCACACATTCAGGAGAAGACCATACAAATGAGTAAAAATGCGAGGATGATGAAGGTTTTCACACAAACTCAGAGAGAAATCATGAACGTACACACCTCTGACACAAACACACAGCTATGAGAGAAGCACTGACACACAAACACACACAGTAATGAGGTAGGAAGTGACTCTTGTCGTCTAATGCAGCTGACCGAGATGATCTGGGTGCTTAAAGTTTTAAATACTATTATCCTCTTCCATCCATCTCTGGATCTCTCTCTCTCTCTCCCTCCCCTCCCACCTACTTCAACATGTTATAACTTTACAAATCTGGCAACCTAGGGACAGTATGGTTACAGTCAGCATCATGATGTCAATAATGTTTTTATAATGTCGGTCGGTCAGTTGAAATATTAAATGACTTCTCTCAACGTCTACAGGACTGATTGGAACAATGCTTCTCACAGACATTCAGTGCACACTAATATTATTCGGGATCCCCTGATTTTTTTTTTTACTCAGCACCACAGGTGGTTTGGTTGTGGTTTGAGTTAAATATTTCAGCAACTATTGGATGATTCGGTACATTCATGTTCCCCTGAGGATGAACTGTATCAGATGTGGTGACTTTACATCAGTTCAAAATTTGTCAGATCCTTTGTATCTGTAAAACTAATGCCATCCCAGTTAGCCTCAACTGTATTTTGTGTCCTAATTAGCAAACGCCAGGACACTAAACTAAGATGGTGAACATGGTAAACATGACACCTGCCAAACATCAGCATCGTACCATGCTGACATTAATATTTAGCTCAAAGCACAGCTGCGCCTGAGTACATATATATATATAAAATATATATATATAACAAAAAAATATATATATATATACACATTTTTCAATGAACCCATAAATCAGATTCAGACTGTGCTCCATACATATCTTAGACCCTCACATCTGACATCTCTGCCTTAATCCAAGCAGCGTGTGTTTGACGTATTTTGTCCAACTGGTAACTCAAGCAGTCAGATAGGTGGAGATTAATCCTTGCTCCAGTTAAACAGGGATAATGAACTGATGGAGCCAGACTTACTAAAATGACTTACAGCCCTCCCACTGCCTCGACTCACGTGCTCTACTTCAAATACGTCTCATCCTGTTTTTCCCCTCAGCTGCCATGATCCGGTCGAGACGAGACGGGAGCAGTGATGTTTTTGCAGAGATTAAGGCTGGATGCACAGACGAACGAGATGTTTTAGTTATATTAGCTAAGTGGGTTTGATTCTTGACAGCAGCGTTTGTTTCCTGTCTTTCTGCCTCTACTTGCTTCATGGAACAGATACTTTGACTTTGGGGTCAGCAGTTTTGTAGTCTTTGGGCTTGAGAGTGATACTATAAATTTAAAGTCTAAAGGCTCAAATCCAAGCAAAGTCACAAATCACTGGTGTCACAGTCAAGTTTATTTACTTTATTTTTTTAAATTTTGGCAAATCGAAAGTCACCAGCTTCCAGTCTGACTTATTTCCAAGTTGTATGACTCATATTCAAACCTGTGATATGTTATATATTAGTGTTTCCCTAAGGCAGTGCTAACAAAGATGAACATTTCCCCCATATGTGATAGTGGAATGTGTTATTCCAAAACCATGGCCATTGATCTGCTGGTAAAGGAGACTCCACTCTGGTATCAGACACTCACATGCATGACAGAAAACATCAGACGTCATGTTTTGAACAACGTTGTGGATCAAGTTTAATTCTGAAGTGATTTGCAAATCAGTTTCTTCACAGATACAGAGCTCATAAGTTTTAATAGTGTTCCCCTTCACTGTACAAGGCTAGAAAAAGTTCACAGCAACAGCACACAAACATACAAAATAGTTTTACCAAATTCAGTTGTGTTGTTTTTTTTTTCTTTCTTGTTAAATACGTCTGATCTCTAACCCTGGTGCGATGCCCAACCATAGCAAAAAATTGATTTCAAGTCAAATGTATACAATCTTATTTACACAAGGAACATTTGATCAAAGTGCATTGAAGAGAGTCCTGATTCACGGTCATGTCTCTGAGGGATGATGGGTAAATATGTACAGTGTTTACAAATGCTGTAACCATGGTGATCCTTACACAGCTTCTATGACGATAATAATAATAGTAATAACAATAATGATGATAATAATGCTGATCGCTGACTGAGAAAACTGCTTGTAAGAACGAGCTCCTGGAGGTACCATAGGAAAGAAAAATGAACAAATTAAGGAAAACTTACATTTCTTAGATATTACTGCCCAAAACATGTTCGTATATAAATATTCACATATCTGAGCCTGTTGTATCAGGAGGCAAGAAATAAAGTTTGGACAATGTTTTCCCCAGGAATACTTCATTTCTAAATGTCCCTTGACCCTCAAGTCTCCCACCGTCTTTAAACATGTCTTGTTGGATTCTGAGAGCTCAGATCTAGTTTCAGATCCTGTCCAGCAGAGTTAATCTGTTTGACGAGAGAAATACTGCGTCCTCTTGTCGGTTTTCCAGTTCAGCCTGAACACAGAAAGCCCTGCGAGAGGCAGTCAAAGAGTGGAAACTCACTGCACTTCCCTCATCTGTTGTGAAAAGATGGCGTCGGACACTTTAAAAGTGCGGGGCAAAACCAGAAGTTATCTGAGGCTCGAAAATAAAGACCAAAAGAAAAAGAAAAAAAATTCATAACACTTTGGACAGACAGAGTGAAAACAGTTATGACACACAATTCGTTGTAGTATTCACATAATAAATAACATTTCCTCCGGTAATCCTCACCACAGATAATGACATAATGCACTTCAGAAGGCATGTGGTCGTACTGTAAGGGCTGCTGCTGCTACGGACAACCGGCGGCATGGGAACGAGGAGGCGCCATGCAACGCAACGGGATGCCGTAAAAACAAAAAAACAAAAAACAACCAAGACGATCAGGACAAATCATCATCTGTGCTCACTATCGAAATCTGGAAACAGAGAGACGGAGGGAGGGGAAGGAAAGGGAAAGAACTGGCTTAATTAAATGTTCCCTTTATTTATTCTGTATTCTGAGTTCACCTAGCTTAGCATTAAGACTGAAGCAGCTAGCCTGGCTCCTCCCAGAGGGAAAACACTAAAGTTTATTAGTTAACATGCTTCATCTTGTTTACTGAATTCATACAAACATAAATGTGAAAAACAACATTTCTGTTCACTTTTCACTTCTTTTGTGCTGCAACAGCTTGGTTCTTTTTGGCTTCTCCCCTCCTGAATGTATAGAGAGGTGTTTGCTGCAGCTGTGAGAGAGACAGCAGAGGTTTGTGTCCATCTTGTGGATCTGGCCTGGTTTAGGTTAATCTGTTTAATCTGTGTACAGAGAGATGTGCTCTGTGGATGACCAACAATGCACTAAGGATTACTACAGGCTACAAGGT
Source organism: Toxotes lorentzi (assembly GCA_037833715.1). Taxonomy (NCBI): domain Eukaryota; kingdom Metazoa; phylum Chordata; class Actinopteri; family Toxotidae; genus Toxotes; species Toxotes lorentzi. The sequence goes on from JBBMJY010000008.1 coordinate 2,777,964, forward strand.
CAGGGTGAGAACAGAGGTCATTAATATGAGGGCTGCATCCTCTGCGTCAGAGTGAAATTATTTAAGATGCACGGCTTCTCAGAAACTCTTCAACAGCAGATTATTCTGCATTGTTGACTAAACAGTAACATTTATTATTTAACAGAGCTCCTCATGATTTCAGGGCAAAGCACTGTAACACTGCTGTGTGCAGCATTTTGTACATTCCAGTTCACACTGAACTGACAGGAAGATGAGCCTGTGTTTTGGGATCAATACATCCACACTTTGAGGTTGTTTGATGACTGATGCTTACCCATGATGCCCTTTGCTCTGGGGCTTGTATGAATATTTACTCACCGCAGGGTAGGTGTGTCCCACATTGGCGCTATGTCGGGTGATATCGATGTTGAGGTCTTCTTCTGTGGTCTTCAGGTAGACAGGGTTGTCAAAGTTCATGCTCTTCTGGTTCTTCAGCTGCCAGTTTCTCCACATCAGGTAACCGCCTGCTGCCGCCATCGCAAGCAGCACTGAGACGAGGGACAAACAAAGTCAGATGACTTTCAGCCTTTGGCTGTCAAACACAAGCTTTTGTCAACAATTCCTAGATATAAATGTCCACCTGAGCTGTCTTGTGATTACTTCCTACTAAAAGATCATGCTTTTCCTCAGAAAACCTAAAGTTTGATTGTAAACACAGAACTGTGAGTAATCTATTATCAATCACACTTACAAATGAGTAATTTAAGTGTTTGAGTGCACAAATGAGTAATTAGTATGTTTAATTTTAAAGTTAATTTGATGTAATCAAACCATGACGTCTACAACCATCACACTTCTTACGTGTATGAATACAAGTGTGTGTGATTTCTACTCACAGACAGGCAGTATGGCCCAGGCAGCAGCAGATCCTCTGGCTGTGGAGTTCACCTGGATCGACGTGCTCACGTTGGCTTCTGGGAAAACAAAACAAAAACAAAACAAAACACTTTCAACCAAACACCGACTGTAGCCAACAACAACAACAACAACAGTGAACTGATGACATTTTCAAGTCATCTCAACTTACTGCTTGCTTATTTCAACAAGCTGAAAAAGAAAGGTTTAGTCAGAGGTTAGACATATTCTGCTGACACAGGCCTTTTAATGGACTCAGCTGCGTGATCAGAAGCCAACACGAGGCTAGCTGCTGTTTAAATTCCTCCTTTCTGGATTCACAACAGAAAACTAAAAGATCACAAGATTAAAAAAAAAACTAATCTGCAAACGTCTATGTGAACTGAAAACAGCTCAGATAGTCACACTGTATGTGGGCACAGTAGGAAACAGATGCTGATCATGCCCTGCTTCACCACTTGTGCATGACACTACAAACTGCCAACTCCACATGGACAATGACCTTCCACATTCCTAAAAACAACCAATCTGTTCGACAAACATATTTATGTTTAACAAAAGACAAAAAAATGAAACATGCAATTGATAAAATCTGCCGTACTGACTTCAAATGATAACATTTATCTGTAACAATGTCTCCTGAGCTATTTGAACTGTATCAATGTCAAATAAATGTAAAAAAAAAAAAAAAAAAAGAAGAACAAAACAGCAGCTAAACTTCAGTCTGATCTGCTTCAAGCTTGAATAAACTGCTGTAAATATTAAACTAAAATATAAATTATGAATTTGACAATTTGAGTCCAAACTTTCTAAAGATAAATGTTTTTACAGATGTGTATAAACAACTGTTTTTATTTTGTTTCCAAGATAAACAGTATCCAGAGTTGGGGTGTTCATGGAGCAAGCCCAAGTGTTTTGGTGTCAGCAGCGAGTGAGTGACATGACTGGCAAACAGCTCAGCTGAAAGCAGCGATGGAGACTTCAGGACAAAGAGACAAAAAAAAAAAAAAAAAAAAAAAAAAAAAAGGATTTAGTTAAGTCCTGTTCTTCCTGCCAGTCAGTCTGCTGCCAAATGGCTTGGCGATGTCCTCCACATGCCTCCTCAAATGCTCCCAGCGACAAAATAGATGGGAGACAGAGTGGTTCACCAGCTAAACTCCAACAATACCAACAATAAAAATTTAAAACCTGTTAAAAGAAAGTGCACCCAAAACTATAGCGACATGGCTCTAGGGATGGCAATGTTGTTCTGTCAGTCTGTCCACCACGAGTCTTAAGAACAGCCTTGCAGAGCTGCTACAATAGCTGTAGACTCTTACTCTTGTTGAAAGGACGAGGTTATTGTGATTCAATATTTTTCTCTCTCTCAACCAATCACATGAAAAGAACAAAATCTTTCATCTGTCATTACTCTCTTTCTTCCTGACCCAGTCTGTGGCTCTCAGCTTCAGGTCTATTGGTTCCTACTGAAGATGTAAATCTTATAAACGGGGATAATTGATTTTTTGGGCACAGCTGAAACCACAACACTGACATTTTATCACCTCTATAAAGTTGTTATGGCAGAAATATTGGCAGACTGTTTACACATCCATCTGATGTCCAGGAACATCATACTCCCCTTAGAGTCTGTTCCTGTTTGGCTAATGAATACATGAATATAATCTGTGTATTAATACACATTTGGTGAAATAGTGAGCATTTATCCAAATACAAGATAAACTACAGTGAGTGTTTATGGTCTTTGGCACAGAAGAATCAAATCTATCAGGCTACACAGACGATTCTCATCAGCAGCAACAGATCACTGTTTTTGTCTTTTCATGCAATTTGTTAACAAGATGAAAAATAGAGGGTATCACCACACTTTCTTTCATCCTTCAATTTTTAACATTTCATATAAAACTTTGAACCTTGATGCTTTACAACTCTAGGTCTGTATTATTGAGCTTCCATGGAAGGAGGAAAAAAAAACCCCCAGACATATTAATTAAAGACAAAACCTACCAATCAAGTCTGCACAGCCTTTCTGACAGCAAGGGTAGGCAGAAATTCTTTGTGCTCCTCAGAAAGCCGAGATCACTGAATTAGAAAATATGACTCAAAAGAAAATGGGTCTCTGTTTCCTACAATACAGCAGTCACACTTTAATATCTATAACCAGAAGCGGCACTTGCAGAGTGTTTTAGGCCACTTCCTTGTTTCTACCACTAGGTGCTGCTGCTGAGCTATGCTTGAAGACAAACATCTGCCAGTAGAGAGTTCAGTGCTGAACTGTAGTTTAACATCCAAATACTCACTGGCTAATTCAACACTATCACATGAACAGAACATATAAAACTGCACAAAATCCAGATGCATCTAAAGAATCCAGCTGCATCACATGTTCGGCAGGGAGAACAGCTTTCAACAACATTATGGCTTGAAAAAAAAACGTAATCAAGGGCCAAACCAACTTAATAAGAGTCATGGGAACAAGTTCTGTAATTAGAAACAAACAGGAACTCATCAGTCAATTTTATCTGTGCCCTGTGTGTTGCTGTTCGTGGTCCTTCCACTCAACTCACTCAACAGCAGCATTTTTCAGAGGATTAGGACAAAGTTACTGAGCCAACACTTCATTCCAGCTCATGTTTATCAATCACATTTTACACCCCGTGAGCCTGAAATGTGTACAGGGCTGAACAATGTGGCTAAATCCACATCCAGGTGAAGACAGGCCAGAAGCCTGACTCATGACAGACACACAAAAAAAAGCACACGTGCACATTTAGGTCCAAAGTAAATGAAATACTGAGCAGTGTTGTTTCCAATGAGAAACATGAAGAAGACAAGAAATATTTACAAAGGTGGCAAACACAACGACAATCTTAAAAACCACAACAAAAATAAAAATGCAGCCTGAGAAATTAATTTGACCCTCTAAACCACTTCTCTGTTCTCTCTCCCTTTGTTTACAGGTGTTTCATAGAGTCACTACATGTCTGACTTAGTCCCCACATTCTGATTTATTTTCATGTTAAGTTATGCTAATCAATAAGAGACCACTACTAAACATGTTCCAGGACTCTAAGCCTCTCGGTATTTACTTGGATGGATTTTCGTGTGTTGTATTTCTTATTTCAGTCTGGTAGATGAACATGTTCTGGATTTTGGGACTACAGTTCCCTTCACTCCTTGACTGACACATTCAGAAAGCATGTTGCCGTGGAGCCAGTGGCTGTGTCTGAAACCACCCCCTGTTTGTTTAGTATTACACTACATTTTCCCATTGTTATTTTATTTGAGTGTCTGAATTCTGTGTGAAAACTATTCACTGCATTGTGCCCTCAATAATTCACACGATGGGTTAACGTATGCTATACTTTGTGTTTGTGTCTTGTGCTGTCTTTTGTAGATGTGAAAATTAACAGTCACTGTAAAAGCTGTAATGAACTTGTCAACAATGATGCAAAATGATTTATTGGTGTCTGAAATCACAGTTTACTGCTCACTGGCCGTGAACGACGGAATGATTCAGACTTATTGTAAGAGTGGTGTGGGCTACACCTTAATCCCAGTTTCTATTTTGCCTATTCTAACTTTTCATTTTGGTGAATCTGCACTGTGAAGAGTCAGTTTCTGTTTGCACTATAATCATGGATGAGCAGGAAAGTGTTTATATGTGTGAGAGGTACAGGTGGAATTTTTAAAGCAAGCTGCATCAAAGGGGTTGAAAGTGCTCATTACACTAGCAACTTAACTTCACAAATATTTGAAAACCAACTACATAAGTATTTTGTTATGATTCTCAAATACAACCAGTAGAATATTCAGTCCTAAATAACAGAAAAAGAAAGCTGGACAGAACTGGACGGTGCGGAATTACCCCTTAAAATACCTCGACACCATGTGTCACAAATTAAGAATAAACTGCCTTAAATGAGTTATCTGAATTGCATTGAGGCCTGAAACACATCTGAATGCATGTCATAACCCAAGAACATCAAAGCACAGCCAGAAGCAATCGTTTCAGATAGAGCTAAAAAGGACAGACATTCAGTCAAGGATGTTAAAAAGGTCCATACAGCCCTGTAGACACAAGTGAGTTTATCATTTTATGTTGGCAGGAGATTAATGAAAAAAGATTCAGGAGTAGATGGGAAGAAAAAGCCAAAACAAACTGAAACTGTGACTGCAGCCAAAAACACTTAAGAGACAGATGTTTAACAATTAAACTGTAAGAAAGAAACCCTCCTGAATTCATGGTAAGGGAGGAGAACAGTCTTTTGTTTTTTAATGTTTGAACAAAGCCCAACATGCTTCAAACAAGTCACCATCCCAGTAACAGGCAGCAGAGCAGACGACGACTGGTGGTTTTACCTGAGGGCGGCTGTATTAGAGCTTTCCCATCATCCTTTGAGGGACCTTTGGTAGAAGGGTCTGTCACAGAGAGAGCCAAGAATCAAGCTTTTGACAGCACAAACTTGAAAACAAAACATCAAGGTACAGAAGTCGTCCTATTTTCAAACTACACATATGTAAACAGGCCTTCTTTGAAAATAGACCAGATCTCAGGAGATGTAAATATACGCTCGTTAGATGAAAGCAGGATCCACTTTTGTTCAGCAAGAAAGAAACTAAGCCATCACCAAGCTAAGAGACAAGACAAGCAGCCATGACACCATCCACAACGTACAGCAGCAGCGTTGCATCTTCATACGACGACAACTCTTATGGTTTTCCTGCTTTTATATGACGGTTAACATGGAAGGGAGATGCACACAAAGGCTGGTAAAGTGAGGGGACGACATTCAGAAGCAATGTACAGGATTAAAGTCACAATGCACGGTAAACTGTATTGATCAGCACATCCCTATCAGCATCTGCACAACCAGGACGGACACCTGCAGCGACAATAAAATCCTTACAGGCAGATCAATGCAGCCTTGATTAGCAGAGGCAGCAGAGTGTTGCTGTGTTTGCTGTAAAATCACAGGGCTGGTAGGACTGATGCGTAGGAGTTGGAAATGAATGCATATCATACTTACTGCCACAAAACAACACAACACTAAGCATGGGCAAACAAAGGCAGCAGTTTCCAAGGCCTTTATGTACTGCAGACTATACAAGCGGTGAAACAAATCATTAAGTCATTAGTTAATCAACAGATAATTATGGAAAACATTAAAAGAATACTCCACTTATCTAGCATTGAACTGTTTTTACATTTCAGGATGCACAATGGATATTTTTTTTAAAAAGTGCATCAGAACCAGAGATATCATCTTTTTTTTATTCCATGCATTCTTCGTGCTCGTCAAAAACAGCTGCCTACATTAACCACAATGCAACACGACTGCTGATGGATCAGATGGAGATCACGGTGCGTTACGCTAGTAGCTGCTAATAACCTCAAGCCTCTAGCGTCAAACAGAGATGAGCAGTAGACTACAGAGGCGTCTGATAACATCACTTCTTTCTAACTCCACACACACTGACTTTTTTCCATTTCAACTGCCTCAAGTGACATCACTTGAGGCAGTTTATAAGTCTTTACACAGCTCCCTCTAGAGCCACAAAAGGCTTTGTACAACCTTTTTCCACATGCTGTATGTAGTGGAACTGCCAGAGACCAATAAACAGACTTTGCTGGAATTCCCATTTAACTGAAAGAAGATTTGCTGCTTTTCCATTTTTTAGATCACTGAACTGATACTTTGGGGTATCTGTTGAAGAAAAAAATCTGAGGAGGTGATCTTAGGCTTTCATATTTTTGTATTCTTTGATAATTAGGAACTAATGGGAAAAAAAACTCAACAGATTAACTGATAACAAAAATATCTGTTGACAATCGCAGTTTAAAAAATGGCAAATTGAAATTCTGTATTTATTCTATTGTGTTCTGAGGTTGAAAGTTCCCCATTAAGGCCTCAGTATGCTTCAAACAACACCTTTACAACAGAAGCTCAAACAGGCAATTCGACAATCACCACAGGTGTGCGGTGGCAAGAGAGTAGGCAGCGTCTGAACTCCTCTCTCATGTTCTCCGTTTTCATTCTTCACACAACCTACTTCTGTCAACTTTTGTGTATATAACAGCGAAACACGAGTGCCTTCGAGGAGAGACTGTCAAAGTGAGTGCTGTTATCAGAATTTGTACAATTTATCACACTGAGCTTACAAAGACATTCAAAGGGTAAAGAATTCTCTGAGAAGGATCAGGGAGGCAGCACGATGCAGCCAGAAGGGTGTCAGGCTTTCTCCCCTGCCTTTGAATGTGGCAAACGTTTCTGGGTGAGAGACACCAAAACGAAGCCATTTACTATAAAAAACTTCACAGGGTACCTTTCAAGACTGCTGAAGGGAAAATCTAAATAAATACTGTAAGAGATTGGAAAGGATTTGGGCTTGATTAGCATATTTAATTCAGAATTGAGCTTGGATAAGATATTGACAAACCACAGCTCAAACTGTAAGCCCCTAAAACTAAAACTGACTGTTTTATTTACAAGTTGGACTGATGATGATTGATATCTTAGGAAACAAACTGTGGAACTAAGTGGAGTCCCAACAGAGTCAGTAAACCCCCGAAACATCCTCTATTTCAGCCTGAGATTGTTCTGCCTGAAGGAAAACACACCCCAGTCGCCTCTAAAGACCATTATATGAATCCCTCTGTGGTAGTTTCAGGTTCAAACCTGAAGTGAAGAGCTTATTACTTCTCTCACTAACAAGATTAGGGGCGGCCAAAGCTGCAACCACACAATGCTCTACAGTTTCTGTTCAGTCCAGCTGCAACAACAGTGGCTGTAAAATGGGATAAATATGTTAGCTGGAGGTTTAGTAGCAACAAGACCTCTGGCTGCAGCCCAACTAGGAGGAAGGTGGAGGAGCATTCAGAGAGTGACAGGCATCCCTCTTTAACCCCTCCCACGCTATTCTCACTTTTAAATAGTACAAATAGAAACACAGACAGGCGTGTAAACACAGTTGTAGAAAAAGACACAGGCACATAAAGACACTCACAAGACAACCCGAGCATGCATGAAAACCCGCAGGAGAACACAGTCACACTCACACACACCCACACACAGCACTGGGATAAAACCAAGTTTGCATGTATTCACACGCTCAGAAACACACCCTTGAACTGCATGCATGCACTCTCTCAAACACACTTTGCATTAGAGCCCGACCGATATATATCAGTTTTATCTGCGATTGGTCAATCACAGATACATCGTTTTTGTCCAATGATATTTTATTATTTTTTTTTTTTTTTACAATGCATAAAACACAATATATAACAAAAAAAGATGCTTTGAGTAATGCAGAAATGGTGTCACCGTGTATTTGATCGAGCAGAGCGTGTTCAGCTCTGTGTGCAGCAGAGCATGCATCACAACTGACGGTGGTGCAGAGTCGAGCCGTGTCTTCATGGTAAGTTTCTAAGTAGATTGCGAAATAACAGTGGAGAAAAGTCAATAAATAACAACCCTATCATTTTCCCTTTTTGATACGACTTTGTCGATATACATTTTAAGAGAATATCAGCCAATATATCAGTATTGAATTTTTTTACCACCAAAAATCTGTATCTGCAAAAATCCAGTATTGGTCAGGCTTTACTTCGCAGCAATAAAAGAACTCAAGCTGCATAGAAGTGTGCAAAGAAGAAAAAACAAAAAACAAAACACCACACACACACATCTTGGCAGTCTGGGTGGTACATTCAGTCATCACAGCGATTGTAAAGAGCCTTGAGGCAGCTCCAGATTCCCAAACAGCCTGTAAGGAGGTGAGTCAGGCTGCAGGGATGTTCATTATAAGAAAACCATTACACTTCTGTAGAGCAGGCAGTAAAACCTGCTGCAGAGCTGGCAGACTGGGTACAGAGAGTTCATATCATCCTTTTGTACAATCTTAGATGATTCATGTCGGTCTTCAGCACAGTTACTGTATAAAGGTGAAGACATTTCATTCCTTAAAATATCTTTCAGCTAAAATCTTTCCAAAACTGAGAAACTGTGTGCCAGCTTCACAAAGCGACCGGCCAGTTATGCAAAGGCGAAAACAAATAAGGGTTCAAGTTCAAACTTCTCTTTAAAGCACTTTTTTTTTTCATTTTTCACACTATTACTTCTGTCCCTTTTTGTAGGCACTACCAAGTTTAACACCATGAATGTCTGAGGAAAGCCTGTCTGAAAGTGTGCACCTTGTATGTGTCCTATCAGAACAACTCTAACACTTGTGTCTTCAGCTTTGCATCACTTTATAATCAATCTGATTAGGACAAATTGTACAAGGAAAGAAGGAAAGGGCATAGGAAAAGTGAGGGAATCACCAAAATCATTGGGACTCATCCCCTGGAAACCATGAATGCAATTCATGACATGAACTTTGACGTGCAGGAGGCAGCAGACGAAAAGTCGATATGGATTGAACTCTGAAAACCATGAACATCTGTACCAAATTACATGGATATTCATAAAATAGTTGAGATATTTCAGTCTGGACCAAAGCGGTGGACCGACAGAGTGAACAACTGACCAACATTACTAATCAAAGATCCCTGTCACTAGCATGGCTGAAGACCTTGGCTACTACTTTCTTTCAGAGTACAACCAGAGTACAAAATACAAAAGCAAATCTTGACAGTGAAATCAGTGATGAGACTCTGAATGCAAGAAATGCGAGTTATGTTAAAAAAAAAAACTGAAAAATAAGTCCGAGGTTGTAAATAATTGGAATGATCTTTTGAAACAGTTGCGTCACCATTAAATTTGGAGCAAAAATAGCAAACCAAAGCAGTGGCCTGCCACAACCCAAGATGTAAGAAACCACAATTATAACATATTGAAAACATTGAGACATCTGGGTGTGAGAAAAAGAAACCCAGTAAGGATTTCTAACTATTTAATTCTGGTCAGAATCAATTTGTGAAAGGTATATTAAAAAATGCAGCCAATTTCACAGATGCACAACATGAAACAGGCGACTGTGGAGAAGCTATAAATGGAGTAATACTGCAGATAAAAGATCCCAAAAAGGAAAACGGGCTGCAAAAATTGTCAAGAAATGCTGGACCCAGACTCTCAGCTCTCACTTGGAAATAAATGAGAATAAAGAAGGCAAGTCTTATAGAAAACTCAACAGGTTAACTAGGCAGACTTTCATTCAGAGGAGCAGGAGGACGGCAGTGCAGTTGTCAGGGAGATGTTCCAGTACTTCGTGTACACCAGTGTCTCGGTCTACAGTTTGAGTCCAATTAGGAGGGTATGTGCACTGAATTCAGCTGTCAGGTTCCTATCTGACGCTGCTTCAGTATGAAAAGGCTAATCTGTGAGAGCGCAGAGAAGAGCAGATCAGAGAGAGAGAGAACAGTGTTTCCCAGCAACGTTTTAAAAGCAAAGAAAAAGAGTTATGGAGGGCAGGACAGCAGCTTGATTTTCCTTTCTAAAAGCAGTAATTCAGACATATTAAATCTCATGTCTAAAACTGGAAGCAATATCTACTTTTAATATATACTTCTGACCAGAGTTCTCAAGTTCTAGCCTTGGCAAAATCTACATACAGTAGGCAAAATATTCAGAATTAAGTTTTTAAAAACACAACATTTTTCCAGGAAGTAGTGAATCTTACTTGAAACAATCTTCATGTAAAATCAGCGGAAAGTTGTTAAGGTGGAGAAAGAAATTAAGGTGAAGTCATATCCAAAACCGAAAAATGTTTAAACTGTAGACATAACTTCCACTGAAGCTGTCTGACTTAATTTTGTGAATATATAGAGAAAAGAGAAACAGGAGGGATACACCTGAAGAACTGGAATTCCTGGTAAGTGAGGGATGTGGAGTTCCTCAGGAGTCCATATTCAGGCCTCTTCTATTTAACATCTACATGCTCCCAGTTGCTCAGATTATGGAAAATTTCTAACCGTAACTATGCTCACCGTTACCACATACTTTTTTGTGTGATTTAGTTCTGAGGTTGATTTTCATGATCACTGCTGCCAGGGTCCAAAATCTCATGGAAAGCCTTCTGAGAAGAGGGCAGGGTGTTATAGCTGCAGATTAACACCCATGGTTTTAGAATATGTTCCACAATCACATCCCCAAACATTCAGCTGTAGCACTGACAAAGCTGTATCACACTCCAGAGAACTGAACACAGCTCAGACCTGAAACTAACCAAACCAGAGGGCAGGGCTCAACAGGACAAGAGCACAAGAACGACTGGAAGAGGAATCAACCTCGGGAATTCAGCTGTCAGGATGAGACAACAAAGACACTTTCAAACACAGGAGGAGGAGATAGAGCTGCAGCTGAGATGTGAAGGAGGACAGTGCTGAGACTTGCCAAAGACTCCCTGAAAACTGGATCACAACACCAACTGACTCAGCTACTGTTCAGCTGTCAGACTACTAACACAAACAGACAGCTGTGCTTGTGGCTGCCATGGATACAGTTAGAAGACAAGGCTTGCAGAGGGAACACACACACACACACACACACACGCCAGGGAAACATGCTTTAGTGGCTGAGAAGCAGAGAGAACAGGGAGGGAGAGATGAAACTCCTCTCTTTGCATCAAAGCCATTTTAACCCAAAGAACTGGACTGAATTAATTCTGTTCCTTACAATTGATTCTGTGTTTTTGGGGAACCCCTGTGAGAGCCAAGCTCCCTTTAGCCTTTTCGTTTTAATGAGTTCTTTAAGAAGAGCCACATTTGAGACAAGCAGCACAGTAAAGGAAAGATGAAGCGGAGAGGAATGCACAGGATCAGCTTCAAAGATGCATTTGTGTGCACGGTCACTGAAGTGCACATTAGCACAATGAGCAGCTACAGGTTTACCGTCTGTTTTGGTGGTTTTAACTCCACCATTACAAATATTTTCCCACGATGCCATCCACGCAGACCTGAAGGCATCCACAGGCAAATTTAAATCAGTCAGCTGGATCACTGGTAATATCGATGTGTTCGTAATCACAATTTTTGTGGGGTGTAGAATTGGATAAATGTATTTCCTCTTCCTCACTACCACTGCCAGGGTATCCCTGATTCTGAATTTTGTTCCTGTTTTCATAAATCTTCTGAGACTTTTTCTTACCATGTGACATCTCTCTTACAACATGTTATTTCTTTAAATATATATCTTGTTTTACATGTTGTCTGCTGCAACAAATCTCCCTACTTATGCAAGAGAACCGTCAAGAGGCTGTATAGAAGCACAAATCAGTGTTTAGATTTTAGATTGACTCACTGTGAAACTCTACAGTTTCCATGCAGGATTTCAGTTTATTAAACACAGACAAACCAGTCTCACAAGCCCTGCAGCCCTTTTTGCAAAAGCAATTTGCAAACCATGCTTGTACTCAGATCACAAGTAACAGTGTCATGTTTCACAAATGATTGTTGCTAATTGCAAATTGCCGATAAATTTGTGAGTCCTACAGGGGTCGTGGCATTTATTTTGATTATAAAAATGTCTGTGAATGCAAAGATATTATTTCATGTTGCAAATTGTGCCTAAAGTGTGATCCAGGTTTGGGTGTAAACATGAATTTATGTAAGAAAAAAAATTAAAAAAAAATCAGTCAACTACAACACATTGTTGTGACTCACCAGGTCTGCAGCGTAAGCCGTCAGCAGCCAGCTCCTGTCCCTCTGGACACACACAGGTGTATTTGGGGGAGTGTTTGTTGATTTGCGGTGCAGGTAGACACATGTAGCTACAGCCTCCATTTTCACCTTTTTCTGTGCACCAGTTAGTACCTGTCAGATTCAACAGCCCTGATTAGTTTGCCAGACATATAGAAAATCTGCACACTGAAGCTACATTAAGCAATATTTCTATTATTAACACAAAAATGAATCCTTGTAATGTGGAACTGTTGCTAGTGCTTCACAGATCATAAGTCAGAGATGGAAAGTGCTGAAATAGATATGAGGCTTCACCACCTTATTCTGCTGTGTTTCACAAAGTGTGTGGCTTGACAAAAAAAAAAAAAAAAATGGAGTTAGTCTAATGGAGTTGGAGGGACTAACCTGATCTAGACAAAGATGTTTTTATTCTATTCAGTTAAACAAAAAGACACTTTGAGAACAGATGTCTGAAAAAACAAACAACTCAAGGCCCACCTACTAACTTGCTCAAAGTTATTATCAGCAGGTGAAGTTTGTTCAGTTGTTACAGGACTATAGATGTTCTTCTGTTTTCCAATGTTTCTCACACACACAACTTTGAAGTTCAACTGTGCAAACTCCATCCGTTGATGACTGCGTGATATGATCGAAAGCTGGTATATGGGTACAGCTTATAGGCTCCTTCCTTCCATTAATCTAAAGTAACTAATGTCAAAAGCTAGTAGACCTGCATCATTTATGGCTGCATGATTACAGCTGCTGTGATAATTATAATTAGAACACCCTGTACCTGAATCATGTGTAATTACAATAATGTCTGATTAACTTTTCTTCATTAACCTTCATTAACTCACAGCAGCTGCTACTGTAAAAAAAAAAAAAAAACCCAAAAAACATCAACATGCCCTAAGCCCTAAGGTTGCTGTGATGTCACTGATCCTGCAGGACTCTGATGAATAAGACAGATTTTCCAGCTCAGCGATGTCCATCTATCCAACCTGCCTCTCACTGTTCATTTCCCTTCTTCCCATCTCCTCCCCTCAGGTTCTCACCCGATAGCTGGATCAGCTCGTGATAGACTATGATGTCCTGGGGGTCGTTCAGGTTGCTGGCCAGCGTCACAACGTCAGAGCCGGTGAACTTGTTTGCGCCATAGATAGCCTCATTTTCGCCATCTGTCCAGAAGACCCGATCCTGGAGAAAGGACAGAAAAAAATATAGCTCATTTCTCTGTTACTGTGATAAAAAAAGCTTTAATAAATAAAAGATTGATATAAGAAAAAAATTAAGAGACCACAAACTGCTGCCACAATCAGCCCATTATTTTTTTTTTAATATTTTCTCTATCAGAGTGCATTATCATATTTACCTTTAACAAAGACCACTTAACAAAGAAAGAAGAACAGAAAACCATCATCCATTATTAAACTTCTCTTGGCTGTAAATGAGCAGCTTTGATTTAACCATCCAAAGTTACTTCAACCATAAATCATGAGTACTGTTGTCATGGTTACCTGTGGCAGACTGAAGCAGCCTGACATACAGTTTTAATAGACACCTACCTCTGTGACCAAGGTATCGATACTGATGTCATGTAAATACAGTTATACAGCACAAATCTCCTCATGCAATACTAAAAATACACACACCTAATGCTTTTAACTGAGATCTTCAGATAGTTTTCCAAATGCCTGTTAGGAAACTGTAGCATATAAACACTGCGCAAAACGGGGGATGGAGAGATTCTACATCACCAATGCAACCATCTGTGTTCCTGCACTGCGCTTTGCAGAGACCACCTGTCAATCAAATGAATTTCTCTCCCTGGATTTTCTGCTGTTTTAGGCTGGGCTCTGTTTTAGTCTGATCAGCCTGGCTTTCACTGCTCATGCTGTTGTGTTAACCTCTGTCTCCACATGTCTGTCCCCCAAAAAACTGAACTTCTTATATAGAAGAGGATTTTCCCCCCACAGTAGCTACAAGACTGCAAGTGATAAGAACATTAGACAGAAACAGCTTTCCATAGACTGGAATATTACACTATGCTGCTTAGCAGAAATGACTTAATGTTGAAATTGCTCAGACATGAGCTGTACCTTAAGCAAATTGCCTCCATGTTAATAAATGTGTCATCTGAGACAGAGCGAGGTAGCAGTTGTCTGAGTGGGTGTAGGTGAGGGAGACAGCAAGAGAGCCACATGTCTATGGTTCTATGATGCAGCCAGACTATATGTGAAAGCCACAGCTTGGACATATGGAGAGTGCAGGTTTTAGACAGCAGATATCATTATTAGTACTTAATATTAAGACTGTGAGGACACTCCATAGTTTTCATATAGAATATGTGATCCACTAAGTGCACCTGTGTTCTGAATCCCCTCACCAGAACAGTGCTGAGTTTAGCTAAACATGCTATTCTGAATGTTGTTTAGGATATTGTGTGATTTTTTTACATCCTTAAATTTATTTCACTCAGTCTGAAAACAGATAATTTAACTAGGAAAAGCTGCACCACGTTAACATGTCACCTTAAAACAGATGACACAAGATTACTTTAATGTACTACATAGATTTCTTTGGTCACGACAGTCAGAAAGGAGCACATATATTACAGCTATTTACAAGTAAATACAGAGGACTACACACTGAACAACATATACACTGTGCTTAGTTCCACTGTTAGGTAATCTGCAATATCCTACACAAACTCAAACTGCTGTGTGTGACTGAACCAACACAGAAACAAACATTCATAAGAAAGTTTGACTTGTTATTTTATTATATGGCAATCTCTGCAGAAAGGTGGGAAACCACCAGGCACAAAGACAGCAAAGATGTACTCAGCTCAGTTAAAAGCTAATGAACTAAATAAATCAAATCAGTCTTAGGCCAGGACTCTCACAACAGATGGTCATACAGCAAACACAGTATGATGGTCCTTGATCAGGGCCACAATTTTGTTAGTTGTTAGTGTTATTATTCTCACATACATGATGTTGATGGCCCTGTTTCCACAAACACACAATTAGACGAAAACACTTAACACCACACACTATGAGTTTATCTCCTGACTGTCAGCACCAACTGAGACCAGTCAGGACGACCAAATCAACTATACTATAATCAGCTCAATCATCATTGTGTGTCGATGACCCTTATTTTCAGAGACAACAAAACAGTGTGTGTCAAAGAGAGAATATAACCACTGCAGTACCTCAAAAACAGTGAGAGCGAATGGGTGAGCCAGGTAGTCTGATGACTGCAGTACTTTCTTCCTGTTGTCTCCATTCAGGTCGACGCTACAGAGCATGTGCAGCTTAGAGTCGACCCAGTACAACCTGCCTTTGATCAGATCTGGGAGGAAAATGAAGTGTACGAAGAAAACAGGAGAGGGGACAGTGTGAAGAGATGAGAGATGAAAGAGGAAGAAAATAAGTAAAATTAAGAAAAAAAGATGAGTGAAAAGAAAAAAGAGGGCAGGAAAAAAACAGGGGGAAAAGAATAATAACACAAGGGAAGAAAGAAAGGAATAATACAAGGAAGAAGACCAGATGAACATTGAATAAAAGTGTATTGGACAGGGGCAAATGTGACCAGGGAGCCAAACAGAATAGGAGAGAGAAAGGATGAAGAAGAAGAGTACAGAAGACAGATGAGGCACAGAGGGCAGAGGTAAGAGGAGAGAAGAAGAAGAGAAAAAAATAAAATCAATACAACATTTCATTAAAAAGGACAAATCAATGGCTTTTCCACAGTGTAAGGGATGAAGGTACAGGAAGAGAAAGAGACCAAACAAAGAAGAACATTTGATTATATGATCTGCTCAAGTATAAGAGATTAGTGAACAAACATTACAAAGAAGAAAAAAAAATCTGTAAAATGTGAATTCTCTATTAATTTCTTCTTCGTTTCATGCAAATTATCTGCAGTGAAGAACATGTGCAGCGATGGCATGGACAAAGATGACTCAATGGTTTCCTTTGTGTGTGTGTGTGTGTGTGTGTGTGTGTGTCTGTTCCTACCAAGAGTGATTCCATTAGGCCACTGGATGTCCGTTGCCACCAGAACTTGTCTGTCGACTCCGTTCATACCAGATTTCTCAATCTTGGCAGGTTCGCCCCAGTCAGACCAGTACAGAAACCTACAGGACAAACACACACAAGTATATACACACACATTTGTAAATATACACTGTCAACTGGAGGCACAAGATTGCCATCTGACATCTTGAAAACACAAGCTTTCCACCCACCCAGACAGTGGATCCACAGCGATGGAAGCCGGTTCCTTAAGGCCTCTGTTGAACAGAACTTTCTGTTTGGTTCCGTTGAAGTTGGATACAGAAATAGTTTTGGTGCCGAGATCAGACCAATACAGGTTCTTATAGATCCAGTCCACGGCGATTCCCACTGGAGTCTGGACGTTGTCTATCACTTTTTTGTGGGTGCCAACGTCCCCTCGTTTGTCCAGCACAGTGCTGTGAGGACAAAAAGAAAAGAGACAATGGACTCAAGTGCAAGTTTAACTGTCCAATACATAAATGTTAATTTTCCATCTCTCTATAAACAATTCATAAAAATGTAGGGATTATGCTATGGATAGAGAAACAGTGCTAGTGATGCCACAACAAAGTCGAAAACTGTCTTAAAATCCTTATAGTGGCACCAAAACTTGAGTTCAAACATCTGAAACCACTCTCCCAGAATGTGAAACTCGACTGTGTGCACATTTCATTGCTTTCAATCAGCCGCCATCTTTGATTCATGTTAGAAAATATAAAAACAAAACTGAGCAAATTTGAATGTAACTATGGAATCATACTGAACTGTCAAATCAGATTTGACTTCTGCAACTTCTTTTGTGTTTTGCTGTGCTCCTCTGCATGCTTCTGTGTGGCTGTGTGTTGGGCTATTATCTACCTATATATGGCCTTCTGGCCCAGGTCAGCCCAGAAGATCATCTGCTGGTCAAAGTCTGCATCCAGAGCCACTGTGTTCCTCTGCTGCTCCACGATCTGAGTGTACTCCTTCCTCTCCAGACCCAGACGGCGGATGTCACGACGGTTAGTAAAGATCAGGCAGGGCTCCTTACCTGAGGACAGGAAAGACTCTGTTAGATCAGAAACGGAAACTGAAGAATAATCTGACAACTCATCTCTTCAAAATGTAGCTTGGGTTTCTCTGTTCCACTCTCAGATGCTGGAGATTGTAATCACTGATTGAACAGGTCTTATTAAATGTTTAAAACTAAAATGAACAGGGCAAACCAGTGACCAGCTTGTTGGTTGGTGACAATTTTGAAGAAGATTAAGAGGATTATTATTGAGTAACAGTGGAGGAATTTTAATTTAATGAAGGGTTTAAGGATCTGTTGACAAATTATTTGAGGAAAAAACAAAACAAAACAGGCTTACAGTGATGGTCATTGTCAATAGGCAACACAAAGGCTTTTTGTTGCGCAAAAAACTCGGATAGCATGTGACCACCAGAGGATGATATCTCCTGAACGACAACTCCAGAGCCTTTCCGATAATATCTGAGAGTTTGTAATTTAGAGGTAACTTGAACATATTGCAGGTCTATTTCTACATTCTTCTAGTATCTGCCTCTGATTGCTCTGCTGCTGTCACTGAAGGAAGAGGAGGAGTGCTTTCTTTACTAGTTTTTAACTAGTAATTCTCAGGTTAAATGAAACCTCAGTGTGTATGAGGCTCTAAACCTGTCAGATGGGTTGTCAAAAAAGGCATTTTTCATTATAACTCGTATTATTTGGGTATTTTAAGCCTTTAATAGGAAGCAGTAGTAGAAATAGAGACTACAGGAAACGAGGAGGAGAGAAATGCCCTAACCCTAAATCGAACTGGACAGATGAGTTTATGGTCAGAATCTTTTTCATGACAGACTTTTCTGAAGTTTGGCATTGAAAACTACAGCCTACAAAATGACCATACAGCTGAATCAACACCTTCTCTAAAGCCAGTTCGAGTCACGGCAGTGCTTCTGTTTGTGTGATATAATTCTACTCTATTTTGAGTTTTCTTGAGCAGAGACCAAGAAAATAAAAGCTGAGAAAAATAAGAAAGAGAATAAAGGTAATATTTCACCACAGTGCATCTTAAAGGTGGAAGGATGATGTTATATTTCATGGCATTATACTGTATTCCCAGCTGCTGACTCACCAACAGCCTTGCAGACTCCAGTGGTCGGATCCATCTGGTAGCCGTTGTGGCATTCACACTTGTATCCTCCCTTCAGGTTGATGCAGATCTGACTGCAGATGCCAGGGTTCAGGCACTCGTTGATGTCTGAACACAGAGAAGAGATGGAGAAGAGGGAGGGGTGAGGGAAGAGAAACAGAGGCAGACAGCTGGTATCTGACATGTTTAATTAATCAGGTCTGCTGAATGTTTCAATTTGGGTAATCAGATGCTTGCACTCAGCTCTCCTACTAACACAAGTTGAAAACCTGTCTGGGCCACAAAAAAAAAAAGTATTTTTTTTTTTTTAAATGAAATTATACATTGGCGTTTTTTCAAAACAATTACTTCTCAGAAACACTCCCATGATTCTTGGGATACACAATATGAAAATAAAACCTAGCTTTAATTGCTCTTGTTTTCCTCTCATCAAAATAAAATGTAAATATTCAAATGTTTTTGGGAGGCACTGGTGATTCCTAGATTAAGTGCTATTGTGCAACCAGCGGGGTTCATTCTAGATGGGATTATACACATTTCCCAATATCCAGGCAGTGTTTGAGGCCAAGATTGGCTCGGTAACAAAGAGACCAGATCAGTGCCTCCTGAACATAAAGAGAATTTCAGCTGTTACAACACAGCCATTACATCACATTACACACTGAACCCTTCAGAGGCCAGACGTGCACAATAAGAACATATACCAGTTTTAACTCGCACAACCAGACTACTGTATGTCTGACCCAGTCTGTTGGATTAGTGATTTCTTAGAAAGACAAATATTGCAAAGCATCTTTCACACTTACTTCAGTTGAAAAATACAAAAAAAAAGCAGAACAAACAGAATCAACAGCCATCAGTCTTAATATTTTATTTTCAAACCATCCATTCTGATTTTCAGAGCTGTGAAGTCTAAAGCTGACAGTTCTTGCTGATCTCCTTTTCTAACAACTAAGGTTTAATGCTGCCGAGAAACAAAAGCATGTCACTGAACAACAATGAGCTATTGTTCCCGTTTTTTTTTTCCTGGAGAATAAATGGATTCAGAGTCTTAAATGTGGGGTAAAGTCAGACATACTGTCAGCATTCAGCTTACAGTAAACTGACTAAACTGGGTTCACTAACTACTAACGCCAATAATCGAAGAAACTGTTAACCTGAAGGAAATATCTCTTAGAAATAACACAAATCAACTGATAAAGACACGGCTGAACTGAAGAATCTGACTGTACATCAGCACGGCAATTACTATATCAATTACCAATAATCGAAGTCACATTGATTTCCTATGAACCAGAGCCAACAGGAAAGCATGACTGACGTAAGGACATTTTTCATTATCTGTTACCAAGTTAGACCACGAAGTGCCTCCTGTTTTCCTTCCTCACAAAGGAAGGGAAGGAAAAAGGACTTTCTGTTGTGTTAGTGCCCTCTGTTCTGTTTGCAGCCTTTTGGATCTGGTGTGATTATTCTCAGGTCTGTATGGGTCTGGGCTGAATATCATCAGGATGGGCACTTTTTTTTCAAATTTTTTTTTTTTAAATGAATTTATCCCAGTTGGGTTCAGTGAGGTTTTCCTTGGCTCATTTCAAATATGGCCCAAAATATTAATGTCCTGAAATGTCTTAAAATGAAACACGTCTTCATCCATTGTTGAGGATATAAGGTCAATTATGACTTTTGTATATCTACAGTTAAAACAGTGCTCTACCTATTTAGCATTGCACCTCCATAATACTGGGAAAAAAATAAAAGACAAAACATAACAAAAAAACTGATGCAGCAAAACCCGAGATAGCATCTTTTTTTAATTCAACACATTCTTCTTCCCTGTCAAAACCTGGTTCTTACATTACCCACAATACAACTTGACAACCGAAAGTTGTCAAGACTTTATACAACCTTTTTTTTTGGTTATAAATATGGGGTGGTACTCCCAAAAAGCTAAAAACAAATTTATTGCCACCAAACAGATGACTGCTGGTCAACAATGCTTGACTAACACTGTGTTGTGAGAATCAAATTCTGAGTGCAAATATTTACAGCCTCCTCCAGTGATCTAATATGGCTCTAAAGTAAAGGTCACCTACCTCCGCAGGTCTTGTGGTCGATGAGCTGCAGTCCAGGCGTGCAGTCGCACTCAAAGCCAATCACCATGTCTTTACAGATGTGAGAGCAGCCGCCGTTATTCAGGAGACATTCGTTTAGATCTGAAGCACATGAAGGAAGCTGGCATTATAAATTTTTATAAAGCTACACAGTAAAGATTTAATAGCATGTATTGTTGGATTTCTTTTTTTTTTAGTTTTAGTATTCACTGAAAATGCAAACAATATGCTTAAAAATAAAAAGAATAATAGTTTTGAGTTCTTTGAACCATTAAATTGATTATTTATATGATATGCCAATCTTTTCTTCTGTGACTGAACCGTAGTACAGTTCAGATGTTTAGTATTCTGATTGCAGAAAGCATAATCAGTTTTGGTCGGTTCTTTGATCCATGAAAGAGAATTATTTAGAACTGAACTGCAGGACACGTTAAAGCTGCATGAGGAGGGATTTATGTAAAAATCCACATATTATCAGCATAAATGAATGTGCAACACAGAGAAATGTAGTCCCCAAATTAAACTCTCTTCTCTGAGCTATGGACACAGATCACCATGTCCGAACTGAACAGCAAATTGCCTCTTGAACAGTGACTGTAACCCGTCCAGAGAAATTTCTCTTCTTCTCTTCTTTGCTTTGGTGTAAATCATCAGCACAAGGACTCTGGTATCTGAATCTGGTAACTCAAGTTCAAATATTTCTAGTTCCAACAGTTTCATGTCGCTGACATTTGGAGCTGCCGACTGGGGAAGCTCTACAAGACTTTACAGCAAATGACATTTGCCAGTTACAGCAGACAGACACACTGTGGCTTGATCACATGTCATACAGCATGACAATTCATACTTACACAGATTCTACTGCAAATATGATACAAATATGCAAGCATCAAACATGTTGATTCTGAGGCTGCAGCTCAGTGATGTTGGTGAAAAGTCTGGACAGATGAACAATGAGCTCATTTTCCCCACAAAAACTGTCTTGAAAATAGGCACAAGGATAAGCACTGATTTTTTTTAATTACTCACTGCATTCCTTGATGGGTTCATCACTCCAGTCGGGACAGTCTCGGACTTTGTTGCACACTTTGCTCATCTCGATACACTCCCCACTGCGACACTTGAATTTCTCTGGCCCGTTACACTGAGTCACTGTGGACAGATACATGGAATTAACATTCATTAATATTTACATATAATACCTCCTTTTGAAAATCTGAACATGACGCTGCCAGTGATTCACTCCATATCAGGACATACAGTAACTGTTCTCTTTGCAGTTGCTCCGTCTTTGTGCAGAGTCAGGCGAGCTATTTCCAGTCTTTATGATAAGCCAATTTCCTTCTGGCTCTATCCTTGTTTTTAACACAGTGGCATTGATCTTTTCTTCTCACTCTTGCTAAGAGAGCAAACAACCACATTTTGAGAAATGTCAAACTTGTCTATGACAGATTCATTAAAGCTTTACACCTTTTAAACTCAACATGAACCTCAGCAAGTGAGACAGCAAACTATCTATAGGCCTGTGTGTGAAAAACAAGATACTGAAACCATGAAAACCATAATTGGATTCTGAGCCTCGCCAAAGTGTATTCAGTTTTTAAAAGGTTTATAAACCCAAAAGCTCAAGCTCTTCTGAGTCTAATCCTTCAGTTTGTGTTCAAAACAATAAACAGCTGAGTGAGAATCTGACACAGACTTGTCAATCTGTCTTCAAAGCCACATTTTGTTCTACTGGAGTAAAAACAACGAAAGAAAACAAAATAACCAGAAGGGTTTTTTTTTTGGTGTATTTATCTTCTAGATGAGCACAAAATAAACCAACACATCTAAACACCCTGAAGTGGATTGTAAAAGCGATAGATGCATGTGATGGTTTTAGGCTCCTAAACACATCACATACAGTGAACTAACATCCTGCTTTTATACCTGAGCACAGCCTGAAGTGGACTGCAATTTTTATTTATTTATGTACTTATTTAAGTAAAAATACATTTAGCAAATATGCAAAGACCATTTATATGCCCACAACATCAACACTGACAACACACACAGAAAACTTATGAACCTCAGGAAGCCTGGGGTTGAATGGAAAAACAGAAACACACATCCAAAGACAAAAAGAAGAATGCTTCCTCATTGGACAGTGCCCTCAGGATGCTTAAAAACAGTCATCTGCAGAGTCGTACACAGACACACAAAACATACTGTTTTTGCAGCTGACTTCATCTGATCCATCAGTGCAGTCTCTGACGCCGTTACACTGTCGGCTGCCCAGGATGCAGTTTCCATCATCACATTTGAACTGGTCTGGTCCACAGGTGCGGACAGCTGCCAAAGATGCACACACATGCACACGCACACGCACACACACACGTAGTGTAGTGCTGAAACTATTTATCAATTTATAACATTCCCTCAATCATTTAAGTCATTTATCAGATAAAAAAAAAAAAAAAAGTAAAACATTCTCTGGCTCCAGCTTTTCAAATGTGAAGATTTGCTGCTTTTCTGTTTTATGTCACTGTAAACTGTGTAAAAAAAAACAAACAAACAAAAAAAAAAAAACACACAGGACATCATCTTGTTTTAAGATTTTGAGATCACACTGATGATTGTATCCTCATAACTGCGTGGATTAATTTGGAAATAAGATAGATAAAAAACTGAAGACAGATTAACAAGTAATTTTAAACAAATGTAAGTGTAGCACGTAACCAATCACTGTTCAAACTATTTTTTCCCAGATATTAACTTGAATGTTTTTGGTGGAAATGAATCCACAGTAAACATTTCTGAATGAAACACAGATCGTTCCCTTGAGGACAACAGCTGTGTTTCAATAGCATGTTTCAACTGATTTATAACAACCAACCCCATCTCAGACAAACACATATCCATCCATCACAGACCACATCATTAAAAAGACAGATATCCTATGTCAGCTGGAAAACTTTAGACCGCTCCCACATCATAAACAGCAGTATTCTCAGTATGATCGGTCTGAAAATAAACAGCAACAACATCTAAAAACTAATGTGATTATGATGTTAAAATGCTCCATTTTTAATGTGTGCATGGCCGGTTGTGCTGTACATACGACAGTTGGCTTCGTCGCTGCCATCCTTGCAGTCGGGATCTCCATCACACCTCCACTTCTTGTGAATACATTCTCCTGAGCGGCACTGCATCTCACTGGACGAACACTTGGCTGGCGGCGTTGGGTGACGGCCGCAACGAGACGGAGACTCATCTGACTGGTCCTGCAGGGGAGGAAGAGGATGTGATCATGTCTCTCCTGAAACACAAGTTACTGCTCAAACATTTATTGCTTTGATGAGCATTTTCATTTTCTACTCACTCACTGTCATCAACACTTTCTGTCTCGAAGCCATTTCCTGAAAATTTACTAGTTAGATTGGAAAATAAGACTAATTTCAAACTCAGAAAATTTGCAATGTTTGGATCTGGCGGCGGGGAACACTGTTGGTCATAAATCTCATTGAGATCTGGTGAGCGTGAAGGTCACAGTATATGATTCACATTATTTTCACAGCCATCGGACCATTCAGTGACCCCTCGTGCCCTATGGACGGGGGCACTGTCATCCTGGAAGAGACAACTCCTGTTTCATTTAAGGTGATCACTCAGAACAACTCTGTATTGACTTGCAGTGACCCTTCCCTTTAAGAGGACAAGAGGACCCAAACTATAGCAGCAAAATGGCCCCCACAGCATTTCAGAGCCACCGGATCACCTCACTGTAGGGCTCAAGCATTCAGGCCTGTACTGTTCTCCCGGTGTACGCCACACATAAACTCTGAGTCATTCTGACCATAACTCTTTTTCCACATGTCTGTAGACCAGTGTATGTTTTTTGGTTTTTGCAGCACTGAGCTCTAAAATGTGGATTCATCTCTTTAATGAGGGGTTTATGCTCTGCAGCCCTACTATAACTTCCCTCTCTCTGTAATTGTCAAAGGACTGTTTTTGCTGACACAGTCTGATCATGTCCTGTATTGACATTCTCTGTCAACAGAAGCAGAGCTGCTCTTCTGTTTTTCCTTACACATCACACCTATGAATGAGCATCGCAGTCACACAATGTGAGCTGTCAACCACAAAGTCCGACACTATTTCCTTTGATCTTTCCCATAGATATAAATGCCGATGTCACTTTAGTCACAGTTCCTATTGAAACACGAGCCAGCTGACCAGTCTCTGTGACTGATCTGTTCCTCTTGCCATCTTGATACAAAATCTGAATCAGCTGGGCCTGCTCAGCATTTTCACACACACCACAGAGCATGACTGGATGTTAGATGTTTAACTGTACCATGTAGTGAACCTGTGTGGAAGCATGTGCATTTCTTAGGTTTCTCAACTCATTTATTCCGTTTTTTTTTCTTGAATGTGTCACCTGTCCGTATGTACACATGTTTTGAAAAACTTTTATGTTTTTATTTTTTTTGAAAGAAATCTATATATTTCTTTGCATTTTAAATACACAAAAATATAAAGGAAATCAAATACCACACATATAATTCACAGCACAAACATCCTCCGCATTTGTGTTTTTATGTCTTGACCAAGCACAATGACTTCCCGGAGTCTTGTCACTGCGAGGTTGCTAGGCAAAAGGCCAGGACTACAGGGAGTCCCTGTGCCTGGCCAAGAACTAAAAATTAGCTAACTGTTTCCCCCTGTTTCCAGTCTTTATGCCAAGCTAAGCTAACAGGCTGATGGCTGTAGCGTCATATTCATTGTACAGACATGAGTGGTATAAATCTACTCATTTAACTCTCAGAAAGAAAGCAAATAAGCATATTTATTTAAAAAAATATGTTGAACTATTCCTTTTTTATTTTCAAAACTGTGAAGTTTCTAAGGAGGACGACTTTCTGTGTTAACATTTGGTTAAATACAGGTGTTTGAGATGGTTTGTTTTGTAGAAAGCTGTAGGAAGCTTGTCCTCTCTGTCCTAATCACAGTCGCTCTTAACAGAGTCAAAAATCTTTAAGGGAGATGGCAAATCAAATGTTATGTAATGACCAATGTATGTAATGACCAAAAGTTATAATGGGCTAAAGTATAAGAGCATCCATGTAGAAAAATATTAAAATTACTTTTAAGTTGATTCATAACACAATATGAGGCATTTCCAGAGTTTTCAGGGTTTACACAGCCATCAACCCCTGAAGGAAAGAGCAAACATCACTAATAAAGAGACCAAAGCAAGACACGTCATGGTCAGTCCACACCATTTGACAGGTGATCTGGGGGACGTGCAGGGCAGACAGCAGTTAGAACACGTCTCACAGATGATTACTGCTTTATTTAGAATTAACACTGGGCAATCAGACAGAATGGGATCAAGAGGAGCAGCAGAAAGAGTTTCTCACACTTTCATCATCTCAGAAATTCACTGACTCATGTGGGAGCAGATTAATGGAGTGTGAGAATGTGTGTTGTGTGTGTCTGCAGCTCCATTACTGTTAACAATGATGCAGGATTGGCTGGGTGTGAGAGCGCGAGGGAGGGAATAACATTGACCTTTCCCACTGAAAACAGCATTTCATATTTGTGGGTGTGAGCGTTTGCATCAGTTTGTTTTACTTTTTACTTTTTTCTGAGGCCGTCACAGTGATAACCACACAGCCAATTAAAAGGTACAGAGCAAAATGCAGACTCAGTGGAATTTGTTCTGCCATGTGTGAAAACGTGTTAAGACTGTCAAAGTCTGTGTGTGTATACGTTTGTGTGTGTGTATGGGAGAGGTCAATAACCAGAACCAGTGCGTGTGTGTGCGTATGTGTGTGGCCAGGGATAATACACTGGGCAGTTCATTATGGTGTGGCTGTATTGACTTAGAAAATTAGAGAGTGTGTGTGTTTGTGTGTGCTGCATGTGTAAAGTACTGTGTGATATAAAAAAGTGTGAAACTTAACATATTCCTTAACGTCCCACAGAACATTTTAAAAGGAGTTTGACCTCAGTTTTATAAGTTTGTTTTATGCCATAACCGATACCTGTGACACTGTGAAGCACTGGATGGATGCTGAACCAGTGTGGTAGAACGTACAGATGTTGAGGTCAGGAGGAAGCACATGCTTAGAGGAATTTAGCTTCAACTCTGACAAAGAGAGTTTATTGTAAACTCTCCTTACAACAACTTTTCTACCCAGAGGGAGATGACCTTGCCATTTCACTCTAGTGTTATTAGTAATTATTGTCATCCACCCCAATCAGGTTTCTCAGACTTGGTGCCATTAATCACTGCATGAGTCAGAGTGCTTGCGCTATGTGTGTCACTTCATTGCATTTGTTTCTTACCTGGCAGTCAACGTCGTCATCACACACCCAGCTGGCCGGGATGCACGATGAGTTTCCACACTGGAATTCACTGGGACCACAGGAGGAAGGAGCACACTCCACCTCATCTGAGCCGTCACCACAGTCATCCTCGCCGTTACACACAAAGTTCCGCGAGATGCAGCGGCCGCTGGCACACGTGAACTCATTTGGGGCACAGGTGATGTTACCTGGGAGTGATTAGGAGGCAAGGAAGAGAATGTGAGAGAGCGTTGGGAGGTTGGCAGACAGGTCACCTTGAAACACAACTGTTCATACTGAAGATATAATAGACACCTATGGTATATTTGCAGAATATGCCCTGACTTTTCAGATAATGTCCCTGTGCATCATCAAATACAACCCATGCACAGTACCACTGTAAACTGCACCCAAACATCCAAATGACATCCTTGCAACTCAGGGTGACATACGCCGATATAGCTATGTGGTCAAATGTATATGGACTAATTTGCAGGTTCAGCTGCCTCAGAAACACAAAATCAAGTATACAGATATTAACTCTCCTTTGACAATCATTCTGGGTTTGGCAGATGTTAGAAAGCTACCTGCCTGAATGCAAATCTCCGATCTATTTTCCTGGTTTGGGCTCAGTCTTTCAAAAAAGGGAAATCTTACGGCTCCATACACAATTATGGTTCAGAAAAGCACTTCTTCAACTTTTCAGCAACACTAAGTCCCCATGCCCACAACCAGGTCCATAATGAAATGGTTTTGATGACGTGGAAGAGCTTCTGTTTTGATCTCAAACCCATCCAACACCTTTGAGATAAACTGAGCCAGGCCTCATGAGCCAACATCAGTGCTAAACATAACTAACGCTTGTGTTAAATGTCACACAAGAGTGTGTGAAAATATTGTGGATTGCCTGAGAAGAATGGAGTGTGGAGGATCTGCAGAGAAGAAAATCCCCAAACCCAGGTGTGGGTTAGGGTGACATATGCAGTGACTGTACGCAGCTGTAATCGCTGCGTACAGAGTAAAGGGTCTGAATATTTCCTCAACACACACTCTATGTCATATTTCAGTTTTTCTTTGATTTGCTTTGTCACCATGAGATATGAGTGTATGAAGGAGGTATGAGCAATGAGGTAAAAAATTAATTTAAATGATTTTAGCATCTGGCTGCTGCATAACAAAATGTGAAAGAAGAGAAGGGCTCTGAATACTTGAGTGTATATTAGAATTTCCCTCATTAAAATTTACCAGCCTGCTACAGGCCACTTCACTGTCTTCTGTCAGATCCAATTATGTTAGTTTGTCCGGGTAGAGCTTCATGCTCTGCAGAAAAGGCTGTTCATGTGTTAATGTTGTGCAGTGTTTAGGATAAACAGCTGGAGGTTGAGAAGTAATTGATACATCCATGAAACTATTTCAGTGCTTGAATATGTACAGGACATCAGCTGTTACACTTAACAGCCTTCTGAAAAAAAAAAAAAAAATATGTAGGACTGTGTCTCTAAAAGCAGCAGCAGTGTGTTTGTGCACAAAGTTGTCTGTCCTGGCACAATTCGAATCAGGCAAAAGGGCATAGAGCACAGCTGCAGCTGTAAAGGAGGCTGCAGTGAGAGTCCAGAATGATTTAATCTGAAATTCATTCAGTGAATCTGGTGCTACAGCTAAGTTACGCTGCTGCAACAATTGTTTCTACTTTCAAATTAAAAGGCCACATTCAAAGAAGACGCCATAAAAAAGCCCCACTTCAAAGTCTTCTGCATATTTCCAAAAGCCACAACAGAATTTTTGCAGCAGATCATGTGTTTATGCGACTCTTGTCAACTCAAGGTCACCAATCACTGGTAAATCATGACATGATCTGGACAATTGGAAAAAGCCAGACAAACTCTGCTGGTTGATCTTGATAGCATCCAAATAAATCAGATGATATCTGGGTGGGACGGACATGCTGCATGGGGTTCAACTGAACTCCTTTCTGCTGAAAGACATTTAATATTTCCTGCTCACTTCCTGTGCTACAAGACTAAAACATGTTTCATTTTAAATCTAGGAAGAAATTAAAGCGATTTTAAAAGAAGTTAATTCTACCTTGATGAAGTAAAAATGATTCTAAATGCTATGGTACACGTGGGCAAATACCCCTCCCATGAAAAAGTGTGTATGTCCACTTACCACAGTTGACCTCGTCCTCTCCATTGTCACAGTCCTTCTCTCCGTCACATTTCCAGAAGATGGGGATACACTGGGTGGAGCCCGCTCCGCAGCTGAACTCGTTGACACGACACGTCCTCATGTCTGCAAGGACACAGACACAAAACACACATTAGTGACAGTATAGTCTGTGTAGATTTGTCTTTTGGCCAAAAAGAAGACAGGATTCATTTTCATATGACATATCAGAGAACATACAAAAAGAAAAAAGTAGCACACATGAACAAATGTAATGATTTATGGTGTCATCACACAGCTACAACTGACTGTTGCCGTTCGAGTGCCTTTCTCCCATAACAGCAGGGCCAAAAATAACAAGAGAACAGAACATGGGCACAGGATAACCCACTGCTTTAGTGGAAATGGCAGAGAGCTTTTGGCAGAGTAATGGTGATGCTGAACAACAAGTTACCCATCACAAGAAAGATTTCACAGTGGTATGAAGTCCTCACTTGTGTTAACTTAACACTGACAACCAGAAAACCCCAAGCTGTCTCATAATCCAGTTTGAGGTCTGGAAAATCATATTTATACAACAATGCCGCAGCTTATTTCGGCAATATTTTCTCTGACTTTTAACGGTCATATTAAAAAATATTAGATATGTTTCTGTTCACGTAGTGATATTTATTATTGTTTGTTTTCTTTCTTAAGACTGGTTTTATATTCAATCCAGATAAGGTATAATACATCTGAGGGTTAAACTCATGTGCATAAAACGTGACTCAAAATCTTCTTGTATCATTAGGAACCACATTTAAACTGAGCATACGTATTCACACAGCAGTTCTTGTTTCCATAAAATGTCAGGTTCAGGACCTGGTTTGCCTCTTATCCCTGTGATTCTTCCTCTGTGGAGGGAGATAAGTAGTGAGGCACATAAAACCAGATTGTGCTGTGATAAGAGCTGCACCTTCAACCACTGCTCTGCTGAGCAGTGGAATTCAGAAGTGGCTCTTACAGATCCATGAATAATTGGTTATGTGGATGTACTTCAGTTGATAAGCCAGGTGACAATATCCTGCCATAATTCTAAATCAACAGCATTTTCAACAGCAGCACTATGATAACATTGTCTGGTTTCTGTGCATCATCCTGTCTGTAACGAGACTTCTCGTTTAGCTCTCATATTAAACAGTGTTCCATAAATAACATGTGGTCTTAACTTAGAAATGTTTACTTCTGAAGAACAGAAAACAGAATAAGTAAAATAGCCCAAAATAAATCTGGCCAACAAATTTAATGCTAGGTTTCGATACTTGTCCCTTTTCCAATACTCAGTACTGAAAAACACACTCCAGCCGGTCCTCAGAAACTATTCAGGATCAGTAACTAGCGTATTCCACTGCTTGACAGTGGCTGGTGGTAAATCCCACACAAATGTAGCATCGTGAGAGAAAGGGTAGGGAGGGTCAAGATTTATCGCTGATGAAAACATGAATATAAACAAGCTTTCAAAATAAGTTTTAAAAATTCGTATTGAAAATATTTTCAGCAAGATAGGAAATGCATGTAACATGTTTGGTGGCTCTTAAGAATACAAAGGGTGTTTTGGAGTATGCGTTTACATGAGAACTCTACATGGTCCCTTTAACGTGGAGGATTAAGCTAAATCCTCTCAGTTAAAGGGACATTGTGATAAAAAAAAAAAAAAAAATTGCTTTTGTTTGGACCACTTCCATTATTGTGTATGTGGTGTGTTGCGACAGTCCTCAACTTGTATATGTGCTGTGCTAAATTTGTTCAACTTTGACCCAAGTTGTGCTCACTGGGCTGAAGGCTCCTGCTTGTTCTAAAGTTAAAGATGGCAGAGAAATGAATAAGGAGCATTTCTGAATGTAACCAGACAACAACAAACATATTCAAATTGAGTCAAAATTAAAAAACATTTGACTTAGCTACTTAACAAACTTGACTATTAATGGAGGACTCAGACATCCTGGTTGTGTTTTTATAAATGCTTATGTGATCACAAACTGCAGCTCACTTCCTTAATTCAACACTCTGACGCAAAAAACTGACGTAAGCACAACCACAGCATGAGTCCTTCAAACAAAAACTGTCCGCGCACACACACACGCACACACACTTTAGATTCCATTCCATGCTGCCAAGTCATGTGTAACAGCTGGTCAAACAGTACAGTGATATAACTGGGTTGACCTGCACGTACACCACTGCAGCTATGACTGGAACTTAACACAACCTCTTAAAACACACACACACACACACACACACACACACACACACACACACACACACACACACACACACACACACACACAC